>CM037869.1:48289576-48923233 GCA_021292105.1 Anadara kagoshimensis
TAGAAAAAGGTCATGGGTCCAAATGTCAAGGTCACAGTAGCAAAACAACACCAAAATGGTTAATTATCTCGAAAACTATAAACTTTTTGTATAGGCATGTATATTAGAATGTTGTTAGTTTTGATGTAACGATCATTTTGATGTATAGAAAAAAGTCATGGGTCCAAAGGTCAAGGTCACAGCAGCAAATCAATACCAAAATGGTTAATTATCTCGAAAACTATCAACTTTTTATATAAGCATGTATATTAGAATATTGTTAGTATTGATAGAAAAAGGTCATGGGTCCAAAGGTCAAGGTCACAATAGCAAACAAGACCAAAATCTTTAATTATCTTGAAAACTATAAACTTTTTGTATAGGCATGTATATTGGAATATTATTCATATCATTTTGATGTATAGAAAAAGGTCATGGGTCCAAAGGTCAAGGTCACGGTTTCAAAACAATACCAAAAAGGTTAATTATCTCGAAAACTATAAACTTTTTGTATAGGCATGTATATTAGAATATTGTTGGTATTAATGCAGTGATCATTTTAATATAGATCATGGTCATTGGTTGGAAAGTCAAGGTCACAGATGCGAGTTGCACGTTTCATAAATATCTAAATATCCACATCAGAAATATTGCTCCTTAAATGTCGTATTTATTGTATTTTTTTTGTGCTGTTTACGGCCCAGGTGAGCGGTACAGGCCCTATTGGGCCTCTTGCTTTTAACTTGCAGTTAAACCTGTTATAGTGACCTTATATATATAAAGATGCATATTTCAACCAAAGAGAATTTCTATTAAAAGACCACCTGTCTGTAAATGCCATACTACTTGGGTCTAGATTTTGTATCTGGCCCCAGTTCCAAAATCTTTCTTAACTAAGGTATTCATTAACTTACTTTTCTCAAGAGTGAGTTGAGTTGAGTTGAGTAATGGTGTTTAACGTCCCAGTCAAGAATATTTCACTTACATCGAGACGTCGTCAGCTATAGGCGAAGGTACAGAAATTTTGCCTGTGCATTGCGCTTATGGCATTATACAGCAGGGTTCTTTAGCGTGCCAAGCCCACCGTGACACGGGACCTCGTTTATTTTAAGTTCCCATCCGAAAGAACCATGACTTTTGTTTCGTAATGCCAAGTGCTTGGCGATAGAACACTCACTACCCACTTTCAAGTCTTGGGTCGGACCCGGCTGGGGATCGAACCCATGACCTCCCACTTACGGAGTGCGCACTCTACCAACTGAGCTACCACAGTTGTTTACTCAAGTAGTTTTCCTTGTTGAAAGAAGAGCTGGTCTTATTTTCACAATCATTCTTTAAATTAAGATTTTCCCTAAATCAAATATGGCAAACTTTCGCAGCCTTTTTTCACACTGTAAATAATTTTTTCATGAAAGTTAAAATATAAATGTAATGAGGTTAAAGTGATCTTCAAATGACATCTAAAATTTGCGAATATCTTGAAAACTATAGAATTTATACAAATTTCAAATTTAGGAAATTTAGTTAAGGAAAATGAAATGATTCTGAAACTGGGGCCAGACCTGCTATTTTTAACTCTTTTTATCTCCATCTATATCTTTCAATTAGCTTACTATTATTGGCTCTAATTCTCCAGTATTCCAATATTTCCATGTTTGATTCCTGTAAACACTGATAGATAGTGACTTTAAGTCAGACACTACATAGAACAATAAGTCTTCATTACTTATAAACCATGATAAATGATTGCTCAGTTTAATATCTTAATATCTGTGGTTATTGAATTTTTGCCCTGGTACTGAGGAGAAAATGAACTGAATGGGGGATGAGAAATGGAAAAATCTGAACTAGCTGGTAGTTTGCCGATTGAAAGGCCTAGTCAAGATTATTTAACATTAATTGAGAGGTTAATTTTAAATGATATTATGGTGGAGGAAACTGGAATACCTGATCAAATCTATTGATCTTTGTCAAGTGAACTAACAGACCATCTCACACTTATATATATATTCATAGGTTAAGATAAGGAGGGTCCCAGTAGCCCATGGCCAGGTTGACCAATCATATTTATTTATTTGTCCAGATAGGTACATTTTTAGTGCCAAAGGTTGGCATTTAGATACTCTTTATCGTTAAGTGTTTGATTTTGGTACAATCTCCATACAAAAATTTGACCTTTTAATTTTATTCATTCATTTATACATTTTTATTGTACAAATCTGTCAAAAATGGATAAATCTGTTGAATTGGTCAGCCTGCATAGCTTCTAAACATTGTCTAGGTCCTTATACAAACATGTAGTTTACACATTTCAGCTATTTATTACTATTAATTCTTATCTCTACCGCACTCTCAGAGTGTGTTTCAACCTTGATATATACAATCTGTGACCTGTAGTCTGGTATTTCAGACCACACAGCCAATTAGGTTCTCAGATGCTCTGTGACACCAAAGTAATATATCATCTGGTAATACAAATCAGGAGAGAAAGGGAATCAACTGATTTTCAGCTTGTTAACTTTAGAATACACAAAAACTGTTAGATTTATCTCCCTTTGTTTAATAAATTTGATACAATCCACATGCAAAATCCCAATAGCAAAAACATAACAACACAATCTGAATAAAAACACCTGTTGAATTATATAATATGTGTACTTGTAATATGTGTGAATCATTTATATAATATGTGTTAGCATAAACATTAGACAGTTTTTGGCAATTTTTGTTAAGATGTAATATAGAACATGTATAACAGTTGATTGTCTTCCTTATGAAGATAAAATTTCTGGTAAATTGTACGCTATGGATAATATTCCATAGGTAAATGTTATCATGGTTAATTTTTTATGGAATATTTGCCAGACAAGTTCAAGTTCAAGATCTTTATTCATTATTCTCAAAAATTGTACATTTTCAGAGAACATATAACACATTATAATATACATAATAAATATTCTTGGACACATTCAGGGGGTAATACAATGTATTCTGAAAGTGAGTGAGAAAATTGTTTGAGGGTTTCTTTAACCATGCGAGTTTGATGGTTTTTGAGACCTAAAACAGCAGTTGAAAATAACATCAGAAAATATTTCTAGCAGTCATGGGGTTAAAATTTAATTTTTTGGTTTTTTTACAATGTAATGAAAAGCATTGCTTAGCCTATAAGGACATTTAATGTCACAGACGAGAGAGAGAGAGAGAGAGAGAGAGAGAGAGAGAGAGAGAGAGAGTTGTCCTACTTTACTGACTTCCAGATAAACTATAGAAATTTTTCATCATTGATGCAAAGATACTTTGTTTAGGAAAATGGAAAAATTGAATTACTGATGCTGAGTTAAACACCATTCACATAAACATGATAAACGTATATATTCATTTTATGACTGAGAGAACATTACTTAGTGTGTTATAATATTTAATACAATATAAACATATATAAGTTATTTACATATAAAAGTTATTGATAAGTAATAAAAACATCTGTTAGAGTGATAATGAATACATGACTGCTTCAGAGTTATGTTAATGTGTGTATCTAAACTGTCTGACTGTCTGGCTCACTGACTTGCCTCTGTATCTGGGGCTGTATCATAAACAGGATATTGTACAATAAAATTGGTTTATTGGAACTGCTTTGTTGCTCACAGAAGGTGATTTTCTAGATGGTGTGTAAGGTTCTTACTTAGATTCTGCAGGTCCACTGTTTGCTCCTACAAAAGGTTCTTGGATCTCATAGGAGTTCTTTGATTAGAGCCTGCATAAGAACCTTAGTTTCTTCTTGTTGTTGTCTTGGTTTCATCATATTGTTGCCTTGGTTGCATTTTGTTGTTGCCTTGGTTTCATATTGTTGTTGCCTTGGTTTCATCTTGTTGTTGCCTTGGTTTCATCTCGTTGTTACTTTTGTTTCATCTTGTTGTTGCCTTGGTTTCATCAATTTGTTGTCTTGGTTTCATCATGTTGTTGCCTTGGTTTCATCAACTTGTTGTCTTGGTTTCATCATGTTGTTGTCTTGGTTTCATCATGTTGTGCCCTTGGTTTCATCATGTTGTTGCCTTGGTTTCATCATGTTGTGCCCTTGGTTTCATCATGTTGTTGCCTTGGTTTCATCAACTTCTTGTCTTGGTTTTATCTTGTTGTTGCCTTGGTTGCATCTTGTTGTTGCCTTGGTTTCATCTTGTTGTTTCCTTGGTTTCATCTTGTTGTCTTGATTTCATCTTGTTGCCTTGGTTTCATGTTGTTGTCTTGATTTCATCATGTTGTTGTCTTGGTTTCGTTATGCTGTTGCCTTGCTTTCATCTTGTTGGTAGCCTTGGTTTCATCTTGTTGTTGTCTTGGTTTCATCTTGTTGTTGCCTTGGTTTCATCTTGTTATTGCCTTGGTTTCATCATGTTGTTACCTTGGTTTCATCTTGGTTTTATCATGCTGTTGCCTTGGTTTATGTCTTATCTTGCAAAGGCCAACGTGAGGTTGAAAAAAATCATAAACCTTTGACAAGCAAACTGACAAACTTTCGCACACTAGTATCTGTCCAAAGTAGGATTGGAACCTAAGCATTGAGAGACTGCACTATTTAGACCACTCAGCTAACAAATGCCATCAATAGTATTTTGATATAAGTCTGAAAAATTAGTAATTATTAATAGGAGATGGAAATAATTTCCATCAGAAGTGAATAAAAATATTAATTTCTTAGTGCATTAATTTAATAAAGGTGAGATAAAAACCCTTATTTATAAAGCAAATAAAAATAATTATTATTTGTAGAAATGGATGTTATTTTCATAGTCATAGGTGAGGATCATATATCCTGTGATATATTGAAGTGTGTTAGAATTTCAAAGTTTTGTAATCAAATGTCCTGCGCCCTTGTGCCTTGGGTCTCTCAATTTAGCAGGTATAGACATTGTTATATTATCAGATATCCCACCATATGGCCCCCTGGAATGATTTCATTAAACACATCATTTCTGTAAATATTTATTGATGTCAGATTTCATTTAAGATAAGGTTTCTCAAATTGGCGAGGAATTAATGAAACACATTAAAAAAAATCAATGCTTAAAAAGAGGGCTCAAGTTTTACAATTGAGATCAAATTTCTCAAATTGGTGTGGAATCAATCTAATATTTAAAGAAAAAACAAATCATTAATGGTTAAATGAAGAATCAAGTTTTAAATTGATATGGAATTAATTAAGCAAATTAAAAAAAATAACAACTGATGTTTTAAGATAATCTAAAAACTGAAGCTGTGTATATAGTACTGCATCAGCTGAGAAGTAAATCATTACTCAGTCTTAGTCACAGGTAAAATCATGTTATACAAACACTGAGTAATTTCTATACACTTTTATGCACTGCATGTTGCAGTTAAATATGGCTAGTTTCGAACATGAATGCGGAAATGTCTCACAGCTTTTATCATCAAGTGTATGCCATGTTATGGTTCATGGGACCTGGTTTTCAGGTGAGCTTGTAAAAAATAATATATTTTAACTTGAAATTGAATTTTTATGGCATGATTTTAAACTTTTGAATTTTTTGATTATTCCTTCTTTATTTCATCTATTGAGATGATAATTTGATAAAATTTTTGTATTCATTTAAATACTTTTTACTTATTATTGTAGATTTAAAATGTAAAAGATCTTCTTTCTAGGATTTAGTTTCTAATTTCAAATACAGCTAAATTCTTATTATAGCACTATGGTGTATGTGACAGTCAAACCCCACTAGGCTACTGACTTCAGGCAATAAGTCACTTCATCAGGTGTTCATATGTTCAGACAAATCCAAACAGACTTGAATGAACTGTAATTATATTGGCCAAGTGGTTTGCAGTATAGGTCAGTGTACTGGTACCCATCATAGTTTAAGTCTGAATAATAAATCATAACATGTAATAAACATGCTACAAAAATTTCAAAACAAAGAAAGATAACTCCACCTTATCTATCTGCAAAATAAATCACAGTATATAGTTATACTGTGACATATTGACCAGGATTCAGTCATTCAGAGCTTTGGTAGCTAGTTCTAATCATTAATGTTTACTGCCTTGATGAATTAGTGGAAGAGCATTCACCTCGACAGTGCGAAGTCGTGGGGCATACATTAGACTTTAAAATTTAAGATAGTGCTTCCCAGCTTGGCACTTGGTTTTAAGAGGACAGTGTTGACTGGATCAACCAGTGCCAGGATAATGTAATTGGGGGAGTGGTCTGCATGTTTTTGGTATACTGACACTGTGAGCTAGCACCTTAAAGTCACCATGAGTATGTGCTTGTACAAGGCAGACCATAAATATACTAGCACATCTCATGCATTCACAAACTTAGTCTAAGATTAATCCTAAAAGATTAATAAACTTGTTCTCATCGCAAATAGATGAAAAATTGCTGATGTGACATAAAACAACTTTACAACTAACTAACAAATCAAAAATTTAAAATGTTATTTAAATTAAAAATGTTTATTATGGCATACAGTTTTGACTTAAATTTTATACTATGCATTTAATTATGAATAGGAATTTGAAAAATATTACTTTCGATGCAAGATACAAAATTTCACTAACTAAATGGCTTGGCTAACAGGTTTGAACAACCTGTTCCTAGTACATTAATTTATAAATGCTGTAAACTCTGTGTCCATCTGTATATTAATACCATCTGTCTATTGAAACCAGTGGTCTAAGGTTCCTTTGCTTCAATATTCAACCAAAAAGAACCTCTAAATAAATACCACCTGTCCACAAAGTCCATCATTGATCTTTATATATAGACATTTTATTACACTGTTTTAAAATGGGTTTGATTTACAAATTTAAACAAGATTTCTCATGGAAGTGAAGCACACAAATTTCTAAGACTTGTACCACTGTTACTGGTTCTCAGTAACTTATGTGTCTATTTTGTACTAAAGCAGACTTTTGGGTGACTTTAAGGTCCTAGTCCACAGAGACAGAAGTTGCTGAATTTAAAGTGATTTAAATATTCAATAACAATGTGTTAAATAGCCAAGACATTTAAACCGGGATTTGAATAATCCACACATTTGTCTTATTTATCCTCAGAATTTTTTTTTTAATTTGTTTGTTTTCGAAAGTTTTGATTTCATATTTAATCAGCCTATGGAAGTTTTTTATGACAGTCAATCTAACATCTTTGAAAAATCATAAAGGAGAACCTAATTTCTCTACAGTTGAGGAAAAGATTAATTTTGTGACCTGTATCCCATATCTTGATTTGTGTAACTAAAGTTGCCCATTGTGCGTGTACCCACAGTTGCCCATTGGTTAAGGAGTACGGCTTCAAACATAAGGTCATAGCATCTTGTTTGATGATGCTCATTTTTTGAAAATTCCATAGAAAAGAATGTAAAATTACACAATAGAAGTCTGAATAGTAAGAGTAATAGATGAATCTTATACACTGTGCAATTCATTCCTGTAGCTGAAGTTGGCTTAGAACTTTCCATGACTTCAAACATTAGGTCATTGGTTCTTGTTTGGTGTGAATTCATATTGATCCTTTTCTTCTAGTTAAAAGTTCAGATGTTTCAATCACCTGACAGGCGAAATATAATCTCTTGTATACATGTATATATCTACAGTACAGACCTGTCCAAAGTTAAACACTGAGGTAACAAATCAGTGCCAAATGGGCAAATCATCAGGACCCCTAGTTTGCTATATGACAATATCTTTTCAACAGCTATCTGATATAGTGTTCAGTAGGGTTTGGTCACTGTCTATCTATATCTCAGCAGAGCTTTGACATCTTCCCAAGATCGGTGTTAAACTTTTGACAGGTCTGTACTGTACATAGCATATATTTACAGTAAAGGCCTGTCAAAAGTTTAACACTCACGTAAGGAAAAAAGCCAAACCTCGCTTGCTAAATGACCGTCATATGGAAAGCTAAGGGCTGAAAAATTGCAGAGAGAAAGATAGCAGCTGTCTGTCGGGATATACATAACGAGGGACCGAGTTGGGCCACCGACCGATACGGCACTGATTTGTTAGCTTAGTGTTAAACTTTTGATGGGTCTGTACTGTGTATAGGCCCTGAGTGTATATATATATATATATTGACATTTCTGATTATGGATACTGACCTTTGTTTTACACTTATATGAGCCTATTACTGTGATAATGGAATTTTACAATAAATGGCATATAAAAGTCTACCCAATAATCAAAATACATAAAGAGTACAGGAATGTCTGGTCTGGAGATAAATCATTCCTAAATCAATATTGTAGAAGTAATATTGTAGATCGTAGTTACAGCTCCGCCGATATAACAATCTGTGTATGGTGAAACCACAAAAATCTTAATTAGGTGGTTTGTTGATTTTAGCAGAATGGGGTGGAGCCCTGGCAGTCATAGAGACTTTGACTTGCATAAGGGGGGTAATTTCTGGACAGAAACTGGAGACTTTGAAAATAGAACAAGTGAACAAACTTAGGTAACAATAGTTGCTGTGATCCCTAAGTCAGCACTTTAGAAAATTCAGCAACTGAGACCCCTTAAAGGCTGTGTTACTATCATTTTGTTACTCCTGGGAATTTACCCACAGATAAAATGAACTTGAAAATTTCCTGATTTACAGTACATGTATATGATTTAATTAACTTACTATAAGCATATTTATTTTTGTGGTTTAATACAAATTTTAGCTTATTTTCTTGGTTGTTTGTTTTGCACAACAATTAATACAGAGTGAATATTATATTATGCATATTGTGTTATACTGCACATTTATACACATACCTCGCAAAAAAATATGTGCAAAATTGCCATAAATACATTTACTGTGAGTATAAAACTTGTATCCTCCACTTAACCAGCCACTATGGTAGATCAGTCAAAATTTCTGTCACGTCATATACAGATGGTGACATCCCATTCCAATTTAATTGAAATATTCTTGACTTGGATGTAAAATCCCAATCAATAGATCAATCAATCAATCAATCAATCGATCGATCGATCAATCCATCCATCCATCCATCCATCCATCCATCCAACCATCCATCCATCCATCCATCCATCTATCCAGATTACCACTTTGCTTTACTAGTCATATCTTGATCTTGGGCCAAACATCTTACTATTGATGAAAATATTAAACAGAAACATTGAAGTTGTCATTTAATTAGTTTTTCTTATCTTAAAGACAACATGTTTCCTGTTAATATAAAATCAGTCGCTTCATCAACTTCCTAACATTGATGTCTTCAATCAATACACGATACACATTTATACAGAGACATGCAAAATTACAGTATTGGCACAATTTCTTAAATCAAATACAAACATACTGCTCAATGCATGTCTAAATCACAATCACAAACGTCAACAACAAATGACCGGTCCATGTCCAAATCACAATCACAAACGTCAACAACAAATGACCGGTCCATGTCCAAATCACAATCCCAAAAGTCAACAACAAACGCACCAGTCCATGTCCAAATCACAATCACAAAAGTCAACAACAAACGTACCGGTCCATGTCCAAATCACAATCACAAAAGCCAACAACAAATGTACCGGTCCATGTCCAAATCACAATCACAAAAGTCAACAACAAACATACCGATCCATGTCCAAATCACAATCCCAAAAGTTCACAGCAAACGTACTGGTCCATGTCCAAATCACAATCCCACAAGTCCACAACAAACATACTGGTCCATGTCCAAATCACAATTCCAAAAGTCCACAGCAAACGCACCAGTCCATGTCCAAATCACAATCCCATAAGTCCACAACAAACATACTGGTCCATATCTAAATAACAATCCCACAAGTCCACATCAAACAAACCAGTCCATGTCCAAATAACAATCCTACAAGTTTATCACAAAATTACCGGTCCATGTCCAAATCAAAATCTCACAAGTCCAACAAAAACTTACTATTACATGTCAAAATCACAAAAGCAAAGTATTTTCTTTTGGTCTGAAATCTGATTCTTATGGAAATTGTTTATCAAACAATTTTTATTGGTCTTTCTTACAAGGCCATTTAAGTATTCAGATTCCTGGCTGCTTGAAATTCTGGAATACTAGTACTTTCTCTTAATCATGGTACACTAATGTACTTATTTTATCAAACAGATTTCTTTTGTCCCTTAGCAGGCATGTCAAGTACTATCATCACAGATTTTTGTTCAAAACCTAACTTGTAAATATGGAATGCTTTTCCGGTATCATGTTACCAAACTAGTTGTAAAAAAAAACCTTTCTCAAAATAAGATTGACACCATACAAAGTTAAGATATTTCTTCAACTGCACCAGCCCCTACAACTGGCAATGCCTTGATATAAGTAAAAACAAACTGAGTTTTCTTTTTGTTTACATAATAACCCAGCTGCTGTATTCGGACATACATGATTACAATTTATAATTAGACACATTGTTTTTTATATCTAACTTCATTTTTTATCAGAATTACTTAACACATCTCTGTTCAAACTTTTACTAGCTGCACCAATCTGGTTTCCATGGTTACATAATATTCTGCATGTGAATGTGTTTGTTTTAAGATAGCTTAATAATTAGTTTTAGTTGATGAATGATTACATAAGTAATTATATATGGCTGCTAAGGTTGATAAAAGGTTAATGATTTTTTATAGACCTGTTTATCTTAACAAGGTCAATCTTATACTGAACATACTGATTTTCTTAACCAGATACTTAATGTAATTTAGCAGTTATTAGCTCACCTGACCAAAGATGAGGCCCAAACTGGGTAAATTTGTTATAGTTCTTGCAATTAATGTAATAGGATTCGACAGTGCACCGTGTGATACCCTTTAACATTTGTGCTAAACAATTATTTTCATTGGATACAGAATCACACCTATTGATGTTTTCCCATAGAAATGATGTTGTAGGCCATCAGCAATATGTTGGAATAGTTTTTATAAACCTGGAAGAGTCTATGTAAAGTAACTAGGGATATATAAAGATAGTTTTGACAAATGAATGTACGAAGGCGTGAGTACATGCATACAATAACTTGGAATTAATACCGATTTGTGTAGAATTGACCCACTCATGCTTAAAAACACGCTTCCAAAATATTGCAGACAGACTATCGTGAGAATTCTGTAAAGTAAACATTTTCTAAAGGGTAGTTATCACATGACACACACCCCAAATCCATTGTCCATTGAAATGTTCTAGGACATTTATATGTTCTCAGGTGAGCATGAAAGTTCATGGGCCTCTTGCTATTTTAATTTAATGGATGTTTGGCAATTAAAGTTGGCTCTCTTAAGTAATATCTATATATGGTATGTCACAATTTATACAAATCTCTCCTGCAGTGATGTAATCATTTGGAGCTACTCTATATTAGCATCGGCTTTAAAACCAATAAAATATGCATTAGTAAGAACTTTATGTATAAATAGCATGTACATAGAAATTTATTTTTGTTTTTGTTTTAAAAATAAAATCACTTAATGTAAACCAGAATTTGTTTGGAAAAGCAAAAAGGTCAGAAAATTAGATAAATCAGCTGATTTCTTGATCCGTTATGTAGCTCGGAACTTAATGCATAGTGAAAAGAAAAGTAATTAATTATTTTCCAAGAATTTAAGTTTGTAAATGTATTAAGTTACCAGCTTATAATGTAAAACCGGTTCATTTCTTAATGGATACTGGCGCATCATATAGTGTGCACGGAGGAATAAATTGATATTGTATTAGATAAGATTGATTGATTAAATGGGGATTAAAGTCAGTTCTACTTAGTAGTATATTATATACGCTCCCCCAGACAAAAGGAAGCGAGAGAAAATTAGAAGTATAGGCTCTGCTGGTAAATGCAATATGAGATTTCAGTGTTGTGACAAGGTTCTGCTGGTAAATGCATTGCGGTTTGAGGTTTTAGTGTCATGACACAGTGTTTATACCCCGTATCTAGAAATGACATGCTCTCTCTGTATGTGGGAGGTTGTGGGTTCAAACCTCGACTGTGTCTAACCCAGGACTTGAAGTGGGTAATGACTGTTCTTTAGCCAAACACTCGGTATTACGAAATGAAATTCACAGTCTTTTCCAATGGGAATGAGGTCCCATGTCACGGTAGGCATGGCATGATTAAGAACCCTGCTGTATAATACCATCAGCACAATGCTTAGGCAAAATTTCTGGACCTTGGCCTACATTTGGTGATGTCTATATAAGTGAAGTATTCTTGACTGGGATGTTAAACACCATTACTTAACTCAACTCTAGAAATTAGACATATTATGGTAAGGCGATGTTCTATCCATCCAGCCATATGTCTGGTTGTTCTTCCGTAATTATTTGTCGAGCCTACAACTCCAGCACCACACTGTTGAAAATATATTTTACTAAACTTGGTATACACGATTACTAGGATATGACATTGTGTGCACCAGAAGAAGAGGTATCTCTGTGCAAATATCTGAGTTTTGCCATTCTGAAATTGTGATGTCTACCAACATGGCAAAAAAACAGGCATATCTTGCAGATTATAGCAATGCACTTGTTCTGTATGAAATCAAGAGGCACTAATCAACAAAACTAATGCTTTGTCAGGGGCTGTGACCCTTATTCATAGACAGATGAGCTTTATAAAGAGATAATGAAGAAGTTTCTATAGTATCATTATTATGTCTTACAGACTGCCTTAGCAGTGGCTGAGTGGTAGAGCATCTGTCTCAAGATGGGGGGGGGAGTCATGGGTTTGAACATTTGCAGAGCCATACATAATTAAGAATTTTCTGTAGTGATATCATTATGTCTACAAAGTTGGTCAGCTCCTTTTGTGGCCTGCAGTCAGGTATTACAAGTTAATTATGATATCGGTCAGTAGTAATTCTATTGACCAGTCTAGTAATACCTTATTACTTGAGATGTAAAGTGTTCTAGCTTCATCTACCAGGCAGACAATGACATTATTGACCACCAGATAAAAGCAATATAAAGGATGGAGGAAAATGTTTTGTTACATATATACATTATATAAGCAATTTTCTCTTTATATTAACTAATTCGTCTGTCAAAATCACTGTATCATTGGACATCTGTATTTCAACAAGACATTGGTTGTTAGATGATTCTAAGTGCATTTTTATGGCTATATTTGAATTGACGTATCACTGGCCATGCCTTTTATGTTCCGACACTGGCAGCCATCACAAAACCAAAGCAGTGTCACAGCACCTAATGACGTACTAGTGTCTGTGATGTCATTAAATGGAACACTTCAGGCCGAGTTTTTATTCTTTTTGTGTGTAATTCAAGCATGTCAGGACTTTGTCGGAACATTGTGGGCATAGCCGGTGATCCGTAAATTCCACTCATGCAGATCATATTGTGGAAAGGTTCTTGTTTTCAGTTTGCTTGTTAAAGACCTGCAGGTACTTTATAGACAATGCATACCTCCACCATCCCAGTGAACTGTCTATTCTCAACATAAGTAAAAATGATAAACAACATTACCTACTTCAGTCCACCAAAACCAAGTGTGGCACCACACAATGTCTCTAGTGTTTCGCTATGCAATGTTTGGGTAACCAAACTTTCTGTGCAATCACAGAAGTCTTAAAATGAATGGAAAAATTTTGGTCTCACAATTTTGGTCCAAGCATTACTGATGAGAAACTGTATTCCTTAACTGCCATCTAGTGCTGAAAAAGTAGCCATGGTATAATATGGTATTCAATCTAAACTGCTTTCAAAAGACAACAACAGTTAATCTTACATATTCATTGCATGGAAAAAACTCTAAAGAGATTTCTATCTACACCATACATGACCTTGGTGGCAGAGAGAGATTTCTATCTACACCATACATGACCTTGGTGGCAGAGAGAGATTTCTATCTACACCATACATGACCTTGGTGGCAGAGAGAGATTTCTATCTACACCATACATGACCTTGGTGGCAGAGAGAGATTTCTATCTACACCATACATGACCTTGGTGGCAGAGAGAGATTTCTATCTACACCATACATGACCTTGGTGGCAGAGTGATACAAGACTCCAGTTACGTATAACAGTTCTTCTTACTGCATATGTGGCCAGGTCCTAATATGAGACTGTTCATCAGTTTTCTGTGAAAAATTGTTGGTTTTCTCTAGCCATTCACGTTTTCTCTGCCATCCCAGAATTGATTGCCTCAATATGAGTTAATCTTTACTGGGGTTATAAACACTCTATTCCACTTGACTCCACTTCATCCCACTAATCACTTAATCACATCACATGTCATTGTCTCATCAAGTGTATTGATTAAGGTATCGAGTATTGGTGAACCAATCACCAGAAGAAAAGTAAGGAGATTGAGGTCAAGTATGTTAGTTTTGTTTGTCCATTATTATTTATAAAGCTCAAATTATTTTGATTTCTTAATAAGCTAGGGTTTAACATCAAAATCAAAATATTTATTGACTGGAGAGGAGGTGGATAATTGTGCTTTGTGCTCATTAAGTTAAGATTCTTCTGCTTGTATGTGTAATAAGGTGGTGCCCAATATAGAGTTTTATTAAAAGCAGGGTGAGGTTATGGCATAGTAAAGTGTGTATGAATGTCCTTGTGACCATAAACTTAATCTTCTCCTCTGAAACAACCAGACCAATTTAAAAGGAATTTGGTATAAAACGTCCTTAGGTATTTAAAAAAAACTGACCAAAATCCAAGATGGTTGACTATAAACTGCCTTATTTTGCAGTTTGCAAAATTGGTGTAAATTTAGCCTAAATCTTTGAAATTTTTCTGTCACAATATTTGACCAATTTAGGTCCTTGGGTAGTAAAGATTAAAATTTGTATCTAGCATGACTGTCCATACTTCAAGATGGCTGCCATAACTATAAACAGCAGAAACTTTAATATTAAAGTTGTAACAGGTTTGTTAATGTACTGATTTTGTTGAAATTTTAAAAGAAAAACAAAAATACAGAGTCTGTATCTTTTTACAGCTCTAGTTGAATTATAAGGTAGAAATGTATGGCCATTAATGAAGGAAAATAAAGCCATTAATGCATTGTGAGAGTTCATCTTGGAGCCAAGCCATGTGTAAAAGTTTCACAATAGAATTGTCTTATACCAGACTCTCTTTATGAGATATTGATATGATTTATAGAAGCTATTGAAGTTATTTGTAACTTTGTAAATTTTGTCAGATAAATGTCTGTATAGAATTCTTTATAAATATATATAATAAAGTAAACAGGGTTAGCTGTATTTTAGTTAACTTCTTTTCCTTTTGGTAGCTAAGTGGTTAAGATGTTAGCCTTAAAAAAGCCAAGACATCTGACAGCTGTAGGTACAACCCTGGCAGACAACAAGTGAGATTGTCATAGACCTTTACTGCGGTTGTTACCTGAGTATAAGTCTATTTATCTGCGACATTGGGACATGTGTACTAGCACTTTAATAGCACTGTTCACTAGTTTGAAGTCAAGACTTAAAAGTGGGTAGTAACTGTTCTTTCCCTTAGCACTTGGCATTATGAAATAAAGGTCACGGTTCTTTCGAATGGGACTTAAAATAAATGAGGTGTCACTGAAGGCATTGCACGAGAAAGAACCCTGCTGTATAATGCCACCAGTGCAACACACAGCAAAAACTTCTGAACCTTTGGCCTATAGCTGGCAATGTCTCGATATAAGTAAAATATTCTTGACTGGGATGTTAGACACTATTACTCTACTCAACTCACTAGTATGAATTGGTATAATCAAGCACCATATGAACCTCAGGTTAGATTGCAACATAAAAAAACATTGCCACATTCTAAATAGTTGGAAAGCTAATGGTGCAATGTAAAAAAGCAGCATTAGACAAACCAATCTTATTATTTGATATTTTTTGAGTACCATGATACTTATTGTAAGTTCGTAAATGGGAAGTAAGTTCTAGAAGAGAAATGATTTGAATCAGGAAAATTTGTCATTGATAATTTGAAATCATATTTGTCAGGAATAATTATTATTGATTCATACGTAACTGATGTATGGGATACTTTACTGGTAGGAAAACACAGAATAATGGTCTTTCTTTGGTTTCTTGGTTTTTTTCTTGTGTTTAATTTAAAGTTAAAAAATTATGTTAATTTTTTTTTTTTTAAATCTGCTTAAATCACAAATAATTTTTTTTTAAAAAAAGAAAAAAAATATTTTAAAATATTCCGACATCTAGTTATTTAATATAATTTTTAAAAAACTGAACAATTAACTTATGGTATTTAAACTTTTAATAAACTTTTGAAAATTGAAGTAATTTAAAAAATTAAAAATCAATTCGAAGTTTTTCAAATTACAAAATTATTAATTTAAAGAAATGGTTCTCAAAAATACATTAAACAGTTATACTACGACTTAATTTAGTCACCATGTTTCGACAGCTATGCTGCAGTCTCCTTGTCGGATTTAGAATTATGGTTGATTAGCTAAACATTGGTGCTAAAAATTGTTAATTAAATGTTAATTAGAAAACATAATGTGCTAGTTATCTCCAGAAAGATTTATGATAGTTCAGAATCAAGGACCGACCATATGAACAATGTTTGGAGAATTAAGCTAACAGTGATTGACATATCGTAATTTATAAATGGTCATTAAACATATGATGTATATATTGGGTGATCTAATATTTGGTTCTGTAAAAAAGCATTTATTGTCTTCTTCATGATGTTTAAAAGATCTTTACAACCGGGAATTACAAATCAATACCTACCTATGGGAGATTTTGAACGGCAATTACTACGTACTGGAAATCTCATTCAGTAAACATCTCTTCCTTTATTGGAGTCATACACATTTTCTTTAAAATATACCACTATTATATATAGGTAATTTGTATTTTGCAGTAAATATATATATATATGTATGTGTATATATAGTAACACGCAAGATGTGGTAAGCCAATGTTCGTTCAGGCTTCTATGATTATTATACTCTTTGAATCAAAAGGAATGATTTTTTCATATAAGTTTCTGGCGGAATATATTTCTTTTCATTTGTATTGATGTTTTGGAATATATGAAAAAATATATACATACATACATGTAAGCTATATATCGTAATTCTGATTCCGAATGTGAAATGTGATATATGCCAAAGTTGAACCTGCCTAACTTTGCATAAAATTCCATTACATAATGGAATAAAAACCGCAATGGGTTACGGATGACAGCTGGATGTCATTCAGGAAATTTTTAGAATTAATAGGATTAATATCAGTAACAGGAACTAATCATCAAGCTCCGAATCTTAAAAGAAAATAACTTTTTAAGTAAAATACAGACAGTTTTCATTAATGAAGTTAAAAAAGGGTAGTAAGAAGAGACATTATTTGTTGCCATGACAACCCACGCCAAAGTAAAATATCATGGAAAGGAATCGGCTGCAAGTTTGATTTCTAGCAGATATCAGAAATTGGTAAAGATTAACTTCACAAATGTGGGGAATATTAAACGTAACAATGTATGTGACAAAACTGGACCAGTTGTATCCACAAGGCAGTACGGATGGGTCGTACCCTTTAACCCACGCCGTAGGATTAATTATGAACCCTACAGTGTTGAATGCTGGGTAAGGAAATCTTGTATTAATGACTTAACTAATTTGTTAGATTTTGAAGATGTAAAATTGATAATAAGTTGAACCTTATAATGATAATCTTAACTCTTTGATAAGACTTTCTTAAAGTTATGAAATATTGTTTTAAAAGGTATATATTGTATAACAAGAAATATTCATGGATAAAAACTTTGGCCGTTTGTGTACTTTGGTGGTTGATAAGCTGGTAGGTAAGCCCATTTAACAAAAAATAAAAATTAGCAGTGTACTTATTTTGTGGTTGTGATCTGACCATGAAAATCAGAAAAATGTTAATACATCACAAATATGTCTTGTTATACAATACACAATAAGAGTCATTTTGGTCATCAAAAGTTCTTGTTGTTAGTATTAATTATGAATTGGCTGTATGAGTGTAGTGAAGTAATGGTGTTTTACGTCTCAGTCAAGATTCTTTCACTTATATCAAGACAGTCTGTTCAGGGATAGAGAAATACACTAAAATACCCAGAGAAAAACATCAACTTTCAACAATCGAAGAGAGAAACTTTTTTCACAGTAAGATCTGTCTACTAGTGGAATTGGAACCAAGGTAGTGAGAGGTGCAGCGATCTTTGACTGTATAAGTTGAGTAATGGCGTTTAACGTCCCAGTCAAGAATATTTCACTTATATAGAGACGTTGCCAGCTATAGGCGAAGGTGCAGAAATTTTGCACTGATGATATTACACACTAGGGTTCTTTATCCACACCTAATGTGACACGGGACCTTGTTTATTTTAAGTTCACATCTGAAAGAACCGTGACTTTCATTTTGTAATGTTGAGTGCTTTGCGAAATAACAGTCACTACCCACTCTCAAGTCCTGGGTCAGACCCAGTTGGGGATCAAACCCACAACCTCTCGCTGCTTACGGAGCAAGCACTCTACTGACTGAGCTACTGCAGTGGCCATATGACATGTGATGTAAAATGCTGGCCATGACATATAAACGTGGAGATTCTCTCTTGCTTTCATACTCTGTATATAGCCTGCGAGCCTGCTGGAAAAAATTAATTTAGCATCAATATTTTATATAATCAAGATTGAGGGAAAATGTCAGTGTATGTGATAGTCTGATAGGGACGAAATTAAATTAAAAATTAATTTGATATCATTGTTCTTCCTATATCTTGGTTTGTTATCTTTTTTAGATCAGCTAGTATTCTGTGTGTCCACATGCAATATGTTCCCTTGAGCCTCAGATTGTTATCATTTTGTGTGTTCTTTCATGTTCAAGTATTTCCTTGATTTATTTTGCCTTCAGATTTACCCCTTTTGCTGACACATTAGGACATATGTGTTCTCTATAGCTTGCCACATTAGGACATATGTGTACTCCATAACCTGCCACATTAGGACATATGTATCCTCTATAGCCTGCCACATTAGGACATATGTGTACTCCATAGCCTGCCACATTAGGACATATGTATCCTCTATAGCCTGCCACATTAGGACATATGTGTCCTCTATAGCCTGCCACATTAGGACATATGTGTCCTCTATAGCCTGCCACATTAGGGCATATGTGTCCTCTATAGCCTGCCACATAAGGACATATGTGTCCTCGTCCTCTATAGCCTGCCACATTAGAACATATGTGTCCTCTATAGCCTGCCACATTAGAACATATGTATCCTCTATAGCCTGCCACATTAGGACATATGTGTCCTCTATAGCCTGCCACATTAGGACATATGTATCCTCTATAGCCTGCCACATTAGGACATATGTGTACTCCATAGCCTGCCACATTAGGACATATTTATTCTCTATAGCCTGCCACATTAGGACATATGTGTCCTCCATAGCCTGCCACATTAGGACATATGTGTCCTCTATAGCCTGCCACATTAGGACATATGTGTCCTCTATAGCCTGCCACATTAGGAGATATGTGCCCTCTATAGCCTGCCACATTAGGGCATATGTGTCCTCTATAGCCTGCCACATTAGGACATATGTGTCCTCTATAGCCTGCCACATTAGGACATATGTGTCCTCTATAGCCTGCCACATTAGGACATATGTGTCCTCTATAGCCTGCCACATTAGGACATATGTGTCCTCCATAGCTTGCCACATTAGGACATATGTGTCCTCTATAGCATGCCACATTAGGACATATGTGTCCTCTATAGCCTGCCACATTAGGACATATGTGTTCTCCATAGCCTGCCACATTAGGACATATGTGTCCTCTATAGCCTGCCACATTAGGACATATGTGTTCTCCATAGCTTGCCACATTAGGACATATGTGTCCTCTATAGCCTGCCACATTAGGACATATGTGTCCTCTATAGCCTGCCACATTAGGACATATGTGTCCTCTATAGCCTGCCACTTAATATTAATTTGTTTTGTGAATTACAATTTGACACTGCCAAGGTTGCAGTGAAATGCAATTCAGTGCATCAATACTGATTTGAAATTCACTTTGACAAGAGGGCTAAAATGTTTTAGTTGACAAACAACCATTAGTGTTATTACTGGTAATGATATTGTGTATACTTTCAATTTATCTAAAAGTTTTCCATCAAATTATTTTGGAAGACTAGCTCTTTCCAATGAAACTTTTTTTCATTGACCATGTCTGAATAATAAATTGTCTGGATTTTTTACCACAACAGTCTATTGGCATTTGCTTACTCTGACTATAAATGCCAAATGACATTGTTTTTTTTTCTCTTACTAAATCTACCCAGTCACCTTTTCAATCATGCTATGTTATCCAATCAGAATGTCTAGCCGGCAGATTCTGTGTCCAATGACATTGTGTTTCTCAAGTAAAGGCTTACCAATCACATTGTCTAACTGAACAGTTTTTCTTTGACCGTTTTCTCTTTCGGATTATGCCTGTCCAATCACATTATCTCTCTGACTTAAAATAATAGCCATTCAAATTCCCTAGTTGAATGAGATATCCAATCAAATTCTCTTGCTGACTTAGTCTATCCAATCAAATTATCTTTTTGACTTGTTTTATCCTTTCAAATTATCTTGCTGACTTGTCATATATTTTATCCAATCAAATGTAATATAATTTTTGCTGATTTATTCTACCCAATGAAATTCTCTTATTAATGTTCATCTAACCATCCTTTTCAATTACTTTGAGCATATCCAGGTGTGTCACAGTTGTTGTCAGGCTTGTGCTGAGTCATCTTGCTTTATTGTATTATTGTATTTCTATTTAAGGTTTACATATGTATATTATATACAAAACCACAAATACTATATATAATAATAAAAAACAGTTATAATACTTATGTTGGAAATATACTGCTGTTTTTTAGGCGAGACCATTTCAATGACTGGTATCTGTTTAAACCACAGAGTACACAGATCTGGGTGATGAAGCCCTATGTCTGTCAAATCAGATGCTGTTTCAACAAAAGTGTGCACCCAGCCATTGAATATTAAAAAGATATGTTTGTTTTTTGATTTACCTGTTATCCAGCAAATTTTGTGAATCATTTTATAGAAATATGTTTGCATCAGGTCAAGAAGCAAAGCTGGTTGACCTTGACCCACATTCAAGGTCACACTGATCTGAAGAATTAAAACCGTTTAAACATCTTTAAACAAACTGAAATGTCTAGAAGCTTGAAACTTAATAAATATATCATTGACACATAAAGCTCTACAGAGATGGTTAATCTTGACATAATTTTTAACCGTTCTTATTATGACAGTGTCCTTAAGTGAGCCATCAAAAGGCCCACAATTCTTTTTAATGTTATCCAATATTTTCAGACTATTTACATATTTCATGTTTTATTCTTTATGATTCTGCTGTGGAATATAAAATTCTGTAAGTTGCATGTCAAAAATTCATTTTCCTGTTTCCGCACTCTGCACAAGTTGGTAATTTGTAATGGTACAAATCATTATAGATTTTTACAAAACTCATATTGGTCTGATATAGTTACCAGTACAATATAATAAACTTAAAACAATACAAAGTTCTTAAACATTCTGTATCATTATCAAAAATAAACATACTATGTCCAAATCACAATCCAAAAGCAAAACATAAACTTTGAAGCTTATGAATTAAGTTAAACACATGAACTTCTACTACGAAAGTGAGACCAGGTGCTCAAGAAGGGTAAGCACCTCCTATTTAAATGTATTTGTGATAAATCATAAACCAACAGTACCTGTTCAATAGATAGAAATATTTAAGACTACATTCCACAGGGGTGGTTTGGTGGTCGAGTATCTGGCTTGAGTGCAGAAGGTTACAGGTTTTGAACCCAGACTGGTTTATACATAACACTGCTTCCTAAACTGATTCTTAGTTTAAGTGGGATTGGGGTATCAACTGGTTCATATGGTGTCAACAATGTGACTGGGGAGTGGTATGCTTATCTGTGGCATATTGACTCTGTGAGCTAGCACCTTATAGTCAGTCACCTTGAGTGCATGTAGTACAAGGCCAACCACACAAAAAGAAACAAACAAACACATTAAATACATACACAAATGTGTTCTTAAAGATTATTTAACTTGTTCTTGTCACAATTAGCTGAAAGATAGTTGATGTGGCTTTAAAAACAGGATTATGTAACAACAAAATAACAACAATTTGCAGTTATGATTCAACAAATTTATTATACAGTCAAACCTGTCTATAAAGGCCATTCAAGTTAACTAGTAAAAGTGGCTTTCATGAACAGGTGGCCTTTATATACAGGTTCAAATATGAATAAAGAACAATTGGGATACAATTTCACTGACCTTTATATGCAGGTGGCCCTTATGTAGAGGTGACCTTTAAGGCAAGTTGTGCATTTTGACTGCTCTACGGAGGTGACCACTGCCCCAGGTTTTACTGTATATTGTCACCCTTCAAAGAAATTTCTCGCATAGCGATTGGTTAACTTGCCGGGGTACATGGAACTATGTTCGGAAATCTGCCGAGGTACATGAACGCACGCGACGTTAGGCGGTAAAAGGGAAGTAACTCGTACATCGCTGACGTCTAGTTACAGTAAACAAAGATGACGACAACGTATGCAAGTTACGCTTTGAAGGGTGACAAAAATGTTACACAGGGCTTTCCGGATCCAATGATTTATGTTCGTATAAGTAATGATATCACTCCGTATATTGTATTTTTACTACAATTTTTTTAATTATGACTAAATCAGATACTTAATAGATTTTTAAGGTTTCCTTTTCCCCTTAGTCATGTACTGCATATATTTATTAAATGGTTTCCATGACAACTGTTTCAAAATGTATTAAAAATAGTTCAAAATTACCTGCATATTATTCATTACTCATGATTATGAAGGAAAAATGAATGGAAAAGTTTAGGAAAGATTTTAGATTCTGAAAAGACATTTTCAGTTGTTCATGGAATAAACATGGAAAGTTCTTGCAATATATACATTTGGCATTAGCTCTAGTGTCAGCTCGGCTGTTCATGCAGTTTGCTATTACTGTCTTCATACCAGCCAGATATTCCATTCTTTAATTACATGTATATAATATTCCAATTTTATGAGTACTGGTATACTAATTCTCTTTATTTCATTCATAGTATTTTGTGAGATTTTATCCATTACCATAAATTTGTGATATTTCCTGATTTAATGACATAATCTGAATAATGTGAAATAATCTTCATGGTTCCTACACGTCCGGGAAACGTCGGAGAATTTTTATTCTTCAAGGTCAGGGAATTTGAAAAATTAAGAAAATGTCGTGGAAATTGTCAAGAGTTGTTTCCCTTTAAAATTTTAATTGTATTTTTTCTTATCCTACCTATTTTCCTATATTACTGAACAAAACAGGGCATATTTTGCACTAGAACCTTAGTTTTTGTTTCTCTTTAACTAATTAATTAATTTTTTATGTCCCTATGTACTTGGCCATCATTTGTGGTCTTTGCTAACAGTTTAATGGCAAAAATGTAATCTGGCCTATCTTGATTTGCCTGGGGACATGCTTGTTTTGAAGTGTAAGAATGTCAGGGAAAAATGGAATTCTGTCAGTGAAATGTAAAGGAATTGTCAGGGATGAGTGTGGAAACCATGAGATTCTTGTCTGGGGTGTAAAATATTATTACTCCACTCCGCTTGTAAAATTCTATATAGATCTATTGAAAACCAAAATTCAACCTTACTCTTGAGATTAATATTTTAATTAAAATTTTACAAATGTTTTGCAAAAAATAATTTTGTCAATGGCATCATTCAATTACTCATTCACATATACACACGCAACAGTTCTATGCATGAAATGATACAGTTATGAAGTAAAACATTTTTCTGATCTTGAGAGTTGGATAGAATTTAAAAAACAACTTTACAACAATCCTATGCATGAAATAATATGATTGTAAAGCGATACATTTCTGAATTTGAGAATCGGATAAAAAATATATTTTTGTACGGCGTTCACGACAGTGAAAGTGAAAGCGTACATTGGGGGGATTTTGGGTTATATTCATAGTCTTGCCCCAACACCATTTTCCCAACTATGCTGTATAGCAGCACAGCAGTGTTATGTTTAAAATTGAAGTAATTAATCTACTGGGTATTTGTGAATATGTAAATTTCACCTCATTGGGTGACTAGATGGATTCCACTTTTCTTTTGTGCAAATTTGGCAAATCAATGAAAGTACAAGTACAATAATGTTTTTTGTAGATTATAAAGTGTAGTATCAGAGGATTCTATAAATTGCAGTGTTTGTCTACCATTGGTTATGATAAGAAGTCTTAATTTGTCTCCTTCAGATACATACTTTTATATAAGCTCCAGACCCCAGATAAGTATTATCTTTCACTCTGTGACAGCCTGATCAACCTAATCAATCACAAACACTCAGAATTCTGTTGTTATATAACTTTTCATTATTATATAACGTTGTTTATATTTGTCCTGTCTCAATATTTTGATTTTTTTGATCTAGGTTTTGTCATCTGTAATGAAATCTTGTGCCATTGATTTTTAACTGTATAACTTACGGAAGAACTTAGGTCAATATTAGTTCGGATAAAACTTGGGTGTTTTTAGTTTGGGTTGAAGTATGGGTCCCATTCAAGAATATTTTACTTATATTGAGACAACTCCAGCTGTGTTTGAAATGGCAGAAATTTTTACCTTTGCAGTGGGGGGACCTCGTTAAGATATGTCACGCATGCTTTGACAAGGGTCTTGGATTTTAAGATCTCTTTTGAATTACCCTGTGACTTTAACTCCTAAATGCTGAGTGTTTGGGTGGAAGATTTTCAAGTCTTGGTCAAACCCTGGCTTGGGTTTGAACTCTGACCTCCCATCTACAAAGTGAGAACTTGACCAACTGAGATACCATATTGGTTTGGGTTGAAGTATTTTAATTGAAAAGTGATTTTGTCTTGCTGGCTGCCAGTGAATCCCTTCAGTTAGGATTGGAAACAGGTTGATCACAATCAGATAGTCTGTCATATTTATATTTGGACCAGTTATGAAATGCTCACTGTCTTGTCTTGGTGACAATCCCTGCACATTGGAATTGGAAAATCTGTTGATCACCGCGGCGACTGTAAACACCGTTTATGTAAAGCAATCTGTCATATTTATTAAGATTTAATTGTAACTTATATATTGATTTTCCTTACAAACTAATCATTTCTATAACGATCAATCATGTGATTTCTGCCATCAAACGCTTTATAATATCCATAGTGGTTAAGGTTTGTAGCTCACCTGTCTAAAGGTCATGTGAGCTTATATATGCCATAGGTCAGCTTGTGAATTTAATGTGTGTGTGTGTGTGTGTGTGGGTGGGTGGATGGGTGTGCATATTTATGCCATATGTAAAGATAATGACATTAAGTTTTTCTATAAGCATTTCAACTAGCCTTTATTTATCAGGTGAGCATGTCAGATCTATGGGGCCTCTTCTTTTTCATATATTTTTGAATTTGATCAATCTGATGAGGTTAAGCTTCAGTATTAAGGGTATTTTTTATATGATTGATATATTTTAATGGTTATTTGAAATTTTACTTTAAATGTTAGAATTATTTTGTGCTTGACAGTTGTGAATGTGATTGATCACATACATTTTTGATGACTTTCTGAAGTTTAATAATAAAAGCATTTTAGTTGATTGATATGTAATGTCATCTGACTGTGGAATAAACTTTGATTAATACCACCATAAAATGTGAAGTTTTTAGCATAATAGACTCTTGATGTAAGGGTTAGGGATTAGATTTCCAATCCTAATGACCTATCCTTTCCAAGCTGGCAAATCCTTTTAGATCAATTTATTTTATGGAGTTTAACAAGCCAGTCAGGAATATTTCACTTATATCAAGACATCACCAGCTATAGGTGAAGTGGAGGAAAGTTTGACCTTTGTGGTGTGCCAAGGCAATGGTTCCAAGTGGGCCATGCCTACCATGTCATAGGGCATGGGTTTTTAAGGTCTCTTCCGAAGGACCTCATGACTTTTATTTGTAAACTCTGAGTGTTTGGCAATGGCAACCAAAAAGAACAGTCAATGCATTTTTCTAGTCTTGGTCAGACTCAACCTAGTTTCGAAGTCTGAGCCCCCCTACAGAGCAAGCACTCTACCAACTGAGATACCTCTTTCAGCCTACTGAACTGATACATCCTTTCCAACCCTGTATTTGTGAAGTACATTAAATCAGACATACAATATTGTAAATACAATAAAGTTAAACTTTATTGTAATAATGCTGGCTCTTTCTAAATGTATATATCTATTTTATGGGCAGACAATAAATGTATAGAAACATATTTATGTTATTTTTGTGTGTAAATGTCCAATTAGTTAAAACATTAGAAAATAGCTCTCGATCAGCATAGATATTTATTTGTGGTAGCTACTAAATATATATGGCTTGGGATGTAATTTTTTTTTGGATTTAAGTTTATTTATGGCTTCTGTAGAGTTTAAGTAGAAGAATTTAAATTATGTTGGTCTTTAGGGTATTGCATGCATGTTGTATTTAGCTTAAGTTTGATCAATATTATTGATAGATGCACTCTAATTGATACTGGGAGCCTCTATGGACATGTGGGGTAAAGCTCGTTCTTGTGGATCAGTGATTCTCATCACCTAGGTTCAAATCTGACTAGGGACAGATCCTAGTGCAAGAAAGTTTTGTAAGTTGGCTTGCTAAAGGTTAGTGATTTTCTCTGGGCACTCTGGTTTCCTCAACCATCCATAAACTGAACACCCAAGTATAAGTACAAGTGCCTCGGTGTTAAAACTTTATAGTAACTGTACTTTACTTTAATTATTACTGTTTATCTTTATATCTGTAATCTTTCAAAATTTGCAGTTTAATCAGTGTATACTGATATTGTAGTACATCACATGATGTAGTAAATTGATTGAATATGTACATGTACTCTATTTTGTATAGTTTCTGTCTGTCCTTAGCAACGAGTATAGTACCGTTGACAGCAAGGTACTATTGTTTTTCCAGACGGGTACTATACTTTTTGCATGTGCCAACTTGGAAACAAGAACGCAATTTTGTAAACAAACATGGCGTCAAGATGAGGTGACGAGGACCCAGACAAACTTATTTCTGACCAGATTGTACACTACACAATTGGAGAATTGCCTTATGTCTAAATGTCTGTCTGTAAATTTGAAGGTCTTCAATGGTGCATTAAAGTGTCATGTGATGTACGTAATACATAATTATGTATAAGTATGAGACGGTACCAACAAATGTTGGTCTACCATTGAACTTACTTACTATATACATAGACGAACATAGACAGACCAATAGGAAGACATCCTAATGATCACAGTCACCAAGATGTAATCTTTAATATCTTACAAGTTATTTTTAGTTTTCCAGATGACAAATTCTCTCAGAAACCTTGAGATGACAGCAAGGATAACTAGATCCTCTAAGTAAAAAACACTGAGGAATTAATGAGACTTGCCGTTGAGGTGGCATGATGCTGTAATTAGACTCTCTATTTTTAGCTTAAAACATTGTCTTGTCTGATCCTGATTGAGAAAGTTTGGTAGTCACTTACCTAAGATCTTCCTCTTAACAACTGTCTCAATATAAGTGAGAGGTTTGTCTTGAGAGTAAAATGCCACTATGGTACTCTACTCTACTATAACCACACAATTGCTGTTCTGCCATAAACCAAATACAAAACTCTTGATTATCTTCAAACCTTCATAGGAACATACATGTATTGAATTTAGTTGCAGTTTGTAGAATATTTCTTTACTTGTGTAAAAGATTGATTGAATCTAAACACAATTTTGAAAAATGAAGTCCTTAATCTTTATGAATTAGTAGTGTATATTATATAAGATGTGCTGTGTTCATTAAATAGAAAGCTTTCCTGTGTTTGTACTCCTAGCCAATCAAATTTAACGATTTTTGGGTTAATCCAATTAAATTTCAGACCGATACACAGCTAGGTGGATATTATCATTATTATTACATTGATATTAAATGTTACAAGTTTATAGAACAATATTGAGTTGAAATGCTAACTAAAAATGTCAATGTTTTATGCAAGAAAGTTTAAAAGAAATAAAAAGTCACAGTTTTCAGGCTGGCAGATTTCCTGGAATATGCTGACTTTGTTAACAAAGTGTAAAGAAACTGGAAAGCAGTAATTATGTTTTAAGACCAAGTCAATATTTTGTCACTGATATTAAGGCTGCCAGTTCAGGGATCGTGGAGGAAACCGGAGTGTCTGAAGAAAACTACTGACCTTCTGCAAACAAAGTGACAAGTTAACCTTCTCATACTAACTTCCAAGTGGGATTTGAACCTAGTAGATAAAAATTTTTTAAAAAATATGCCACTTTTTACAAAAATTTACAAATTTACATAAATAAATTGCAAAAGAGCAAATCAACCAATTTTCCTGTCATCTAATTTTTGCGTATACGCACTTTAGTATTTATTTGCGTCTTTCAATTTTTGCGTGATCGCGACTCTGTAGTTATAATTTTAATTACTGCTTAATTTCGCAAAACTTTTATTTTCGAGACTCATTCACTTGCAAATTTACGCCAAAATAAAACGATCGCGAAAATTTCCCAATTTACAGTATAAACCATGAAAACCATGATTCCCCCCCCCCCCCCCCCCCCCCCTCCCAAAAAAATATTCTTATACTACATTACAACATTGTCTATTAAAATGAAATTAAATACAACTACAGTGATGTACAAAACCAGTGGTTTAAGCTGAAAAAATATTCCTTGTCTAGAGAGCTATATATAGAATTGTCAATTAAAATGGAAAAGTATCTAGCAGTCTGATGCAATGATGTCCACAACTAGTGGTTAAACCAACTAACTCTGTAGGAAAAGATCTATAAATGTCGACAATAAAGTATCCACTATTTGATGGCATGTGATTGTCTGCAGTTTGAATGATACAGAAGCCTATCAATATTTATTATGGTTCAGTGTTTTTGAGGCATTAAGATCATTTCTGTTGCTTAGTTTGCTTACCAAAAGTCTTGCTTTCCTCTGGGCACTCTGTTTTCCTCCACCATCAATGAACTGACTGCCTTGATATAAGTAACAGAATCTTCAATGGGACTTAAAGCACTATTATTCTACTCCACCATCCCAGAAATGACTGTCTCAATATAAATAAAAAATTCTTGACTAAGACTTTAAACACAATTACTGTCGAACATGTCTATAAAGGCCATCCAAGGGAACCAGTAAAAGTGGACTTTATGGACAGGGCCTTTATATACGTCGACTGTCCTAAATCGAGAATGTCCTAAGATTCGAGGCCATTTTTGTTTTCAGTTATTATACGAGAGTATCGTCTCTGCAGTGACGATTTCATGCATTGAAGACAAAATTTAGGTATTTACTGTGAAACTATCCAGAAAAATCAGTTGTCTATTTTTCAGCTCTCAAATTCTTGTTGTGTTAGCAAATTTAGTTCGTTTTCTATTAGAGTCTCGAATCACGGACGGTCGAGGATATAGGTTCAAATAATGTGAATAAAGAACAATTTGGATACAATTCTACTGACCTTTATGAGCAGGTGGCTCTTACCAGGATACTGTAAAGGGGAACATTTTTGCGTGGGTAAAATTTTCGCTTATTTCACGCTGAAGAAATTATCACAAAATTTTTACCCACACAAAAATGACAACTATACAGGTTTATATATCGTAATATACAGAAATTACACCCACGTGAAATGTCAGATTTGAGAAATTGCTAAAATAATCCCCTTTATAGTATAGATGTGGCCTTCAAGGACATCCTTGAACTGACTATATTGGTATAAGTGAAAAATCTCAACTGAGGCGTAAAGTTACATTACTCAACTTAATTTTTAAAGCTTGGTTTCATTATGGCATTATAGTTCAGATGTTCTGTTTTATAGAAGTATGGATATTATAAATATCCCATGAGGCTACTTAGAGCCATCTATATGTGAGGTTTTCTGAACTCCGTCAACTTGTATCAACTAATAATATAATTGGAGAATAAACTGATTACTGTTGATTTGTAAACGATTATTTCTATGTCTGCTCCAGTAATAACTTTCTATCCTCTGGAGACCAGTGGTACAATTTGAAAATCATTAATATTGGACTATTCCATTTCAAGGGTCAAGGACAGCTACAATGTACTAGGGATTTGAAATTTTAATCCACAGGTCACAGGTCTCGGACCTGTTTTGAATTTGGACAATTAGATTTTAGTCTATTTTAAGATGCTGGAAAAAAAAGAGAAATATTAATAGAATCTATCTCAATTTGTGGTGCCAGATACAGAAATCTCAACCTGAGTTCTAACATATTTGGTCCAGAACGAGGCTTGCTGAGTATATAAGAACGAGGGTTGAGATTTTCTTTATCTGGCACTGCAAGTAGTGATTGATTCTATTTCTTGCATCAGAAAGTTCAATTTTTAAATTTAAAATCAATTTCAACTTATCCATACACTTCTGATTTTGATGATAAAATTTTGCAGGAAAAACAGTGTGTAGTGCGGTATCTTGCACCTCTCTTTTTATGGTTTTTTCTATCTGGGTGCAAGAATATAATATACATTACCTTCATTAAAACAGATAAGCAAGAAACAGATCTTATAGTTTTTTCACACTGTTGAACTAGAAGCTAGGCTGGTTCACTGTTTTAGCAGGGATGTAATTTTCACCTTAATCTGAGGTGATGCCCCATGGCAATTATGCAGAACCTATCATTTTCGAAATTTCATGAAATGAATTTTTTTCAAATTTATAATTTGTAAGGTGTAAATCTTACAGAATTAAACCAGTATGCCCCTAAAGCCCCCCCCCCCCCCCTTCAAAGTGGGGTATAAAAATCTGATATGACGAAAGATTGACTTAGTGAAATGTAAACATTACTCTTGTCAATAAAGAATGTGTATAAATTTTAGTGAATTATAACTTGGTAAATTGATTGTATTAATTTCATGATGGATTTAAATTATCACTACTGTATCATTCCAAAAAATAGAAACCACTAAAATTGATATATTTGCAGTGTAATTCACTCACTCACTCACTCATCATACATATACATAAATTCCATTTAGAAAAAAACTCTCTGTATCAAAATGATAACTACAGTAATTCATCAAATATCTATAAAAAGAGGATTCTATATAAAGGATAACAGGTAGAATAAGGTATAATAATCTATTGATCTTAATTCATCAAATTATTGATCTTCCTTCATGAATAATGAACTTTTCCTATTGAAATACGACCAGTAATATACCCCGACAAAATCCGAGTAATTTCAGCCACTAATGGATAAAACAAACATGAAACCGTAAAAAACGTCAATATGCTTGTCAATTTAATTCTTATGATTTAATGATAAAATCCATGTGTTGGTATCTCTATCATCATAAATGTGATATTATCCTGGTATCATTTTAATAGAATAAATATTCTGTTTCCATAGCGCTATCCAGTTTTCCATATATACATATATAGATATAAACATTAATACTGGTAGATACACTAATGTATTATTGGTTCCCTAATCACAGCTTCTCAGATTGTCAAAGACGCTAATGGCTACTACCAACACAGATAACATTAGTATTAACTACCAATCACAGTTTAATAGAATTACCACCAAATTTGGATTATTTTAATGCAATCTGAGATTCATGATTGGACCTTCAGTAATTGTTAATTGTGTCGAGCCAATTTATATCGAAAGAATCGGGGAATGCCAAGTGGTGTTGGTTGATGAGAATTAAAGTGATTTTACTGTGAAGATAATTTTTAGTGTTTTCTTTGTGATTTAGATCTGATATTGTGCGAAAAAAGGGTTTAACTATTTTTAAACCTATTTGTTTACTGGCAAGGTGCTATCTGGATTTGTAGCAAATTACATATTTAAATTACAGAACATTAGGAAAAACCGACCGTGTTTGTGATTGAAAAGTCTCTGAAGAGGATTTTTATAGTTCTATTATTGTTATATAAATTTGAAATTTGGTTTTGTCTGGAATATTGCATTTTTATACATGTATGTGGCTATTTTTTGGTGTGTTTCCATATTTATGAAGAGCCTGCTGTGATATTGTTTATCGAATATGCAAATTTAGGAGAATTGTTTGATGGTTGACACCAATGTCGTTTAGAGTCCGTAGAAACATTATTCTGCGGATTTATATAAATTGATATTTCACAGTAGAGAGTCTTACTGTTTATCACAAACACAAGGCCGGCTAGTCATTGACGTCTCTCTATAAAGAACAAGTTAGTGATAATTTTTGTGTTTGCGAAATTGACCGTTTATTTCCCAGGATTTTGTGTTCTTGATTTTTCAGAAAATACACAGCCGATTTTTGGTCTTGTTTAGGATTTGTATTTATAATTCTTGTATAAACTTTAATATTGATGACTATACAGTTATATATGGTATATATTCTAAATTTGGAATAAATTGTTTGTTGGATGACATTAATGTATTCGAAGAAGCTGTTGGTATTTGTGTGGTTGAGCATACAATTTTCTAGTTTTTGATGGAGAGTTTATAGTGCAGATGATGAAAAATATTTGGAGTAGATTTGTGCATTTTCATGAACAATTTGGATAAAATTTCCTGCTGACACTTATCTACATATCAATAAGTGTTTTTGTGTTTTATGTGTATTGTTGATATTATTAATTCATTACTTGGAGTTTTTCAACTCTTTCTTTATTTTTTTTATTTTTTTTTTTTATTTATTTTTTTTTTTTTTTTTTGAGGGAAAAAAATTAAAAAAAGAGAATTTTGTGTACTGGTATCTTAAAAAATCTCAATCTTGATGTTGTACAATGAAGTTTTTCCATGGAGGGAAAGTTGTATAATTTAACAGATATTGAAAATATTTGGAAAGTGATAATTCAGAAGTGATAATTGATATAACTCACCAAAGATATATCTTGCTTATCATAGAGATGTTTACAGAATCAGTATCCATTAGTTGTTTGTTGAGTGAAAATTTTGTTTTATTTGGTATACATTTGCAACTCTTTTGAAAGTGGGTTTTTTCGTTTGATAAATTTTCTTACATTTTTCAACATATGTGGTAATTAATATTACATCTGAGATTCTGTTGAAGGCATTTTTGTTCGTTTTATCAATTCTCTCACAAACTCCACAGATTTCAGGATCTTCATGTGAGCTCTCCACATCTTCATGTTCTTCTTTATTGTAAATAATTGCACTGTAGTGATCTGGTTAATAGCGGCACTCTTAAAACAAACCGTTTACTGTCAGTGAAAAAGCCATTTTAATTGATCTATTTGCTGAAGAAATAACTTTGTTTTGCGGCGTAAATGTTAGTTGTTTTATGTGACTTATTTTATCTGAAAATCGATTTCTCATTTCTTTGTTTCTACGAATAAGAAGGATATATTTAAGCTTAGAAATTGTTTATATTTGTGGCTAAAGAAGTTTAAAACGATGTTGGGGGAATTAATGTTATTGGTGTTTAGATGGATCCGCTAATACGATACACGACAACAACTAAACAATAAACATTATTGTACAGCCATCTTGTCTAGGGCGAGAAAATATTGATAAATTGATTTTGCAGTGAATAATAGAAAAGAGTTTTACGTAATTTTTACAGAAAATGTAAAATATTAACTTGACAGTATTCTGATTACAAAAGAGTTACATCATTCTGAATGCAATATGAAAAAAATAGAACATTGAGATTTTGCAGATGTCACTTTTAACTTCTCAAAGCTCTATTTTAAAACATTTAGTTATTTCAAAGCCAAAAAAATAGAAAGAAATTTTGATATGATAAGAATTATGATTACAATATTTGCAGTATTTCTTTAAGATAAGTTTTGTTGCTGTCATTTTATGATCACTTTAAATCAACTGATCTGATTCATTAAAAAGCTTTAAAACAACATTCTGTGTCTCTGAAATGCACTGGTGGAACTATTTCTGTTCGCCTTGGTCTAACTTTGTGGAAATTTTCACCTGTTGCCGACGACCACCAGAAAATAATCACATCGTCAGTATGAGTCTACATCCAACAAATGTGGTTGAAGCCTACATCCAGTCTCGTAACGAAAGAGCTATTGTACGTTTATGTGCTTTGTTATGGGTTATGAAAATTCACGAGGAACAATCAAATGCCCACACTGAACACCAGAGGGCTCAGCAGATTCAGGAACAGATTAGTAAAGCTAAACAGCCATGTGACGGAAATAATTCAAAACAAATGGTAAGATAAAAATAAGTAACGTCACTATTATTTCTGAATTTTTGTCCATCTCAAACTAAACAAGGTACAAATACTGTATAAAAAGAAATATTTGTAGGTTGAAACTTTCAAGGTTTAACATTAAGAAACCTTTACACTTGTACCGATACTTACTTTCACTGTTTAACATTAAGAAACCCATACATTTGTACCGGTACTTACTTTCACTGTTTAACATTAAGAAACCCGTATGTTTGTACCGGTACTTACTTTCACTGTTTAACATTAAGAAACCCGTATGTTTGTACCGGTACTTACTTTCACTGTTTAACATTAAGAAACCTGTACACTTGTACCGGTTCTTACTTTCGAGGTTGATGAGTTGGTAGGTAAGCCCATTTGTATTTTTAACATGTACAAAACTTAATAGTGTACAGTCCAACCTGCCTTAAAAGCCACCTCTATATAAGGACCATCTGCTTATAAAGGGCAGTAGAATTGAGTCCCAATCATTCTTTTCTCATATTATTTGAACCTGTATATAAAGGCCACCTTCCCATAAAGGCCACTTTTACTGATTCCCTTGCATTGCCCTTATAGACAGGTTTGACTGTACTTATTTTTGCAGTTGAGACTTGAACATGAAAATCATGAAAAATAATACATCACATATATTTTTTTCTATATAGTATGGTGACTGATATTAATGCACAGGCATTATAACTAGGATTGACATCACTGAGGCAAATTAGAACATAATTTATAGTTCATCATTTGAAATTACAATATACTAAAATCTTGGGTATAAAGTCTCTCAATAAATTTGCTGCCTCTCAAATTGCAGAAGAATTTTGAAGTACCAAAGTATGTTTCTTCAATGTTTTTCTTGGCAAGTTTCCCTCAAATTATTGCCTCTTTACAATGACAAAATCTTTCTGACAAAAATGGAGGTTTTTTCTGTTGTTATTGTTTTGGCTGAAGCACTGTAGTAAGCCTTCTAAACACCTAAAAAATGCAGATGAATAAAAGAAGATATTGCTTTGCCAAGTTTTACATGTTACTTGGATGTGTATATGTTTTTAGTTTGTATATACAGTAAAACCTCGTTATAATGCCCCTCGATAACTTTGCCACCTCGCTTATCGCCACACTATTTTGAAGTCCCAAAATCCATTTTGTTTTTGTTTTTCTTTATCCACCTCCCCCAATTTATCGCCAAACCCCTTTATAACGCCAAATTTGATTGAACAAATGATGGCGATGAATCAAGGTTTTACTGTATATGTATTAGCCCACATTAAAAACTTTTCAGAAGTGGATAATTTTCCACTACTTGTCAATGAATAACAAGATAATCTGTTGCATCACACTACTAAAGGTTTGTCAGTTTTCTTTGTATAAAGGTTGGTGGTTTTGTCTGGACACTCCAGTTTTACTCTACCATTTCCAAACAGACTGCCTCTATATGAGTAAAAGGATGTTGACTTTCACATAAAACTCCATATGACACAGTGCTAGACCATGGCTTTAGTTTAAATCATTAGGATTAGTTATAACCTCATTATAACCCCTTCTTAGATGTACAAAGATCGTCAATATGGCTGACGATTTATTCCATCAAGCCTGACATCAACATCCCGATTCCTTACAGGGAAGAGTTAATATATCTTGATTAGTGAAGACATATCCGTTAACTGTATAACCAGACTGAGCTCCGAGACTTAAATTATATCCTTTGTACAGCATTCAGCGGTTTTATGCAATGATAAGCGGTTTTCTTGTGGCTTAATGAGGGTCTATTTAATATCTAAATGCAGTTAATTGGTCATGTTTGATCATGTAAAAGTTCAGTATAATACTATTTAGGTTTCCGTGGTAACGATATGACCTGAGTAACATTGATTTTTGATTGGGTTTGCAAAATGTCTTTAAAGCAATATTTTTTGGAAGATGTTGACAATTGGTTTTTGGTTTTGCAAACTTCTTGTTTCTTCTTTCCAAGTTTTTGTTACTTCACTTTACCTAAGGACGTGTGAGCTTATGACATAGATCAGCATGTGGTGTGTGTGTGTGTGTGTGTGTGTGTGTGTGTTGTGTGTGTGTGTGTGTGTCATTAACACACATTTTGCGATATCTCTTCTTATTTCACTGCAAATATAGCATAAATTAGCTGCATTTTGTTCCAAAACCCTCCATATTTAAGTCAGGGTCAAAGGTTAAGGTTTGTGACCTTGAGCTATGTTGTTTTCTTATGTGTCTTGCTTTTACCTAATATATGTTATATTCATATTGATTCACAACACTTGTTTGTTTACAAGAGTAAATATGATGTTTGTAAAGCTCTGTTTTAAGCTTCACTAATACAGCTACTTTCTTGCTCTGTTGGAGTCAGAGTGGGGTGGGGGATTAATCATTCCTTTAGCTGTGTCTTAACATCAAATAAGTCTAACTACTTAATACTCATCCAATATTAAATGATATAAATATATTGTTATCTAGAATCACATGGTATGGACATACAAATTATATATTTGTGTTTCTGAAACCTTGTCAGTAGATTATTCAAAAGCACACAATTACGGATCACAGTGCCATAGAATCATGGCACCTTTTTATCTCAGGACAAATCCTAGTGTGAGAAAGTTTGTAAATTTGGTTGCCAATTGTATGTGGTTTGGGCATTCTGGTTTCCTCAATCATCCATGAACTGAACATCTTGATATAATTGAAAAAATCTTGACTGGGGCACAAAACTCCATTACTCCTACCACATAGGGTCATGTGACCAGCATGACTTTGTGATTGGTTACAAGAACAGTTGGCATGCTTAGAAACAAATTTCAAAATATGTCATTTGACCTAACTGACAAAAATCAAAATCAAGGACAAAATCAAGACCTGTAAGTAAAGTGATTCAGTTTGTAGCTACGATCACAGTTCAATGTAACTACCATATCTCAATCAAAAAACCACTTGGTTGATTCAAAATGTAGCTACCATCTTGATCCAAAACTACTGCTGTTTTAGTGAATAACTAGGGTCATATATGATTTTTAGTGCAAGAAACTTGCATAAAATTCAGAAAAAAATTCAACTCTGATAAAGATATCATCAGTTGAGTTGATACACATCATAATTATCGCACACCTTCTTCAGCTAATAGAATGTATCCTTAATTAATGTATAAACCATGTCATTGATCACAGACAACCCTGATTCTGTATTAAGATCATATATATAAGTTATTTTGGCCTGAAATTCAATAAGATATTACAGGATTTTCTGATGTATAAATCTTCAATATTTATAGAAATTCTACTGTACACCGAGGAGAATTGGGAGAGATCATAACGAGAGATTGAAACTCTCTAGCGGTTTTATGAATATAAATGTTGTTTCTGAATTTAACAAAATAGTTATCGATCGTTTTTCATGGCATTCTTGGTTCCGTGAAGGTGTATAGTTTTTCCTATTTGCGATATGAATTTCAGGAAATTGGATTTATAACTATATGGATGTAAAATTGATATATGTGTCCTTTGGTAGTACTTCAAAGAAAAAATTCTTTTTAGGAAAAAGAAAAATAAATTTCTTATTTAATTAGTTAGAAAAAACTATTTTGTAGAAATTTTAAGATGAAACTGACAGACAGTTTTTTATGATTTGAATTATTCTTTTAAATGGATTGGCACAATTCCAAACATTTTTTTGTGTCATTAAAGGCATAGTTAAAAGCCGACCCCAGCAGTTGAGAAAAAATTATGGTCATTTGAAAAATAAAGATATAAAGATCATTGTAATTTTATAAAAGAGATTCATTAGTAATGGATGGATAATTAATAATAATTACCTGGTATATTTATAATTATAAATTTTCAGTATCTGGATAATTCTTAAAATTGACTTTTTTGCATAGAAAAGGGTATAAAATTTCTTTAATAACATAAAAGAAGTTCCTAATTTTTGGGGAAAAAATTATAAAATGTACTTTTATTCGAGTGTGTCTGAAAAGAAAAAAAATTACACCATCTTCAGAGAACATAGCCAGGATTAAGACTGAGTGTATTTTCAAGTGGACATTTTAATTTCGACTTCATAAAGTTGTAAAGTGTTGCTGTGTTCTCTTGTTACAATCTGATAGAAACTGTTTTCAAAGGCCTGATTCTGTGTTTCCATGGTTACAAGTGGATATAGGAATTGTTTTCAAAGGCCTGATTTTGTGTTTCCATGGTTACAAGTGGATACAGGAATTGTTTACAAAGGCTCGGTTCTGTTTATCCGTGATTTTGACAAATCTATGGTAACTTTTCACTTTGTTATAAAACAGTATGGATTTACTAACTACCGGGTATTTGTTTTAATTTTTGATATGGATAAAAACGAGCAGTTTCTATATCCGGATCATTTTTGGATTCATATGACAAGTTTTATGTGTCTAATCAAAGTCCGAGAACAAATATCTTTATTCAAGAAATGGCAGGATGATCACAATAACTGGGTCAGTATATCACAATAACAGGGTCAGTATATCATAATAACTGGGTCAGTATATCACAATAACTGGGTCAGTATATCATAATAACTGGGTCAGTATATCACAATAACAGGGTCAGTATATCATAATACATGTAACTGGGTCAGTGTGTCACAATAGTTGTGTCAGTATATCACAATAACAGTATATCATAATAACTGGGTCAGTATATCACAATAACAGGGTCAGTATATCATAATAACTGGGTCAGTATATCATAATAACAGGGTCAGTATTTCACAATAACTAGGTCAGTATGTCACAATAATTGGGTCAGTATATGAAATGGTCAAGGGTTATTTGGACCGTAAGGATAAAATTAGATATTAAGACCAAGGATGGTTATTAAATACTGGAATGTTGATCAAGCACATATTTTGATATTTATATTAGGTATCTGAAACATATTAGGTCAAATAAATGTATATTGCAAGATATGTAGGTCAAGGTTAGAATTCTGTATGAAATAGGTCAAGGATGTTTATTAAATGTATATAGGTCAAAGATAAATAACTATATTATATAGGTCAACATCTTAAGATATGTAGGTTAAGGATAGATATCTGTGTTAGTTACTAGTAGGTCAAGGTTGTTTATAACCAGTAACCAGGTCAAGGATAAATAAGTATATAAAATAGGCAATATGTGAAGATATGTAGGTCAAGCATAGATATTAGATAGGTCAAGGACCAATGATTAATAGTTGTACAAGATAGGTCAAGGAAGTTTGTAGATATATATGTCAAAAATAGTACTTGTATTAGGTAGGTCAATTAAAGACATAAGATATGTAGGTCAAGGGTACCGGTATATATTTGTATTAGGTAGAAAATGTTAATTAATATGTAGGTCAAGGGTAGCTATTTGATAGGAGTAAGTTTAAATATGTAGGTCATGGATAAGTATTAGATTTGGAAGTCAAAGCTTCTGAACGTATTTGTACCTACATGATTCAAGATAGCTGGTTTAGATTTCTCTGTCAGCTAAAGTGGTACATTGTATTTTGAAAATAGAAAATTTTAGAAAAATAACCATATGTGTATATTTGATAAATGAATGAAGGTTAATGACACCATTTATATGTATTGTAATATCCTAGTATACCCTATCTTCAGCTGTCATGTATGTAATGGCTTTATTTATTGTGTATTACATATTAATTAGTAATCGACATCTATGATGGATTGTAGGTCTTATGATTGAGTGACATGTTCAATAAATTTGGGAATTTTCACAAAATTTTCTATGCTACCATCCCTAAATTTACAATGACATGACCCGTTTTCATTGATTTTGGATTATACCACTTGTAATAATTGGTGAAATAAATCATACATCACTTCCTTCTTGCCATGTTGTACATAAGCTACAAAAGCTTAAGCTACTTGAATGTGGGCGTGGTCGCTATATAACAGGGTTGTCAGTTCTGTTGATGAAGGGAGATAAAGACCATTGATTTCCTGTGGTATTGTGCATTGGCGAAGAATATTCCGATACTGGTTCAGATAATGTATCAAATTAAAAAAGATGAAAATTTTGATACAAATATTGATAAGGATTGTTGATACAATTAGACATTTTTAAAATATGAGGCTTAATTAATTAGTCATTGTCAAAATATGAGGTTTTCACACTGAATCGTCGATGAGGGTAAAAAATGCCAATCTAAAAATAAAATACATTAAAATGTATATCAAATCATGCTATATCATGTGTTGTCTGCCTTTCTGCAGCAGATGCCTCAGTGGCCAAGTGTTCTTAAGTGTCTCTCACTGCCTAGGCTTGAATCCCACCTTGGCATATCCAAATGTGAGAGTTTGTCATTTCACTTTCCAAAGGTTGATGGTTTTCTGTACTCCAGTTTCCTCAACCATCTCATCATTCCCACCATTCCATTAAGCTCTGTTGTAGAAATAGTGTATTTAAGTTGGGAAATGGCTGAATGTACTCCAGTTTTCTCAACCATCTCACCACTCCATTAAGCTCTATGGTAGAAATAGTGCATTTTAATAGGTAAATGGCTGAATTGTTATAGCATTTTAGTGTGTGGAAAACATTTAATACCTATGTATAAAGAACATTTGTAAATTTTGTTGACCTTGCCCTAATTTCAAGGTCATAACAACTATCGGTATAAATATTTACATGTACATGCAGTGAAAATCATAATACAGCTTCTAATCATCTTAATGTGTTTGTGCTGATGGTGGCATCAGGTGATCATTAAGGCTTTTTTGACCTCTTTTTATGAAAAGTAAAGTCCTTATAGATTGTTAAAGGGTCTTACCAGTACAGGTAACTATGAGGGTAGCAGTATCACCTTGTAAAGGAGATTGGTATTTAGTAGATTTATTCTTGGTTTCTCAGGTTGGCTTCAAAATTTCGATTTAATCCTTTTGCTTAAGATGCATTTGATAAAAGTTGGTACATTCATCATTGTAAATGGTGTTCATTAAGAATGAAACAGATTTATTGTTTGTTTCTCTGTGGTATGCACAGCAATACTTAAAACGTAATGACATCATTTATTGTCATTATCTTGTAATCACAACTGAAAGAAATCAGGGTGAGATTTGGTCTTGATTTCACAATCATTTCCTTAACTCAGATATTATGTAACTTAATTTTACAATTTTTTTGGAACTATAAATACAAATCTTCAACAAATCTAGAATACATTTGTTATATGTATATAAGCTTGAAGCAATCTTCAAAATGATCATGATGGTATCTAAGATTCTAAATATCTTGAAAAATAACAAAATTTATTAAGATTTCAAATTTGCTAGATTTAATTGAAGAAATTTTTTTTTTGCTCCCAGAAGGTAGAGAGCATATAGTTGTCAATTTGTCCATCACTCCTGTGAATCCGTGCGTACATGCATGCATCTGTGCATATATGCATCCACCCAGACTTGTATGCATCCCTCCATCAGTCATAATTTTATCCGGAGAATACTCAAAACCTTTAAGAGGTCTCGGCATGAAACACCATATGTAGATAGAGCTCAAAGAAGCTAAGTGTAGTACACAAGAATCATAACTCTATATTAAATAAATTAAGAGTTATTGCCCTTGCAATATTTTCAGCCATCATTTCTACCAATTCTCTTGTTTAAAAAAATGATTGGGAACTGATTTCTTATGAACTTATCATCACCTTTAAAAGGTTGTTTTGATTTTTATGTATTAGTAAAACAAACTTAATTTCTGTTTATTTTGTTTATTTCAGTTATATGACAAGATTAATACACAATCTGTTAGTCCTATCCGGCCGCCACCTTCTGATGCTGTCCACCGTTGTAAGGAGGTAAGTCCCTTATACATATTAATAACCCTTCCTTGCAGTCTGTTGGTCCTATCTGGCCGCCACCTTCTGATGCTGTCCACGGTTGTAAGGAGGTAAGTCCCTTATACATAATAATAACCCTTTCACACAATCTGTAAGTCCTATCCGGCCGCCGCGTTCTGATGCTGTCCACCGTTGTAAGGAGGTAAGTCCCTTATACATAATAATAACCCTTCCACAAGTCCTGGTAAGTCCTATCCGGCCAACACTTTCTGATTCTGTTCACCCTTGTAAGGAGGTAAGTCCCTTATAGTTGATAATAATAACCCTTTTCATCCTTTCTTTTTGTCTAGCATTGTAAGAAGGTTAATCTTGCATAAATTTTAATTAACCCTTCTGTAGTCTGTTTGTCTTTCTGCTACATATTTTTTCTAGGATTATACAATAGTTAGAATCATGTACTATTTATTGATTTATGAAACTTATTGAATAAAAAGGCTTAACAATTTAAACTACATGTAATTTACTAAAGCATATTTGCCTACCTACTTGCTTACGATTTTGAAGATAAAATTATGACAGTATGATTGCAAGTTAAAACTAACACCCCAAAAATTTTTATTAGTCTGTGTATATAGGGAAATTTCAACTTCCTCAATTTAGTTTCAGCAAAAGGCAGTGCTTCTGAATGTCATGATCATGAATTTAGTGACAATGACCAGGATCTTCAACTGCCTAGAAAAGCGAGCAAATACCAATGGGATAAAAAATTACACTGTAGTATCCTACTGCATGTCCATGTTTTGTCAAGTGAAATAAGGGAATACATTCTTACTATTAATTTTGTAAAACTTAGTAACAAAATATACTGAAACTTACCGTACTAGTATGTGATAACATTGATTTGGTTGTTGGTTGTACTGTTATTTAACTTCTCATCAACAATTTTTTCAGATATTCCTGATGTTTATGTTTATTAATCTGGATAAATCTAGGAACAATTTTATGTAGACATGAGATGTATGAGTTTGTTTTATAGTCTGCTTTGCACTACTTGTACACTAGGATCGACTTTTAGGGCAGACAAACATACCACTCGCACTCGCTCAGTCATTGGGAGGTCGTGGGTTCAATCCCCGGCCGGGTCTGACCCAAGACTTGAAAGTGGGTAGTGACTGTTCTTTCACCAAGCACTCGGCATTACGATATGAAAGTCACAGTTCTTTCGGATGGGAACTTAAAATAAACGAGGTCCTGTGTCATGGTGGGCTTGGCATGATAAAGAACCCTGTTGTATAATGCCATCAGCGCAACGCACAGGCAAAATTTCTGCACCTTCGCCTATAGCTGGCGACGTCTCGATATAAGTGAAATGTTCTTGACTGGGACGTTAAACACTATTACTCAACTCAGTCATATTATACTGACACTGGGTTGATCTGAGTAATAGTGTTTCATGTCCCAGTCAAGAATATTTCAGGGTTGGAACACACAATCTCCCACTTATGGAGTGAGCACTCTACCAACTGAGCTACCACATTGGCTACTGGCACTGGGTGAACTAATCAATACTCTTGTCTTCTTGATACCGAGCACAAGGTGTAGAGGCAGTTCAACCTCACAACCTCCTGCTCTTGAGGCAGATGTCTACCACTGAACCACCAAAGGGGTAATAAACATGATTTCATTTTGTATTCTATGTTTACAGGTTATAGAAGTAATGAAACAATGTCCACATGAATATGCAACAGTTAGTGAAGAACTCAACCAAATCCTTTCACAAGCACACTTTATGGTAAGTTTAAGTTAGTTAATTATCTAATCTAAGCCATATTCATTATTACTATTATTACCTAATGTACAATGTCAGTCCCTGCTCAATATCTTATTTCAAACAGTCTGCACACTCCGTAGAATTTTCAATTTCGCTTGAAACTGAAAAATTCTATGTCTGACAGCTCCACATTTTTATCATTAAAAAGGTATTGTACATTAGGTCAAACGAGCTTCACATGACCAGGACAGATGGAGAGCTATTGTCGAGGCCCTATGCCCCTCCAGGGGTACAGAGGACTAAGTCAAATAAGTCAAGTACATTAGGTCACTTGCTAACAAAATGATGCCACTTTAAAAATTGTGAAGTTTTGTAAAATATGGCTACAATCCTGGTTTTAATAATAATGTATATGGTGTAATGAATACCTTGGTAAAAACAAAAACTCAATCCCAACTGACGGCTATATGTAATTCATTTTCAACAACTAGTTTGGTCGTCAGCGTTTGATCTAAGGAGTAATGGTGTAAACAATGAATTCTAGGATGGCAGAGAATACCAGAGTACCCAGAGAAAAATGTCACCCTTCTACAAACTTATTATCAACTATAGAGACTGGGATAATGGTGTTGTCAGTCTATTTGGGGATAGCAGAGAAAACAACTGTCCCCTTAAAAACTGACCATCAGCATATGAATTGACAACTTATGAGGATCAGAGCTAGCTTCTAATGATTTTAATTTTTTATGTGGAATAGTCTATAACTTTCACAGTATTGTTTTTTAAATGATTGTAATGGCCAGACATGGCCGAGTGGTGATGGACGGACATGTCTTGAGTGGTGATAGACGGACATGTCCGAGTGGTGATGGACGGACATGGCCAAGTGGTTGATGGGTGAATATGGCCAAGTGGTAATATTACTGGCTTTCAAAGTAAAGGTTTGTGGGTTCAAACCTCACTAGGTACTTGGAAATTTCCTGAGATGATTTTCATCTCCTGCCCATACTTGAGCTGTAAAAAGCTCATTGCTAGAATAGTCTTTTAGAACAGACTCATAACAGTGCACCCTAAAGACACCTCTGAAAATTTCAAAAAGGGAAAACCCACCTGTTGCCCCTACAGAGGAGGCTTACAAAGTAGAGAGATTAAAGATTAGATAAGATTGCTTTTGATTACAGGGAGGGAACTCTAACCTTACTATTGTAAAAAAAAAAGATGAAAAAATATTTTCCTGTTGCATAAAGGAAAAATTCATTGCATACATCGCTTTTGATTGGTGTGGAGTTAGAGTTAAGTTATATAGGCCTTGGTCAAGATTCTTTCAGAAAAAACAGGAGAAAACCAGAGTACACAGAGAACATAATCAGCTTTTGGCAAGTGGACAAACAAACCTTCTTATTTAGGGAGCTTCTGAAATGGATTTTAAACCCAGGCATCAAGAGGTGCTGGGATATGTCAGCCAGGACTTCAGACCACTTGGCCACAGAATCCCTCTATGATAAAAAGAGTTAAAACTCTAAGGGTTATAGAGCAAAACAAAATGGTTTATAGAGTAAAACAAAAACTAAATGTAACTTAGACTATATTGGTACAAGGGAAATAACTCTACTAGCATTACACAAAGTAATTTTTTTTTTGGTTTAGAAAATTACTTTCAAACCACAACAATTAAAATAGAATGTATCATTTAGTTTCCATAAGTGGAAACCTATTAATACAGACTCACACCATTATATGCTTAAAAATAAGATGTAACATTTAGTTAATAAGTGAAATACCTTGAAGACATGGCCTGGTAATTATTAAATAAATAGTTAGATCAGATGGATTTTACTGGACTGAATGTGTACTTCAGATTTAAGACTTTATCAATGATGACGGCTTCTACATACAACATGTGTATAGTGCCATGCTGGATATGACAAGAAAACATTTACAAAATATATTTATGTTAAATGTCCTACTAGGAATTGCCCTAGTCTGCAGCCATTTTGGTTTTAAGTCTAGCTCCCTGTTGTTTAAACATCTTAATCTGTAAAGTGTTTGTAGGTAATTTCCATTTCATAAAAGCACTTTTACGATAAAGATTGAAGTTGATTCTAAATCTTTACTTGACACAGATTTGTTTTTTACCAGAATGATGGAATTTTTACTAGACTTGAAGGAGAGAGAGAGAGAGAAAGAGAGAGAGAGAGAGAGAGACTGGGGAGAGAGAGGAGTGGTATAATGGTGTTTTACACACTGGTCAAGATTCTTTCACCTTTATCAAGACAGGGCTAAAATAAGCACCATGGCAACTTAAATTCTGATATTGCAACCATTAAAGATTTAAAGAATTCACTTTGAGCCCAGCAAGGCAGACAATTTTGGGATGATGGAGGAAACTGTTTGGAGTACCTGGAGAAAACCACCACCTTTTGCAAGGGAACTTACAAAATTTCTTTCACTAGAGTGTCTAAATGGGATTGGGTCCTAGGCAGTGATAGGCATTGGGGTCCGTAAATGTTTGTTTTGTGATAACTCGGCTACCTTTTTGGAAGTCTTAACACACAAATCAAAAATACTCACTTCCTATCAATACCATATTTGAATATCTTTTCTGATGTACTTATTGTAAATAGTCCCACTCTACAGAGGAAAAAGAAAGGGTGATGATTGTTTTATGATATTTTTGTGAATGCTTCAACCACTACTAGACCACAGTGACCTGGTCAATCACAAACCATGTCAAACATGGAGGTTTATGGATTTTGTATGATATGGTATTGTGAACTATACTCCATACAAATTTTCATCCACTGTAAACAAACTTTTATAGGGTGCAGTTAATTTCATGTGTTTTGCAAGGGCAAAATAGTGGTGAAAGTTAATGGTTGAGAACTTGTTTCCTTTTTGTATGAAATATAGCTGACTATGTAGCTCATATCGCAAAACTAATAATTGGTAAGTGAATCAAGAAGTTAATAGCCGAGAATAAAAACTGGTTTGCAATAATTAGAATTATATGAAATTGGAACATTAATAAAGTTATAAAAATGTTTCATTTCAAGGAAGAACCTGTAGGTCTACTATTGTGTTACCATATACACTGATATACCAGTTGAAGTGTTAGTATTAGTTAAAGTTAAACCTCAGTTTAATTACTTTGACAATTTACAACAAATCAATAGCCCCTTTTCTGAAATTTGACAATCTCACATTCTGAAATTGTTCGTTGTCAATATAATAAAATATCATGATATTTATGATAGTATTTTTGGCCAAATTATAAAATTTTGTTTTAGAGTCATAAAATCAATGATGTAACATTCAACAGATATGCTTACTATTCATAAAACTTTCTGTGTAAAATCCCTAGTGTAGAATTATGTGGAAATGAAAATATAATAATACGAGCGTGAAGAGACGGGATATGAATAAATGTATTGGGTCGGAATTGAAAAGTCCTCATAAAAAATGCCTCATTCCATCGCATCTGACAGCACATAGACATTATTTGTGAAAGAAAAAATATAGTTTTGTAATAACTCATTGCAGGCGGATAATTGATTGATATTGGTGAATTCACTTGTGCATTGAGAATTGTCTCCCTTGAAAGTTTGAAATTGTTTCCATTATTTTAAGCCGTGTTGTAAACTTTTGTTGTAGATCTGTAATTACTTAAAGCCTGATTGGATTGTAAAGTGATAGATTTTGTCCTGTCATGTTAATAAATATAATTTATATGAAGTATTGTGGAGATGACATTACCAACTGAATAATGAGAATTTCAACCAATTCAAAAATTAATTCATCACAATGGTTCAAATATTTGGGGGATTTTTCTTTTTTCATATCGCCTATAAAAATACAGATTTTAATATCAGGAGGTTAACAATAGATTAGTTTTATATGTTTTGTTTTCATTTTGTTTTATTTTTGGCTACATTGATTTTATTTTTGATCAAAATGTTGAAATCATTTCAATGTTGATGCTTTATTTATGTGAAATATTAAAATATTTTCATTTCCTGAAAAAGCTGAAAGCCGAACTGTACTGCTTACATGTTTTGGGTTTTGCTTTTTTATCTTGTTGTTTTTGCTAGAGTTCGGACTGAAAATTATTTTTAAGCATGAACAGGATTTTTGATTTTGTTATTGGGTATAAATTTGGAAAGTTGAGAAAAGTTGGTTTTATGGATTCAAAAATGGTAAGTTTAATGTTGTCTTGACTGCAGGTCTCATAGAAAACGCAACAGTGGCTAAATTGGTAAAGTACTCACTCCATATATGTGAGAGATCATGAGTTCAAACCCCCACAGTCTAAGATTTGAAAATACTAGTAGGTAGTGACTATTATTTCCCCAAACAGTCTTCCGAAAGACCAGTGACTTTCATTTCTAAATTCTGAGTGCTTGGTGAAAGAACAGTCACTACCAATTTTTTAAGTCTTGGTCAGACCCAGACAGGGTTGGAACCCATGACCTCTCACTTATACGGAGTGAGTACTCTACCAACTGAGCTACAGTAGTGGTATGTTCCTATGGATGTGCGTTGACATTTCTCATTAAAACTATGTTTATTTCTTCTGTTCATTATGACGTAAACTGTCTTCCATAATTAATCTACACAAGCATTATAGGGTTCTCAGTGGTCGAATAATATAAAACATGTGCTTAGTATCACAGCAAATCTCACTGCTTAAGTTTGTATACTGCAAAGTCAGGCAGATCTTGTTGTGAGAAAATTTGTGCATTCACTTGGAAAAGGTCAGCAGGATTTTTCCAGGAACTTCACTATCCCAGAACTGACCACCTCAATGTAACTGAAAGAATAGACAAAGGTCAGTAGTTTTATCTAGGCACTCTTGTTTTCCTCCACCATGTCAGAACTGACGTACTGCCTCAATGCAACTTAAAGAATCTTGATTGGGGCATACAACACGATTACACAACTCTCCACTCCACACTTACAATATGGGGTATTGATCATAACGGTACCCTGGAGAACCTCGTGTCAGTAACTGATAGAAGATTCTCTTAATCTGTCTACTGTCAGAAGAACTTGCAATGTAAACAGCTTCCATACTGTTCCCTACAAACATTATAGGTATTGATCATGTTGTATGCTGACAAACCCCCATTTCAGTAACATATAAACACTGTTGTTATTTATATTCTAAAGTTAATCTGAAAAAAATCTAAAAAAGTTTTGAGTTTTAAATCCATATCAACAGGCTTCCAACATTTATTAGTTTCCAGTTTTTCTTTTCATGCTCTTGATCTTTTAAGATTGGTAAATTTTGTATCTTGTAAAGCAAAAAATGTTTTTGTTTTTGAAGTTTCTGTTAAAAAATTAATGGATACAATTGCTGTTATCAAAAATAATAGATTAATTAACCAAAAAACACTATACTGAAATACATATTTTCACTATCAATTTGATTAGCTAGTAGAACTTTAAACCACTGGTTCTAAATATAAAGTTTTATGGGTTTTCTAGTGTACCTCACCAAACAAGACACAAAATTATGAAAATTTAATTAACATCACTTATCTTTTATTTAATAAATTTGATAAATTGATGAATTAATTCATTGATATATGTGATCACTTGTTAGTTTATTTATTTATTTATTTATTTATTTATTTATTTGTTTATTTATTTATCATGAGACATTTATTATCAGAATTTATTTATTCATTTTTTATTAGCTCAACTGGCTATAGCCAGCTGAGCTTATGCCATGGTGAAGCGTGTGTCCGTGCGTCCGTGCGTCCGTGCGTGCGTCCGTGCGTAAACTTTAATCTTCTCCTCTGAAACCACTGGCCAATTGAAACCAAATTTGGTGTGGAAAGTCCTAGGTGGAGTAGATTAAAGTTTGTACAAATCAACTTCCTGCGGCATCCAAGATGGCCGCCATTGCTATAAATAGCAAAAACCTATAAATGGTTTTACATGTTTATTTTGGAATCGATTTAGTTCAAATTTGAGATTTAGAAAGTAGATGTCTAGCCATTTAATATATATAACGGGTTTTTCTAACTTTTTCTGTTTGCTCATAATTAGCGGAATATGCAAATTAGATGCTAAATTTAGGCATTCTTTGAAAATCTTCTTCTCTGAAACCACATACCCAAATGATGCCAAATTTTGTGGAAAGTCCTAGGTGGAGTAGATTAAAGTTTGTACAAATCAACTTCCTGCATCATCCAAGATGGCCGCCATTGCTATAAATAGCAAAAACCTATAAATGGTCATTACATGTTTATTTTGACCGATTTAGTTCAAATTTGAGATTTAGAAAGTAGATGTCTAGCCATTTAATATATGTAACGGGTTTTTCTGTAACTTTTTCTGTTTGCTCGTAATTAGCGGAATATGCAAATTAGATGCTAAATTTAGGCATTCTTTGAAAATCTTCTTCTCTGAAACCACATACCCAAATGATGCCAAATTTATGTGGAAAGTCCCTAGGTGGAGTAGATTAAAGTTTGTACAAATCAACTTCGTGCATCATCCAAGATGGCCGCCATTGCTATAAATAGCAAAAACCTATAAATGGTCGTTACATGTTTATTTTAGACCGATTTAGTTCAAATTTGAGATTTAGAAAGTAGATGTCTAGCCATTTAATATATGTAACGGGTTTTTCAGTAACTTTTTCTGTTTGCTCGTAATTAGCGGAATATGCAAATTAGATGCTAAATTTAGGCAATTCTTTGAAAATCTTCTTCTCTGAAACCACATACCCAAATGATGCCAAATTTAATGTGGAAAGTCCCTAGGTGGAGTAGATTAAAGTTTGTACAAATCAACTTCGTGCGGCATCCAAGATGGCCGCCATTGCTATAAATAGCAAAAACCTATAAATGGTCATTACATGTTTATTTATGGACCGATTTAGTTCAAATTTGAGATTTAGAAAGTAGATGTCTAGCCATTTAATATATGTAACGGGTTTTTCTGTAACTTTTTCTGTTTGCTCGTAATTAGCGGAATATGCAAATTAGATGCTAAATTTAGGCATTCTTTGAAAATCTTCTTCTCTGAAACCACATACCCAAATGATGCCAAATTTGGTGTGGAAAGTCCCTAGGTGGAGTAGATTAAAGTTTGTACAAATCAACTTCGTGCGGCATCCAAGATGGCCGCCATTGCTATAAATAGCAAAAACCTATAAATGGTCATTACATGTTTATTTATGGACCGATTTAGTTCAAATTTGAGATTTAGAAAGTAGATGTCTAGCCATTTAATATATGTAACGGGTTTTTCTGTAACTTTTTCTGTTTGCTCGTAATTAGCGGAATATGCAAATTAGATGCTAAATTTAGGCATTCTTTGAAAATCTTCTTCTCTGAAACCACATACCCAAATGATGCCAAATATGGTGTGGAAAGTCCCTAGGTGGAGTAGATTAAAGTTTGTACAAATCAACTTCGTGCGGCATCCAAGATGGCCGCCATTGCTATAAATAGCAAAAACCTATAAATGGTCATTACATGTTTATTTATGGACCGATTTAGTTCAAATTTGAGATTTAGAAAGTAGATGTCTAGCCATTTAATATATGTAACGGGTTTTTTGTAACTTTTTTGTTTGCTCGTAATTAGCGGAATATGCAAATTAGATGCTAAATTTAGGCATTCTTTGAAAATCTTCTTCTCTGAAACCACATACCCAAATGATGCCAAATTTGGTGTGGAAAGTCCTAGGTGGAGTAGATTAAAGTTTGTACAAATCAACTTCATGGGCATCCAAGATGGCCGCCATTGCTATAAATAGCAAAAACCTATAAATGGTCATTACATGTTTTTATTTTTGGACCGATTTAGTTCAAATTTGAGATTAGAAAGTAGATGTCTAGCCATTTAATATATGAACGGGTTTTTCTGTAACTTTTTCTGTTTGCTTGTAATTAGCGGAATATGCAAATTAGATGCTAAATTTAGGCAATTCTTTGAAAATCTTCTTCTCTGAAACCACATACCCAAATGATGCCAAATTTGGTGTGGAAAGTCCCTAGGTGGAGTAGATAAAGTTTGTACAAATCAACTTCCTGCATGATCCAAGATGGCTGCCATTGCCATAAATAGCAAAAACCTATAAATGGTCGTTACATGTTTATTTTTGGACCGATTTAGTTCAAATTTGAGATTTAGAACGAAGATGTCTAGGCATTTAATATATGTAACGATTTTTCTGTAACTTTTTCTGTTTGCTCGTAATTAGCGGAATATGCAAATTAGATGCTAAATTTAGGCAATTCTTTGAAAATCTTCTTCTCTGAAACCACATACCCAAATGATGCCAAATTTGGTGTGAAAGTCCCTAGGTGGAGTAGATTAAAGTTTGTACAAATCAACTTCCTGCTTCATCCAAGATGGCCACCATTGCTATAAATAGCAAAAACCTATAAATGGTCATTACATGTTTAGTTATGGATCGATTTAGTTCAAATTTGAGAATTAGAAAGTAGATGTCTAGTTATTTAATATATGTAACAGATTTTTCTGTAACTTTTTCTGTTTGCTTGTAATTAGCCGAATATGCAAATTAGATGCTAAATTTAAGCGATTCTTTGAAAATCATCTTCTTTGAAACTACAAAGCCAAATGAAGCCAAATTTGTAACAGGTTTCCTGAGAAGGTTTTGTTGCCACAATTTTCAAGAATTTTGTAAATCAGGTGTAATATTTCATCAATATTTTGAAAATCTTCTTTGAAACCACTAGCTAATTTAAATTAAATTTGTCTTGCCAGACAAGCCAATGTTACATCCAAGATGGCCCCATTTCTATAATGAGAAACACATAAATAGCCATTGTGGATTCATTTTTCAGCTGATGATAAATAAAACATGTTTTCCTAAAAATTTGTTTGAAGTACCAGTAATATCTTTTTCTGATTGATGACTATTTTGTTTCTGTAGGCAAATTGATTTCATTAATATGCAACTTAGACATAGGCAGTGGTAAATAATGACTGATCATGCCAAATTTTGTTCATAAATAATTTCTTCAGCTGACCTATTTACAACTGGTCCAATTGCCATATGTCCTACCTTTGGAATACAATAATAAAACAAAATCAAACACATTAACTAACACGAAAAACTATAAATTTTTTGTATAGGCATGTATATTAGAATATTGTTGGTATTGATGTAACGATCATTGTGATATATAGATTAAGGTCAGGGGTTCAAAGGTCAAGGTCACAGATACAAAATAATACTGAAATGGTTAATTATCTTGAAAACTATTAACATTTTCTATAGGCATATATATTAGAATGTTGTAGATATTGATTCAACTACTATTTTGATGTATAGAGAAAGGTTATGGGTTCAAAGGTCAAGGTCCTGGATGCAAAAAATTGCTGAAATTGTCATATCTTCATGATTTGATCAGATAATGACATGGGGTTTTCAGTTTTGAAATATTCTTGTAATTACCTTCAAAATGAGGTCAAGGTCAATTGTGAAGGTTATTACCTAATGTTTTACCTTTCTTGAAAAAAAAGTTGACCCAATTTTTACGTAGTGTACAAATAAGATGTGTGTTTCAACCAAATCATTGAAAATTTTCTCCTGAATTGGCCAATTCTAACCCAATACAGCATGAAAAGTCCTTTAGTAACAGTAATCTAAAAGTTGTGTATGGCATATCAGCCAAACTCCAAGGTGGATTCTGTTCCTATACATAGCAAAAACATGAAAGACCAATGCAGATTTGGTTTCCAACCACTTTGGTTCCAGTTGCAATTGTAAAAAGGAGGGGGAATGCCATTTCACAAGATTTGCAGGTTATTTATCCAAAATGTAAATTACCTGCCAGTTGAGCATCACAGGCCCTATTGGGCCTCTTGTTATTTATTTATTTATTTATTTATTTATTTATTTATTTATTTATTTATTATGAGACTCAGAATTTATTTATTTATTATGAGACTCAGAATTTATTTATTTATTATCAGACTTAATTACCAGTATATAACCCTAGAGGCCGTAAGAAAACACGAGTCAGTAATTAAGCTGACAAAAACACTTCTACAGATTCAACAATTCCAATCTCTACATCATCACCTAGGAAACCTTCCACTGCTATCCTCTCCACCTTATAATTGATTTTAGTTTTACAGGGTTCCTTTCAAGATTTTTCTCTTCGTTTTCCGGAAAAAATGGGGGCTAAATTTTGATCAAAAGCGCCTCATCACCAAGGAAACCTTCAAACGAAGTTATGATAACACTCATATAGCCATTCACGCTTTTATGTAATTGATTTTTTGGTACAATTATCGTTTTAAGTCTTTTCTCACATTTCCTGGTAATATTAAGGGGCTAAATTTTGTTTTTTAAAGATGGTATTAATTATAGATATGCGGTTAATGTAACTTGTCTGGTAATACGTGTCAGGATCATTAAAAATTAAAAGCACACCATTCTCCAGTAAGTGTAGTGTATGTACGTCTTGTCAGGATACATTCATCGTTCTCTAATCATTCTCACACTGAGAAGAGCCTGTTTCTGCCTTATGATGTTATTTGTCTTAAAACATCACTTATTGTCATTCCTACATCCAAGATTGTGGGGAGGGGAGGTATGTCAAGCCGCTGATGTATCAAAGCTTATTTACATAATCCTCATAATCTTATCCACATTTTGTTGCATTTCTCTAGATTTTTCCTCTTTTCTGAATTTTTATTTTCTCAAATATTAATGATTGAAACAAAAGACTATTACTAGCCAAGGAATATGGTACCCTGTTTTTCCTGGATGTGGAAAATGGACTAATCCATTGCTTATAATATCACATTTTCTAAAACTATAAAGATTATACAGAGAATGAGAAACCCATGCATGTGTGTATCTGTTAAAAGTTTGTAAAAAATAAAAAAAGATAAACGTAAAAAATCTGCGAGATTATTCTGAGGGATTCTGATGTGCAGCTGCGGTTGTTACATATAGTGTTATATATATCTGGATATCTGAATGGTGAAAAATTATCTGTGACAGCTTCACGAGTCTTACATCTTTGATAAAGTAAGTTACTTATGACTTATCAGTAAGAAATCATTAACTTTTATCTCTACAATATTGTCTTCATAAACACAGATTATTGATAGAAGAATTTAATGTTGACTTTTTGACAAACTTGACATCTGTTGAACATGATGAAATGAAAATTTAAAAAAAAATCAATAGATTTCACTCTATCTTTTAAATATAGTCATTTCTACATCAAAATGATTTATCTTTTTGAGTCTATTTTTACTGTTTTAAAGGTTGCTAGGGGAAGGGGGATCATATATGCATCAAATAGATTTTGAAGAATTTCTCTCTCTCTCTCTCTCTCTCTCTCTCTCTCTCTCTCTCTCTCTCTATCTGGGTTCCAGTATATAAATATATGTACTAGTATATAAATAAATGTTATGAGGTGTCAAATATCCTCTCTTTAAAATATATATAAAATGTACTTTAAATGTCATTTTAAGAAAATGAGGGATACATTGCATTTCTGCAATTTTTACATCACATGAGCCTGAGGTTGTAGTTATGGAGTGGATTGAAATGCCATAGTTGTCTTTTACACCTCAGCCAAGATTCTTTCACTTGAGAACTTTCTCACTTAGTTTTGTCTTGATTGTAACATAAGCATCTAATGTTGAAGTTTGTGTTGCACAAATAATTAGAGTTGAGTTGAGTAATGGTGTTTAATGTCCCAGTCAAGAATATTTCACTTATATCAAGATGCCACCAGCTATATGCGAATATGCAGAAATTATGCCACTGGCGTTATACAACAGGGATCTTTATTGTGCCATGCCGGACCGTGTTTATTTTAAGTTTGCATTCAAAAGAACTGTGACTTTCATTTCATAATGCCGACTGCTTGGCGAAAGAACGGTCACTACCCACTTTCAAGTCAGACCTTCATTGGGATCAAACCCAACCAAGCATTCTACCAACTGAGATACCACAATTGTTGATAAGAGGTTATGGTTATAGTTTTTTTGATTAGTTAATTACATAGGCTTCTAGCATCTCTTTGTTCTCCTTGGATAATTATCCCTGGCAGGGAAATTATAATGCACAAATGTTCACTTGTGTTGAGTAATTAGTCCTAGAAGGTGAATTATGATGCAGGAATCTTCCTTTGTTTGTGGAAACACAGCTACTGTAAAAATGCTTGATAAAGTAAATTTAATCTACAAATGTAATGAAATACACATGCATGTGTAATTATATAACTAAATCTAATTACATATCCAATAATCCCTTGTCGTATGTTACGTGTAAAACACGCCTAGAGTGTATTAATGTGTGCAATATTAACACTTAACTATGTCTGTATTACGTAAAAATGAATACCATGATGATCAATTTTTGACAATGCAATGATAATGAAATTGTAAAGTTATTGACAGTGAAACCTAGACTAGCTTATCTGTGGGATAATTAATTTGGAACATAGATGTGAGGTGTTGTGATCTGTGTGTGTTTTAGATCATTCTGCCACTGAGGCTTCTTGAAGTGGTGTTGATACTTGCTTATTTAAATTAAAGTGATCTCATTGGAATGACTTTTTTCAGGAAGTTTTAAGCACTGCCGCAGCTCCTTGGTAAAGTGCTTCCTCCATAAGTGGGAGGTCATGGGTTCAAAAACTGGCCAGGTCTGACCCAGGACTTGAAAATGGGTGGTGACTGTTCTTTTGCCAAGCACTCGACATTAAGAAATGCTAGTCACGGTTCTTTTAGATGGAAACTAGATAGTTCACAACATATTATGATTAAGTTATGATTTAATCAGATATAATTGGTTATAATTATATACATCAATGCCAAAATGCCTCAATATTTAGAAATGAAAGGCACATGCTTCTTTGGAAGACCTTAAAAACCTGTGCCCCATGTCATGGGATTTAAAAGAACCCTCCCTGCACATTGACCTCGGTGCCTTGCAAAGGTAAAAATTTCTGCACCTTTACCTATAGCTGTTGATGTCTTGTTATAAGTGAAATATTCTTGACTGAAAGTAAAAACCCATACAATCAATTAAGACAAACAGAAATAAGTCCAGAAAACTGTTATAAAAGTAAGAACTGTAAAGGTCTATAACTCTGTCAAAACTAATTGAAATTAAACCTAAGTAGACATTGACTGGTAGATTAACTATATAAGATATGTACTCAGCAAATAAAGGACAAAATTGGAAAATTGTTTAAGGACAGATAGTCAGACAGACAGATATGGTGATTTCTAAATATTCTTCAAACTAGTTGGGGTGGGGGTATGATAAAGTAGAGTGGAGTGAAGTAATAGTGCTTTATAATAACTACTGGAAATATAAATATGTTTAACTTGTATACTTTACTTTCACTATGTGATCTAACCAAACTTAATGACGTGGTACTGTGTGATGTGTTGACTGTCACAGTGTTCTGAATGATGTTTGACCAGTAAAGTCACAGGGCTGCAAATTTTTGTACAAAACAAACCGTAACTCACAAAAATAGACCATTCTTAATTTCCTATGTATTGAAGCTTCATGGCATATATGTCAGGGATTTGAACTAAATACCAAATGTTTGTCAGAGTGTAAAATAAAGATGAACACATTAAACAACATATATATAGTCAATCAATACCACCAAGCTCCAGCAACCAAATTGCTTAAAAATGAGTTTGTGAACTTATACTTGAAAATAATAGCCTTATGATTGGTCAGATCTGACCTCATTAATTTAATGTGTTTAAATAATGTACTTTTGATTGGTCAGACTCTCAGATGAAAGTAGTAATTGGTCAGATTTGACCTACTTGAACTTTTGAGTGAAATAGTACATGTCCTATTACTAAAATAAATTGTACTGATGGTATATCATTCAGATCTACCTGTAATTTAATCTATATAGACAACTATAGTCTTCAAGTTTGAAGTACAGAAACAGGCTTCATACCAACAGACACCAACAATTGTCTAACTCTAACTTGGTTAATTGTTAGGTGTTTCAGTTTTCCCTCCGTCTGTCTTTCCATGTAAAAACCATGTCCTGGCCAAATATAGTAGTTGCTTGCTTTAGACTGTCATAAAACTTCACATGAATAATCTTCATGGTCCAGAAGTGTGTCATTACCTTGAACCAAGGTCAAGGTCACAGGAAAACATGTAGATGTTGGGGACAGGGTATTTGGTTCTCAAGAGACGGTACCAATTTAGTTTGTATTTCAATAATTCTGTTGTGGCTTTGTAGATGTCATTTTTCTCCATATCAACTCTGCAGCCACTACTTTACATTTCTCATATCAATTTAGTTATACCATTAGTAAACACTTAAGTAGGTCTTAAGATATAATTCACATGTTTGTTATAACAAAAACCAACTGGATGCTCATTATTACCGGCACACTCCATTCTCATCTTAACACGAAAAGACAGCCCTTGTATAATGGAGGATACTTATATACAAAAATGTACTGAAAAGTTTTATTATCACCGACACAGTCATAATGTGACATGAACATTGTCACAATGATCAAATTGAGAATGGTCATTGTGAAGTAAGCTACACTTTGTACTGTTCCTGAAAATGAGTTACACTTTTTAGATACCGGTAGTACCATTTAAATTCAAATCTTCACAACAATGTATGTTGATTAATTAAAGTGAAAAATTCACTTTCATTAAAAAACAACTTATTTTATACCATGATGGTTAAACCATCCTGTACACCCCAACAAAATTCTTAAAAAACTAATAATGTTCTGTTAATCAACTATTATATACACGCAATTAACTTATGCAGGTTTCCCGGGGACATTAATGCAAACATGTTTATTTTTACCATACATTTAGCAATACTCAATATCGCGAAAGCTAAGTTTTGAAATGGGTTTCTACCATTTCTACTTCTACCAAGTAACTGCCATCTTCAACAAACTGAAGTTTATGTGGTGTTGTGGTGCAAACACTGGATAAAAAAAACCCAGCTATTTAAGTTTCAAGTTTAAGATAAAAAACGAAGGTGTTTAGTTAGACAATGTGGGTTTTGCAAGAGAATTGTGAAAGTCAATATCTCCAAATAAAAGTTGGTTTACATTACTCTGTCAAATTTAGGCTAATTTATTTATTTACCCATTATGATATATATTCTTTCAGTAATGGTTCTTCCTTCTTACCCAAATTATATTGTCTTTTTTATGTTTAATGAAATATATAGCTGCAGAGTAATTCCTGTGAGACCAGTAATATGAGGACCAGAAGATGTTTAATCTTAATGAGAGAATTAGTTTACTAGATAGTCTGATAGGGGGGATACATGTAATTAGACCTTCATTATCCCCCTGATGATACTTCTCTTAATGGCTGATGATGATGGGAAGACATATAATTTTGATGCATGATGGGTAATGTCTGATTGGACGCCTGTAAATCATCTGGAGATAAGATAATGATAAGGACAGTTCTTTTGTCTGATCAGGGAAGATTCTGAAAATGTCTGATGGTCACATCAAAGTCACAATTTGTTGTCATTTAAATCATTGGTATAGCTATGTGAAAATAACAATAAATAGGTTTTTTTAAACGATCAGATTGCCTTATTGGATTGTAGTCACAATTTTCATGGATATGATTGGTCAGTTGACAGGTATTGGGTATTGTAAATACCACCTGTTAGACAAATTTGCTATCAGTCCAAAGTTCCGCCATAAAACATTGATGAATTTGGAACATTTTAGCTATATTTCTTACATCTAAACTGCACCTACCCGGTAATTAGTATTTTCTGAGTATACTCAAATAAAATACAAGTTTTGAGACACAGAATAACATGGACTCTTCTGAAATGCTAGCAGTCATTAGTACATGGTCATGTGTAATATGTTCAACTGTTTATGTTCTTTATTCTTGTGCAGGGATATCAAAATAGGTCATGTTTCCTTTAATGGACTTTTGGTTCATTCCATTTTCTGCCTAAAATTGCCAACAAATTCCCTTGCACAAGGGTGAACCTAAATGAGTTTCAACATAAGCAGAGACCAAATAGCTATTTACCAGACAGCATTGAGACCAAATAGCTATTGACTGAACCACATTGAGACCAAATAGCTATTTACCGGACAGCATTATGACCAAATAGCTATTGACTGGACCACATTGAGACCAAATAGCTATTGACTGGACCACATTGAGACCAAATAGCTTTTGGCTGGATCACATTGAGACCAAATAGCTATTGACTGGACCACATTGAGACCAAATAGCTATTGACTCAGGACCACATTGAGACCAAATAGCTATTGACCGGACCACATTGAGACCAAATAGCTATTGACTGGACCACATTGAGACCAAATAGCTATTGACCGGACCACATTGAGACCAAATAGCTATTGACTGGACCACATTGAGACCAAATAGCTTTTGGCTGGACCACATTGAGACCAAATAGCTATTGACTGGACCACATTGAGACCAAATAGCTATTGGCTGGACCACATTGAGACCAAATAGCTTTTGGCTGGACCACATTGAGACCAAATAGCTATTGACTGGACCACATTGAGACCAAATAGCTTTTGGCTGGACCACATTGAGACCAAATAGCTATTGACTGGACCACATTGAGACCAAATAGCTATTGACTGGACCACATTGAGACCAAATAACTATTGACTGGACCACATTGAGACCAAATAGCTATTGTCTGGACCACATTGCGACCAAATAGCTATTGACTGGACCACATTGAGACCAAATAGCTATTGACTGGACCACATTGAGACCAAATAGCTATTGACTGGACCACATTGAGACCAAATAGCTTTTGGCTGGACCACATTGAGACCAAATAGCTATTGACTGGACTACATTGCTTCTCGTTGCCTCTGTTAAATCTACTGAGGTACACCCTTGTCCACTATTGACAGGACTGGTTCGTAATCAACCTAGGTGATTCTTACCAATGAAGCATCACTGTATAAAATTTATGAACATGATGGTAATTATCTCCAGCCAAGCCTTTCAGAAGCCTTTCAGTGACAGAAATTGATTTTGTGTAGTAATTTGTCACACTTGTGGCTGATGGACAAATATCCAATTTGTCCTTTTACTATAGCTTGTATCTTCTTCATTATTTTTCCCTGATAAATGGACACTGTTATTTAGTTATTTTTGGACCTAATAAATTCCTTGGGGTACGTACGGTAATAAATTCCTTGGGGTACGTACGGTAATTAGAATTTCTGAGAAATAATGATATAGATTTTGTGTGTAGATGTGAAATATTTTATAGTTGAAAAATATATTATTTTGACAAACAATTAAAAAAAAAATATATGACAAAATTTGACATAGTACGGTTTCTGACTTATTATACAGACCTGTTGAAAGTTTAACTGCAGTTCATCTTGGCCCCAAGTCACATCTATATCACTACAACATTTAAGGAGTTTATGTTATCTATCCTTGAGCTTGGCTGCTTTTTAGTCACTATAGCTATTGATATCTCAGCCACTCTGTATTCAGGCTTCGACACTTTTTCATTATCTCAGTGTTATACTTTGGACATGTCTTTGATATACATGTTGTGTTCATTGCTTCTATATAAAGTGGGTAAAAGTTTCATGAGGTTCACTGTCATATCTTGTGATAAACAGTAATGTTAATCTGTAACTATACTAAATATTGCTTTATTTTTCATGGTGTCAAATTTTTGGGGTTTGACAGCGACTAGCCTAGTGTATTAGCAGTGTAATGTTTTCACAGCCTCATCTGATTAAAGCAAAACGACTCTAGCAAGATTAATGTATTTTCGTGGCTGTTTTATTTTTGCAGGAATTAATACACTGGACCGTAAATACAGCCAAGATAAAACCACAACAAAATATAAGCATTATACAGTACAGTCAAACCTGTCTATAAAGGCCACCCAAGGGAACCAGTAAAATGGCCCTTATATACAGGTTCAAATAATATGAATTAAGAACAATTGAGATACAATTCTGCCAGCCTTTATAAGCAGGTGACCCTTATATAGATGTGACCTTTAAGACAGGTTGGACTGAATAATATTTTCATTGGATATGGAACTAAAGTTTATGTTTTCAAGAAAATAAAGAGTGTCAAGTTATTGAAGTTTTGTTGTACAGTAAAATTGTAGGAAGCAATACATATTATTGTCTAATAAACATTGTTTATTAAAAATGTCTGCTTCTTGAATTTTAAAATTCCTCAAAAAACTAAGCTATGCTTTATCATTCTAGGTATTGCTTAAGGTAGATTTGGTCAATGCATTCTTTTCCTTCTAATGTTCTCTGCCTAAGGTGAATTTGGTCACTTCTTATTTTCTCATTTCAACATTTTAAAAATATTTTGTAATTTGGTCCTAGCACTATTGATGAGGAATTGTATTCCAAAACTGCCGTCTAAAGCTGCAAAATTGAAACAGATCTAGTTATAAATACTATAAAAAAAGACCATCCTTCCCAGTGTATGGTCGACTCAGTAAGTAGAGTAAACCATCTTGTATATCACAGTAATACACACAATTAATTTGACAATTTGACCGTAAATGTGTTTTATCTGGTAAAATTACTACTTCAGTCTTTGTCACAATTTGCAGTAAATGTTTTCCTGCTTAGCTCAGAAAATTAGTAAAAGATGTCTAACCAATGTCGGAAAATCCCATAAATATAATGATGGATAAATTTATTTGGTTGTTTAAGTCAGTGTACGAAGCTTTTAGGATGATATATTCAATCAGCGGAAAATATTTATATTGATCTTGTGTTTGCGGCTAAAACCTAATTCCCAGCGACTATTTAGAGTCACAATAAAAACCTTCACTTCAGAAGAGTTCCAAATAATCCACAAGAGTATGTGTCGAGCCTGACAACCAATCACATCTCGACATTAGCCATATTACAAGTTGAAAACAGAGCATGTTGGTACTTTTGGGAATTTAAAGTGATTTGACTATTTAAGGAGACATATTAGTTCTTTGTGATTGATGGTATTTCCTAACCGCCTTCGTGGTTTTTGTGAACGTTTTTGGATTTGTATGTTTATCAGGTGTTTATAAAAATTATATCATTGCTTAATACCAGTGGCAGTGTTATGAACTGATTAGAAAACTCAAAAGGTATGATTGTTGCCTTTTAATTTTAATTAGTTTTAATTTTTTTTTAGATTTCGCATACATTATAAATGGATGTGGCATACGTTAGTTGTCTTTTCTTTAATCAGAAATTAGGAGTAGAGCAGCGTTCTGTAAACATATTTACCGTATTTTTGTGGTGTACTAATTTTAGCTTATTTAGCAGTTGTTTCAGGGAAAGTTGTATTATACTTATTGTGTTATAGTGCACATTTCAAAAACTCAAAAATACAACTACGCGGATATGTCTAAATTTTCGCATGCAAAATTTAATATGTTTACAGTATATATGGTGTTGAACATTCCAGTCAAGATTAATTCACTGATATCAAGGTGGTCGGCTCTGGAATGATTAAGGAAACCAGAGTGCCATGAAAAAAAACCACCATTCTTCGTCAAGTGAACTGAAAACTTTCTCACCTTGGGATCTGTCCAAGGTTGGGTTCAGACCTAGGTGGTGAGAGGAGATGTCATCCGTAGTCATCAGAATCAAGTTTCAAAGCAAAAGTTGGATTTCTTCAAATCCAGTTATCTTTGGCAGGAACTAAATTTGTTCCCTTTGAGATTTGTCATTGCTAGTTTTTTTTAGGGCATTGGAGGTTATATTCAGATTAAATATTTTTCTCAGGCTAAATTTGCTTTTCCTCGTTTCAGTGCCTTGAAAAAAACTGAGAATATATCCAATCTTGGATTTGAAATCTGGTTCAATACAACCCTTGAGATCAGTTTTTCTACCTCTATGATATCCTTTGTTTTACTAACCACTGCGGTAGCTCAGTTGGTAGAGTTATAGAGTGCTCGCTCTGTAAGTGAAAGGTTGTGGGTTTGAACCCTTGCCAGGTCTGACCCAAAACTTGAAAGTGGGTAGTGACTGTTCTTTCCCCAAGCACTCAGCATTATGAAATGAAAGTCAGTTCTTTCAGATGGGGACTTAAAAATAATTGAGGTCCCGTGTTTTGGTATGGGTGGCACGATAAAAAACCCTGCTGTATAATGCCATAAGCGCAATGCACAGACAAAATTTCTGCACCTTCGCCTATAGCTGGCAACGTCTCGATATACGTGAAATATTCTGGACTGGAAAGTTAAACATCATTACTCAACTCAACTTCTTTGTTTTACTAGCTTGATGGATTGCACTACACAATCAGAATCAATTACAGATGACATGGATATATTGTCATACCCTGTACCATTATCATAGTTCTAGCCTCAGACTCTTGGATTGCAAAGCTGCAGCATTCAGTGGGTTAACCACTAAGCAACACATTTCCACTCTGCTATATTTTAATTTCATATAAAAATATTAATGTACAAATTCCAAAATTGTAAAACACTGTCAAAAGCATTTATGAAATCTATAGATATAAAGGTTTTATTTAATTTTTGTGAGCTTGGAGTTTGAAGAATTTAATTTATTTCCCATCATTTTAAAACGTCAAGATTTATTTCAGTAATAATGTATCAAAGTAAGGATAAATGAATTTTTAGCAAGAGTTATGGTAAATATTTTTGTTGTTTTAACAAGATCTTGTGTGTTTAGTCTGACAGTTATACACCAACATAAAACCTTCGTTCATTCTTAGTTGTAGAATTATTTCTATCTGACACCTGATGATTGCTAATTTGTTAAAAACTATCCCCTTGGCAAAATACAGGCGTTATTTTTTATATAATTATTATTGTTGAGGTAAAGCTAGGTTTTTGGTATTGATTTTTTGGTATCTTGACTTTAAAATTATTTTAAATTAAATAGTACCTGCATGTATACCATTGGTATATGACTTAAAGTAAGACACAAAGCAGAATAATAGTGTTTTATACCCCAGTCAAGATTCATTCAATTATGTTGCCCTATAGTGAGTTTCCAGTCAAGATTCATTCAATTATGTTGCCCTATAGTGAGTTTCCAGTCAAGATTCATTCAATTATGTTGCCCTATAATGAGTTTCCAGTCAAGATTCATTCAATTATGTTGCCCTATAGTGAGTTTCCAGTCAAGATTCATTCAATTATGTTGCCCTATAGTGAGTTTTCAGTCAAGATTCATTCAATTATATTGCCCTATAGTGAGTTTCCAGTCAAGATTCATTCAATTATGTTGCCCTATAGTGAGTTTCCAGTCAAGATTCATTCAATTATATTGCCCTATAGTGAGTTTCCAGTCAAGATTCAATTATGTCAACATTGGTAAGTTCTGGGATGATAGCAGAAACAGAATGTCTGTAGAAAAATTTACCCTTGGAAAATTAAGTTATAAGTTTTTAATCTAGGATTAGTCTATGAATGGGATTTGAACTTATCTATTTGAAAATTAAACTTTTTGTGTGAATTTTTATTTAAACTACTAGAAAATACAGAACATTGTTGAAAAATGATTCAGGGAAATGAGAAAAATTGTTATTCCAGTTGTCATTGGAAACAAAATTTAAAAAACAACAACAACAACAACAACAAAAATGTCAACATCTTAACCAATTAGTCCAAATTGACCACGAAACATTAATTTGCAACCATGTTTAGGATCACAGAAAATTTGTATGCAGTACGTTGTTGATTTAATTATGGTCATGGTTAGGAGCTGTTGACGAACAGAAAATGGACATAATGAATCGTGACAGATCACGGTCTTCAAGATGATTGATACATTAACGTCTGAAATGTGATTGGTTGTAACAAACATGTTATATGGCTTTACGTTGTATTAGATGTTATTGACAGCGTAAACATTTTATTTATTTTGTGAAGAACTGACCAACTCCATTAGGGAAAAACGTCTAAATTATAAGAATTTCTGTCAATGCCAAAACTTTATGATTTTTTATGGCAATCAAATTAAATTGCATGATCCTATACAGAGATGATGATATGAAGATGGAAATTTCCCTTTTCATCAGTGATTGATACAATAATGTCCTATGCCATGTTGTTTGGGAAATTTTCCTCTCCATCAGTGTTTGATAGAATAATGTCGTATGCCATGTTGTTTTGGAAATTTCCCTTTCCATCAGTGTTTGATAGAATAATGTCGTATGCCATGTTGTTTGGGAAATTTCCCTTTCCATCAGTGTTTGATAGAATAATGTCGTATGCCATGTTGTTTGGGAAATTTCCCTTTCCATCAGTGATTGATAGAATAATATCCTATGCCATGTTGTTTGGGATAATGTGTTATGTTTAGCTTTTTTGGGGCTAAGATTGATGGTTTTCTCTTGGACATTCCAGTTTCTCTACCATTTCAGAACTGGCCACTTTGATATTACTTGACTGGATGTAAAACGTGGTATAGAATTGGCTAGGTAGACATTAGATGATACAAGATTAAAATATTTCCCAGAGTTCTGACAAGTGATCTAAAGCACTGACTTCGAGATCAAAGCTGTGTTTGTTTGTCAATTTACTTAATGAAGGCCAATTGTTTTGTCTGAATGCTCAGAACTGACAGCCTTAATATAAGTGGAGGAATCTTGACTGGGACGTACAAATCAATTATTTCACCCTCCCCTCCTTTTTAAATAAACAAATTAAACAACAAATTAAACACTGATAGATAAGACATGGATTCAAACCAGTTTTGTAATGGAAATTCCAGGACCTTTTTCAAGTCTTTCAAGTCCAATATCAACATCGAAAGTTACATATGCAATTGTGTTATATGGAAAAAGCAGTATTACATGTATACTGATCCATCAGATTTTCTTGGTTTAAATATCAAGGGTCCCAATCTAAAACCAGTTAGAACTGGAACTTGGCCCTCAGGAATTTTGAACCCCTGTCGGTAGTTGTCATATTCATAGATTTGATCACTTTTTTAGCCAACCTAAAGCCTTGACCTTCATTCGGCATCCTTATAGGATAAGAAGTATTTAATTTGTACAAACCTTGGACTTTGTCTTAAAATACTGCACAATAGAGTTTGACATATTTACAGGTGAGCAATAAAGTCCTGAGCCTCTTGTTGAATGATAAAATTGCTTCATTTTAAAATAATTGTGACAGATTGAAAGATTGAAGTGGCTTTCTATTGATTTTTGACTGTTAAGATTTGCAGTGATAATGTAATATTTAGTCAAGCTAACCTAAATTATTATTATGGTTTTAGAGACATCAAGACCTGCTAAATTGACCTTGCTTCAGAGATAAGTTGATGATTCATGAGTCTGCAGAAAGAAAACCAATGTGCTATTTGTGTGTGTGTTTATGTATGTGTTTCTACGTGTGTTGTATGTTTGTGTGTGTGTGTGTGTGTGTGTGTGTGTGTGTGTGTGTGTATCTATACTAGTACAATCTTCATTATCATGTGAAGGTGGTCCTATATATTTTTTGTATGGTTCCACAATTTTATTTTTTTGGTCCATTTCAGAATTATATGATTTATTTTAAGTTAAGTTGTGGAGTTGATTATTGATGTTATACATCCCAATCAAGATTTTGTCACTTATATTGATGCATCAGTCAGAACTTAGATGGTCAAAAGCAACTGGAGTAGCCAAAGAAAACCAGTTGCCATTCTTAAACCCATTGACTTTAACAAAGCAGTGAAAACAATGGGGTTCACTGCTGTACCATGTGATACCCTCTAACGTTTGTGCAGGACACTTATTTCCAATGGATATGGAATTGTATAAGATGACGTTTTCCCGTGAAAGTGACATCATTCTGGAAATTTGTGACGTTGTCATTTTCCAAAACGTTCAACACAGACGTTAAGAGGTATTGATCACATGATACAGGGACGAACCCCATTAAATAGAGGTTCTAAAAATGTTTGAACCACAACAAATAACGTAAACCAAATAACATACAATCTCGGGTTTGATTTCTCATATTCATCTAGTTTGTTGACACTATGTCATCTTCATTAAACGTACCATGTTGTTATAAAAGGTAAATGACCAGGCCCTTCTAGCTTAATTGCAACGTTGTAAGCAAATATAACAATAGATATTTAGAATGATAATGAAACATTAATATATCAGTCAATGATAAAATCAAAATCCTAAAAGTTTTCGGTAAAACTGGCAAATTATGTTAAACATGTAAACTTCTTCCAGGGAAGTGAGGCCGGTTGATTGAAAAATAATTCAGTCACAGAAAACTGAAAGAAAGAAAATGAGGAAACAAAGAAATTGAAAAGAAAGGAGCTGGGAGTTCAAGAAAACTTTTTTATTAAGTATGAATTAAGAGAAGCCAAGGACATGGGATCTCCATATAAGGAATTCATTGACAGAAAACATACATGACTATATGATTGTAATAACTACTGGCTGTATTCATTAGGGGGACATTTTTGATGATGTTTTATGCATTACTGATCATATGGTTGCCATGGCAATCAATAAAGCTTGGTTTTAGTTTGGCATTAAGGAAATTCCTACTGAAAAAAGAGATTTTGGTCCAACGGGAAAATGCTTGTTTGTATAATGTATATTATGGTTGTACACATTTAAAAAAAAAATAAACAGTTTGATAATGCTATTTCAATTTTTTCTATGCCTCGCTCCATATTCAGAAATAGTTGCTATTGTCTGTCTGTCTGTCAGTCCACATGTCTGTTTTTCCATTTAACCTTTTCACAGGGACTGTGGAATGATAACTTGAAAGTGAATTGAAGGATGTTTTTAGTAAATATAGCACACAGAAAAGTATTACTGAGATATGTGAAATTCTGTGAATATACAGGTCAAGTTTGATTTTGATTATTTTGCACAAAATATTTTGGAAATTTTTATATTGCTGATGACATCATGATATAAGTGAAATAAATTTGATTGGACAAAAAACACCATTTCAGTCAATTGTTTATATATCTAGAAATAAACTATGACAATATGTATGAACAATGATTTGACTGGCTTCCAAAACTCTCTGAAGCTGTTTAATATGAAATGTATTGACTACTGATTAGTTTTTGCATTAGTAGGCTATAATTCAAGACTCATTAATAGAGAAGTTTACACCATTCCTGTAGCTTTATCAGACATGTGAACACTATAATTAGTATATAAGTAATATTGTTAGATGTACTTGTACAGTCAATGTTCTCTAAGTGGGGAGGCTGTTGGTTCTAACCCTGGATCAGGTCATATCATCAGACAGGTGAACACTATAAATGATGTATAGTGCGTCAAGTTTGAACTGGCTGTTTGACCTTTGATTTGGATATTCAAAAAGACATATCCATTAGGGGGTTATATAAAGTAGATATATAAGGATAGATGATAGCAGTACTGGGTATCATATGTTTATGTAATGATATATGCTGTCTTACCTAAACAACACAGTCTATTAGGCCAAATTGAAGGTCAAATGGCTAGGTCAAACTTGAGGTACTATACTTCTGTAGCTGAATGTGTACAGTCAGCATTCTCTAAAGGGGAAGTTGTGGGTTCTAGCACTAGTCAATTTGTTTCATCAGACATGCATAATGTAATTAATAAATGGAAGGAACTTTGTATAAAAAGATTTGTTTTGTTTGGTTTATTCTTTAAGAATGGGGTTTATAAGCTCTGTTAGTTGTTGAGTGTTGTATTCTATAAGAAGTCAAGGGCTTTAATGTTTTATACAGAAAGGTAGTTACTGAAATATGGCTTACCAATGAATGAATCTGCGGATGATATTACAATGTATTCATTATTTCATTGAAAAGCTTTATAATGCCTTGATATACTAGAACGGCTTAATAATCATTATCTCTATTTAAGAAATAAGGTAAACTTTCAATGTCTTTATGAGCTTGGCTGTCTTAAATTGCATAAAAGGCAAAGCCTTTAATGGAAAAAATTGAGACAGCCCATTATACTTTGCAAGTTCATAAAGACATAGGTAATTTACCTTATTTCTTATATTTATAAAAATTAATCTATTGCCACCTTACATTTTCCCTGTGAATTTGAAAACAATTTTGAAATACAATGTTGGTGCACCTTCTCATAAAAATGGGTCGGCTCCTGTCAGTCAACGAGAGCATTTCACATCTGACATCATAATGGAGCATGTGGAGCAATATCTTTATGAAGTTGCAAAGTATAGTCAATGTCAAATACTTTATTGAAGCGAGAATATTGCAGTTGTAAATATAATAAAATAAGGATATATCTCATCTTCTAGTTTGTGTTTGTGGATGTTGTACAGTAAATCCTATTTGTTAAGACCATCTACATGTCCTATAAGAAATGTAGTCTTTATTGACAGATAGTCTTTATATAGAGGTTATATTTAATTTAAGCAAGACAACCTTAAAACACTGGTTTTAATGGACAGATAATCATGATATAAAGGTGGTTGTTGTTGGAAGTTTTACTGTATGTCATGATATAAAGGTGGTTGCTGTAGGAAGTTTAACTGTATTTAATGTTTATCTTCTTTTCTGTAATTCCAGGCTTTATTACAAGCACATGATGTAGTTGCCCATGAAGTGTACGGGGAGGATGCCGTCCGAGTTACACCACCACCATTACAGCCTTATTTGAATGGAGATTCACAGCCTGACACCCCTGATACAGAAATGGAACCACCTAATGTCACAAGGGTCAGGCTTGTACAGTTTCAAAAAAATACAGATGAACCAATGGTGAGTTGTAGTAAAACAAAATTTCAGCAACAAAATAATTGATTTTTTAGTTCTGATTTTGGAGAGAAAATCATTAACTTCAAATTGTTACATGTTTTATATTTTCTCAGAACATCCTAATTCACTGATTCATAATTGTTTTAAAAAATTGATATGATACATATAAGCAGAGTGGAGTGATGGTGTTTATATACACCCAATTTAAGACTCTATCACTTATATTGAGATGGTTTATAGATGGTAGAGTGTCCAGAGAAAATCACCGACCTTTGGCAAGCAAACTGATAAACTTTCTCACACTAGAATCTGCCAGAATGGGATTCAAACCTAGATAGTGAGAGGCAATGCTTTGAAAATTTGAATAAGAACCAAATTAGGTAAGTTTGTCAGATTCCTCCACAATTCTAGAACTGTCCCCTAAATAGCACAGAAAGGGCCGTGACTTCAGTGTAGAACACCATTTATCCATTCCGATATTTTCCATTCTTTCAGATTTACACCTTACTGCTAAAGCGTCTTAGGTTTTTCTATCTGTACCTATTACCAAAATGAACTTTTTATATTTTTAATGTTATTTTTGTTACAGGGTATTACATTGAAGGTTAATGAACAAGGTAGATGTATGGTAGCTAGAATCATGCATGGAGGGATGATTCACAGACAAGGTATATATACCTCCCAAACCAGACAAGACAATCCGGAATTTTAACTTTACACTTTTCTGTCTTATCCTTGGGTTGAGACGAGCTACACACATTACTTTTTGCATTTTTTTTTTTTTTGATGATTTTTAGCTCATGATCATGTATAACACCCAACACCATTCCCTGTAGCCAATCTGAGTCTCCATGCCCAACCTACAAGCCAAATCTCCATCCCCACTGGCTAAGCCAACCAAACCTGCCAACTGAGCCCAACCCCAGTGCCCAGCCCCCTAAAACCTGCCCTGAACCCAGTTCTTTTGCTCAACCATGTGTCCAGCCTGACCAAACCCTCGTTCCCAGCCCCAAAGCACAGTCCCTGAGCCAAACATGGGTCCCAAAACTGTTGAAGACATTTTTACTAAACTTGGTATACATGATTACCTTGAGGTAATAACTGTGCAAATTTCTTCTAGAGTTGTGCAGTGTGCTCCTTTGAAACTTTTATAATCATGTTTTACCGAATTTCTTGGAGTTGTGCTCTTTAGAAATTTTATATCATTTTTTGCCGTGATCTTTACCAAGAGTTTAATGTCAAAAAAAGAAGGTTTTTTTTGTAATATTTTTATATTCCATTTTACAGGTACATTACATGTTGGTGATGAAATAAGAGAAATAAATTATGTCAGTGTTGTGGGACAATCCGTAGAAAACTTACAAAAAATGTTGGTAGGTATTTATATACATCTATTATGCTATGACAATCTAAAAAATAAAAAATAACTTTTTCAGTAACTCTTCAAAGTTAATGAAACTTGGCGAGAAACATATTCCAGGCCATTTCATTTAATTTGTTTACACTGTTGCCATGGTTACCACAGAGTAATTATTTAAAAATATTCTTCTCTTAAACCAACCAATGATTGAATATTAAATATGATGTGATATTTGGCCTAAAGTTTGTTCATTTCGTGAAATTGGATAAAAACAGGTTACATTTAATCAATTTAATAAAATGGCTTGTTTGCAGGAAAAAGGTGTTTTCCCCATTTACAGATATACATATAAAAACAATGAACATAAAATCAGAATATTTGGGCAGTGATAATATATTGTGATTGAACAGTGTAACAAAATTATGTGACAGACTTCATGTGTATTAATTCTCCAAGGAGAAGATTATCATTGAAAATAGGATGGAAATAGGAGACTTTCTGCAGGAATCTTAAAGTTATATAGCCATACTTAGAACTTATCTCATGGGAGAATAAATTCATAGTCTAAAACATTAAGATGCTGGGTTTTCAATTTAAGATCATATTTTTAGCTTCAATTATTTGGTCTTTTATTTGTCTATCTAAAAACTAGAAATCAGTAGAATTAACAGAATTATTTCTTTTTAAGATCTTTTCTTTGATTTAAACTGTCATTTGAAATATTTGCATCATTGAATCAATTTTGAAGATTTTCTAATCCACTGGGTCCAATATTCTGAAATGCTTCGACAGATCATGCAACACAATTTATAGCATTCTGTTAACTTCTGGATGATTGTCAAGATCACTAGGTCTAACCAGTATTCTACAATACTGCTAACTTAGCAGATTTATTTAATATAAAATAATAATTATAAATTATTCAGTCAAATCTGTCTATAAAGACCATCCAAGGGAACCAGTAAAAATGGTGTCTATTGACAGGTTGCCCATATATACAGGTCAAAATTAATCATGTTGATACAGAATTAGGATTCAGGAAAATCATATGGCATCAACAATAAAATTTTGTACTTTTAACTAAACTTACACAGTTTGAATTTGGTATAGTATTTACAAAGTTGATAAGGAATTTTGAATTCAAGTTTAAAGTTCCTTGAAATCCATAAACAACTATATTTCTATAAAACATTAATTATATCTCTAGTATGATGAAATGTTTTCATCGTATTGGCTTAGAAAAATAATTTTACCTTATAATAGGGTTTATGGAGATCCTGAAAATTAAATAACAGATCAAAATTGTAAAATAATTAAATAAATATTGATTAATGATACTAGGTGAAAAATTCAAAATTTGGAGAAATGCTTTCAGGAATTAATATAATTCTTGAGATAAAATTGATATGCAACATCTCAAGATATTGAAAATCATTTGATTATGGACAAATTCTTTCTCATAGAACTTCTGTTGCTGAGAATAATCTTACATATTCAATGAAGAAATTATATATGACATATATATGTTACCAGTGTTGGATTCTATTAGTATTGACTATCATCAGTATAGCTTATGTTTGATTCCTGGCTTGGTATTTCAGGTTTGGTGATCACTTTTGGGTTTTCCTGTTTTTCTTTTCACACTAAGACCTCTGATCAAGCACATTTTGCAACACCCTGGACAAATGAGCCAGATAAGTCCAAACCAAAAATATGTATTTCAGGTTTCACTTTAAAATTACTGGAGTCAGTAGGTATTTTGACCAGAAACACATGGTTACTTTGAATGGCCTATTTGCTTATTTTTATATCTTACCTTAGAATCTTGTTCCGTTGTCTTCTTATAATCTTGTATTTCTATGGACATATAAATTTGTTTGTTGAACATTATACAATGTGTTTAATGAATTGTGATATTTGACAGAAATCACTCAACGGAGCTGTGATGTTCAGAGTAATTCCGCACAATTTTGTGTGCGTCGAGAATCGCCAAACTAACAATCATAGCAAGGTAAACGGTTGGCTAGTAAAATTGTCACTTTTTACCAGTTTTCTTGCATATATAAATGTTTGTATATTTATTTTATTACAGGGTTTACCCTAGTATCACATTATAATGCTTCATATCATTTGTGCTGATTGCAAAGCTGTTACATATGAACTAGCTCTTTAAATGCTGGCAGTATTATCTGCCGTCTTTCAGAGAAAGGGGGATGTTAAATTTAAGTTTCCATCTGTCCTTCCTTTCTTCTTTCCATTCATCTGTCCGTGTGTCCATTTTTTTTCTCCGCTAACTCTCCAAAGCTATAAACCACTATTTCATGAAACTTGGTGCAAAGTATCAACAACAACAAAAAAAAAGAATGTGCTGGTGGGGGATCATAATTCACTAAATTTGCTTGTCTTGCATTTATTTTACAATTATTATTAAACGTTTATAAATTTGACAAAATTCCTATTGGGATGCATTGCAGAATTACTCAACTACTGCAGTATGTATTGACTAGATATTGTACTGGTATATCATTGTCAAAATCACGGTGAAAGAATGTTACTTGTCATAAATAAGACACACCAGTAGTTTTAAGCCTTTGTATGAGTTCTGGTTTATAACTATGGTTGACTACAACTGCTCTGAAATAATATTTTCTGTACCAGACCATTACGACATTTGTAACTACTATTGCAGTAATAGATTGGAAGCCATTGGTACAGTTTTACTCATATACCTGATTATTACACCTCAAATTACAACCATTAACTGATGACTTCCAACAAAAGAGAGCTACATATATATGACAAGCAATCTTCTACAACTTGATTGGCCCTCGTTCTATGCCACTGTGAACCAGCTTTCTGTTAGAAGTTATTGTCCAGTCTGCTACCTAAGAAACATAAACAGCAGACGGTACTGGGAATCAACTTCTGGATAGCTTATGAAGGAGTAATTGGTAATTTAAATATTCAGATATTATTGTTCTATTCATAAATGTTTTGTATAAAATTGCAATATTTAATGGCATCATTTTAAGGATAATCTTTCAATGCACCACAAATGATATGGAGTTATACTACAAACTTGGGTAGACCCTATTTTTATTTAAATTTTCAATCCCTATATTTTTCCTTTATTGCACTCACTACTATTCTTATTGCAGAAAGATGCGCGTGGAAGCGTTTCGTTGAAGATCGTACCCAGTCACAGAAATAATCCCGCTCATTGTGAGGTTTGTAAAGCTTGTGACTGGACTCATTGCTGGGTTGCTTAGCAACCAACTAACTCTTTACTAACATGGCAATGCTGCTTGTATCATTGTAGTCGTGTAGCATGGTGACTGTGAACTTAGACTAATGTCGTAACTAATAAAGTTGTTTTAGATAATGCAAAATATTATAACTGGTCTGACACCCATGATTTACACCTGAAAGTTTGATCAACATTCTAGACCCTATCTAACCTGATCAGTTTCAGTTTATGATATCTTATGGGAAATAAATTTTAATCATCTGAAAGCCATGATGACTGTTGATAGACAACCGTCATAATTTTCAATCAATTCAAAATTGGACTGATATAACAGACCTTATCAGATCCTGTTTAATCATAGAAAAAAAGCAATCATCTTTCAGCCATGGTAACTAAGAGAGAAAAATCATCACCATTTTGTCATGTGAACTGAATCTGACAATCTGACATCAACAAAACAACACTTGATCAAATTCTCTTTTGATTTTATTAATAATTTTTCAGGACATTTTTTTATTTTGCTAAGATAACGAGGTCCCATGTCACAGTGGGCTTGGCATGATAAAGAACCCTGCTGTGTAATGCCATCAGTGGAATGCACAGGCAAAATTTCTGCACCTTCACCTATAGCTGGTGATGTCTCAATATAAGTGAAATATTCTTGACTGGGGCATTAAACACCATTACTCACTCTACTCTTTGCTAAGATACATCCTGATGATCTCTCTATACCAATTTGCACAGTGGTTTATTAGATGTAGCTGTGATGACTTATTTACTTTATTTACTGAGTCATGATGACATCTTTTTACTATACTACTGTAATATACTTATTTGCACAGTAATTTGTAATTATTTAACCAGTGAGAAAGCTCAGTTTGTTCCATGTTTTCTGTTCCAGTAAGACCTTTTTCCTTTGTTTGTTGTGTTGTACTAGATGTTGTGTTTGTCACTTTTAAGTTTGTTGTAACAAAATCTTTAAACATATGTATACATGTGTTTTATTGAATGTTTGTGTTAGTTTTATGTAGAAGAATCTAAAATTCTTGTATTAATATGTTAATTTTCACCATTGTTCTGTGATCTTGAAATTCCCAAATCAGGTAAGAGTGGTTACAGTGGCCAAGTGGTCTTTATTTTAGTGCCATCTCACAATATACCTAGATTTGAATCCCACTAAGCAGATTTTAGTGTGAAAAAGGTTTGTTAGTTTTTTGCCAAAAGGTTTTCTCTAGGTGCTCTGGTTTTCTCAACCATCCCTGCAATAACTGCCTTGAAATAAGAGGGAAAAATCTTGGCTGGTATGTAAAATACCTTTACTCTACTCCTGTAAGTGACATGATCAGACTCATTATCAATATAGTGTATTTGTTATATCACATACATGTACAGTGATGATACCTCATTATAATGCTTCTCTATAACTTCTTCACCTTGCTTAATAATTGCCAAACTACATGTATTTTAAAGTCCCCTTGCTTAATAATTGCCAAATTACATTTATTCTAAAGTCCCCTTGCTTTATAATTGCCAAACTACATGTATTTTAAAGTCCCCTTGCTTTATAATTGCCAAACTACATGTATTTTAAAGTCCCCTTGCTTTATAATTGCCAAACTACATGTATTTTAAAGTCCCAAAATCTTCTGTTTTCCTTAAATTGTAAGTCTCCCCTGATTATTTATTGCCAAATTCTGTTATACAATTTGCCAGCACAAAATGTGGCGATAAATCTAGGTTTACTTTATTCAATTTTGAAAATTTGTTTATTAAGATAAGTTGTAGATGCAGTTATTCATTTAAATGAAAAAAGTCAGTGAAGCCCATTTTATATTCATATTTTGTGGATCATATGGCCAGATATCAAAAGGTGACCTAAGTTTTGAGAAATCATTGGCCAAGTTGTCTAAAGGATGCACATATAGATCACGGCACTCACTGCCTAGGTCTGACTCCCACTTGGGACAGAATCTAGTGTGAGAAAGTGTGTCAGTTTGCTTGCCAAAGGTCGTTGGTTTCTTTGGTCTCTTCCATGAACTGACAGCCTTGATATATGTGAAAGAGTCATAAATGTGGCATATAACTCCATGTTTACTCCAGTATATGGAAATTTAGTTTTATCTAAATCTTTCTTTTTAATGTCGGGTTGATGTGTTTAAAATTGACCTTTGCATGTCAGGAAGCATCACTGAAGGATGAAGAATAAAAGCACTAATTCTTGTGTGATATGATGTCATTTAAGGCTGGAAATTCTACTTGTGTTGATTAATGACTTTTGTACATGATATCTATTGGGATTTAAAAGTTGATCGTTAGTTCTGCCTTTTACCCAGAATGCCATATAGTTCCCAGATATTTCCACATCTGTGTAGCAGGTCTCTTTAGGAAACATTAGCATGGATAACTCGTGTGTTATCATTTCTGAAAATCTATTGGTTAAATCTTGGAAGTAAATTGGTTTAGTTAATGCAATCAGTCACTAAATCATTTCTTCATTAAGTCAAATGGCTTGAAATTTCCATGAAACCAAAATTTACATGCCATAACAGAAGATGTTCAGAATTATATTACAAACAGAAATTAAATCACATTTGAATTTTAAATAAGTCTTGTAGCTGATTGACCTTGTTCTCCCCTAAATATCAAGTTGGACCGTTCATTTCATTGTTTTGGGACATTCTTAATAACAAAAATAGGGATTTAAAGAAATCCAATATTCCACTGGGAATGTTTTAACTAATTGTTTTACACAAAATTTGATTTAACACAAAACTTAATTTAAGAAAGGTTTTAAAACTTAATGAAATATTATTCAAAAGAAAATGTTGCTAGAGTGATTTCATTACAGAATTTACAATGATTCAGTTTTAAAATTGTTGGAATTTAATCAACAGTCTTCTTTTAAATTTGATTAGGAAAAGACATTTCAACTACAAACATTATTTAATGGGAATGTTTAAATGAAACACCACTCTACCTACCCGCCCACTATATCTTCGTACACCCAAAATTTTAAAGATCCCTTTCAGCTTTTGATACTGTAAACATAATAATTTTAGCAGTGTACTAATTTGAGTGATTTTTGGGATGATACAGTCCCTGTAATTTAAATTGACCCCTCAGGTAAGATTTGCCTATCCTATATGGATACTCATAATGGATTTTTATAAAGATTAACTGCAGGCCGGTCTGTTGTCAAATCATCATTTTGTGTCTCTGTCTCTAGAACACTTTAAGCCCCAGCATAAACCCTGTCTACTGCAAAGCTCTTACTAATCAAATTTCTTCACATCTGCGAGCAGCAGAGATTCTTCAGAATCACCGAGCTAGCGCAGAGATTCTTCAGAATCAGCTGTAGAGAATGAAATAAATCAAGTTATTTGTGATTTATAATAATTGTTCAGACATACAATAAATCATTTGATTAACAAGCTTTTTTGGGGTTTTGTTTGTTGGCTAGAAACAAAATAAATCAGATTTAATGTCAGGTCAGAGGTTTGTAATTTATCTTGGATTTTAAATCTGAATAAAATTTTTCAGCCAAAACTAAATCATACTCTCATTGATCACTGTATTTAACTGTACTCTGTATGCCATGCCAATGACAAATATGTTTTGACATTGATATATAGTTAAACCTCGATTCATCACCATCATTTGTTCAATTAAACCTTGGTGATATAATTTAGAGGTTTGGCGATAAATTAGGGGTTACTGATAAAGAAATAGGTTGGGACTTTAATATAAAGTGGTGATAAGCAAGGTGTCAAAGTTATCAAGGTGGTCAGCATTTTAATGAAGTTTTATTGCATTTACTTACTATGGGAGTGGCCCTGAAGGCCCCCGGGGCTTGTAACTCTCCCCCAGCAAGTGTTTATTTTACTCATGTATTGAGGGCTGTTAGTTCAGGTATGGTAGAGGGGGTCAGCAATTACAGAGAAATCATCAAACTTCAGCAAGCAAACTGACATGAGCTTTCTCACACTAGGGTTTGCTCAGAAAGGTGGTGGGTGTTGCTTATCCATAACTTAGTGCTATGCTATTAAAGGCTTAATAATATTTTGTTATTCTTTATAATTACAAGTATTTATAAGTATTCCCATGGAAAGCCATGAAGATTGTTCGACACAATATTTCTAGTTTTAGTTTTTCTTCTGCAGTTAAAATTTTTAAATTTATTTTATTTTTTACAATTAAACTTATACTTTTGCAGTTATAACACAGCATTAATTTTTTATTTTCTCATATAATAATATCCTGATTTACATTGTTGAGTTATAACTTGTATGTATTTCTCCATCTCATTGTTCTTTCTTATGACTTTGTACATGTTTTTCAGCTACAAGTAACTTTATTTTTATTATTTCACTACAGATATATGTGAGGGCACTATTTGATTACATACCAGAAGATGATGAAATTATACCATGTGCTCAAGCAGGTATTACATTTAAAGTTGGAGATGTTTTACAGGTAAGTTTGTGGATAATGGGGGGTGGGTGGTTGATGAAGGCTGTATTTAGGGGCTATGACTGTGTGGGGCATGGGTGGGATAGGGCACTGTTTGATTACATACCAGAAGATGATAAAATTATACCATGTGCTCAAGCAGGTATTACATGTAAAGTTGGAGATGTTTTACAGGTAAGTTATTATTACCTTTTGCCTTTTCCTTGAGATCAGTGTAAACACTTTGTTCTTCTGAGACCCATTTGTTGTCATTTCTTCATTTTCTGCTATTACTTTGGTTGTCACTTCCGGTAAAGTGTTAAGACACTCTGGATTGAACTTGAAACTGATATTCTTCCAAATATTATTTAACCTAATTTTGAACATATTTATGCTTGTGTTTTCTATTACATCTTCCGGCAGATTGTGAGTCATTTGTGTCAAATGTTAAAAATGTTTGGTTGAAGTTTTTATGGACAAATTTTAGCTGCTTATGATTTTTAGCTCACCTGACCGAAGGTCATGTGAGCTTATGGCATAGCACAGCGTGTGTATGTGCGTGCGTGTGTGCGTGCGTGTGTGCGTGTGTGCGTGCGTGTGTGCGTCGTTAACACCTATTTTCGACTTCTCCTCTGAAACTACTGGACAGTTTTTATGAAACTTTGTCAGAAGTATATATGGGCTGGTGCAATTCAGATTTGTTCGTGGCGTTGCTATGGCTACCATAACTAGGTCAAGGTGACCTAGGGTGCAAAAATCTTAAAAAATCTTCTTCTCCGAAAGTACTGATTGGAGAAAAAATCTGATGTGATATTTGGCTTCTCTAGGGTCTTAAGCCTATAGTTTGTTCATTTTGTGAAATTCGGATAAAAATAGGTTACGCGTTTTTGCGTTTAATTTTGAAAAATCGTAAAATATCTTCAAATTGTTATAACTTGACTATTTGACCAGATAATGACATGGGGTTTTCAGTTTTGACATCTTCTTGTTAGTATCTTCAAATGAGTCAAGGTCGATTGTGAAGGTCGTGACCTAATTTTTTGTACCTCTGATTATAATTATTATCTCGAAAACTATAAACTTTTTGTATAGGCATGTATATTAGAATGTTGTAGGTATTGATACAACGATCATTTTGATGTATAGAAAAGGTCATAGGTTCAAAGGTCAAGGTCACAGATGTGAAACAATACTGAAATGGTTAATTATCTCGAAAACTATAAACTTTTTGTATTGGCATGTATATTAGAATGTTGTAGGTATTGATACAACGATCATTTTGATGTATAGAAAAAGGTCATGAGTTCAAAGTTCAAGGTCACAGATGCAAACAATACCGAAATGGTTTAATTAGCTCGAAACTATAAACTTTTTGTATAGGCATGTATATTAGAATGTTGTAGGTATTGATACAACAATCATTTTGATGTATAGAGAAAGGCCATGGGTTCAAAGGTCAAGGTCACAGATGCGAAACAATACCAAAATGGTTAATTATCTCGAAAACTATAAACTTTTTGTATAGACATGTATATTAGAATGTTGTAGTTATTGATAAACGATCATTTTGATTTATAGAGAAGGTCATGGGTTCAAAGGTCAAGGTCACAGATGCGAAACAATACCAAAATAGTTAATTATCTCGAAAACTATAAACTTTTTGTATAGGCATGTATATTAGAATGTTGTAGGTATTGATACAATGATCATTTTGATGTATAGAAAAAGGTCATAGGTTCAAAGGTCAAGGTCACAGATGCAAAACAATACTAAAATGGTTAATTATCTTAAAAACTATAAACTTTTTGTATAGGCATATATATTAGAATGTTGTAGGTATTGATACAACGGTCATTATGATGTATAAAAAAAGGTCATTGGTTCAAAGGTCACAGATGCGAAACAATACCGAAATGGTTTATTATCTCAAAAACTATTAACTTTTTGTATAGGCATATATTAGAATGTTGTAGGTATTGATACAACAATCGTTTTGATGTATAGAGAAAGGCCATGGGTTTCAAAGGTCAAGGTCACAGATGCGAAACAATACTAAAATGGTTAATTATCTTAAAAACTATAAACTTTTTGTATAGGCATATATTAGAATGTTGTAGGTATTGATACAACAATCATTTTGATGTATAGAGAAGGCCATGGTTCAAGGTCAAGGTCACAGATGCGAAACAATACCAAATGGTTAATTATCTCGAAAACTATAAACTTTTTGTATAGACATGTATATTAGAATGTTGTAGTTATTGATACAACGATCATTTTGATTTATAGAAGAAGGTCATGGGTTCAAAGGTCAAGGTCACAGATGCGAAACAATACCAAAATAGTTAATTATCTCGAAAACTATAAACTTTTTGTATAGGCATGTATATTAGAATGTTGTAGGTATTGATACAATGATCATTTTGATGTATAGAAAAAGGTCATAGGTTCAAAGGTCAAGGTCACAGATGCAAAACAATACTAAAATGGTTAATTATCTTAAAAACTATAAACTTTTTGTATAGGCATATATATTAGAATGTTGTAGGTATTGATACAACGGTCATTATGATGTATAAAAAAAGGTCATTGGTTCAAAGGTCACAGATGCGAAACAATACCGAAATGGTTTATTATCTCAAAAACTATTAACTTTTTGTATAGGCATATATTAGATGTTGTAGGTATTGATACAACAATCGTTTTGATGTATAGAGAAAGGCCATGGGTTCAAAGGTCAAGGTCACAGATGCGAAACAATACTAAAATGGTTAATTATCTTAAAAACTATAAACTTTTTGTATAGGCATATATATTAGAATGTTGTAGGTATTGATACAACAATCATTTTGATGTATAGAGAAAGGCCATGGGTTCAAAGGTCAAGGTCACAGATGCGAAACAATACTGAAATGGTTTATTATCTTGAAACTATTAACTTTTTGTATAGGCATGTATATTAAAATGTTGTAGGTATTGATACAACGGTCATTATGATGTATAAAAAAGGTCATTGTTCAAAGGTCACAGATGCGAAACAATACCGAAATGGTTTATTATCTCAAAAACTATTACTTTTTGTATAGGCATATATTAGAATGTTGTAGGTATTGATACAACAGTCATTATGATGTAAGAAAAAAGTCATTGGGGTTTCAGTATTTATGTTTTTTTAAATCTATCAGCTAGCCATTAGTTATCAGGTGAGCGTATCAGGCCCATGGGCCTCTTGTTTAATGGACAAGATCTGCACATAAGTATTACAGTAGGGAGGATACCTCAAAGAAATATCCACTTCCCCATCTAGTGCCCCGCCTGAGGATCGAACCCAGTCTGCCTGGGTGAAAAGTAAGCATGTTACCATGAGACTAAAAGATCTGGACCAGAAAGTCTGGCAGTAAATCACACTGTCTCATATTTACTATGTACACCAGCTAGCTGATGTATCAGCTACTTAAGCTATGCAGTGCCTGTTAATTTAAGCAATTTTAGGACAATAAAAAAGTAAAAGTTTTTTATTTTAAATCTGATGTTTTAGGTCATAAACAAAGATGATCCTAACTGGTGGCAGGCAAAGCGATGGGGTGTGTCACAGGTAGAGCCAGCAGGTCTAATACCCTCCCCAGAGTTACAGGAATGGAGGACAACATGTACAAATAGAGAGAAAGCCAAACAAGAATATAATGGTATGTCAGAATATAAAATTATTGACTTTTTATGAAGTAGACATCAATATCAACTTAAAAACATGATATACTCTTGTGCATTTTTGGCATTGAACATATGAATTCAATCAGGTTTGCCAATCACATTCTCAGCCCAACCAAAGACTCTCTCTCTCTCTCTCTCTCTCTCTCTCTCTCCCTCCCCCCCCCCCCCCCCCCCCCCCCCCCCCACACACACACACACACACACACACACACACACACCAGGATCTTCTCATTCTCAATACTAGGTACAAACTCTACAACTGAAGTTGATCTATTCCTCTACAGGTTTTATTTTTAAATGTATAATTATATTATACCAGTTTTAATTTTACAGCACTAGACAGCCGTCTTTTCGGAATACAATTCCTTATCAGTAGTGCTTGGACCAAAATTATGAAACCAAAGTTATTTTGAAGATGTTAAAAAGCTACCCAAAGGACCAAAATATATTTTACCAAATTAAGCTAAGGAAATACTTTGCATGAGGGAGTATACCTTAGTTTTTGAGAAATTTCTAATTTTAACTTGCAGGATATTTAGAAATTTATAAGTAATTTGCAAAAATTTTGAAATAAAGGATAGAGGTCAATGTCATATTATTGATCTGTCTGTATGAATTAATGTTTTAAGGTCTCTGTTCAATCCTTAACAGTTCTGTCTATAATGAAGTGTTTCTTTGATTAATATGACTTTTCAATTTATCTAGACTACAACTACATCAATGTTACCCCACAATAAGTTCAAGACCTGGAAAAAAACTTAAAATAAAACAACAGAAATGATAAGAAGTATAAATTATTACTACACAAATTATGCACTGTGCAAAATGTCCAATTCTTTCATTTTTCTGTAATAATATAGTCATAGCAAGTTAAAAAGAATGGCATAGGAATTCAACTGTTGTCTTGTTGTCTATAACAACATGGCACAACCTGATAACCAATCCTTTCATGCAAAAATAACCACAACAGTATGACCAATCAAAATGCTTGAAACAAAGTTGAATTGTATTATCATAATTATTTAATGTTTTATTTTTGTAGCTAACTGTTCCTGGTTTGGCAGAAAGAAGAGAGATAAATATTTAGCCAAACACAATGCAATATTTGACCAGTTAGATTTAGTGACTTATGAAGAAGTTGTTAGATTACCTGCCTTTATGAGGAAAACATTAGTATTATTAGGTAACACACACACCCTCTCTCTCTCTCTCTCTCTCTCTCTCTATTTGACCCCACTCTCTTTCTCTCTCTTTGACCCCCACTCTCTCTTTCTCAAATTTGACCAGTAAGATTGATATGTAATTTATGAAGCAGTTGTCTAATTGCAAAAATAACTCTCTCTCTCTCTTTCTCTCTCTCTCTCTCTCTCTCTCTCTGTCACACACACACACACACACACACACACACACACACTGTGATTATTATTCCAGATGACAAGACAATAATTATGCCATTCCTTACATGGTGATGATTAAATTAACCTTTCTAGTCTGAACGATTGAAGCAACAAATTTAATAAACACTGAACACATGTCAGATACAGGTCTGGTATTATGTGGGTTTTTCTTAATTTCAAAACTTATCATGTCCTGGAAAGTACAATGTTTACTAGGCAGGCTTAATTCTTGACAAATATCTTTAGGTCTAATCAAATTTTAGAAATACCGGTAGGCTAAAATCTTGACAGACATAATTGTTGGTCTAATTAAAATTTTGGAACAGTGTAATATATAACATTACTTAAGATTATCCAGCCACTGAAATTTAATTTAAAACAAAAGACAAAATTTTAACTTACCATATATCTCTATGTTACAGATGTTGAAATCTATTAGTACAACAGTGCAAATCACAAAACTGTAATCAAATATCTTGGGGAATCTGAATTTGGAAAGTATTAACACTGATAGGAGATGTGCGTATTATAAATCTGAGTTTACGCATTTGTTTTGGAGGTATGGTCCGTGATATGTCCACCATCTCAGAAGTAACTGATAAACTTGATAAAAGTAAAAGAATTTTGACTTGCACACACCATACCATACTAACAAGAGGGAAACAGAACCACATATAACAATGAGTATTTCTTGTTTTGTCTCTTATATAGGAGCTCATGGTGTAGGAAGGCGGCATATTAAAAACACACTCATCACAAGTCATCCAGACAGATTTGCGTATCCCATACCTCGTAAGTATACCATTAAAAACACACCTATCACAAGTCATCCAGACAGATTTGCATACCCCATACCTCGTAAGTATACCAATAAAAACACACTTATCACAAGTCATCCAGACAGATTTGCGTACCCCATACCTCGTAAGTATACCAATAAAAACACACTTATCACAAGTCATCCAGACAGATTTGCGTACCCCATACCTCGTAAGTATACCAATAAAATCACACTTATCACAAGTCATCCAGACAGATTTGCGTACCCCATACCTCGTAAGTATACCATTAAAAACACACTTATCACAAGTCATCCAGACAGATTTGCGTATCCCATACCTCGTAAGTATACCATTAAAAACACACTCATCACAAGTCATCCAGACAGATTTGCGTACCCCATACCTCGTAAGTATACCATTAAAAACACACCTATCACAAGTCATCCAGACAGATTTGCGTACCCCATACCTCGTAAGTATACCAATAAAAACACACTTATCACAAGTCATCCAGACAGATTTGCGTACCCCATACCTCGTAAGTATACCAATAAAAACACACTTATCACAAGTCATCCAGACAGATTTGCGTACCCCATACCTTGTAAGTATACCAATAAAAACACACTTATCACAAGTCATCCAGACAGATTTGCGTACCCCATACCTCGTAAGTATACCAATAAAAACACACTTACCACAAGTCATCCAGACAGATTTGCATACCCCATACCTCGTAAGTATACCAATAAAAACACACTTATCACAAGTCATCCAGACAGATTTGCGTACCCCATACCTCGTAAGTATACCATTAAAAACACACTCATCACAAGTCATCCAGACAGATTTGTGTATCCCATACCTCATAAGTATACCAATAAAAACACATTTATCACAAGTCATCCAGACAGATTTGCGTATCCCATACCTCGTAAGTATACCATTAAAAACACACTTATCACAAGTCATCCAGACAGATTTGCGTATCCCATACCTCGTAAGTATACCATTAAAAACACACTCATCACAAGTCATCCAGACAGATTTGCGTATCCCATACCTCGTAAGTATACCAATAAAAACACACTTATCACAAGTCATCCAGACAGATTTGCGTATCCCATACCTCGTAAGTATACCATTAAAAACACAATTATCACAAGTCATCCAGACAGATTTGCGTATCCCATACCTCGTAAGTATACCCAAGAAGCCAATTATATCACATGTACAAAATATTATGTAATGAATCACATACCCATAAATCAAGGACTCTGGGCATTTGACACGGGGGTATACTGATATAGAAGATATGAGTTAAGTTGAGTAATTGTGTTTAAAATCCCAATCAAGAATATTTGACGTGTATCGAGACGTTGCCAGCTATAGGGGAAGTTGCAGAAATTTTGCTAGTGCATTGTGCTGATGGCATTATACAGCTGGTTCTTTAGCGTGCCAAGCCTACCATGACACATGGGACCTCATTTAAGTTCCCATCAGAAAGAGCAGAGACTTTCCTTTTGTAATGTTGAGTTCTTGTTGAAAGAACAGTCAGAGCCTATGACCTCCCACTTACGGAGTGAGCACTCTTACACACTGAGCTACTGCAGTGATATGTAGTAGTCACTAATATAAATTTTTTCACTATTTCAGACACAACGCGACCTCCGAGAGACACAGAGGAAAATGGAAAAAATTATTTTTTTGTTACACATGAGAAAATGATGCAGGATATAGCATCTAATGAATATTTAGAATACGGAACTCACGAAGACGCCATGTACGGCACAAAGTTAGACACAATAAAACACATACATACGCGGGGATTGATGGCTATTTTGGATGTAGAACCACAGGTAATTTTTATTTTCCAAGATAATAAACTTTATATTTGGATGGAAGTAAAAGGAATTACACATTAATGTCACAGGCACTTGATATGGAAAAAAATACCAATAAAGAAAGATCTAGTGTGAGAAAGTTGAAAAATAAACAAATCATTGTTTCATAATTTTTTCAAAAGAAAAAGTTAAAATTAATTTTTTCTGCATTCCAATTTTCTCATTTTGAACTGACCCCCTTAATACAGGTAAAATACACCATTACTTCACTGTACTACACCCAAGCCTATAATTTACTGTATAGATGATAAAGTATAGCACTCACTTTGAACTAATGGTCCAAGTGGACAGTCAGTTGTTGATGCCCAGCACGGATGGGGGACATAGAAAATAACATTTTTTATTACCGGTACATATTTAAGTAATAACATTAAAATTCTTATTTTAAGTTGTTTAAGAAAAACTTTGAGAACATTTATGTTGTGAAATATTTCAGGCAGTACGAGTATTACGAACGGGAGATTTTGCTCCCTTCATTGTTTTTGTCGCAGCACCAACAATAGCTTCTATACATGAGGTAATGAAACAGGAAGTTAGATGGTGTGATGCATGCTGGACTATCACCATTGTACAATTTGATTATTATTATTATTTTGATATTTTTCAATATTATTTTTATGTTGATTTTTATTATGCTAGACAAAATGTTTTACAGATTTTATAAAACCAGAAATTCTGATTTTCTGTGAAATAATTCAATACACAGATTTAAAACTATTATAATCTTAGATTAGTTGTTTATATATGTATATATGGTAGAGCTTCATGTCTTGCCAAAATCACCATTGTGTGCTAATTTCTTGAGAAACGCATTCAAAAAGTAACTTATTTTAGCAATTTTTTGAAAACAAATATTTTAAACAGACCGAAGTTTTCACAAATTTTGGAAATTTGACTACTAATAATTTTGAATTTGTGAAAACCTAGATATCATGTATATTGTACACAGATAAATCTCATAAGCAGCTAAAAACAAAAATAAATTATGAAAATCAAACCAAAAATAATTTTGTCTAGCATTGTATGTTGTCATATATGTACTAATACATTTTTTTTATTGATTTTTAAATGTGCTAGATATAGAAACTCACAGTGATTTTATAATTACAGATTTATTTTAGCAATATTTTTATTAACAGCATGTGCATTTTATGTTCTTTTTTTATGTTTTTATCTTTAGGCACTTAAGGTACTGCGTGCTGCAGAGTATGCTCCTTTTGTTGTATTTATAGCCGCTCCCAGAGCATGTGATCTGTTACCAAGCACTACCAAAAATATTACTGTAAGTGTTCCTATTAAAGGGAAATAACTCTTCACTCACCAGTCTCTTTTCCATTGTTTATGCTAGAGTAGGCTCCCTTCCATGTACAGGTGTTATATTTACGGTAGTTGCTCGACAACATCAAGCACCGTAGAAATTCATTAATGTTCATATTAAAGGGAAATAACTCTATCCTTTTTGCCCACTTTTTGTTACAAAATAACATTAAGGGGTGGGGGTGTGTTTCTTGCTTCCTTCGGAAGAGAAAAACACAGTCCCCATGTAACAGCAGGTGTGGCAGATTAAATTACCCTACCTGACCATTACCTGCATACACTGCAAGGATAAAAATTTCTGCCACTTCACTTATAGCTGGTGATGTCTCAATATAAGTGAAGTTTTATTGACTGGAATGTAAAACCCCGTTCAATCAATGAGTTGTACCTTGATCAATTATACAGTAATTTAATTTTGTTGGAATGCTATTAACAGCCTACCTTTTAGTTTCAATCATGAAAAGGCAAATTATTTGATGAAAAATGCATTCTGTACGTTATTGCTAATAGACAAATATATGAAACGGTTTTAAGTTTTTAGATGAACTAGATAGGGTATTGTGCTCTTCTGAAGTTTTCATTATACTTAGTAAAGTATACCCGATACCGAATACTAAAAGCATGGCATTATTGTGACAAAAGTCAGTAGAAAAAATAGTTTCACATTTTGTACCATCAACCAGTAGCAAAGTCCACCATTGCATGCATTGAAGTCGCATATATACAACCACATCTTAGAGCATGCTTCAGTGAATTAAATTATTTTACAACAACTACACTCTTTCAACTAGATCACCTACGTAAGAATGTCTGTGTTGTCTAAATGATGAAAAATAAATCATCATTATTTATGTTATGTGTAATTAAGGTCTGAAAAGAGTGTTCCTTTTTATACACACGTTTCTAGAAATGGGACATTTTATGTTAAAGCATATAATCCATCCGCTTGTCCATAATACATGTAATTTGTACTGCCTACTCTGTTGAAGATATCTTTACGTAACTTTGTATACATAATTACCATGATATGACGTTGTGTGTGCCAGAAAAAGAGGTAACTCTGGAAATTTCTTATAGACTTGTGTCCCTTTGAAATTTAAATCATGGGGGGGGGGGTTGATCTCTACCAACAGTTTAATGGCAAAAATGTAAGAGGGTGTCTTTTGCTCAACTTAATGTCGCTCTTGTGCCCATATTCCATGAATTATTCTCTAGCCTATTGGTAAAGGGATTATTTCAGCATTTTATTCTGCATGACCAAAAAGATTAATGAAAATCAAATTTATATATATCGTTTTTCCTACAGAAGGTTTACTCCGGTGAAACTTAACCCAAGTTAGATTACTAAAGTGGGTTTATTTCATCTGGAAATAACAACTTTTTCAGTGATAGAAATATTCCCTGTTACTACTCATCTTTAATTTTATGTTTTTTATCATTTCAATTTTTTATATATATTGTATCATGTTGTTTTATTTATTATCTGGTGATTTTTATTTAAACATTTGGAGAAAAGCTTGAATCTTTTAACTTTTATGATCAAAGTTTAGAAAATAACATATTAACAAATGCTTAACATGGAAACTCTCTCTCTCTCTCTCTCTCTCTCTCTCACACACACATACACAGAGAGAGAGAGAGCCTTTTTATGGTTCAAAATAATTGAGTGCAAGGAAGTTGAATGGCAAAATATTTACAAAATTTGATTTTGATGGTTGCAATACTTTAGATCACTTATTTTTCGTGGAGAAAATTTGGCATAAAGACCATCTTGGCCTTATTTTGGAATCTTATTGAATACAACATTTGTATTTGTCAACATAGCAGTATCTTTGTGCTGGGAATATATGCATGATATTTGAATTCGCGAATTTACGCGAAAATAAATCTGATCTACAAAAAAAGTGATCTACAGTACACTTTGCAAAACTATCCACTCTTCTTTCTGGAGGAAGATTTAGATTCACTTCTGTGGGTACACTGTGGTTTATACCCCTATTTGTGTCCTGTTTAAAATTAAACTAGACAACTTTTATAATAACACCACAAAGTTGCAGGTCCTTGGTGACCAAGTGGTCTAGAGTACATGCTTTTAGCTTGTCAAATGAACACAAATCCAGAACTTGGTTGGTTGGTCGAATGATGCTTAACGTCGCATCAGCAATTTTTCAGCTATTTGTGACCACAACTATTTTATTAATTTCTATGGATTAATCTATCAACAATTTTGTGTATGCATGTGAAGTGTGAGTGTTTTGTATGGTCTGCCTTGTACTAGCGCACACTCAGGGCCACTTTGAGTTGCTAGCTCACAGAGTCAGTACGCCACAGACAAGGGTACCACTCCCCCAGTCCATTATACTGATACCAGGTGAATCAGTAAAGTCCAACGGCAAGGAAAATTCACTTTCCCACATGTGGTCTGAGTGGGTCTCAAACTCACAGCAGTGAGAGACCCTGGATTTGTAGACTAACGTCTTATCCATTAGGCCACTGCGGCCTCACAAATCCAGAACTGACCACCTCATCATAACTGAAAGAATCTTGAATACCGAGGCATTATATGTTATTTCCACTTCACTCCAAATAGAGGAAAATTTTATTTGTACAACACAATATAAGAAATGACTGATAACAAAGTAAAATTTTAACCAAAAAAGCCTTTATAATCAAATTTGTGGAAGTAACAGGATCTGCAGTATGTGGCCTCTCTCATGATCCTAGCCATCAATGTGATTGTTGTTGTTGTATAGTGTTCAACATGGTTCCAGCAATATTTCTGTTGATGAGATCAAGTTTATTAATCTCTAAGGGTTAATCTAAGAACAAGTGGGTATGCACAAGATGTGTGAGTGTGTTTTATTGTCTTATTTGTACAAGAGTGCACTCAAGATCTTTTTATGGTGCTAGCCACTGACAAGCATACCATTTTATTAATTACATTATACTGACATCAGTCTATACTTTCTCCTCTTGAGATATATGAGGAAGCAGTATTTCAAATTTGTAATTGAAACCATGATGTGGATACTTTACCATTGAGCCCCAGAGGCAGTCTTATCAAAATTAGTCCCCATAGTTGAATTTATTGATTAAAGTTTTCTGATAGACAAAACCTTGTCCTTGCTCCTTATGTTGGAGATCATGGGTTTAACCCCTGGCTGGGGTCTGACTAGGTATTGACTATTCTTTCGCTTTAGAAATGAAAGTTTCAGGGTCCTTTAGAAGAGGGCTTATAAAGTGATGGCAGTCATGACATATAAAGTGATGGCAGTCATGACATGTTAAAGAACTCTCTATGCATATTCCCTGAACGCACTGCAATGGTAAAACATTCTCCCTGAACACACTGCAAAGGTAAAACATTCTCCCTGAACGCACTGCAAAGGTAAAACATTCTCCTGAACACACTGCAAAGGTAAAACATTCTCCCTGAACGCACTGCAAAGGTTAAACATTCTCCCTGAACGCACTGCAAAGGTAAAACATTCTCCCTGAACACACTGCAAAGGTAAAACATTCTCCCTGAACACACTGCAAAGGTAAAACATTCTCCCTGAACGCACTGCAAAGGTAAAACATTCTCCCTGAACACACTGCAAAGGTAAAACATTCTCCCTGAACACACTGCAAAGGTAAAACATTCTCCCTGAACGCACTGCAAAGGTAAAACATTCTCCCTGAACGCACTGCAAAGGTAAAACATTCTCCCTGAACGCACTGCAAAGGTAAAACATTCTCCCTGAACGCACTGCAAAGGTAAAACATTCTCCCTGAGCGCACTGCAAAGGTAAAACATTCTGTCACTTCAATATAAGTGAAATATTCTGGACTTTGGCATAAAAGCCAATTCAACTAACCAACCAACTTTGATGAACTTAACCTATATAGGGGAACACAATAAGTTTTTTTTTTTTGTATTCTTGTTATAATTAATGTTTATCTTTCTTTTAAATAGGATGTGAGTTTAGAAAGATTAGCCAGAGAAAGTGAATTATTAGAAAAAGCATATGGACATTATTTTGACCTTAAAATAGTAAATAATGACATTGAAGAAACAATAAGAACTTTAGAACAAGCTATAGATGATGTATCTTCAACACCTCAATGGGTGCCTGTCAGTTGGGTTTACTGATGCCAGTTTATTGAAACAGACTATAAAGTTGGTTGTTATGATCCTTACTGTGATTGGTTGTTAATATTGATGAGGTTGTATGATACATTTTCATTGGTTACTTACAATGAGAAACAGATTTTTTTATTGGTAATGGTGCTCCTATGGTCAGAAATATCATTAAACATCGTAAAAGCTTTAAAAGTATGGAGATTTTTAAGTTGTGAGATTTTCGTTATTTAAGTTTTTCACATGGTGTTTAAATTTTAAAAACGAAGTAGTGTTTTAAAATCTTGAATTTTGTGTGTGATATGGCCTAATATGCAATTAAAATGACCTTTTATATGATAATCAGGGACGAATTCTGACCACATTATAATTATGTTACAATTGATTGTATAAGAATAACAGATTTTTATAAAGGTATGAAAGGTTTTGTTTTGGGACCAAAATAGGAAAGAGAGATATCTGAAAAATTTAATAACAGTTTATATGTGTGCAAGATTACCAGTAACAAGGAGGAAGGAGAATATTGGAGCCATTGTTAGTAGATCTTCCATGCAGAATTTCATTTATACACACTATTGGGATTTGATGTGGCTGCTTTTGTTGCAGAAACATCCATCTTCAACTATTCTGTTTTGCTTAAGTTCACATAGTACAGAAAATACAGTACTGTGTTTACAATACATAGTACAATACTGTAAGTGTATTCATTTTAGTGAGTACAAATTTTGGAATGTATTATAATTTTGGTAAATTCACATGGACTTGAATTATTGTAAATCTCATGGATCACCTTGTGCTCTATGATGGTTTTTAATTTAGCATTGGATATTAATTGATGTATCACCGACTATGCCTTTTATGTTCTGACACTGGCCGCCATCACTGTAGGAAAGCAGCATCACGGCAACTAATGATTTACTAGTGTCAGTGACATCATTAAATGGCACAATTCAGGCCGAGTTTTGATTCTTTTTATGTGTAATTCAAACATGCCTGGCCTTTGTCAAAACATTGTGGGTGTGGTCAGAGATACATCAGTTGGTGGTACTGTATCATTATGAAATAGTTAACATTAGCACTTGGCTAAAATTGATACAATTTCAGTAGTAACATAGGCACATTTGTCAATGGGCTTCACCAATGTGATTTTGAACGGAATGTTTTAGAAATGGTTTATGTCACATATATACCAAAAACAATGTTATTTTCAATGGGGAAAACATATAATTGATTCCATATCAAATAGGTCTGATAATTCTGTACAATATTTATGGGGTATCATGCAGGTTATCTATTTTAATCCAGATCACCAGTTTACACCTGTGATAAGTACCCCATACAAGTTATGCAGTTTGATATAGAATCACACAGTTTGATGTTTTCCTGTAAAATGATATATCATTCTTTGAAATGTTACTTTGATATATTCCATTAGAAATCACACAAATGCTATTGGGTATGAAATGGTACTTTGACAAACCCCAAAATTCAGCATACTCCATTTTATGGATTCTGTAACTGGTAGAAACGATAAGTCAACATAAACATTATTGGATCTATAGCCAATTTAGCCTAATTCTAAATATTTTGTGTACTATAAAGACCACCCTGTCAATACTAATGCAAATTGTTTAATTATCATGCAAACCTTCTGTGCCCCACATGGCATTAACTAGGAGGACAACATTGTAAACTGTGATACACATGCAGATCCACCCCGATGTTACCCCTGAACAATAATTTCTATTATGTATGGAGTTAGATGATTTCTGTGAAATTGTGATGGTATCCTCCTCCGTATCCAATAGCAACAAAGGGTTCAGTAACCCTGTACATTGTATCCATTCAGTTTGCAATGAAACATTTACTGCATCACATGCCAAATGTCAGCATGACTACTGCAGTAGTCTTGATGATGTTATAAGCAATTTACATTGCTTTTACACTCGAGTTGGTAAATCAAACAACTGTGAATTGTTCTTGCCTTTACTGATTTGGTAATCAAGTGTAAATATGTACAAGGAGCAAGTTCCTTTGCTATTTGAGATTTTCAAGAACATTCATTTTGTCATGGCAGCAGTAACTGTCTGTCATGATTTATTTCCAACTTAATGTCCCCCAAAAATTGTCAATATTTGTAACTTCCTATCTTTTAAACCAAGATCAGTCTGGGATTTGAAAACATTTGTAAATGCTCACTTTAAATGAGTGGTGTAGAGTACGGTAACTGTAATGTTTTTTACGACCCAGTCAAACCTGTCAGTTCTAAGATAGTGGAGAAAAGGAGAGATATTGCGAGGCAAGCAGGGTCACAAACTTAATCACACCAGGATAGTTCTGGGTGGAATTTAAGTTTAGGTCATAAGAGGAGCTGTGATGTACGAGTCAAGGCTTTAGAACTCCCGGTGACCCTGGTCTCCACACTTTTGAAACTTATTTTGAAACTGGATTACAGAAATGAGCTTAAATAATGTGTACTTCACAAAAGCACAGCCTTTTTAGATGTGTTTTTATATTTATTTGCATATTTGTATTGGTATTTGTGTACAAACAACATATTTTTTGTTAACCTATGAATTCTGTAAAAATAGAAACTGGCAAATGGAAGTGCTACCCTAGCCAATTATTTTGTATGCAGGACAGTTGAATTCCTAAGGAATCGTCAGCATGCATTTCTACAGTAACAAGTGTTACAAGTTTCTTTTCTAATATTTACAGCATAACCAAAATACCAGTGCTTTCAGTGCTTTGATTTAATCCAAGTTTAGCTGATTATGACATACATCTAGTGAGGTCAGAAGATGGTCACATACATTTGGCTATCTTTCATTAGTATTAGATAAGTAAACAGGAAAAATAGAGAAAGAAAATAATAATTTCAATGAAATCACCATATGTATGTATGTTTGTCAGTTTTTCATCTGAAGAATATCAAGGTTCAGTATTTCTTTATGCAAGGCATACTTCATTATCAGCATTGTAAACCACTTTTAGTTATGTGACAACCTTTTTCATAAATTTGTACCAAACACAGTTATTTCTCAACATAAATTGCTACAATTTTTAATCCATATACTACCATATGATTTTTTATTTTCACCACCTATATTTTTTCATTATTTGTAAGCATGGATAGAGGTAAAAGTTTTCTGTATGATAAAGGTATATGATCGTATATTTATGATAACTAACTAAGGTTATTTAATGAACATTAAACTTATATTACAGTCAAACCTGTCTATAAAGGCCACCTAAGGGAACCAGTAAAAGTGGCTCTTGTGGACAGGTGGTCTTTATATACAGGTTCAAATAAAATGAATAAAGAACAACTGGGATACAATTCTACTGGTCTTTATAAACAGGTGACCTTTATATAGAGGTGGCCTTTAAGGCAGGTTGGACTGTTCTGTGAAATCATTTATTTTTTGTGGTGGCCAATTTTTGTGGTTCTAAAAAGAAATATTATTTAGCACAGTTGTAAATTCGAGGTTTGTGGCTCCCGTTTTAAGTTAGTGATATATAATATTTTGTTGACATGTAAATTTGTGGGTCCTGATATCCACAAAAACAATGAAAATTGGAACGCCATGAAAATGATCAATTTCACAGTAATTAATGTGTGATTTGATAATGGATAATGTAGGCCATATATATACAGATATTATTATTATTATTAATTTTATTATTATTTTCACATAAATTAGATAATTTCATTTACTTTTCAGACTAAACATGATCAAAATATTAAAAACTGCTGATTATACAATTTGTATTTTGTTGATTTGTTCATAATTTTATCAGAATGGTAAGTTGGACCACTGCGGTAGCTCAGTTGGTAGAGTGCTCGTTCCTGAATTGGGATTTCATAGGTTTGAACCCTGACCAGGTCTGACCCAAAACTTGAAAGTGGGCAGTGACTTTTCTTTCACCAAGCACTTGGTAATAAAGAACATGTCACATGAAAGATGTAGAAATATTAAACAAGCAGTAAACATGACCACAGGATAAATGTCAGGTTTAAATGATGAGTAATTGATTACCGTACTGATGCTGGTAATATAATGGAAACTCTTTGATCAAATTACAAATTCGAAATTACTAGATATAATAACAGTCAGAAAGGTCATGGGTTCAAAGGTCAAGGTCACATATCCACTAGACTACTGAAAGGTTATTTATTTGGAAAATCAACAATCTTTTATAGAATTGGAGATAAGAGTCATTTTGAGAAAAACTGTTCAAATGATGATACAAGCATCAAATTTGGCACAATTGATCTCCAAGGACTACTGATCAAATCTACCCGATTGGCCAAATGAAAATCCAAGATGGAGACCATTTTATAGGCATATACAGTATTTTAGATTATAGTTATTGATAAGATGATCTTTATGATGTGTTGGTTTAAATATCCGACTGGATTGAAGAAGTTTGGTCTTAAATGAAACAAGTATTGTCAAAAGTAAAGGGTCTACAAGTACTAAACTTTCTTCAGTCCTGGAGGACCCTGGGATTTCTCTAATCTGTACAAACTGTCAATAACATCATTCACACGAATGGGGTTTTTCATCCCAGTCAAGAATATTCCAACTTATTTTGATACATCAACAGCTATAGGTGAAGTGCCAGAAAATTTTACCTTTGCAGATGTGCAGGGAGGTCCCTTCCAAAGGGCTATGTGACTTTCTATTCTAAAAATACTTGACCAATTTTACCCATTTGGTAAGAAAATTCCCTTGATGGAGCATCCTTAATTTGGACAGATCAGATCTAAGATGGACAATATATTTGTAACAAAAAGTTATTGGTGACCGATACATATTAATCTACTGATAGGGTTCAAATTTCTTATATAGAAATAAAATGTATAGCAATATGTAATGTTGTTTCCCCAAACATTATTATCTCTGACCACTACATAGCTCAATGGCTCGCTCTGTATGTGGGAGGTCTTGGGTCTCTGACCCAAGACTTAAAAGTGGGTAGTGACTGTTTTTTCGCCAAGCACTGGGTATTTCCAAATGAAAGTCACGGTTCTTTCAGATGGGACTTTAAAATAAGAGGTCCCGTGTCACCCTTCTGTATAATGCCATCAGCCCAACTCACAGGCAAAATTTCTGCGCCTTGACTTATAGCTTGCTACTTCTCGATATAAGTGAAATATTCTTGACTGGGACGTTAAACACCATTACTCGCTCACTCATTATCTCAACTAACTTAAATATAAGTTGGAGTGGAGTAATTGTGTTTTACAGCCCAGCCAAAATTTCTTTTTTACTTGAATCGAGACAGTGAGTTCAAGATGGTGGAGGAAACGGGGTGTAAAGAGAAAACCATTGGCCCTTCAGCGAGTGAACTGACAAACTTAGGTGATGAGAACCACTAGTACTTATATGTAAGTGCACACATTAAGACTATTCGGCCATGGAGGCCCCTCACCTGGAAAAACATATAGCCAGCAAAGCTCATATTATGACGAAGTGTGCACACATGCATATTCCACTGAAACTAATGGACTAATGTGCACCAAATTTGAGCAAGAAGTCCCTAGGTGGCGCAGATTAAGGGTTACACGAATCAAGTTTCTGCTACGCATTATTCTATGTAAGTTTTGAATAATAATTTTTCACAGAAATGTCTAAAATTATTTTACTCATTGTTAATACATTAAGTCCTTAAGTATGGGCAACACTTTGATATCCAGGTACAAAGTAAGAAACTACAAACAAGATTATTAGCTGTGATTGTTTTAATAAACATAAAACAAGTTATACATTTAACATGTAGAAACTGACTGAATGGTATTTTCAAATCATGTTCCATGGTATAATTTAAAAGCAATTTGCCAGACATTTCAAGTTTTTTTTATTCAGGTCTGTTTAAAATCACTCGGAGAATTAGCTTATAGGGGTTCTCTGACAAATTCTCACGAATGTGCCACCTACGGCTATAAAACAACAAGTAGATGATTACCTAAACAATCAAAAATGATTAATGATAATTTATTTAATCATTTTAATGAACGCAGCAACATTTAAATATTAAACGGCTCACGTGGAACATAATGTAAACTGAGTATGTGATTGTCTCAAGTAGAAATTGGTCAAAATATCCACGTCAACATTTTAAGTATTGTGACGTAACAGTAACGACGTCATCATTATACAGCGATTGATGTCGTGAAAACAGGTACATGTGCGCATTTATCCACCACACAGCAACATGGAGGAAGATATTTTTTATACAAAAAAAACAAATGAATACTACATTTATACTGCGTGTGACTGAAAATTGAACTATTTGTTGTATTTTTGTAAATTCAAGTAGTTTTGCATGCATTTACAATCGAGTAATACATAAATAGCTACGTCATTAATGACATCATAGCTTTGGTATTTGTTAGAATTTTTAAATAAAACTTTGCAAAAAGATAGAAAATGAATTTTTATATATTTTAAAGACAAAAAATGCATTTGAGAAAATTTGAGATTTTAGCCAATTTCTATTTGATACAATCACATATGTATTATTATTTCATACAATAGTATTGAGCAAATAAATGTACGTAATTATAACAATAGTATATGGTAGTGTTATAGGATGGAAACCTCGGGTATCCGTGAGTTCAAAACAATTAATTACAATAATAACTCACACTTGAATTAAGATATTGTGACAAATTAAGATAGTGTCAATTGATTATCGAGTTTGTACTGTATGTATATAAATTCATTTCAAAATCATTCTTTCTGTTATTATAAAGCTATCCATTTTCAAATGTGATCACACAATATGAACTGTGTATGGGACGATTTCAAATCAAGATGGTGTTATTTCATAAATCATTCTTTCTGTAATTACATTTTCAAGATGTTCTTTTTAAGAAAAGATCACTAAATATGAACTGTGTACTGGATGATCTCACAATTTCCTTCAATCCCTATTAAGAGGCTATCAGCTTCCAAAACCGCTTGCCATTAGTTAGTGTAGCGTTAGTATAGCGTAGATGTGCCTTAATGGTACTGTTTAAAGTTTATTCATGCCAGCAGTGTTCGTGAGCCAGATATCAGAGCTACAGTCACCACCAGGGTATCTAACTTCATGGGCCATCACAGGACCGTCTGGTTCTTTTCCAAAATCTACTAAGAAGTTTTCATTCAATGAGAGACCACCTTTGTCTGTATCTACGTCTATCTGCAGCAGGACTGACCCCTTCCTACAAATAAAACAATATACATGGTTTGAAAAGATAAATTTTGACTTATATACCAGGTAAAACAGTCTATTGTTTCATCAACATTGTATTTTCTGTAGTTGCCCATAGTAAAACTTGCATGTTTTTGCTATAAATGACTAAGATGCATTGTACCCCGTTATAATTATGTAAAATAGGCAGAAACAATCATATGATAAAAATACATGCATTAATGCTGTTCCTGTATGTTTCAAAAAGAAAAATGCATGCTTTAAAATAAAAGAAATTTCCAATTGAATAACATGTACTCGGTAACTGCAAAAGCTTGGTAACTGCAAAAGCGAGCAAGAATACAACAAAATACACGTTAATGGAAATTATTGACCCCTTCTATACCATCACTGGTGACCCATAAGGCTTTTTTGACGTTATTCCAGTCAGGTAAAATCAGTATAATTGTAAAATCGAGGTTTGGTGCTCCAATTAAATATTATACCAGTTTTAATTTTACAGCACTAGACAGCCGTTTAGGAATACAATTCCTCATCAGTAGTGCTTGGACCAAAATTATTTCGAAGATGTTGAAAAGCTACCCAAAGGACCAAAATATATTTTACCAAATTAAGCTAAGAAAATACTTTGCATGAGGGAGTATACCTTAGTTTTTGAGAAATTTCAAATCCAAACAATTACTTAGAGAATTACCAGTATACAAGATAGAGCTACAATTTAAAGTTTAACCATATACACAACCTTGTTTGAGGTTGTATAAACACATTCTTGACAATCCAAAGATGAAAACAATGTGGGTACATGTACATATGGTAGTATTTCTGATAGAAAGGGAAATAAGACCTTCCTATAGTGGTCACTTTGACCTGGTCAAGGAATTGACCACTATAAACAGGTTTGACTGTACAAAATAAGCCAGGAACACAACACCTACTTGATAATATCTGGGTAAAATTGTTCATCCCAAGATGAAAACAATGAAGTGGTAACATAGAGTCGTTTTCCGTCTAGACTGAGCTGTATCATCTGTGGAGAACCTGGTATCTTCATACCTCTGATGTAGGCTGGGTCTGGCTGGCTCTGTAAGTAAATATTAATGTTATATCAATCTAAAACAAACATACTTATCCATGTCAATGTAAGCTACTTGCAAATAAATTGTTGACCCAGGAAGCCTTATTCAAAGCGCTCAATAAGTTTTATGGCCGTCATCACTATATTGATGATAAACTATGATGTCTCTGTATCCAAAATTACCCTGGATATATATGACATGATTGACATCCCATAGTTCCATGCTCCTTTCACGTATTGTTATGTTTTTGTTTTTGATCCAAATGTTTTACATATCTTTTTTAAATGGAGTTCGCTGCTGTACCACTTGATCAATACTTCTTAACATTTGTGCGGAACGTTTTGGAAAATGTCAATGTCACAGATTCCCGGAATGACGTCGTTTTCGGGGGAAAATGTCAACTCATGCGATTCCACATCCATTGGAAATAACTGTCTCGCATAAACATTAGCGGGTATCAAGTGGTACAGTGGCAAACCCCATTTATTAATACAATCCATTAAAAAAATGGTATATGACACAAAGACCAATCACTTGAGTGACTTCAAAATTATAATAAATCCCACTTATTGTTTAAAAATAATAAAAATGCTATTAACATAATCTAACCTTAAGTTCTGTATCCCTTGTCACCTTGACAGGACCATCATTGACAATGCTGCCACCCAGGAATATCTGTAAAAAAAGACATTACAGTTTAATTAAATTTATATGTAGTAACTGTATTTCCATAGATTTAGTGCACATGGTTTTTATTATTTATTTATTTTAATTCAAAAAGTTTCCATTAAACTATCAATAAAATGCATTTAAAATGCACTGACCTAACAAATTATATTTTTAAATGAAAATACCTTTATTCGGTTCTCTTGTGCATAGAGAAATTTTGCGAAAATTTTGGAAATTTGATCAAGTTTATACACCAATTAGGCCTCATTTAAATTTACATCAGGGTATTTAGGGTCAAGTAGGTCATTGTTGTTCAGTTTTTATTCCAGGTGTGATCATCATGAATATTCTAATTATGACATAACGTTTATAGTTGTTCAGAGTAAGAAGGCACAGAAGGGATATTTTTGACATGGTTATATTTGTTGTTTTATTAAAAAGTTAAAAAATTGCTCTATGCACAGCATTGAATTCACTTTTAGATGAATGAAAAAAAAATTTTCCTATTAGATTATCTAGGTCAGTATATTTTGTATAAAGTTTCGACAATTTTCTGTGAGTTTGTTGGAAAATACGACTTTATTCTTGCATATTCCATGTGCACTGAATTTGTGGAAATACAGTAAGTGTATCAAATTTCATTACATTCTTATAGACAAAAACAGATACATATTCTATCTGTATTCCATCACACGTTTGAATCATTCACATACTCATCTTATTTCTCTTGTCAGTTTCTAAAGTTTTTACTCTGATTTTTGGATTGTGATTTAAACTTGGTTCATAAGAAAGTAAGAGGACAACATATAAGGTTATATATTTTAAACAGTTTAGTTATTTCTGGGCAGATATATTACCACTCACCTTAGATAGGTAGAGAAAAATAAAGGTGTTTGTGATTGAAAACATATGGCAAAAGTCAAAAGAACAATGAACAAAATACAAAAATCAGGCCCAGTTTCACAATCATTCCTTAGCTAAGATTTTCCTTAAACGTTACAAATTTTACACCCTAAAATTTGTTAATTTTTAAGATATTCTGAAATATATGGTGCCATTTTGAAGAGCATTTCATGCATGTGATATTTTTATGCAATTTTGTCAAAAATGTTTGTCATTGCTTCTAAAAAAAGATTGCCAAAAATGGCTAAATTCAAGTTCAGGAAAATCATAAGTTAAGCAATGCTTGTGAAACTTGGGCAGGAACTAAATTAGTTTAACAAATACTAAGACACTTCCTTTATAATGGTATCTCCCAGACGATTGTCTTGATGATATAAAGAAAATATTTTTGGACATCAATCATATTTTTATGTCTCAGTGACAAAACCGTTCATATTTTAACACAAAATTTGAAAGGTTACTATGCCTACCTGTCCGACAAGTTTAGGATTACGGGTATCTGTAACATCGTACTGACGGATATCACCATGTAGCCAGTTAGAAAAGTACAAAAATCTGTCATCAAGGGACAGTAAGATATCTGTGATCAAACCTAAAATACAAAAAAGTTATATTTATTGCTAAACGAGTTTTAATTTTACAGCACTAGACGGTCATTTCAGTATAAATTCCTCATCAGTAGTGCTTGGACCAATGTTGTGGAAATGTAAAAATTTTAAGATGCTGAAATGAGAAAAATAGCAGGGCCAAAACATGTAGCAATACCTTGAACGACTAAGTAATTATTTTTATAAGCAAGATATTAATTGTCTCTTGTTATAGTCAGTATTCACATGAAATGATATAAGATTAAGTTAATAAAAGTATAAACAGAAATGGATAAAATGTATTAATAATCAATCGGCCTACTATGCACTTAAAGTTTCCATAATGTATATTTTGCAATAATCCAGCTTTACTGAGAAAAATTTGGCAATTTCTGCAATGATGGAAAATTAACAAAGTCTATTTACTCCAACCTTTTTACAATGTAAGGCACAATGATATGCCATGAACTTTTTTATTCATATAACACGTATAACCTGTTTATTATGCAAGGAAGGTTATCAACCATGTGCTGTGTCTTGTGTAAAGGCAAAACCAAATTATGTTATGTTTAATGTTCTTCTACCTCAATTCCTTTGTATTTGTGATAGAATTTAGATTGATTCACATGGGTGGGTGGCTTTAATTTGTACTTGCAATGCTGTACATGTTCCCTAGGTCCAGAATATTGAATCACTAGTCCAAATGTATATGTTTCCTTTACCTTTTTGGCTGCTTGTTCACAAAATTCCTCTGTTTAAACAGGATGTGCTTACCCTCCAGAGCACCCGGCCTCACTTCCCTGGTGGAAGACCACCTAACTTGTCAGTTTCAAAGTTTTTACTTAACTTCTGGATTGTGATTCTCACATGGATTAGTATGTTTATTTTTACTTAGCTTCTGAATTGTGATTTCAACATGGATTAGTATGTTTGTTTTTACTTAACTTCTGGATTGTGATTCTCACATGAATTAGTATGTTTGTTTTTACCTAACTTCTGGATTGTGATTCTCACATGGATTAGTATGTTTGTTTTTACTTAGCTTCTGAATTGTGATTTCAACATGGATTAGTATGTTTGTTTTTACTTAACTTCTGGATTGTGATTCTCACATGGATTAGTATGTTTGTTTTTACTTAACTTCTGGATTGTGATTCTCACATGAATTAGTATGTTTGTTTTTACTTAACTTCTGGATTGAGATTCTAACATGAATTAGTATGTTTGTTTTTACCTAACTTCTGGATTGTGATTCTCACATGGATTAGTATGTTTGTTTTTACTTAGCTTCTGAATTGTGATTTCAACATGGATTAGTATGTTTGTTTTTACTTAACTTCTGGATTGTGATTCTCACATGGATTAGTATGTTTGTTTTTACTTAACTTCTGGATTGTGATTCTCACATGAATTAGTATGTTTGTTTTTACTTAACTTCTGGATTGAGATTCTAACATGAATTAGTATGTTTGTTTTTACCTAACTTCTGGATTGTGATTATCACATGGATTAGTATGTTTGTTTTTACCCAACTTCTGGATTGTGATTCTCACATGGATTAGTATATTTGATTTTACTTAACTTCTGGATTGTGATTATCACATGGATTAGTATGTTTGTTTTTACTTAACTTCTGGATTGTGATTCTCGCATGGATTAGTATATTTGATTTTACTTAGCTTCTGGATTGTGATTCCAACATGAATTAGTATTTTTGTTTTTAATTAACTTCTGGATTGTGATTCTCACATGGATTAGTATGTTTGTTTTTACTTAACTTCTGGATTGTGATTCTCACATGAATTAGTATGTTTGTTTTTACTTAACTTCTGGATTGTGATTCTCACATGGATTAGTATGTTTGTTTTTACTTAACTTCTGGATTGTGATTCTCACATGAATTACCGGTAGTATGTTTGTTTTTACTTAGCTTCTGGATTGTGATTCTCACATGGATTAGTATATTTGATTTTACTTAGCTTCTGGATTGTGATTCCAACATGAATTAGTATTTTTGTTTTTAATTAACTTCTGGATTGTGATTCTCACATGGATTAGTATGTTTGTTTTTACTTAACTTCTGGATTGTGATTCTCACATGAATTAGTATGTTTGTTTTTACTTAACTTCTGGATTGTGATTCTCACATGGATTAGTATGTTTGTTTTTACTTAACTTCTGGATTGTGATTCTCACATGAATTAGTATGTTTGTTTTTACTTAGCTTCTGGATTGTGATTCTCACATGGATTAGTGTGTTTGTTTTTACTTAACTTCTGGATTTTGATTCTCACATGGATTAGTGTGTTTGTTTTTACTTAATTTCTGGATTGTGATTCTCACATGGATTAGTATATTTGTTTTTGTGTTTCTAGTTGTGTTGGACACTGTCAAGTACATGTTTTTATTTATGTCTTATATATCATATCTATTTTACTACATAAGTGGGTAATATTGAAGTGCTAAACGTAAAAAAAAAAAAAACATCTTACCTGGCATTTCAGGAAGTGCCCAGTTCTTCACAGATTTTGATGGTATATCTATAACTTTTTCTGCTCCCCATTTTCCATCCTGAATATTAACAATTAATAAACTGGTACAATTTTCTGGACAACTGCTGTTCATTAAGGGAATTTGTTTTTTTAAGAAGTAATCGATTAATCTTTTATACTTTGGTTTGACAGTCAGTGCTGTCATGCATCTAAAACCTGTGTTTCATATGTATTTTAAAATTTCACAGTCATACTTTATTTTATACAGGTTGATCTGAAAGCGTTTTTTTGTCTCTAGCTTGTAAATTTTTACCGTATTATTGAAATATTTTGTATGTGTATCTTAATATATTTCAAAATCGATCAAAAATACCACAATTCTTATGTAAAATGGGTGGTCTTTATATAAGAGTTTTACTGAATAAAATTATGCTAAGTATATGTAACGGACCCATAATCTTTTAAATAAATTTAATTAAATCAATATTATGTTAATTAGGAACTTACACCCTTTTTGAAGAATCTGAATATGTTTGAACTTAAAGCACAACCGACGAATCCTTCTGCTTTGGTTGGATTATGTAGAAATCTTATTTCCAGTGGAATCAAACCTTCTTCTCCCAAATCAATAGTCTGTATTAACTTGTGTGTTGTCCAGTCATAAACATTAAGAGACTGTCCATACAAGCCTACAACCAGATAACAAAATGAAGTTGGTTAATGATTATCTGGTCCATTTTTTTGTCATCAGTTGCCAAGTTGGACAAAAGTACCAAGGATCTTAACGTCCATCTGAGAGGATGTGTCATATCAACTACAGACATTTCATATTATAGACAATTAGTGATTACATTATTTTACAGGGGTCATCAAACCTTTAACTAATTCCAACCCAAATGATATATACAGTCCAACCTGCCTTAAAGGCCACCTCTATATAAGGGCCACCTGCTTATAAAGGCCAGTAGAATTATATCCCAACTGTTCTTTATTCATATAATTTGAACCTGTATATAAAGACCACCTGTCCATAAAGGCCACTTTTACCGGTTCCCTTGGATGGCCTTTATAGACAGGTTTGGCTGTACATCCATAATGCTCATCACCTTAAAATGTCAACCACACACCTTGTTCAACAAGTTTGGAGTCAAATTCTGATCTAAATGTTTTTTGTACTAATCAGTTGGTACACTATCACATCTTGTTTAGTGTGCTACCAGACAAATCCCAGATAAGAAGCTGTTTGGTGTCAAATACTCTTAAATTGTAAACAAAACTACCATATCTTAGTAACATGCGTAACATACCTTTCTAATATCAAGGAGTTTGGTTTCCCCTCTCCTAATTAAACCATCATACCTTGTTCATCATGTGCTGGGTTAAATCCTTTTCTGAAGGAGTTTGGTTTCCCCTCTCTTAATTTTTAAGTCATCATACCTTGTTCAACATGTGCTGGGCTAAATCCTGTTCTGAAGGCGTTTGGTGCTCCCCATTCTGTACTGATGAGAACATTGTGATATGGCTGATACCAAAAATCATATCCGTACTTTGTATTACTGCCTGGAGTCTCCCAGTTATCAGCAATAACAAACGACTGACCATCAATTAACACAAAACCACCTTAAAAATAAAATATTTAAACTAGAAGTTTAAACCATTAAATAACATATTACACCAGTGTTAATTTTACAACGCTAGACTGTTTTTCGGAATATAATTCTTCATCAGTATTGCTTGGAGAAAAATTGTGAAACCAAAATTTTTCCCGGAAGAAATGTTGAATATGCATCTGTCATATTATTTAAATTTTTGAATTTTCTGAATGAAATATTTAAAAATTTATAAAATGACACATCTCCTTAATATACATAGTTTGTAATTATCAACCAATGGTACCGTTATTGAATTTACATTATCTAACTTAATGTAACTGGACACACGTATATTTGCTTTAGAAGATTATAAGATGGCAAGAAACTTTATACCTTTTGCATTTCCATCTGTGTCCCCCATACAACTGATCATTATTTGACCAGAACCCAGGCAGTGGGTAGTGTGAGGTGCACTGAGTCCCCGTCTAAACATCTGCCATGGCTCAATGCTCTGTCATATGCAAAAAATACACAAAAAAATTGAAATTAAATTAAATATTTTAAGGAACAGCAACGAAGACAAACATCAACCCAAATGAATGAGTAAAAAGTAATAGCAATGAAGTCAAAGGTCATATCAAACAAACGAGTAAAAAGGAACAGCAACAAATCAATGGTCATGTCAAACAAACGAGTAAAAAGGAACAGCAACAAATCAAAGGTCATGTCAAACAAACGAGTAAAAAGGAACAGCAACAAATCAAAGGTCATATCAAACAAATGAGTAAAAAGGAACAGCAACAAATCAAAGGTCATATCAAACAAACGAGTAAAAATGAACAGCAACAAATCAAAGGTCGTGTCAAACAAATGAGTAAAAAGGAACAGCAACAAATTAAAGGCCATATCAAACAAACGAGTAAAAAGGAACAGCAACAAATCAAAGGTCGTGTCAAACAAATGAGTAAAAAGGAACAGCAACAAATTAAAGGCCATATCAAACAAACGAGTAAAAAGGAACAGCAACAAATCAAAGGTCGTGTCAAACAAATGAGTAAAAAGGAACAGCAACAAATTAAAGGCCATATCAAACAAATGAGTAAAAAGGAACAGCAACAAATCAAAGGTCGTGTCAAACAAATGAGTAAAAAGGAACAGCAACAAATTAAAGGCCATATCAAACAAACGAGTAAAAAGGAACAGCAACAAATCAAAGGTCATATCAAACAAACGAATAAAAAGGAACAGAAACAAATTAAAGGCCATATCAAACAAACGAGTAAAAAGGAACAACAACAACAACATATCAAAGGTCATATCAAACAAACGAGTAAAAAGGAACAGCAACAAATAAAAGGTCATATCAAACAAACGAATAAAAAGGAACAGCAACAAATTAAAGGCCATATCAAACAAACGAGTAAAGAGGAACAACAACAACATATCAAAGGTCATATCAAAGGAACGAATAAAAAGGAACAACAACATATCAAAGGTCATATCAAACAAACGAGTAAAAAGGAACAGCAACAAATAAAAGGTCATATCAAACAAACGAATAAAAAGGAACAGCAACAAATTAAAGGCCATATCAAACAAACGAGTAGAAAGGAACAACAACAATATATCAAAGGTCATATCAAACAAACGAATAAAAAGGAACAACAACATATCAAAGGTCATATCAAACAAACGAATAAAAAGGAACAGCAACAATATATCAAAGGTCATATCAAACAAACGAATAAAAAGGAACAACAACATATCAAAGGCCATATCAAACAAACGAGTAAAAAGGAACAACAACAATATATCAAAGGTCATTTCAAACAAACGAATAAAAAGGAACAACAACATATCAAAGGCCATATCAAACAAACGAGTAAAAAGGAACAACAACAATATATCAAAGGTCATATCAAACAAATGAGTAAAAAGGAACAACAACATATCAAAGGCCATATCAAACAAACGAGTAAAAAGGAACAACAACAATATATCAAAGGTCATATCAAACGAACGAATAAAAAGGAACAACAACATATCAAAGGTCATATCAAACAAACGAATAAAAAGGAACAGCAACAAATCAAAAGTCATATCAAACAAACGAATAAAAAGGAACAGCAACAAATCAAAGGTCATATCAAACAAACGAGTAAAAAGGAACAGCAACAAATCAAAGGTCATATCAAACAAACGAGTAAAAAGGAACAGCAACAAATTAAAGGCCATATCAAACAAACAAGTAAAGAGGAACAACAACAACATATCAAAGATCATATCAAACAAATGAGTAAAAAGGAACAGCAACAAATCAAAGGTCATATCAAACAAACGAGTAAAAAGGAACAGCAACAAATAAAAGGTCATATCAAACAAACGAATAAAAAGGAACAGCAACAAATTAAAGGCCATATCAAACAAACGAGTAAAGAGGAACAACAACAACATATCAAAGGTCATATCAAACAAACGAGTAAAAAGGAACAGCAACAAATCAAAGGTCATATCAAACAAACGAGTAAAAAGGAACAGCAACAAATCAAAGGTCATATCAAACAAACGAGTAAAAAGGAACAGCAACAAATCAAAGGTCATATCAAACAAACGAATAAAAAGGAACAGCAACAAATCAAAGGTCATATCAAACAAACGAGTAAAAAGGAACAGCAACAAATCAAAGGTCATATCAAACAAACGAATAAAAAGGAACAGCAACAAATTAAAGGCCATATCAAACAAACGAGTAAAGAGGAACAACAACAACATATCAAAGGTCATATCAAACAAACGAGTAAAAAGGAACAGCAACAAATCAAAGGTCATATCAAACAAATGAATAAAAAGGAACAGCAACAAATCAAAGGTCATATCAAACAAACGAGTAAAAAGGAACAGCAACAAATAAAAGGTCATATCAAACAAACGAATAAAAATGAACAGCAACAACATATCAAAGGTCATATCAAACAAACGAGTAAAGAGGAACAACAACAACATATCAAAGGTCATATCAAACAAACGAATAAAAAGGAACAACAACATGTCAAAGGTCATATCAAACAAACGAGTAAAAAGGAACAACAACAATATATCAAAGCTCATATCAAACAAACGAGTAAAAAGGAACAACAACAACAACATATCAAAGGTCATATCAAACAAACGAGTAAAAAGGAACAGCAACAAATAAAAGGTCATATCAAACAAACGAGTAAAAAGGAACAGCAACAAATTAAAGGCCATATCAAACAAACGAGTAAAGAGGAACAACAACAACATATCAAAGGCCATATCAAACAAACGAATAAAAAGGAACAGCAACAAATTAAAGGACATATCAAACAAACGAGTAAAGAGGAACAACAACAACATATCAAAGGTCATATCAAACAAACGAATAAAAAGGAACAGCAACAAATTAAAGGCCATATCAAACAAACGAGTAAAAGGAACAGCAACAAATCAAAGGTCATGTCAAAGGAAAGAGTAAAAAGGAACATCAACAATTCAAAGGTCATGTCAAACAAACGAGTAAAAGGAACAGCAACAAATCAAAGGTCATGTCAAACAAACGAGTAAAAAGGAACAGCAACAAATCAAAGGTCATATCAAACAAACGAATAAAAAGGAACAGCAACAAATAAAAGGTCATATCAAACAAACGAGTAAAGAGGAACAACAACAACATATCAAAGGCCATATCAAACAAACGAATAAAAAGGAACAGCAACAAATTAAAGGACATATCAAACAAACGAGTAAAGAGGAACAACAACAACATATCAAAGGTCATATCAAACAAACGAATAAAAAGGAACAGCAACAAATTAAAGGCCATATCAAACAAACGAGTAAAAAGGAACAGCAACAAATCAAAGGTCATGTCAAAGGAAAGAGTAAAAAGGAACATCAACAATTCAAAGGTCATGTCAAACAAACGAGTAAAAAGGAACAGCAACAAATCAAAGGTCATGTCAAACAAACGAGTAAAAAGGAACAGCAACAAATCAAAGGTCATATCAAACAAACGAATAAAAAGGAACAGCAACAAATAAAAGGTCATATCAAACAAACGAGTAAAGAGGAACAGCAACAACATATCAAAGGTCATATCAAACAAACAAGTAAAAAGGAACAGCAACAAATCAAAGGTCATGTCAAAGGAACGAGTAAAAAGGAACAGCAACAAATAAAAGGTCATATCCAATAGAAAGAATTCTGCACTATAATTGTTTGGGTGTATCACCTGATATGTAGGTGAACCAATTGAGATAGAAAAAGAAAGCAATTTACGGGATAATATGTACATTTCAATAACTAATGTAACCAGAGACATATATGGGCTTTATATGTCTCAGATTAAAAACAACAACAATTGAAGCAAGAAAATAATGTATTTGAAGTCAAAAACCGTTGAAACATAAACGTGGTTATAACCAATACAGCAACAAACAGAAGTTAAAAAGATAAAACAGAATAACTCAAAACGGTTTGATCGAGAGAAAGTTCTAGGTCAATGATGTATTAACTGGTACACCAGGACGGAGCGTGGTCAAGTTGAATTAAAGAAGAGGGTGGAGCGTGGGAGCGTGGTTTGAATTATAGAAGAGGGTGGAGCGTGGTTTGAATTATAGAAGAAGGTGGAGCGTGATTTGAATTATAGAAGAAGGCGGAGCGTAGTTTGAAATTTAGTAGGGGTGGATGATCGTTTGAATTATAATAAAGGACGGGGCGTGGTTTGAAATACAGGAGAAGTCGGAGCATGGTTTGAAGTATAATAGAGGGCGGTGAGTGATTTGAAATACAGTAGAGGATGGGGCGTGGTTTGAAATATAGTAAAAGCCGGAGTGTGGTTTGAATTATAGTAGAGGGCGGATGATCGTTTGAGTGATAGTCCAGGGCGGAACATTGAATTATAGTAGAGGGTGTAGCACGGTTTGAGTAAAAGTCCTGGGCAAGAGGATGTTTCAAGTGATAGTCGTGGTTTGAGTGAAGTCGGATTAATGTATATATATTGAACTTTCTTTAAAAAGAATCATAGATCACATTGGCCAATGAGTATGAAACACAGTAGTTACGGTGTATAAGTTTGGAGAACACATACGGTGTATAAGTTTAGAGAACACAAAGTAGTTACGGTGTATAGGTTTGGAGAACACATTCGGTGTATAAGTTTGGAGAACACATACGGTATATAAGTTTGGAGAACACATACGGTGTATAAGTTTCGAGAACACATACGGTGTATAAGTTTGGAGAACACATACGGTGTATAAGTTTGGAGAACACATACGGTGTATAAGTTTGGAAAACACAAAGTAGATACGGTGTATAAGTTTGGAAAACACAAAGTAGTTACGGTGCATAAGTTTGGAGAACACAAAGTACTTACAGTGTATAAGTTTGGAGAACACATACGGTGTATAAGTTTGGAGAACACATACGGTGTATAAGTTTGGAGAACACATACGATGTATAAGTTTGGAAAACACAAAGTAGATACGGTGTATAAGTTTGGAAAACACAAAGTAGTTACGGTGCATAAGTTTGGAGAACACAAAGTACTTACGGTGTATAAGTTTGGAGAACACAAAGTACTTACAGTGTATAAGTTTGGAGAACACATACGGTGTATAAGTTTGGAAAACACAAAGTAGATACGGTGTATAAGTTTGGAGAACACAAAGTACTTACAGTGTATAAGTTTGAAGAACACAAAGTACTTACAGTGTATAAGTTTGGAGAACACAAAGTAGTTACGGTGTATAAGTTTGGAGAACACAAAGTACTTACGGTGTATAGGTTTGGAGAACACAAAGTACTTATGGTGTATAAGTTTGGAGAACACAAAGTACTTACAGTGAATAAGTTTGGAGAACACAAAGTACTTACGGTGTATAGGTTTGGAGAACACAAAGTACTTACGGTGTATAGGTTTGGAGAACACAAAGTACTTATGGTGTATAAGTTTGGAGAACACAAAGTACTTACAGTGTATAAGTTTGAAGAACACAAAGTACTTACAGTGTATAGGTTTGGAGAACACAAAGTACTTATGGTGTATAAGTTTGGAGAACACAAAGTACTTACAGTGTATAAGTTTGGAGAACACAAAGTAGTTACGGTGTATAAGTTTGGAGAACACAAACAACTTACAGTGTATAAGTTTGGAGAACACAAAGTACTTACGGTGTATAGATTTGGAGAACACACAGTACTTACAGTGTATAAGTTTGGAGAACACACATACTTACAGTGTATATGTTTGAAGAACACACAGTACTTACAGTGTATAAGTTTGGAGAACACACAGTACTTACAGTGTATAAGTTTGTAGATTACAGAGTACTTACAGTGTATAAGTTTGTAGATTACAGAGTACTTACAGTGTATAAGTTTGGAGAACACACAGTACTTACAGTGTATAAGTTTGGAGAACACACAGTACTTACAGTGTATAAGTTTGTAGATTACAGAGTACTTACAGTGTATAAGTTTGTAGATTACACAGTACTTACAGTGTATAAGTTTGGAGAACACACAGTACTTACAGTGTATAAGTTTGTAGAACACACAGTACTTACAGTGTATAAGTTTGAAGAACACACAGTACTTACAGTGTATAAGTTTGAAGAACACACAGTACTTACAGTGTATAAGTTTGAAGAACACACAGTACTTACAGTGTATAAGTTTGAAGAACACACAGTACTTACAGTGTATAAGTTTGGAGAACACACAGTACTTACAGTGTATAAGTTTGAAGAACATACAGTACTTACAGTGTATAAGTTTGAAGAACACACATACTTACAGTGTATATGTTTGAAGAACACACAGTACTTACAGTGTATAAGTTTGGAGAACACAAAGTACTTACAGTGTATAAGTTTGAAGAACACAAAGTACTTACGGTGTATAAGTTTGAAGAACACAAAGTACTTACAGTGTATAAGTTTGAAGAACACAAAGTACTTACGGTGTATAGGTTTGGAGAACACACAGTACTTACAGTGTATAAGTTTGGAGAACACACAGTACTTACAATGTATAAGTTTGGAGAACACACAGTACTTACAGTGTATAAGTTTGAAGAACACAAAGTACTTACAGTGTATAAGTTTGAAGAACACAAAGTACTTACGGTGTATAAGTTTGGAGAACACACAGTACTTACAGTGTATAAGTTTGTAGATTACAGAGTACTTACAGTGTATAAGTTTGTAGATTACACAGTACTTACAGTGTATAAGTTTGGAGAACACACAGTACTTACAGTGTATAAGTTTGAAGAACACACAGTACTTACAGTGTATAAGTTTGGAGAACACACAGTACTTACAGTGTATAAGTTTGGAGGACACACAGTACTTACAATGTATAAGTTTGGAGAACACAAAGTACTTACAGTGTATAAGTTTGGAGAACACAAATAACTTACAGTGTATAAGTTTGGAGAACACAAAGTACTTACGGTGTATAGGTTTGGAGAACACAAAGTACTTACGGTGTATAGGTTTGGAGAACACAAAGTACTTACAGTGTATAAGTTTGGAGAACACACAGTACTTACAGTGTATAAATTTGGAGAACACACAGTACTTACAGTGTATAAGTTTGGAGAACACACAGTACTTACGGTGTATAGGTTTGGAGAACACAAAGTACTTACAGTGTATAAGTTTGAAGAACACACAGTACTTACAGTGTATAAGTTTGAAGAACACACAGTACTTACAGTGTATAAGTTTGAAGAACACACATACTTACAGTGTATATGTTTGAAGAACACACAGTACTTACAGTGTATAAGTTTGGACAACACAAAGTACTTACAGTGTATAAGTTTGAAGAACACAAATTACTTACAGTGTATAAGTTTGAAGAACACAAAGTACTTACGGTGTATAAGTTTGAAGAACACAAAGTACTTACAGTGTATAAGTCTGAAGAACACAAAGTACTTACGGTGTATAGGTTTGGAGAACACACAGTACTTACAGTGTATAAGTTTGGAGAACACACAGTACTTACAATGTATAAGTTTGGAGAACACACAGTACTTACAGTGTATAAGTTTGAAGAACACACAGTACTTACAGTGTATAAGTTTGAAGAACACACAGTACTTACAATGTATAAGTTTGGAGAACACACAGTACTTACAGTGTATAAGTTTGGAGAACGTTCGTCTGTTCCAACGTCTACTACATATATTCTGCTGCTGTTGACTGCTGGCAATATCAGCTTATTGCGGACTTTACTGGAATCTCCAAAACAACTGGAACATGCGTTCCATCCTGAATGATGTAGTTCATCTCCTTTGTTTGGCATGTGAAGACGATGGATGACCTGTATAGTACAAACAACTACAGCTGAAATACATGTGCATGACAATATCCGACCTTACCAACAACAACACCCAGCATACGTCGTCTCCTTACTAACACCACCACCCGGCATACGTCGTCTCCTTACCAACACCAACACCCAGCATAGGTTGTCTCCTTACCAACACCCATTTTTATGAGAAGGTGACCACAGCACATTTCAAATTTGTTTGCAAAAATAAACATGAAAATTGTGAAGACGGCAATAAAATCAATTTTTATAAATATTGTAAATATAAGAAATAAGGTCAATGTCTTAATGAACTTCCTGTCTCAAATTGCACAAAAGGTTCACCTTTTGTGCAATAATTGAATTGAAAAATTACTGTATTTCTTAAATAAATTATGATAAAATGTGGGTGAAATTGACATCTTGACCTGTCAATCAAACTGAACGAATGCCAGGTGTTCTAACAACTTGACAATGTTACCATGGAAATGAAGTAATTTTGGAAATATGAAATCAGCATCTGGTTGGCACCTGTCAATCAAACAACAAATGTCAGGTGTTCAATTAATCTGATTGGAAGTTGATATGATGTAATATATGATGAAATGAAGTAATTTTGAAAATGTTTGAAATCAACATCTGGTTGGCATCTGTCAATCTAACAACAATTGCCAAGTTTTCAACTCAACATACAGATATATAGATGACGTTCTGTCCCTTAACAATCCTAAATTTGGAGACTATGTAAATGTCATCTATCCTAGTGAGCTTGAAATAAAAGACACGACTGATTCCTCAAGTTCTGCTTCATATTTAGACTTATACCTGAATTATGACGCACAGGAAAGGCTACATTTGAAACTTTATGACAAACGCGATGACTTCAATTTTTCTATTGTCAATTTTCCTTTTTTATGCAGCAATATACCTGCTTCTCTTGCTTATGGTGTATTTGTTTCCCAACTAATACGCTATGGTAGAGCTTGTTCACACTACGGGGACTTTGTACAACGAAGTAGGCTGCTTGCAAATAAATTGTTGACTCAGGGATATTGCAAGCCTAGGCTTATCAAGGCCCTCAAAAAGTTTTATGGCCGTCATCACAGTATTGTTGATAAGTTTGATGTCTCTGTGTCCAGGATTGCCTTGGATATATTCGACGTCTCATAGTTCCATGTTCCTTTCACACAATTTTGATTACACACGTGACGGGTGTAGCTAGCTAAACAGGAGGTGCTTACCCTTCCGGAGCACCCGGCCTCACTTCCCTGGTGGAAGTTCACGTGTCTAACCTAACTTGTCAGTTCCAAAGTTTTTACTTTGCTTCTGGATTGTGATTCGGAAATGGATTAGTATGTTTGTTTTTGATTACTTCCATTCTCAATTTTAATTTCACATATGATGGGTGTAGTAGCTAGACAGGATGTGTTTGTCTTGTTTGTTTGATTGATACTGATATCGAGATACCTGAGAGTATGTACTAGAGTTTGGGTCGATATCAAGATACCTGAGAATATGTACTAGAGTCTGGGTCGATATCGAGATACCTGAGAATATGTACTAGAGTTTGGGTCGATATCGAGATACCTGAGAGTATGTACTAGAGTCTGGGTCAATATCGAGATACCTGAGAGTATGTACTAAAATCTGGGTCGATATCGAGATACCTGAGAGTATGTACTAGAGGCTGGGTCGATATCGAGATACCTGAGAGTATGTACTAGAGGCTGGGTCGATATCGAGATACCTGAGAGTATGTACTAGAGGCTGGGTCGATATCGAGATACCTGAGAGTATGTACTAAAATCTGGGTCGATATCGAGATACCTGAGAGTATGTACTAGAGGCTGGGTCGATATCGAGATACCTGAGAGTATGTACTAGAGTCTGGGTCGATATCGAGATACCTGAGAGTATGTACTAGAGTCTGGGTCAATATCGAGATACCTGAGAGTATGTACTAGAGTCTGGGTCGATATCGAGATACCGGAGAGTATGTATTAGAGTCTGGGTCGATATCGAGATACCTGAGAGTATGTACTAGAGTCTGGGTCAATATCGAGATACCTGAGAGTATGTTCTAGAATCTGGGTCGATATCGAGATACCTGAGAGTATGTACTAGAGTCTGGGTCAATATCGAAATACCTGAGAGTATGTTCTAGAATCTGGGTCGATATCGAGATACCTGAGAGTATGTACTAGAATCTGGGTCGATATCGAGATACCTGAGAGTATGTACTAGAGTCTGGGTCGATATCGAGATACCTGAGAGTATGTACTAGAGTCTGGGTCGATATCGAGATACCGGAGAGTATGTACTGTAGTCTGGGTCGTAATCGAGATGTGTTGACCTACCTGAGAGTATGCACTAGAGTTTAGGTCGATATCGAGATGCGTTGACCTACCTTAGAGTATGTTACTACTGTCTTGGTCAATATCGAGATGTGTTGACTTACCTGAGAGTATGTACTAGAGTTTGGGTCGATATCGAGATGCGTTGACCTACCTTAGAGTATGTTACTACTGTCTTGGTCAATATCGAGATGTGTTGACTTACCTGAGAGTATGTACTAGAGTTTGGGTCGATATCGAGATGCGTTGACCTACCTTAGAGTATGTTACTACTGTCTTGGTCGATATCGAGATGTGTTGACTTACCTGAGAGTATGTACTAGAGTTTGGGTCGATATCGAGATACCTGAGAGTATGTACTAGAGTCTGGGTCGATATCAAAATGTCCTGACCTACCTGAGAGTAAGTACTAGAGTTTGGGTCCATATTGAGATGTGTTGACGTACCTGAGAGTATGTACTAGAGTTTGGGTCGACATCAACTGTAGCGAGATAATCTGGTCTGTCCTCTCTTTCCGATGGAGGTATGATACATGGAAGATACACAAGTTTCTCATGTGGAGCTTTGGTCATCGCATCCAGGGGAGTCGCATACCCTGGTCCATTATTACAGCAAGCTACAAAAACAATCATAAATGGTTATAAATAATCAGGTCAGCACTAAGTGCCATACAATCATACATATATATATATAAATATGTTTTCATGATCATTTATCTTTGAAGGATTTCTTCCAAACCTAGTTCATACACACCAATGGGCACAACGTCAACATTTCATTTGTTTATATATAGAATGTTCGAAGTTCTATCAATGGTGTTGTTACAATATATGTTTATTTATTCATTATTTTCTATTGTGCTTGTTATTGTCAAGTGCAATATGACAACACCCCTAAATACCACTATGCAACCGTAGCCCAGTAACAGAGGCTAGATACCCATTGACCCAGTGGAAGCCTGGACTACAGGTGATTAAAGATTTGTGCTTTAACCACTAGGCAACCGTAACCCAGGAGAGTTGAACCCTGAACCACTAGGCAACAGTAGTCCAGGGGCAGATGATGGCTATTGTAAGCAATAGAACACCAACTGTACAATGCAAGACAGAAATCAGAAAATTAAAAAGTCAGAAATAGTATAAGAATTGAGAGAACGCCCCCGAAAGGGCGAGTGGTCAAAACATCCATCAAGGATATAATGAACCACCTTCCCGTTTGATATCGGAGACTCCTCCGACATCTTACACTATTCTGTTAAGAACAGTCCGGGAAACAGAATTGATTAACATTGAGTAATGTTGGTTTATAACGATATCTGGAATCACTTCATTCTGGTGTCGTTTAGTAATGCATTTAAAATCAACTTTGAAGATACATGTTATATTTTATGTTAAATTTTGATATAAAGATAAAAAAATATATTAATTTTTTATAGAAGTTTCTTCACAATATAGCTTAACTTTTTGAAGAATTTGATTAAATACAACTAAAATTATTCTATTATACTTAGTTATGGCATTCCACGTAACTCTTACATACCACAAAATGTTTTAATGAATAGTGAACACAGCTCCGGGTCGAAAACATGTACGATTTATATAATTACCTGTAGGGTAAATTACATTTAAATCCAACTTGATCCAGAACAATAGGACAAATAAAGTATATTTTCACGAAACTCGCCACACACTAACACAAGTGCATACACACACAAACACACACGTGCACGCATGAACACACGCATACACACACACACACACACACACACACACACACTCGAAAGTAAAATAGAAGCGACATCCACTCTCGCCAATAAGCAGACGTTACATGTTTTAGAAAGTCATACACGCATTTTTATACTATCTATGAGAATGAAGACGGTACAAAAACACTTTTGAGAGATATCTCCACTTTGTTTTGCTTCCCTTAGTCCTAAGATGGAAAAATACATTTAAATAAACACATAGTATTATACTGGTGACGAACCAAACGACAAAGGACTACGACAATGAAAAATCCCCTCTCTTCGCCGGAGGTCAAACCCCCCACCCCAACTCCTCCCGTACCCACTCCCATCGGCACTCTGCACATCGATCATGCGTCTGTGCCTACACGAATTTTCAGACCCAGCTACGCCCCTGATCGCTATGTCCGTTTGTCTGTCTGTCTGCCCGTGTAAAATCGTGTCCGGGCCATATCTCATAATTCCTTTGGAGGACTGTCATAAAACTTCACATAAATAATCTTCATGGTACAAAAGTGTGTCATGACCTCCAACCAAGGTCATACAAGAAAAGTCAAGGTCGCAGGAAACATTGTTCCGGCGGGGGGGGGGGGGTGTTTGGCTATAGTTTGAAATATGGTTCCCGTTAACGGATCATTCAAATATTTTCCAAAATGCACATTTCACTTAAAACACATTAGAGTATGCACTGGTATAGTACAGCTTGTTCCCACTACGGGGACTTAATACAACGAAGCAAGCTTCTTATAAATAAACACTCGGAGATATTGCAAATCTGGGCTTGTCGAGGTCCTTAAAAATTTTTATGGCCGCCATCACAATATTGTTGATAAGTATGATGTGTACGTATCTAAAATAATCATGGATATATTTCAAGTCTCATAGTTTTATGTTCTTTTCATTTCAATTTTTACACGTTTAGAATGAAACTAGCTAAACAGGAGATGCTTTTCCTTCCAGAGCAACCGGCCTCATATCCTGATGGAAATTCACGTGTTTCATTTAATTTGCCAGTTTTCAATCTTTTTACTTTGATTTCGGGATTGTAATTTGGACATTGGCCAATATGTTGGTTTTTTATTAGGCTACCTATCTAACCTGGATTTTTAACACAGGGCTTCCCTATTCAAACCATTTTAAATATTTAACATCTCACTTTAAAAACACAGATAAGATGACAGAATGACAAAACACTGGTTATTTATTTACCAGTTGTCCTCTTATGATTTTTGACTGGTTTCATATGATGTACCTTGGTGACCTGAACCATATAAAATGAAACAGTACAGACCAGCCTAAAATTTGACACAAATAATCTAGCGAATCGACAGTTCATCTCGGCCCCTCATTAGCAATATCTATGAAGATATATACGTTAGTTATACTACTTGTATCTATCTCCTGGCAACTTTTTTGGACTCTTGCTACCTTAAACTCGAAAGTTTCGGCTCCTTTTCGTTAGCTCAGTGTTAAACTTTCGACAGGTCTGTTCTGTATACCCGTATTTTGGTAAGTTTCTTTAAGAATGATTGAATGATGAAACTACATCTCCATATTACCCAGGTAGTAGATGTCAGTAGATATATATCCTGTTGTTTTATTAATGTTTTCTGTCTCTGTAAGTGAAACTTAAGCTGTATTGAAAATTCTTTAACTTCTTACTGATTTTTCCCCTAATAGTTTTGATGTTGCAAACATAAACATGTTATTTACAGGACATTGGAGTTTATGTCGCATTGATTTGATAAAAAGTACTACAGCCCGATTGTAGTACACAACATTTGTAACGTGTATCTGAATGGATCTGTCATGTGCTACTTTTGAATTACATTATTTCATAAAAATTAAAAAGTAGCACATGACAGATCCATCATTATGTTTCAATATTGCTAGAAACCTACACATAATTACATAAAATTACTAGTATATGTTATATTTGAAATGCAACTAGGTCCACAACTCTTTGTGCGAATAAAAATACCTTTATTTGAAATAAACAAGAATAATTAACCCAATTTACCGTGTCTAGATAGATATATAATGGAATGTATTAATTAATTACTTAGTCAATATAAGTTGAATTAAATTGTAAACATAATGGGCATTTCAAGGAAATTTGTGTGACATTCAATGATTTAATAAATGACATTTTAAAAACAAGTTTTGTGGTTATATATGTTAAATATACTTTGAAGACAGATTTTTATGTTAATACATGTATTTACTTAGTTTTACATTGCGGCTAGAAAATCTGTGTTGTTTTAAAAACTGGTTTAGCCAGCAAAATGTATAACGCTCCAAAGTGTATGTCTCGGTCTCTCCTTCGAAAAAGGGTCTACGGTAGCCAGGCAGAGCTGTTTGTGATATAGATCCCAGAGACCAGTGACAGTTTAAAAAACCAGGCCGTATTAGTAATTTGGTCGTATTTTATACGTTGTTATAGACCCCCTGTGGTTAAAACCCTGGTCAGCAACAAGTGAAGAAGAAATGCTTTACTGTACATTAAACCTCAACCGCTGACTCTCTACTAATCTGCAATGTTTATCTGAGTGTACAAACAGCTTTAAAGGTTATCCTACTTCAAAGCTTACTCTTTTACCACATAATACTGGAGATTCATAAGGAAAAGTTACTGATCAATTTACGAAGGCCAAAATGATTCATTTTGAAAATTATAAATGTTTATTGTAACTTGTATTTACGAAATTCTTAATCTGTTATATAAGAATACCAATTCCTGTTTAAGAAATTCTAAAATTATGAATTCGTTATTTCAAATTTCTAATTCGTTATTCATTTTTTTCAAATGACTAATTCATATATATATATATATATTATATATATATATATATGAAATACACAATTCATGATTTTAAGCACTTTTATTCACAAGCATACTTTCACATAAGACAATACATCTCGATTCATGTTGTCATATACCATTTTTTGAATTTAATCATAAAATACATTCAAAAAATGGTATATGCCATTTTTTTAATGTATTTTATGATTAAATTCAAAAAATGGTATATGACAATGTCGATATATGACAAACCGGATAATTTAAACAAAGGAGAACAGTCAAAAAACGAGGAAATATCGACTATGGCTACATACTGATTCTTCTAATATTGTTTCTGTCTTGTCGGCAGTTTATTGTTAAAATATTTAACAGTTAGCCACTTGGCGTGGCGAAGGTCAAATACTCCAACATGACTGACTTAAATGACCACCTACAATCAAACCGAGGGTGAAAAAGATTATGATCAATATGTTTGTGAAATGTTTGCTAAGATCATTTTTTCAGAACCATTTCTTTTTCTTTTCTTCGCTAATACAATGTTGCCTTTGAACGATGTATTTTGTAGTTTCTATAGAGATAATACGTATTAATTAATGTACATTACAAACAACATATGAAAAGTAGTAACTTGTGTTGTTTCGAATATTGAATATTTTTTCTACAGAGAGAGAAAGAGAAAGATACAAATCCTATTCACAGGCTGACCGTGCGAGAATCTTCCTTTCAAGTTCTGGTGATAATGATGGCCCGGGGAAACCAACCACCTTCGGAAAGTGAATGGTCGAACTTCCCCACACTAGGCCCGAGTGGATTTTGAACCTAGGCTGTGAGTTGACCAATCGGTCACTGATAAAGAAAGGGGCGGTCACTGATACAGAAAGGGGAGAAGAATTGAGAGAAGTTGCCCCCGTAAAGGCTGTACGTAGATCGTTACTTGACTAATCAAGCCACCTTCCCATTACACATCGGAGATTGCTCCGACAGTGCAGTCATTGAAACCGTTGTAACTAACGGTCTCAAACAGACTAACATGGGAAGGAATTACTTACAGATTAAGAAATGGATAGGTTAAATACAAACGTGAAAAGCTTTCACTGAAGGTGTTTTGAAGGATACCTTCAATTATTTCATTTAAATGCATGGTACTGTTATAAAGTTAAATTTCATCAAATTCGACATAAAAACCTTTATTTTTTGCTGTGTTTCAATTTAGTCATACACGTTTAAATATTCGTTTATTTATTAAAATATGAAACAAAATCAGTAAATAAAAATCCCAAATAACCAAAGATCACGATAGCCTTAGGCACCAAGTCACAAAATTCTCCTTGACCACGCCCCTGTAGTGGTATTGAGCTTAAATCTACAAACAACGAAATACAAAATTTAAGCTCTGTACAGATGAGCAATTGAACTTTTATCGAACTGTTTTCACATATTACACATATTACAAGACTAGATCTAGTGTTTTATATATCAGGAATTATGATAACATACCGACGATGGCTAATGTAATTGTCTTGTCTTTCCTAGATAACAAGTAACAAAACAAAATAACTGCCTGGTTTACAAATTCAACTGGAAGCACATGGTGAAAATATAAAGACTATATTGTTCCAGCTAAATAACTCCAGCTGACATTGAAATAGTAACTACATTTAGTTATTGTTATCATTGATTTACCTATCGCGATGCCCTGTGTCATGGCAGGCATGGCACGCTAAAGAACAATACCTGAAGTCAAAACTATCACTTCACTAAGGCTTTAGTTGGTGATGTCCCGATATAAATGAAATATTTGGTATGTTCCTTTAGTATCCCCCGCCCATTATATGTTTAACTAAGTTAAATGTTTGAAAAATCACTCTTCACAGAAATGTTTAAAACGGCTTGAATATGTCATTTTTAGACTTTTTCAGTCAAAATTAATTTTTTAGTGGAGGGTACAAATGGAACTCCAAATATTTTAACAGTTACGTAAAACCACATCCAATTAATCAATCAATCAATCAATCAATCAGAAATAACTCTGGTACTATTACAACGATTACATAATATTAAGTATTGGTGTTAGGATATAGGGCGATGTGATAGAGTAAGGGTGGTGTCGCCTTTAAAACGTGCACATACAAACGATTAATGACCTTGACGTAACAGGCTATCACAGATTGTCAAAACAACCTAACATGTATTGAACATTAACATAAGGCCACAGTTATGTTTTTCTTTTTGAGTCCGTTGATAATTTTGACTTTTGTTAATTAAGATGACCTGTTGGTTTACTGCGCCGATTAGAGCACCAGAACATATTAAAACCATATCCGCCTATGTCCAAATCACAATCCCAAAGCAAAATTGAAAACTGGCAAATAATCACGTGAACTACTACCAAGGAAGTCGGATGCACCTCAAGGAGACTGGTGATATAATTAGCTCCATTATAAGGGAAGACCACCAACAATGTGGAGATGAGTCCCGTGTTCCCAGAACTATGGTAGGTTAATTGAAATGCTCTAACACGATATTTACAATTTAATACAGTGGGGTTATGTTAGATGGGACATTTAATTTTCCCTACAAAAACGTCCTCTCATTTAAATACTAAAAATGTCTTCAAATTGTAGGTAAAAGAAGTAACCTATTTTTATGAATCTCGCATTGTCCCCACTATTAACTCACTTGTCCCTACTTTCCACTGTTGAAGAGAGAGAGAGAGAGAGAGAGAGAGAGATTGCTTTCTAGGTTGGGTGTCAGAAATTAGGATACTTATAGATTATGAAACCAAACACAACGAGATAACCTTGTGCATATATAAATTTGTAATCTCGATTAAAGTAAGTGTCCTTTTATCAAAATGTAAAGTGACCTTATACTTCTGTACACTGGAGTCCTTCAGCTGATGTTCAAAGCTGATGAAATAAGATAAAACTACGACACAATTTTTTTTCGAAGGTTGTAAAATGTTTCCTGTTTTTGTGGTGGTTTCAGGGAGCTAAAGTCCATGTCAGTCAATTTGCATTACAGCATGCAAATAGATCACCAGCGCACCACACTCATAAGAACTGTGTCAAATCGCCGTGACGTCATCTTACAAACCATTCAATGCAAAAACCATAATCCCAAAGCAAACTAAACTTTGATGCTGGCAAATTAGGTTGAACGCCGGGTACCCTGAAAGAGTAAGCACTTCCTGTTTAGCCAGCTACACCCGCCACGTATGAAATGGAAGGAACATGGAAGTAAGCGACGTCAAATATAGGGTAGGGTAATTTTGGATACAGAGACACCATACTGATCAACAATATAGTGATGCTGACCATAAAACTTTTTGATGGCATTGATAAGTCTAGGCTTGTAACATCTTTGCATCAACAATTTATTTATAAGCAGTTTGTGTTTTTGTACAAAGTTCCCGTAGTGGGAACAAGCACTGCCATATAGCGTATCAATTGTTATCGAATCTTTATGTGCGCCATGCTTCATCACCAACAGAAATAGATGATAGTTCCATATAAACGCCATTAATTAGTACGTACTTGTGAACCGCCTTGCTTCTCTTATTGTGAATAGTTTGCTACTGGGTTAGGACTGCCTCATTGGCTACCTAAGTTCAGTAGTTGTTAACAGTTATAGACCCCTTCCAAAATTGGGAATGGGTATTATGGAATTATCTTGTCCGCCCGTCTGCATGTCCTTTGCAGGTCCGTAGAGAAACCCGTTAGGTTGGCCCCACCACTTTTTTGCTTAAATTTTTATTCAGTTTCTAAGACATGTAATTCATTTAAATTTAATATATATCTCTAAAATTGCAGCATAATTTAATACAGATGTTTATGATGTCGTTACATCCAGAAAATGTTCAGAATTGCTTACTGTGTTTGTACTACATAAAGCTGTTCATATGTTCCCTACTTTCTTATGTTTCATAATTTTTGCGTGCATGTGTATTTTTTTTGGCCTCCCCACATTTAAATTTGCTGCTACGGGCCGAATAGATATTAATTTTGTCCGCAGTATATAATTATTAGGTTATGCATGATCTATTATTTCTGAAATCATGCACAGAAGTTATCCGTGATCAGAACCTGTCCGCCTGTTATTATTATTAGTATATGAGATTCTCATGACCAATGGCAAAAACCTTACAGGGGGTATAAATCAGCTTCACTTACAGTTCTAGTTTAATGGCTGAAAATGTATGGTCACGATATAGAATACAAGTAGTGTGAGGTTAAACAAATCTGCTTGGCATGTTCTACAGACCACCAGATACATAAACAAATCTGCTTGGCATGTTCTACAGACCACCAGATACATAATCAAATCTGCTTGGCATGTTCTACAGACCACCAGATACATAAACAAATCTGCTTGGCATGTTGTACAGACCACCAGATACATAAACAAATCTGCTTGGCATGTTCTACAGACCACTAGATACATAAACAAATCTGCTTGGCATGTTGTACAGACCACCAGATACATAAACAAATCTGCTTGGCATGTTCTACAGACCACCAGATACATAAACAAATCTGCTTGGCATGTTCTACAGACCACCAGATACATAAACAAATCTGCTTGGCATGTTCTACAGACCACCAGATACATAAACAAATCTGCTTGGCATGTTCTACAGACCACTAGATACATAAACAAATCTGCTTGGCATGTTGTACAGACCACCAGATACATAAACAAATCTGCTTGGCATGTTCTACAGACCACCAGATACATAAACAAATCTGCTTGGCATGTTCTACAGACCACTAGATACATAAACAAATCTGCTTGGCATGTTGTACAGACCACCAGATACATAAACAAATCTGCTTGGCATGTTCTACAGACCACCAGATACATAAACAAATCTGCTTGGCATGTTCTACAGACCACCAGATACATAATCAAATCTGCTTGGCATGTTCTACAGACCACCAGATACATAAACAAATCTGCTTGGCATGTTGTACAGACCACCAGATACATAAACAAATCTGCTTGGCATGTTGTACAGACCACCAGATACATAAACAAATCTGCTTGGCATGTTCTACAGACCACCAGATACATAAACAAATCTGCTTGGCATGTTGTACAGACCACCAGATACATAAACAAATCTGCATGGCATGTTCTACAGACCACCAGATACATAAACAAATCTGCTTGGCATGTTCTACAGACCACCAGATACATAAACAAATCTGTTTGGCATGTTCTACAGACCACCAGATGCATCTGATATGTGGGGACAGAATTTACGATTAAGTAAACAAAAATAATCATTTCAATGGGAAAGATTAGTGGAATATTTTCTAAAGTATTTTTTTTTAAATTTACACCATAACTCATCTGACATATTATACGACGTCAATGACAAAGCTCATATAATATTATTATATTCTAAACAACTGTTTTGTAGGTCAGTCTCCAATAAATGACAATAATAAAGATATTCCAGCTACAATAAGACAGTATTTATACTTATATTGACATTATTGTACTTATCAAACAGATGGTGAACTTGCTTTACTTAAACTAGATACAACTATGGCTTGTGGACCAGACTTAATATATCTATGCATGCAGAAAAAGATATTTCTTTGTAAACTTTCTAACTAAATCAGTTTATAAAAAGCATAATCAAAGTCAAGACTAGAGACTCTCATTATGAAATAAAGTTATGAAGAGATGTGTCTTCAATTACTTATATGATTTTCTCTGTTACAATAATGTTATATCTACTTTACACTCGGGGTTTTAAACAGGCGATTCAGCAGTTTCTCAGTTATTAATTTATATGTAACAGCATAGGCGTAGGAGGGTTTTTAATATTGGGGGGGCCAAACCGAAGCTATGTTTATGTCGTGCAGCAGGTACGACCTCGTGCCAAAGGCACGAGGCGGGGAGAGTATGAGAGGGGTGCTAAACCCCTCGCATAGGTGGTGGTCCGGGGGGCCTCCCCCGGAAAATTTTCAAAACTAAGTCCTGTCTAGACGCATTTTCAATGTATTGTGCATTGTTTTGATAGGTAAAAATACTGTGATATCAAGACAAGATTATATAACATAACCGTATGACACAAGTTCCATAATCAACCCTCTCATTGGAGATGGATGTCAGAGGCTGATCCAGAGTTTTAGAAAGTGGGGCGTATAATGTGAGAGCCGAAGGCTCGAACCATCTAGGGGGGTTCGGGGGGCATGCTCCCCCGCAAAATTTTGAAAAAGTGGTGCAAAAATCCTGCATTCTGGTGCAATCTGAGCTGAACAATATGTATTATTAGCGACATAAAGGGGGAGAGGGGCGTACGCCCCCCGCTGAATCCGCCACTGGATATGGGGGTACCCCGTAAAATTTTGACGCACTTTTACAAGTATAATGATGAAATTGGTAATTGATTGGTTACCAGATGGACATTTCCTGTTAAAGCGCTTGGTTTTTTTTGTCTCTGTTTTTTTTCTTCTTTTTTTAGCACTAACACTATAAACATATACTATGATACAAAATTTCACAAAATATATTGCGGGGGCCTGGCCCCCCCTTCTCTGACATTGGGGGGGCCCGGCCCCCGCTGGCCCCCCCTGCTCCTACGCCTATGAACAGACGGTATACTCTTATATAAGTTCGGCTTGTATTTTGTGACATAAGCAAAGCATTTCAAGACCGAGTTTGGCACAGATGATATTCAATTGGTATTGGAGGAAAATTATGGTTTTTGTTTAATTTATTTATCAAATCGACAGCAAAGAGTTGTTCTTATTTTTTCAATCCAACTGGGTCGAAACTATTGCAGATGTTCCACAAGGATCAAATTCTGGATATTTAGATTTTAAACTGCACCTATCGTGTTTCAATTAGATCAAAATATGTCTCAAAAATAAAGGGTCGTGAAAAACTAGGATTTGACCTACTTTGTAATCACTGCATGTGTATTACAACTTAATATAAAAACTTTACGCATAAACCCATGCAAGTTGCAAATGATCACCCCATAACTTTTAAAATTACAAAAAACGATCACATAACAGGACAAAGACTTACATTTGTTACATTATGAAATCAGACTGGTATATAAACAAGAGGCCCATGGGCCTTAACGCTCACCTGATCGAGAAAGAGTACATATCTTATGCAGAGGTTCAATGGTCAATGACATTAATAAAAGAGAATATCAAAATTTTCAGTAGTAAGGGCCAATAATATGCAAGTATTTTTGCAAATTAATTATAATAATTATTATATAAGTATGCTATATAAACATATTTAAAGTCTAGCTACAATATATTATTTATAAACAGCTAAAACATCTGTATATTAAAATGTGCATTAGGCCGATACCTACAATATTCCAATATACATGCCTATACAAAGAGTTTATAGTTTTTAAGATAATTAACCATTTAAGTATTCGTTTGCATCTATGACCTTGACCTTTGAACCTATGAACTTCATTCATATATCAAAATGATTGTTGTGCAAATGCCTACAATATTCCAATATACATGCCTATACAAAAGTTTATAGTTTTTGAGATAATTAACCATTTAAGTATTCGTTCGCATCTATGACCTTGACCTTTGAACCTATGACCTTCATTCATATATCAAATGATCGTTAGGCCAATACGTACCTTATTCCAATATACATGCCTATACAAAAAGTTTATAGGTTTTGAGATAATTAACCATTTATGTATTCATTTGAATCTATGACCTTGACCTTTGAATCTATGACCTTCATTCATATATCAAAATGATCGATAGGCCAATACCTACAATATTCTAATATACATGCCTATACAAAAAGTTTATAGTTTTTGAGATAATTAACCATTTAAGTATTCGTTCAATTCTATGACCTTGACCTTTGAACCTATGGCCTTCATTCATATATCAAAATGGTCATTAGGCCAATACCTACAATATTCCTATATACATGCCTATACAAAAAGTTTATAGTTTTGAGATAATTAACCATTTAAGTATTCGTTTGTGTCTATGACCTTGACCTTTGAACCTATGACCTTCATGCATATATCAAAATGATCGTTAGGCCAATACCTACAATATTCTAATATACATGCCTATACAAAAAGTTTATAGTTTTTGAGATAATTAACCATTTCAGTACTTGTTTACATCTGCGACCTTGACCTTTGAACCCATGACCTGTATTCATATATCAAAATGACCATTGTGCCATTACCTACAATATTCTGATATACATGCCTATACAAAAAATTCATTTTTTTGCAGATAATTAACTATTTTGGTATTCTTGGACATCTGTGACCTTGACCTTTGAACCCATGACCCTGATCTATGTATCAAAATGATCGTCATGTCAATACCTACAAATAACTGAAAATCCTACGCCATTATCACAAGAAATGTTTAAAAAATAGCATTTTTTATCAAAGGTCAAAAACTGGGACATGACCTTGACCTTCAACCTTGACATCAATTGGAAGAAAATTGCAAGACAAGATCAACAGTGAAAACTCCATACAATTATCTTCAGCCGTTATGAAGTTATAACAATAAATGTCTCATTTTAAAAATTACGTAATTTTACACAAAAAACGCGTAACCTATTTTTCGTCTAATTTTCATGAAAAACACAATTTTAATGTTCCTAGGTATGCTGAATCTAAATATCAAATCAAAATTTGCCTGCACCTTTTGGTTTCAGAGAAGAAGATTTTTTTGTGTTTTTGCTATTTTTAGTAACAGCGGCCATCTTGTTGGGCGTGGCCAAACCCCGAACACAATTTTGAAAGGCTGTTACCCAGGCATGATAATCACCAAGTTTCATCAAATATGGCCTAGTAGTTTTGGAGGAGAAGATTAAAATGTAAAGTTTACACACGACGGACGACGCACGACGGACGACGCACGACGGACGACGGACGGTGATAGATTGCAATAGCTCATCTGAGCCTTTGGCTCAGGTGAGCTAAAAACTAGGTCACAATGACCTAATTACTGGTCCATAACGTATATTTATAAACCAAGTTCGATAAAAAAATTAATCAAGAACATCATAAGATCATATAAAGTCTACAAATTGAGTTGGGGTTGAGTTAAATCTACAAGTATTGCCTGGGACTAGTATATCGGGGTTGAGTTAAGTTTACAAGTATTGAGACAAGTATATCGGGGTTGAGTTAAGTCCACAAGTATTGAGACAAGTATATCGGGGTTGGGTTAAGTCTACTAGTATTGAAACAAGTATATCGGGGTTGAGTTAAGTCTACAAGTATATCAGGGCTAGGTTAAGTATACAAGTTGACTTGGTTGAGTTAAGTTACCAAAGTATATCGGGGTTGAGTTCAGTTTACTAGTATGTCGGGGTTGAGTTAAGTCTACAAGTAGATCGGGGTTGAGTTAAGTCTACAAGTTTATCGGGATTGAGTTAAGTCTACAAGTATATCGGGGTTGAGTTAAGTCTATAAGTATATCGGGGTTGAGTTAAGTCTTCAAGTATATCAGGATTGAGTTAAGTATACAAGTAGATTGGGGTTGCGTTAAGTCTACAAGTATATCGGGGTTGAGTTAAGTCTTCAAGTATATCAGGATTGAGTTAAGTCTTCAAGTATATCAGGATTGAGTTAAGTCTACAAGTAGATCGGAGTTGAGTTAAGTATACAAGTATATCGGGTCGAGTTAAGTTTACAAGTACATCGGGGTTGAGTTAAGTCTACAAGTAGATCGGGGTTGAGTTAAGTCTACAAGTATATCGGGGTTGAGTTAAGTCTACAAGTATATCGGGTCGAGTTAAGTTTACAAGTACATCGGGGTTGAGTTAAGTTTACAAGTTTATCGGGGTTGAGTAAAGTCTATAAGTATATCGGCGTTGAGTTAAGTCTACAAGTATATTGAGGTTGAGTTTAGTCTACAAGTATATCGGGGTTAATTTAAGTCTACAAGTATATCGGTGTTGAGTTAAGTCTACAAGTATATCGGAGTATATCGGGGTTGAGTTAAGTCTACAAGTATATCGGGGTTGAGTTAAGTCTACAAGTATATCGGGGTTAATTTAAGTCTACAAGTATATCGGGGTTGAGTTAAGTCTACAAGTATATTGGGGTTGAGTTAAGTCTACAAGTATATCGGGGTTAATTTAAGTCTACAAGTATATCGGGGTTGAGTTAAGTCTACAAGTATATCGGAGTATATCGGGGTTGAGTTAAGTCTACAAGTATATCGGGGTTGAGTTAAATTTACAATTATATCGGGGTTGAGTTAAGTCTACAAGGATGTCGGGATTGAGTTAGGTCTACAAGTAGATCGGGGTTGAGTTAAGTCTACAAGGATGTCGGGGTTGAGTAAAATCTTCAAGTATATCGGGGTCGAGTTAAGTCTACAAGTATATCAGGGTTGAGTTAAGTCTACAAGGATGTCGGGGTTGAGTTAAGTCTACAAGTATATCGGGTGAGTTAAGTCTACAAGTATATCGGGGTTAAGTTAAGTCTACAAGTAAATCGGGGTTGAGTTAAATCTACAAAGATGTCGGGGTTGAGTTAAGCATACAAGGATGTCGTGGTTAAGTTAAGTCTACAAGTAGATCGGGGTTGAATTAAGTCTACAAGTAGATCGGGGTTGAGTTAAGTCTACAAGTTTATCGGGATTGAGTTAAGTCTACAAGTAGATCGGGGTTGATTTAAGTCTACAAGTAGATCGGGGTTGAGTTAAGTCTACAAGTATATCGGGGTTGAGTTAAGTCTACAAGTATATCGGGTCGAGTTAAGTCTACAAGTAGATCGGGATTGAGTTAAGTCTACAAGTAGATCGGGGTTGAGTTAAGTATACAAGGATGTCTGGGTTGAGTTAAGTCTACAAGTATATCGGGGTTAATTTAAGTCTACAAGTAGATCGGGGTTGAGTTAAGTATACAAGGATGTCTGGGTTGAGTTAAGTCTACAAGTAGATCGGGGTTGAATTAAGTCTACAAGTAGATCGGGGTTGATTTAAGTCTACAAGTAGATCGGGGTTGAGTTAAGTCTACAAGTATATCGGGTCGAGTTAAGTCTACAAGTAGATCGGGATTGAGTTAAGTCTACAAGTAGATCGGGGTTGAGTTAAGTATACAAGGATGTCGGGATTGAGTTAAGTCTACAAGTATATCAGGATTGAGTTAAGTATACAAGTAGATCGGGGTTGAATTAAGTCTACAAGTAGATCGGGGTTGAGTTAAGTCTACAAGTATATCGGGGTTGAGTTAAGTCTACAAGTATATCGGGTCGAGTTAAGTCTACAAGTAGATCGGGATTGAGTTAAGTCTACAAGTAGATCGGGGTTGAGTTAAGTCTACAAGGATGTCGGGATTCAGTTAAGTCTACAAGTATATCAGGATTGAGTTAAGTATACAAGTAGATCGGGGTTGAATTAAGTCTACAAGTAGATCGGGGTTGAGTTAAGTCTACAAGTATATCGGGTTGAGTTAAGTCTACAAGGATGTCGGGATTGAGTTAAGTCTACAAGTAGATCGGGGTTGAGTTAAGTCTACAAGTAGATCGGAGTTGAGTTAAGTCTACAAGTATATCGGGGTTGAGTTAAGTCTACAAGTATATCGGGGTTAAGTTAAGTCTACAAGTAGATCGGGATTGAGTTAAGTCTACAAGTAGATCGGAGTTGAGTTAAGTATACAAGGATGTCGGAGTTGAGTTAAGTCTACAAGTATATCGGGGTTGAGTTAAGTCTACAAGTATATCAGGATTGAGTTAAGTATACAAGTAGATCGGGGTTGAATTAAGTCTACAAGTAGATCGGGGTTGAGTTAAGTCTACAAGTATATCGGGATTGAGTTAAGTATACAAATAGATCGGGGTTGAATTAAGTCTACAAGTAGATCGGGGTTGAGTTAAGTCTACAAGTAGATCGGGATTGAGTTAAGTCTACAAGTAGATCGGAGTTGAGTTAAGTATACAAGGATGTCGGAGTTGAGTTACGTCTACAAGTATATCGGGGTTGAGTTAAGTCTACAAGTATATCAGGATTGAGTTAAGTATACAAGTAGATCGGGGTTGAATTAAGTCTACAAGTAGATCGGGGTTGAGTTAAGTCTACAAGTAGATCGGGATTGAGTTAAGTCTACAAGTAGATCGGGGTTCAGTTAAGTCTACAAGTAGATCGGGGTTGAGTTAAGTCTACAAGTAGATCGGGATTGAGTTAAGTCTACAAGTAGATCGGGATTGAGTTAAGTCTACAAGTAGATCGGGATTGAGTTAAGTATACAAGGATGTCGGAGTTGAGTTACGTCTACAAGTATATCGGGGTTGAGTTAAGTCTACAAGTATATCAGGATTGAGTTAAGTATACAAGTAGATCGGGGTTGAATTAAGTCTACAAGTAGATCGGGGTTGAGTTAAGTCTACAAGTAGATCGGGGTTGAGTTAAGTCTACAAGTAGATCGGGGTTGAGTTAAGTCTACAAGTAGATCGGGATTGAGTTAAGTCTACAAGTAGATCGGAGTTGAGTTAAGTATACAATGATGTCGGGGTTGAGTTAAGTATACAAGTAGATCGGGGTTGAGTTAAGTATACAAGTAGATCGGGGTTGAGTTACGTCTACAAGTAGATCGGGGTTGAGTTAAGTATACAAGTAGATCGGAGTTGAGTTAAGTTTACAAGTTTATCGGGGTTGAGTTAAGTCTACAAGTAGATCGGGGTTGAGTTAAGTCTACAAGTATATCGGGTCGAGTTAACTTTACAAGTACATCGGGGTTGAGTTAAGTTTACAAGTTTATCGGGGTTGAGTAAAGTCTATAAGTATATCGGCGTTGAGTTAAGTCTACAAGTATATTGAGGTTGAGTTTAGTCTACAAGGTATTGGGGGTTGAGTTAAGTCTACAAGTAGATCGGGGTTGAGTTAAGTCTACAAGTAGATCGGGGTTGAGTTAAGTCTACAAGTAGATCGGGGTTGAGTTAAGTCTACAAGTAGATCGGGGTTGAGTTAAGTTTACAAGTTTATCGGGGTTCAGTTAAGTCTACAAGTAGATCGGGGTTGAGTTAAGTATACAAGTAGATCGGGGTTGAGTTAAGTCTACAAGTAGATCGGGGTTGAGTTAAGTCTACAAGTAGATCGGGGTTCAGTTAAGTCTACAAGTACATCGGGGTTGAGTTAAGTTTACAAGTTTATCGGGGTTGAGTTAAGTCTACAAGTAGATCGGGGTTGAGTTAAGTCTACAAGTATATCGGGTCGAGTTAAGTTTACAAGTACATCGGGGTTGAGTTAAGTTTACAAGTTTATCGGGGTTGAGTAAAGTCTATAAGTATATCGGCGTTGAGTTAAGTCTACAAGTATATTGAGGTTGAGTTTAGTCTACAAGTACATCGGAGTGGAGTTAAGTCTACAAGTATATTGGGGTTGAGTTAAGACTACAAGTATATTGGGGTTGAGTTAAGTCTACAAGTAGATCGGGGTTGAGTTAAGACTACAAGTATATTGGGGTTGAGTTAAGTCTACAAGTATATCGGGGTTAATTTAAGTCTACAAGTATATCGGAGTGGAGTTAAGTCTACAAGTATATCGGGTCGAGTTAAGTTTACAAGTACATCGGGGTTGAGTTAAGTTTACTAGTATATCGGGGTTGAGTTAAGTCTACAAGTATATCGGGGTTGAGTTAAATTTACAATTATATCGGGGTTGAGTTAAGTCTACAAGGATGTCGGGATTGAGTTAGGTCTACAAGTAGATCGGGGTTGAGTTAAGTCTACAAGGATGTCGGGGTTGAGTTAAATCTTCAAGTATATCGGGGTTGAGTTAAGTCTACAAGTATATCAGGGTTGAGTTAAGTCTACAAGGATGTCGGGGTTGAGTTAAGTCTACAAGTATATCGGGTGAGTTAAGTCTACACGTATATCGGGGTTAAGTTAAGTCTACAAGTAAATCGGGGTTGAGTTAAATCTACAAGGATGTCGGGGTTGAGTTAAGCATACAAGGATGTCGTGGTTAAGTTAAGTCTACAAGTAGATCGGGGTTGAATTAAGTCTACAAGTAGATCGGGGTTGAGTTAAGTCTACAAGTTTATCGGGATTGAGTTAAGTCTACAAGTAGATCGGGGTTGAGTTAAGTCTACAAGTAGATCGGGGTTGATTTAAGTCTACAAGTAGATCGGGGTTGAGTTAAGTCTACAAGTATCGGGGTTGATTTAAGTCTACAAGTAGATCGGGGTTGAGTTAAGTCTACAAGTAGATCGGGGTTGATTTAAGTCTACAAGTAGATCGGGGTTGAGTTAAGTCTACAAGTATCGGGGTTGATTTAAGTCTACAAGTTTATCGGGATTGAGTTAAGTCTACAAGTAGATCGGGGTTGATTTAAGTCTACAAGTATCGGGGTTGAGTTAAGTCTACAAGTAGATCGGGGTTGAGTTAAGTATACAAGTATAACGGGATTGAGTTAAGTATACAAGGATGTCGGAGTTGAGTTACGTCTACAAGTAGATCGGGGTTGATTTAAGTCTACAAGTTTATCGGGATTGAGTTAAGTCTACAAGTAGATCGGGGTTGAGTTAAGTCTACAAGTATATCGGGGTTGAGTTAAGTCTACAAGTAGATCGGGGTTGAGTTAAGTCTACAAGTAGATCGGGGTTGAGTTAAGTCTACAAGTATATCGGGGTTGAGTTAAGTCTACAAGTATATCGGGGTTGAGTTAAGTCTACAAGGATGTCGGGGTTGAGTTAAGTCTACAAGTATATCGGGGTTGAGTTAAGTCTACAAGTAGATCGGGGTTGAGTTAAGTCTACAAGTATATCGGGGTTGAGTTAAGTCTACAAGTAGATCGGGGTTGAGTTAAGTCTACAAGGATGTCGGGGTTGAGTTAAGTCTACAAGTAGATCGGGGTTGAGTTAAGTCTACAAGTAGATCGGGGTTGAGTTAAGTCTACAAGGATGTCGGGGTTGAGTTAAGTCTACAAGTATATCGGGGTTGAGTTAAGTCTACAAGTAGATCGGGGTTGAGTTAAGTCTACAAGTATATCGGGGTTGAGTTAAGTCTACAAGTAGATCGGGGTTGAGTTAAGTCTACAAGGATGTCGGGGTTGAGTTAAGTCTACAAGTAGATCGGGGTTGAGTTAAGTATACAAGTAGATCGTGGTTGAGTTAAGTCTACAAGTAGATCGGGGTTGAGTTAAGTCTACAAGGTATTGGTGGTTGAGTTAAGTCTACAAGTAGATCGGGGTTGAGTTAAGTATACAAGTAGATCGGGGTTGAGTTAAGTCTACAAGTAGATCGGGGTTGAGTTAAGTCTACAAGGTATTGGGGGTTGAGTTAAGTCTACAAGTAGATCGGGGTTGAGTTAAGTCTACAAGTAGATCGGGGTTGAGTTAAGTCTACAAGTAGATCGGGGTTGAGTTAAGTATACAAGGATGTCGGGGTTGAGTTAAGTCTACAAGTAGATCGGGGTTGAGTTAAGTCTACAAGTAGATCGGGGTTGAGTTAAGTCTACAAGTATATCGGGGTTGAGTTAAGTCTACAAGTAGATCGGGGTTGAGTTAAGTCTACAAGTATATCGGGATTGAGTTAAGTATACAAGGATGTCGGAGTTGAGTTACGTCTACAAGTATATCGGGATTGAGTTAAGTCTACAAGTATTGAGACAAGTATGTCGAGGTTGAGTTAAGTTTATGAGTATATTATCGAGGTTGAGTTAAGTTTACAAGGATATCGAAGTTCAGTTTCTAATATGGTCCTGTCAGGTGCAATAAGTAATCCGTGTATCGCCTACTCGTAAAAAGTTCATGGTACTAAAAGGGGGCAAAACAAAACATGATGATAAATGAGCAAACATATCGCAATACAATTGTGATACTTTTTAGGATAGTGAGGGAAATCCTCCGGGGTACCCGGAGAAAACGCCGACCTTCAGCAAGCTTAGCGAACTGGCAAACTTCTCTTGTATTGCAGGGGCGGATCCAGGATTTTTTGAAAGGGGGGGTTGAGAATTATCCAGGATTTTTTTTAAAGGGGGGGGGGGTGAAAATAATAACAATGCTAGGTGCGAGCGCCGAAGGCGCGAGCTTCCAGATACGAGGGGTCTAGGGCAGAGCCCCGATAGGACCAAGAAAATAATAAGTCAGTAGCTTTCTCTCTCTCTTTCTCTCTCTTTTAAATTTTTCAAAGGGGGGTTGCAACCCCCGCAACCCCCCTTAAATCCGCCACTGTATTGTATAATTCAGAACTGGACTCGAGCTTATTTATACATAGGTGTGTGCTTTAGACAGCTTAGTCTCCGGCAACCCCCCCCCCCCCCCCTCATATTTGCAAAGGTAGCGATCACTGACGACTTAAACTAAGGTAAAGATTCTGTTATCAAGCTACATATGTACCTTTTAAAGGTAAATATAGTTTACGTAATTTAATAAAGTTAAAAGTTTTTTTACTAGAGGGTTGAATAGTGCCTTAAATCGCTGTCTGTAAAAAATTAATAACGGATGCATATAAAGTTTAAACTATTATATTGTGACGATGCATGTTTAATGTTTTAGGTCATGTAACTTAAGACGTTTTTGTTCCTATTACTAATAGAATTTGTGTGGAGTTATAAGTTATATATATATGCACATTTAAAACAGCTGATATACACAGGTAACCGACCACGTAAGATTTAATAGGTTTTCTTTCGCATTACTTCAAATAGTGTAAATTGGACTCTGCTTTCTTAAATCGACCTTGACCTCTTACCTGCATCATCTCTCATACATGTAGTAACCAGGTATTTGATGTTCCGTCAAGATTCTTTCACTTTTTAACTAGACGGTGATCAGTTCTAAGATGGTGGAGGAAACTGGAGTACCTTAAGAAAACCTATGCAAACTGACATGCTTTCTGACACTAGGATCTGACTGAGATGAGCGACGAGAGGCCTTAGACCACTTGATCCCACCCCCACCCCATTATTAGTTTATGTAATAGATTCCATCACACGTGTTATTTTCGTGAACACTAACGGAGAATGTTTGACAATACTGTAGGTTACACACAGATTAAACATAAACCTAATTCTATATCTGGGCTGACAGATAAGTAATAGATAAGTACTTCAAAATACAAAAATAGAGGAACTGGTTTTATGTAATACCCGGACTAACCGCGACCAGGGTAGTACAGCGCAGTACTTACCGGTAGAATTTCGCCTATTTGTTAAACTTTTATATATATTTGTTCAGGCTCAGGAAATTTACAGAGAAAATAAACAAGTTTTACTATTTCTTAAAAAGTGTTTGCGCATATCAAAATACTAGTGAAATTAATTTAAGCATTTATAGGTAGGAAAAAACATTTCAACATTTTTGGAGAAAAATTCCAATTTTCTTGCTGATGTATTTTTTTTTATCACTTTATTTAATTTTATGACCGATTTCGAAAGTAGCAGACGACAATATCACCTGATTTGTGCATGCATGATTATTCCGGGACTAGTACGCATATGTAAATATCCTTGGATAATAACACAATTACTTGTAATTATAAGTTTATATATATGCATTGAACAATAAATTCACTTACCCATGTCGGTGCACTCTTATGTAATCCGTGCAGGTTTGGTGATTAACATATAAAGAACGATATTCGTGCCCTGTTGTCTCTTAACGGTCGTTATCTTTATACAGTGTATTACAAAGTACAGTCAATACACATGGGACGATATAGTGTGTCACACATGACTAGCCAATCAACGACAAGGATCTCGCTTTGTATGTTCTTCGCGGTCAAATAAGTTTGTTATCCTTTTGTTAAATTTGAAAATAAATTAATTTTAAATTTTTAAACAGAAGGATGTAAAGTAATAATGCGTAATGATAACAAAATAAGATACAACACAAGCTATATTTTCATAAATTCAGTGCATGTGACTCTAGATCTATAGCTAATTAAATACAGAAGGCACTGTTTTAATTGATTTATATATTACATCATTTTATTTCATTTTAATTTAACTCTTTTTTAATCTTATTTTTATCTGCTCCCATTAAACTTAAAAATCACTGACTAAACAATTTATATTTTTAAATAAGAAAAAAATAAAAATAAAATAAACTCCTATGTTTATTTCTGAAGGAAAAAAACTTCTGTATATGAAAAATTGTGCAAATTATTGATTTTATGACACTATGGCCTTTGATAAAAAGACAGGTCAACCGAAGATGTTTGTTTTTTTTTCAACTTGAAACATGTCAGAAAATATAATATTGAAAAGTTTTGAAAAGACATCTCTTGCAACAGGTATTGGTTTTTCATGTGTGCTCACGAGTCGTGAATGACATAACATTTAATGTAGTCCAGTAAGAAGGTACAGAAGTATTTATATTCCCAAGCGAAGTAGGTGACGTAAAATTATAGAGTTTACTCCTTTTCCTACACAGACATTTTGTCGGCAACTTTACACGAAAACTATTTAACAGATCTTTACAAAACGTCACAGGAACAGTCCTTAGGTGGAGTAGAGACGCCGTTGTCGCTATTTGTATTTTGAGCATGCACATGGTTGAGGGATCCTAATTTGGGTTCATTTTTGGGGACACTTTGGACATGGCATCCATATTAGTTATAACTTTTCAGCTCACCTGAGCCGAAAGGCTCAGATCTATCACCGTCCGTCGTGCGTCGTGTGTCGTGCGTCGTGCGTAAACTTTACATTCTAATCTTCTCCTTTAAAACTACTGAGCCTTTAATGAAACTTGGTGATTATCATGCCTAGGTAACAGACTTTCAAAATTGTGTTCGGGGTTTGACCACGCCCAACAATATGGCTGCCGTTACTTTAAATAGCCAAAAGACAAAAAAATCTTCTTCTCTGAAACTAAAAGGTGCAGGCAAATTTTGATTAGATTTTGGATTCAGGATACCTAGAAACATTAAAATTGTGTTTTTCATGAAAATTGGACGAAAAATAGGTTACGCGGGGTTTTTTTGCGTAAAATAACGTAATTATTAAAATGAGACATTTATTGTTATAACTTCATAACGGCTGAAGATAATTGTATGGAGTTTTCACTGTTGATCTTGTCTTGCGATTTTCTTCCAATTGATGTCAAGGTCATGTCCCAGTTTTTGACCTTTGATAAAAAATGCTATTTTTTAAACATTTCTGGTGAAAATGACGTAGAATTTTTACTTAATTGTAGGTATTGACATGACAATCATTTTGATATATAGATCAAAGTCATGGGTTCAAAGCTCAAGGTCACAGATGTACAAATATACCAAAATAATTATCTGCAAAACTATGAACTTTTTGTATAGGGCATGTATATTAGAATAGTGTAGGTAATGGCACAATGGTCATTTTAATATATGAATAAAGGTCATAGGTTCAAAGGTCAAGGTCACATATGTAAACAAGTACTGAAATGATTATTTATCTCAAAAACTATAGACTTTTTGTATAGGCATGTATATTAAAATATTTTTGGTATTATCCTAACAGTCATTTTGATATATGAATGAAGGTCTTTGGTTCAAAGGTCAAGGTCACAAATGTGAATGAATACCTAAATGGTAATTATCTTGAAAACTATTAACTTTTTATATATTCATGTATATTAGAATATTGTAGGTATTAGCCTAACAACCATTTTGATATATGAATGAAGTTTATGGGTTCAAAGGTCAAGGTCACAGATACAAACAAGTACTGAAATGATTATTTATCTCAAATTATAAACTTTTTGTATAGGCATTTATATTAGAATATTGGCCTAATGATCATTTTGATATATGAATGAAGCTCATGGGTTCTAAGGTCAAGGTCTCAGGTGAGCGTTAAGGCCCATGGGCCTCTTGTTATATTTGTTGTTTTGTTAAAATTGCTCTACATACAGCTATGGAATTCGAAAGTCACATTAATTAGTTAAACTCAATTTATCTCAGTTAAATTAAGTTTAACTCAGTTAAACTTAATTTAACTCAGTTAATGCCAATTAATTTGCATTAACTGCAGTTAATGCGAATTGCAGAATATCTTAGTTTAACTGAGAAAATGCAAATTAATTCGACTTAACTGGAGAAAAACTTAATTTAACTCAGACAAATCGATTTATCTGCTTTTAATATGACTTGACTGAGGAATAATTGCCATGAACTGACAATTAACTCGTATGAACTCAGCAAGCGTTTTGATTTGTTTGTATCTCATGAAACTTAGTTCAATTGACTTAGTAATAGATAAAATCTTGGAAGAACTTTGATGATGAAAATAATAAGGTAAACAAGTCTGTCTTGTATCATGTTTATTAAAATCTAAAACAGAATGCTTAAAAATGCTTAACTATTCATCACTGAATAATTTACATATTCTCTTAACTATTCATCACTGAATAATTTACATATTCGGTTGATTATTAACTTTTAAATTAAAAAAATAATATAAAAGTATTATTTGTTCATATTTTTTGATAAATATATTCAAGCACTAAATTCCTCTAAAAAATATACAATTGTCAGCTTAATTTGTTAATGGTGAATACAAATAGACATTTAGAGGATCTCCAAATGTGTGTATTTATATAAATTTTTAATTTCTTGATCATGTAAAGTTACACATGCTTTATTACATCATCAATATATTATTATCTCGCATGAACTGAACAATTCAACTTATCTGCAGTTAATGAAAATTGTCAGTTAATAATAGTTACAACTACCATTAACTGACGCGAAAGTCACAAAAATGAGAATAACCAGGTTTATCTCCAGTTAATAAGAGATAGTCCAGTTCATGTGAATTATTTGTCAGTTAAATTAAGTTTAACTGAGATAAACTTAATTTAACTGAGATAAATTGAGTTTAACTAATTAATGTGACTTTCGAATTCCATATACAGCATTAAATTCACTTATCAAGTTCTTGAGATTAGCTTAACTGACTAGCTATAGTCAGCTGAACTAATTGCATGATGAAGCGTGCATGCGTACGTCCATGCGACCATTCGTAACTTTAATCTTCTCCTCTGAAATCACTGAGCCGGTCGGAACCAAATTTGGTGTGGGAGGTCCATAGGTGGAGCAGATAAAAGTTTGTACAAGACGACCCTGTGCGAAATCAAAGATGGCCACCATACTATAAATAGCAAAATCACTAAAATGGTCATTGTGGATTCAATTTTCTACCGATTTTCTTCAAATTTGAAATAGAGAAAGTAGATCCTAGCAAATTGACATTATAAACGGAGTATTCCGAGAATTTTTTCATTGACCCAGTTTTCGCAAATTATGCAAATGAGGTAAATTTTTGGCCAATTCTTTGAAAATCTTCTCTTCAAAATCCACTGGGCCGGTCGAAATCAAATTTGGCGTGGAAGGTCCCTAGGTACGATAGATCAAAGTTTGTACAATGCGACACTGTACAAAATCCAAAATGGTCGCCTGTACTATAAATAGCAAAATCACAATTTTGAATTCAATTTTCTACCGATTTTGTATGTTCGGACGACTAAATTCCGACCTGGAAAAAAATACGGCAACGCATCTCTGTCTCTTGGTCGTTCGAAAGCTGTTATATATATCACTCGCCATTATTGCTTCGGCCACTAATTATCTATATCTTAGTTACTTGAAAGCGGAGCATTGACTTATTCAATAGCTCAGTATTAAAATTTTGACAGGTCTGTACTGTAGTTAAAATGATCATGCCCCGGTTTCACAACCATTCCTTTGCTAAAGTTTTCCTTAACTTAAATTTGGTAAATGCTGGAAATTTCTTTTTTTGGAGTTACTGATGAATATTTTTGTCAAAACTAAATGCAAATATTTCAACCTAGAAGTGATTTTAAAAATGACACTTTGCTTTCTCAAATATCTGGAAAATTTACAAAATTAGGAAGATTGATATTTAATTTGCAAGTTTTAAGTTAAGGAAAATCTTAGCTAAGGAATGATTGTAAAACCGGGACCAAATCTTATATGAACATAACACAAACAATCAAACTAAGCAATGTCGTTCTAATTCAATCATATTAGACCCATTCAGACGCAATCCGCCATCTCTCTATTAAAAATACTTTTTGTATTTGATAAAACTAGACAAAAAAAGAATAAAACTCTTGATTGCACACATTTAAATTATTAAAAAAATTCCATAGCCTGAAATGAAAAGATCTATTTAACATCTATTATAGGACTGGAAATTAAAAATAACCTAGACGGTCTTGTGGTAAGACACACAATATAACTACAAACATGCGACTTCAGTTGTTTCCATTGGGTCAGCTAATATTCTTTTGTCATATTATAATTTTTTTGATTTTTATTAGTTAATAGTTAGGGGCGTAACTATCTTAAGGCCAAAAGTCACGTGCCTGCATATTATTTTGACAAATATATTAATGTATTAAGAATTTAATTTAATTAATACAAGTTTCTAGTGCGTGTAGGGCAATGTGCAGTGAGTGTTTTTCGGATGTCACGCTTACCGTGCCAAGGGCATCGGTTTTTTAAAGATCCCCGATCCAAAGGATCCGTGACTTCCATTTATAATTGCTGAAGAATACCACTTTTCAAGTATTTGGTCTGCCTGGCCTGGCGAGCACTTAACCAACAGAGCTACCGCATTAAACATAGACTATGACGAAGCACTAAGAGTTTTCAAAAACACAAATCAGAGAAACAGTCTGCTATAAAAAATCATTTGACAGCAATCTACTGAACTAAATTAAAATTTCTCTTTCAATTAACGATTTCGGTATAAAGTTTTTACAGCATACAATGTGTTATAAAGACACTCCACATTGAGTGTTTTTTTTTTCGATTAAATGTTTAAAAATTTCCATAGTGGTACAATGGCAACCAGTGTCAGCCAGAGAACGGAATTATTGATGATAATAATTTGAACAGGTATGAAATCGAAAAAAAAACCTAAAAATGCCAGAGATTGAGGATAGTCCGTTACTCCACATCAGCAATTTACCAGCCGTTCTTCATTGGCAACGGATATATACATTTGTAGCTTGACTTTAAAAGTTGATCATAAGTTGAGTGATATCGTTTTACATACCAGACAAAAATATTTCACTTACATCGAGACGTCACCAGCTATAGGCTAAGGTGCAGAAATTTTACCTGTGTTGCGCTGATGCCATTAAATAGCAGAGTTCATTAGGCACCTTCTGATCAAAGGCTTTAACCACTAGGCAACCGTAGCCCAGGAACAGAGGATAGATACCCAATGACCCAGTGGAAGCCCGGACAACAGACGCCAGGTGATTAACCACTAGGCAACCGTAGCCCAAGAGAGTTGAACCCTGAACCACTAGGCAACAGTAGTCCAGGGGCAGATGATGGCTATTGTAAGCAATAGAACACCAACTGTACAATACAAGACAGAAATTAGAATTGTTAAAAGTTAGAAATAGTATAAGAATTGAGAGAGCGCCCCCGAAAGAGCGAGTGGTCAAAACATCCATTACGGATATAATGAACCACCTTCCCGTTTGATATCGGAGACTGCTCCGACATCGTACACTATTCTGTTAAGAACAGCCCGGGAAACAGAATTGATCAACATTGAGTAATGTTGGTTTATAACGATATCTGGAATCACTTCATTCTGGTGTCGTTTAGTAACGCATTTAAAATCAACTTTGTAGATACATGTTATATTTTATGTTAAATTTTGATATAAAGATAAAAAATATATTAATTTTTTTACTGAAGTTTCTTCTCAGTATAGCTTAACTTTTTTAAGGATTTGGTTAAATACAATTAAAATTATTCTATTATTCTTGGTTATGGCATTCCACGTAACTCTTACATACCACAAAATGTTTTAATGAAGAGTGAACACAGCTCCGGATCGAAGACATGTACGATTTATATAATTACCTGTAGGGTAAATTATAATTAAATCCAACTTGATCCAGAACAATAGGACAAATAAAGTATATTTTCACGAAACTCGCCACACACACATACATACACATGCACGCACACACACACACACACACACACACACACACACACACACACACACACGAAAGTAAAATAGAAGCGACATCCGCTCTCGCCAATAAACCCGGGGCGTAGACGCATTTTTATACTAAGACTAAGATTATTTCTGTGAGAATGAAGACGGTACAAAACACTTTTGAGAGATATCTCGACTTTGTCCGTATTGCCTCCCTACGACAACGAAAACTCCCCTCTCTCTTCGTCGGGGGTCAACCCCCAACTCCTCCCGCACCCACTCCCATCGGCACCCTGCACATCATGCGTCTGTGCCTACACGATATCTCAGACTCAGCTACGCCCTGATAGTCAGTCGGTGATTTTACAGAATTTTACCAATGTTCTCTTGAATTAGAGGATTTTGGTTGTCGAGTGGTCTAAAGCGTCTGGTCGTAGCGCCCAAGTTAACAGCCTAGGTTTGAATCCCACTCGAGACAGATACTAACGTGAGAAAGTTTGTCTGTTTCTACTAACGTGAGAAAGTTTGTCTGTTTCTTTGCCGACGATCGCCGATTATCTACTTGCGCATCTTTGAATTTAATCCCGATTTTTTTTCTTTTTCGCAAGCTGTGTTCCAAAGCATGTGTACCGTAGGTTCCTCGTAGCTCAGTTTGTAGAGTGCTCGCTCCGTAAGTGGGAGGTCGTGGGTTCGAGCCCCTACTGGGTCTAATCCAAGACTTTAAAGTGGATAGTGGCTGTTCTTTCGCCAAGCACTCGGCATTACGAAATAAAAGTCACTGTTCTTTCGGATGGGAACTTAAAATAAACGAGGTCCTGTGTCACGGTAGGCTTTGCACGATAAATAAACCTGCTGTATAATGCCATCAGCGCAACGCACAGGCAAAATTTCTGCACCTTCGCCTATAACTGGCGACGTCTCGATATAAGTGAAATATTCTTGACTGGGTCGTTAAACACCATTACTCAACTCCAGTAATGTTTCCTTCTACTTTTGCTGTGTTTATGTTGATGACGTGGTTTGGTTTCCGGTAATTTGGACAATACTTTACTTTTAACAAATTTTAAAACTTTTTTTTTATTGTTAGCATATCCAGATCTTTTGTTATACGAAGTTGCTATGATTTTTCGATTTTGTATTTGACGTACCACGTTTTATGGTCGTCATTAAAAAATATTTAGATCAGTTTTATCTTTATCCAAAATTATCCCGGATATACTTGACGCCTCATATTTCCATGTTCATTCATCCTTAGAGAAGAGATGCTTACCTCCTGGGACATCCGGCATCAATTCTCTTACGGTGGTTCACGTGTTTATCTAATAAAAATTAAAGTTTTTACTTTGATCGCGAGATTATGATTTTTATTTAGACATGTCAGACCGGTATGTTTTTGTTTAGTAAATTAACAACGCATGTTTTAAACTACTTTGTGACGGAAATGTTCTGAAATTGTATGGAGGCACACTCAGCTGGTTGTTTAGTTACAGCATTACATTTCAATTTGGATTCTATCAAAGAACCGTTGGACAGTTTTTTACAATAACTTTCATATTTCTGAAATAATATGCACACGAAAAGAAGAAAGACCATTTACACATCATGAGGTGTAATATAAATAATTACAACCGTGTTTTTTTCTACATATGTGTTAGAGCAGTAGGGATTACTTCCCTTGGACCGATCTTGAAGTGATAAATAGTGTTATAGCTTTGAATTAAGAGTAGAACAACAGCTATCTTTCAATTAAAAACAATAACAACACTACAGTGATCATTTAAAATTTAACAACATGGATAGAATAAGATGCCAAAGAATCTTCCCTGAACATTGTCCAGAGTACACTACAAAAGTGAAATTTTCTGCCATTATATCTATAGTTGGTGACGTCTCATTGTAAGTGAAATATTCACAACTATGGGGTAAAGCCCAATTCATTCAATGTATAATGATTTGAAATTTAACAATGTAGATAAATATAAATTTAATGCATACATTTAAACGACTACAAAAAATAATAATAAAAATAAATAAATAAATAAAAAAAATCTGGAGATTCTTAAAAAGTAACCGAGGAGTTCACCAAGATGACGTAACTGCTATCTATTTCTCGTAAGCTATTCAGGCACTAGCTTTTCTTAGTCACTCAACAGCCATCGAACTGTTTCGACAGCTAAGTGTTAAACTTTCGACAGGTCTGTACTGTACCGCATCGATCTCTGAATATATCCTGCTTTGGATGCCAAATACATTAAACTATATACATGTATAATGTTTTATGGTACACTGGTTTATTGCTTTATGACACACTGAATATACTCATGATACTGGGACACTGACCTTTTATTTATTTATTACAATAAATAAGTCCAAGACCGTCAAAATGTAAATTACAGATCTGGAGACGGGATAATATAAACAACTGGCTTGTGTCCGTGTCCTAATTATATCTGTTTATTTTTTATATTTACTATATATAATACTGTTTTAATTATGACTATGACAGCTTTACAGTCTTCTACATTTGTATATGCTACTTTAGATTGGTTTTATCTTATGAAATAAAGTTTAAAAGTTGGTTTTATCTTATGAAATAAAGTTTAAAAGTAGCACATGGCAGATATCTCTGGTGTTATAATAATGATTTTATTACTTTGTCTAATTCGCTTAAACTGTACGACTAGAAAGCAAATAAAATATAAAATTATGATTACATGTATTATTAATTTTAATAATTATAATGACCAACCCTTTTAAAAGTTTTTCTCGGATGACCATTGAGTTCTTCTACATGTACATCTACTTTATACGGCCTTTCATTACAACATGTCTATGTTCAAATTACAACCCCGAGTAAAACACGTGAACTTCCACCAGGGTAGTGAGACCGGGTGCTCAGAAAATGTAAGCGCCTTTTGTCTAACTACGTAGCTTTAACCGCCACGTGTGACACATGGAACTATGGAACATCAAATATATCCATGAATAGTTACAGTTATATATGTAACTAAGTTTCAGCACAAATAACTGTGCTTAGGACAAACTTCTAATTCATCAAATTACGAGGACCACCTGTCTGTAAACTTTATTGATATACCAAGCTATATTTTCTGATGTATATTTTTGAATTGGTGTAAGAATGAAAAAATGCCAAATAATTTGATTTATATAACTTTTATGATGTTTCTCAAATTACTTTTAAATACCATTATAGTGATTATAGTTTTTGGTTTTTTGACAGACATGCATGGCACAGTTTCCCTGGTCCCTGATTGATCCCTGACTGACCCCTGATCAAAGTTTGACCCCAAGATAGATCCCTAATTTATTCCTGTTCTCTGATTTATCCCTGATCCCTATCACGTTAGTAGTTTTACTGTGTTTTTGTTTGTTTCATTACCTTCCTTATTTGGCTATTGTGCAATATTTATGCCATATACCATTTTTTGAATGTACATTGTATTTTATGATTCAATTCAAAAAGTGGTATATGACACTTGTACATGTACATATCAATCAAACAAACTCACATACGCAGATATTTTCGTCATACTGAGGTTTTACAGAATCAAAGACATCCTAGATACCACCAATGATAAGTAAAATATGTCTACTAAGTATTGTACCTATCGACGATCGTCATTATACGTACATCTATAACAAACTACATAGTTTATAAGGAGGTACACAAACCTTGGTTACACCTATTGTCTTCATCACTTTAGTGTCCATATTTATTACTTATATCTCCTTAACTAAAACACCGGTATCAATAACAAAAGATTTCATATTCGTATATCCACGAGTTATCATTTAGTCAAAATAAAACATTAGATTTACTCTCCATGTAAGGAGAGGTCCGACAGTAGAGAAGAAGAACTCTATATAAAGTATCCATTAAAATTCTGATACAGCCAGGGATTACATAATGGATATCGAAGATCTTCGACGCCAATCGATAAAAGACGAACAACGACGACAATCGTTAAAAACAGAACAACAAATTCGTCACCAAGTCATCACGAGCCAGCCGAGGAATTCCATAGGCTCTGAAATGTCGTCCTCAGAAAAGACGACTTCCCTGGCATCACCGCTCGCAATGGGCGGTGGGGGGTTTGGTGATTTGGCACTGATGACATTAAGAGCCAAAAGAGTCAGCAATCGTCTGAGACGGAAATCTGTTAATCCCAAGATAGATCCTCCGCCTGGATTAGAAGGGATTAATGATAAAGGATTTGTGTATGTTCGACAACAAATGGATATGGATCTGAAAGGTGAGAGAAATTATACATTTATTTTTTTTATACCACACAACTTCCCACAAACAAAGGTTAGGGCGGGCTATTTAGGAATCGCCGTCTGTCCGTCTTTCCCTATATTGTGTCCGCTACATATCCTCAATGTCTATGATCCTGATGATACTCGGTCATTTCCGACACTACTTGTAACTTTTCGGCGACGTCAAAATCTAAAGTATACATATATTTTGGTCCTTTGGGCACACCGTGTTGTTATTAATGCTAAAGGATTTAGCATTTCAGTTTACGCTGTAAAAAGGAGATTTCATTTGAAAACATTATCTGTTTGGTGACCAATGAAAATGCGTACCAACAATGTTAAATAGGTATGAAAAATATACTGTATGCTGTAATTGAAGGTTTTGCCAGAATTCAAATGTTTGCGACTTTAAGAACTCTATGTTGCGATGATAATTTCCGCGGCTTGACGGCGGAAAAAATCTGATACTTTATTAAGCGGAAATATGTCAATCGCGGGTTCATAAATTTCGACTATATTGACGGGATTCATTCCCGCGGCTTCATGACAAAAATAAGGTTTTATGATACAGATACAGAGGAAATTAAAACATGTAAATAAGTACAATTCAGTACATATTCGGTGGTTGTATTAATACATGTATATTGCTTATATTGTATATATGTTTTAGGTGGTTGTGGAAGTGCGAATACGTATAAAATCTGGGATGAAAACGAAGAAGAGTTGTTCTATGTGTTGGAAGGTAAGATCACTAGAATATTCTGAACCAAATGGAGTTCGCCGCTGTACCACATGCTACCCGCTAAGGTTTGTGCGAAACACTTATTTCCATTGGATATGGAATTCCCGTAAAAATGACGTTATTCCGGAAATTTGCGACGTTAACGTTTTCCAAAACATTCCGCACAAACGTTAAGAGGTATTGATCACGTGGTACAGCGGCGAACCCCATTGTTCACAATAAACTATAATCATTCGCCTTAATTATTGACCAGCCATGCGTAACGATGATGATATTATTATTTGTGATGTTTTGGATAGTTAGTTACGGAGGACTTGAAATGTCAATTTTTCAGCAATGAATACATTGTTGTTTTCCCACAATAAGTAACGTATCTCTAACATGTGGTATTACAAATACAAAAAAGAAAAAAAAAGAAAAATTAAAAAAAAAAAAAAAATAGATACAGTGCTTACGGCAGTAGCGGATCATTAGTGCAATATTCACTGCTCTTCGAGAAAAACATCGCTGCCGATTGTATTTTTTTGGTACTATCAATTGACATTTCTCCACTCTTTCAATTTATCATTAGATGATAAAAATCGTCCGACTATAAGTATTGGCAATCCATGCGTTTTGTATCCCATGTATTTACGTCAGTAACGGATCAATTTGTGAGTAGCGGATCGCGCCACCTAGTGTCAAGAAAACGATAGGGGATTAACTCAAAACATGATTAGTTTAAGTTTCCATCATTCAATTACAAAAAATACTAATCATGAAACAATATTAAAGAGTTTTAATCGTAATATCAACAAATGTCATTATTAAAATAAATAACAAAAAAACATAGCATCGCAATAACCCTGATAAATTAAGTCAATCAACATTGTCTTGAATACTGAATTATAAAAGCAGTAAATGGCGAAGGAAATAAAATAACATAATTGTGCCCTATAAGTTATAAATATTATGACATACTCTTGTCCATAAAGATTTTGTTTTGACAAGAACAGTATATGCATGCATACAATGATACTTATTGGTATTGTACTCTACATCATAAGTCCAAAATTGTTACCAGACAAAAATAGAGAACGGAATAAAACTTTAATTGTCTTAAACACAAAATATAGGGTTGGATATTAATGTATTTATTCAATATATTCTAACCTAATATATATAATCCTTCAAGCATTACAATTATGGCTTCTTTAAAATGCCTATTGATCTGGACTTATCATATGATAAACGAGTATTAATGTAATGATGGATGCATCATTACAAATAAGGCGCCCAAACAAATAAAAGTCAAACCCTGTATTCAGAACTCATATTATTAGAAATTAACAGTTTTTTTTTACTTCAGGGTTTAAATGAAATAAAGATTCAAGAGATGTAACCTTTTTGGTCATTTAGAATATATATTTGGAGCAAGCGTGTCTATGTATGGTCTCTCTCTCTCTCTCTCTCTCTCTCTCTGAAATTTTATTCTAAAAAATTATTGTCTTGGTGTCAAATGAAAGTAGAAGTAGTACATTAATCCAATTGGTTGAAATTCAAACAATAGTCAAAGTTGATTGACATCACCTTTACCCAATATCATAACCTGTTGTTTTGATGAGCTAATGATGTGTTGATTTTAAATTAATCCAAGCATTTACCAATATGATGTCATATTGATAACTAAATACAGCTACTCTATCGAATTGAATAATAAATCATGCCCCGGGGATAAATGACCATCAGTGGTGCTTATAAAAAAGATTTGGACATGAATCAGTGATTACTTAAGTATCCTTTACAATGAAAGTTTTAATTCTTAAACAAAATGATAGCAACCAGCCCATAAAGACAACTATAGTTTGAGGGTGGGGATCTCAAAGTTAGTACCTAGACCTACCTGTCCCCACCCTCCTATTGAATGACCATATGGGTTTACTTAAGTATCAATCTATTCAACTTTTCATAAAGAATAAGAAAATATATATGTTAGGGGTAGGGATTTCAACTGATCAAAAGTTAGTACCCAGCCCCGCCTGTCCCCAACCTCCTCTGGAATAACGTCATTTGTATTTCTGCAGTAGCATTCTATTCAACTTTAAAAGCCGAACCAGAGAATATATAGTTTCAGGATGGGATATTAACCATTTAAAAGTTAGTACCAAGCCCCGCCCATCCCCACCCTCCACCAGGAATGACCCCATAGGACTTTTTTTAGTATCACTCAATTCAACTTTTCATGTAGAACCAGAAAATATATAGTTTATGGGTGGGGATCTTAACCGTTCAAAAGTTAGCACACTGCCCCGCCCATCCCCACCCTCTCTGATACCCCGGGGAAAATCTTGTGATACAGACTTGTTACATCTTGAGACACTGATCATGAATATATATGGTTTTATAGTACAAAATATAGTATTAATAGCAAAATTGAGCATTATTGTTTTTAAGACCCCGCCCTCCTGCCCCTCCCCTAATAAACCCCATGGGCATTTTACCTTGGCCTCCGGGGAAGGAGATGGGGATCAACCTTCCTGTGAAGTTTGGTTAAGATTAGACCAACGGTCTTCGAGAAATTGGTTGGACAAGTTCATGGCCGGAAGAAGAAGAAGAAGAGGAAGAATAATAACAATAATAATAATAATAATAATAATAATAATAAGAAACGGTGCAAAAACAATAAGTCGCCAAACTTTGTTTGGGCGCCTTAATAAGATAGTGGCATGGCATGACAATGCCCCCATCTTTCTCATCGGGTACTGCCCATGGAGGGAAGCTAGGCACTGGTTCTCTAATAGCCTCTGCATAACTGAACCCATCAGAATATATTATTTCTCTGAAAGCACCAGACAGCCCATGGGTACATGCCATATTTTTCTTAGCCTTTCGGGAGGTCCCCTGTAGACAGCAGCTGATCCGTTATTGCCGTAATTGCACCCTGCATAAACTGGTTTATTTTTTATTGTCATGAACTGTAAAGCTCAATAAAGGTTTATGTCGTGAAAGAAGACATGTTAACGAGTGTAAAGAGCTATTGTAATCATTTCAAATTACTTTTGAAAGTATTGAACACGTTGGTCAAATCGAAAGTTAGGTTTTGGAAATCACATCCATGTCGCTGAGACGCTTGTGGCATTCGCATTAAAAAGCCGAGAATTGAAAAAATAGGACGTTTATCAACACAAATGAAACGTAGAATTAAGTAAAAATACCAGCTTTACAGAAATATATCCGAGTTTTATTGTTCTCTCGTAATGATATGGAAAAAAATAACTTTATTCTAAAAAATGATCCGCTACTGACTGAGATCCGCTACTGCCGTAAGCACTGTATTAAAAACATGATATTTCATTTTCTGCCATAGTTATCCCTCCTTAGTCAGTCATTCCAAAAAAAATTGTAACATTGCACTTATAAGAACCTATAATTAATTGGTAAGCTCTTTGTTGACCAGCCATCTTTAGCACATTTTCTGCATCCAACACATACATTTTATATTAGTGTGCCATAATGTTTTATCATTATTATGTAACCTAGGTATTAACTTGTAGGGGAGACTCAGAACTATAATTTGCATACCAATATATATGTTACAGAGTGACTTTGATCACCTGACCAAAGGTCAAATTTGACATTGAAGGTCTTTTTTTTAACATTTTGAAGCAATTTTTCATATATTCTTTGGTTTCTTGAAAGACCCTTTTGTATATTGTTGATAACCCCATATGATCTGGTAGCCACGGGTTATGTTGTAAATATAGGGTCAAGTTGGATTTAATTCATCATTCTATTTATAAAAATGGTGAATTACTCTACATCACTAACATAAGATTTTCAACAAAAAATGTATATTTTGTGATGGAATTTTCAAAAGTTCGTTTGTCTACTGAAACATACCTTAGGTATAATAATTGGCAAACGTGCTTGGTAATATTCTAAAAGGATTGAATATTCAAATTATTGAAAATATGATCACGTGACCTTGGTTCAAAAGTCAACAAAAATCACGATTTTATGAGGAAATTGGTATTTTTGTAACATTTTGTGAGTTTTGTCAAGGATGTTTACAAAAAGTCAAGTAACTACAGATTCTTAGATGTTTAGTCGTCCTTAAAATATTTTTGGAGGTTTGAAAATTAAGCAATATCAATGACAACCGGAAGGACAAAGGTCATGCGCCAATTCAAGAATGAGGTAATTTTTGGTCCATATATATAAATAAACCGCGATGATAACATAACTGCCGTCTGGAGTATCCGGCATTTGGCATTTTGAATTTGGTCCATCAAATTATTAAACCAGGTTTTGTTGTTGTTGTTTGTATTATACAAATTATTTATTTATTTATTTATAATTAAATATCACGTATGTACTGCTTAATGGAATAAGTTCAAAACACATTCATTTGGTAACTGTACATGTATATTGTTGTTGACACTTTTTATTAGCTAAACATATCTGAAGCATTTTTGTTTATTATATCTAGATGCCACGTGTTGTTGTCGATGGTTTTGTGGACCTAATCGTCAGTTTCGCCTGGACTTTTTCACTCCTCAGGACGACCTCGTTTTCAGTTTACACCGGAAGTGTTGTCGGTGTGATTGGTGTTGCTGTTTGGACTGTTTTATGTGTAATCATAAAGTATACGTGGTGGATTGTCTTAGTAGAACACTAGGATCAATACGACAAAAGTAAGTAGCTTAATGAAAAATATACATACCAAATCCATGTCCAAAGTAAAGTAACAACAACTATACCAATCCATGTCCAAAGTAAAGTAACAACAAACATACCAATCCATGTCCAAAGTAACAACAAACATACCAATCCATGTCCAAAGTAAAGTAACAACAAACATACCAATCCATGTCCAAAGTAAAGTAACAACAAACATACCAATCCATGTCCAAAGTAAAGTAACAACAAACATACCAATCCATGTCCAAAGTAAAGTAACAACAAACATACCAATCCATGTCCAAAGTAACAACAAACATACCAATCCATGTCCAAAGTAAAGTAACAACAAACATACCAATCCATGTCCAAAGTAAAGTAACAACAAACATACCAATCCATGTCCAAAGTAAAGTAACAACAAACATACCAATCCATGTCCAAAGTAAAGTAACAACAAACATACCAATCCATGTCCAAAGTAAAGTAACAACAAACATACCAATCCATCCATGTCCAAAGTAAAGTAACAACAAACTTGCCAATTCATGTCCAAATCACAACTATAAAGCAAAGTAAAACAAACATACCAATCCAAGTTCAAATCAAAATACCAAAGCAAAGAAAAAACAAACATACCAATCCAAGTCCAAATCAAAATACCAAAGCAAAGAAAAAACAAACATACCAATCCAAGTCCAAATCACAATACCAAAGCATAGAAAAAACAAACATACCAATCCAAGTCCAAATCACAACCCTTAAGCAATGTTAAATCTATGGCACACGCGTATGAAATCAAAATTAAAAGGAATACATGTAAATTAAACCCTAACTAATGGATGACTAATCTACATATATTTTCTTTGTTTTCCGACCTTTCTCTCATAGTCCCGGATTTAGATTTTGGAATTTGGTTCACTCTTTTAAAAATTGAAATATGAGGTTCTCATGTCCAGTCTTTTTCTTTAAATAACAGAATGTCACAAACTCATAAATTACAGAAAGTATAATTTTCCGTTTTTCCCCTTAAAATTAGGATATTTAGTACGTTAATGTACTGTGTGAACGATATGAAAGGCTTTGTGTTTAAAGAATGAGAATGAATTTGTTTTAAATGTAATTACATGTCACATATTTTATCTAACATTAGACTAGTTTTTCTACGAGATACAAGTTTTATCAAACACGCATGATACAGAATCTTGTATCACCACACTGTGGTGATACAACATTGGCGGTAAAGTGCACGTGCACGTTCTCATTGTGACGTCATTAGGGAGAATGTAGAACAAATGTCATAACATAGTTCAGTGGTTTTCTGTGGTGAAATGTAATCTTTCACATTAAGTATTGTTTTTTTTTATTATTTTTAATAACCTAATTGGAAATGTTAGATAAAAATATTATATACACAGTGTGTAGGTACAACCCTTCGTATCAGGTCTCGTCCTTTTTTCGTAGCTGTATCACTACTCGACCTGATACTGAGGGTTGTACCTACACACTGTGTATATAATATGTATATATCAGTTTTAATAACACATGTACAGCATGGAATACAATGCCTCATCAGTAGTGCTTTGACAAATTTATGAAACAAATTTTTTTCAAGATAAAACTTAAAGGACCAAACTTTATTTTACTAAATTTAGGAATTTAAGATTTTACCTAGAAGCAAATTAAGACTATAGTATATTTCTGACAATAATACACAATTATTGCCTACTGAGTTTGTGACACATGTAATATTAAGACGTAAAGTGCAGACGAAAAGCTAGTTACATAAGTGATTTTAAACATTTCTTCAGGAAGTATAAACAAGTACCTAACTGCGTAAGAGAACCTAACACGCTTCCTTCGACAGAAATGGCACGTAGTTATATAAAATATGAATTTCAGATATTATTATTGATACAGTAAAACCTTGTTATAATGCCCCTAGATAACTTTGCTACCTTGCTTATTGCCACACTATTTTGAAGTCCCAAAATCTATTTTGTTTATGTTTTTCTTTATGAGCCTCCCTCAATTTATCGCCAAACCTCTTTATAATGCTAATAGCTGACTAAACAAATGATGGTGATGAATCAAGGTTATACTGTATTCATAAAATTAATTTTAAAAGAGGTTACCAAATGCTCTAGGTTCTATTGCAAATATCGTATGAAAACTAAATGTTTTTGAGTTGAACTGGGACTGAAAAAGAAGTTTATCAAAACACATTTCATGTAATGTCCATGTCATTTGTCTATTTGCAATATATGTTTTATTTTGATTAGGTTCAGCATATGCAGAAGTAAATTTGATGTTGTTGATTCACAAGGTAACATCGTCGCCAAAATACTTGGACCAGTATTACCCTGCCGCTGTTGTACTGAGATTACGTTTGAGGTAAACAGTTTTCTTTTTCTTTTTTTTTAAGTTTGAGAGACAAAATTACAATCAAACCTGCCTTAAAGACCACCTCTGTACAAGGACCAATTAATTCTAAAGACCAGTAAAGCTTTACCTAAATTAACGATAATATAAAATTAGATCATAGTCGATATTTCGGCTTTACACCTCTTATCAAGACACTAGATAATTTAGAAATGTATCACAAAAAGTCATTGTTGCTTTCTTTCACTTCCTTCTTCATTTCAGAATAAATAATATTTTGCTCTGTTTTCGTCATGTTATTTGAATCTGTATATAACCGCCACGTAAACTAAAAAGTCACTTTTACTGGTACCCATGGTTGGTATTTAAAGACAGGTTTGACTTTATACAACGAATAATGCACTTAAAAACCAATCCTAATAATATCCATTTTCCCAGTCATTTACTTTCATTTCATTACATTCGGATAGAAGCAAATGAACAACCTTGCAATAAACAAAACATATAAATATACGTATACACAAAAGACAAGCCGAAAACGTTTCAACAACAATTTTTTTAACATGGATGTTATATATAACAATATGTTATGAGAATTGCGAAAGCAGATGGCTAGAAGGTATGTGCTTACCCTTCCAGAGCACGTTAATATGACCTCACCTCTCTAGTGGAAGATAATTTACTTAATTTGCCCGTTTTCAAAGTTAACTTTGTGAGTTTGACATTGACTGGTATGTTTATGTTTTATAAACCATCGATTGGGTATACTAGTTACCAGTGTAAGGACTTCATGGACAGGTTGTCTTTATATACAGGTTCAAATAATATGAATAAAGAACAGTTGGAATACAATTCTATTGGCCTTTATAAGCAGGTAACTTCTATATAGAGGTGGCCTTTAAGGCAGGTTGGAATGTATATCTCACATGATAAAATATGGATGATATTTCAAAACGACACAAATAGACACAAATATACCCACTAATACTGGGACAACTTTATTTAAAACTACAACTGTGGTGCTTGCTAAGCTTACTAAAACGAACACAATTGCCATTTATATAATCTCATAAAAAAGATAATTGAAACTCGCACTTTATTACATTATTGTAAAGTGTCGTGAAGATTGATACAAACCAACTACTAACATACTGATAATCTCTTGCATAGTCACCAAGGATAAACTGTAAACTATATAGTTGAACGTAAATTGTGTGCATAATGTAACTCTTATTATTACTTAATGACAACGACAAAATTCTGGTTTCAGATTTATGACAAAAATAATGAGAATGTGATTGGATATATAACAAAGAAATGGGAAGGTGAAAGAGACGACGGGATTAACGTAGATCACGAATACTTTGATATACACTGTAAGTATTGATTAAAAAATGATAATTCATTTCATTTTTAATGAAAAAAGAGATTAAGTCATTAACTGCTGGATTAGCTGAAAGTGAAGTAATGATGTATTGCATCCAAGTAATTATTTTCATTTAGATTGGTATTGTCAGGAAACCGGAATGTCAAGAAAAAATTATCTACCTTTAGCAAGAGCTAGATTAGAACAAGTTGATGAGCTGCCATGGCATTGTTTTATACGATCTCTGACGTCATCACCAATGCATTAAAATATGTGATCCAATTAAAATAAACTATATCCACAATTCTGTAATTTCCAAATGTCAAAATGACTAGGTTCAACAAAAATAGACTAATCACGTACATTTTGAAAGACCAAAAGAAAAAAAAATAGGAAATATTTTTGGATAAGAACTCTTTGTTCCACACTCTATATATAAGTGTGTTTTCTTTTGTTTTAGTTCCAGAAAAGATGGAACCGATTGATAAGATGTTGATAATTGGCGGCGCCTACCTCGTAGTAAGTGATTTAATTTAATTACCATTCACTGCATGTGTTTTGTCATGTGTAAATTTACATATATGCGTTTGCATATCCAAAACAAACTCGCCAATTTATGTCAAAATTACAGTCCCAAAGGATATGTATTCCAAAATGAAAACTGGCAAAATGTTAAATACGGGAACTGAAAATAATTAAACGTAGATGCTTGTGACGTGGCATAAAACATATAGGTATTGTTTATATAGTAAAGTAGGCTTATCAATATCATGTGATATAGGAACAGTTAGTTGCTTTAGGATTCGAGGTTTTCGCCTTGACGGTAACAATTTGTTGATTTTCCAGCTGATACAAATATTATGTGCAAATATATAGGTACAAATTATCAAATGTTATATTTAATTTATAAAAAAAGATAAAGCATATTCCATAAGCTTCAGTTTTAAAGTTTTCAAGTTTTAACCCTCATTCGTCGTTAATTAGATTATTTTAATTTTGTTTGTTATTTCAGAATTATATGTACTTCGAGATGTCATGAACTAAAAGCCAACATTGGGAAGGAAAAAAAAGAGACGGAGACATATCATGATTACAGTACAGAATATTTGGATTGATCATTTACAAGTTATTATTATAACATAGCACATTTTTTATATATAGTTATCAGATGACATTGATGTTAATTATCACATTGTTAATGGTATGGTTACAGTGAGTTTTGGACTTTTGAGATTGTATTATAGGCAAACAACATCCACCTGTCCGATTGACCTTTAATTTTAATATTTATCATGAACCAGTACATGTACGTATACGGAACACAATTACCTCTTTTACATATTACTAAACCCGTACATGTATATGCGCATCCTAACACTACCTATGTTTTGTGTGAACCTTTTTATATGAATATTAATAATTAAAGGTCAAACGGACAGGTCAATGTTGTTTGACTATATCTTCAAGTGTCTATATTTGTAAAAAACATAATAAACACTGGTTCTTTGCCTATTTTAAATTTAACTGTAGTCATTAGAATTGCTTGTAATGAATGGGCAGAGAATTCTATATTTGACATTAGTTAAACATGTACACTTGTATCTTGTATTGTATGATAACGTTATTTGCTGTTTTTATATTGACAAATTTTATTCCATTTTACACTTATCGAGAACATTTCACTTGTGATTATTCGAGCTGCAAAGCGAACACAGACCAAGTTCATGAACATTGACAACGGACTCGGTAACTAACATATCCGATGGTGTAATCAAGGCCTCAAACTCTGTGTACAAATAAATTATTGACCAAGGAATATTGCAAGCCATCAAACCATGCTTATCAGAACCCTTTAAAAGTTATATGACCATCATCACAGCATTATGACTAAGTTTGATGTTTCTGTGACCAGGATTGTCCTGGATATATCTGACGTTCCAAAGTCACATTTTCCTTTCACTAAATTTTATCACACACGTGTTGTAGCTAGCTAAACAGTAGGCGGTTTCTTTTCCGGAGCATCCGTCATCGTTGTCCTGGTGTTTAACTTTACTTGTCAGTTTCAAAGTTTTTACTTTTTTCAGGATTGTGATTCAGACATGGATTGGCATGTTTGGTTTGGATTTCTTTTCTCCTCTTCTTCTTATACCAATTTATAATTTACTATATTTTCTTTGATTGTATTGAAATCTGTTAAATATACTCCGATAAATACATCTTAATACAAGTTTGTTTCTGATTTTCTGATGGACATGTTGCCGAAACTAATTATGCTTGAAACTTAACTTTATAATTATGATTTGTTGACTTAGTCACAACTAATGAAGATTACCAAAAAGGTTTTGGTTTCAATAATGATTTAACATTGTACAATTTTCAAAACAAATCATGAATAAACAAATTAAGTTCATATAAGAGTTGTATTATATGTCAACGTAACACAGTTATCTGAAGGAAGCTTTGGAAATTTGTAGAAAAAAAAAACAAAACAAAAATTAAAAAACACCGCTTTAAAGACAGATTAATGACCAAAAAATGGTAATTGTTTTCGGATATTCTTTTAATAAGTAATAGAGCACCAAAATATAAACTTTTATTGGAAAATAACATTAATATTAAAATTACTATTTCTTTTGCAAAATTACAAAAGTTAGTTCTTTGACCTTGAGTCCGTTCACTTCATGAAACCATTGAGCACCAATGATATTTTTTATATATTTATATTGTGCAAAGGCATAGGAGTTTTAATATATTTAAACATCAGTATTCTAAAGAACATGCGATCTTGACTTTTTAACAAACCCATGCAGTTTATCAATATATCAAAATAATCTTTAAATTAAAACCTTAAATGTTTTAATAAACATACTAAAACAAAAAGTTAACAGTTTTTTTCAGGTAGGTGTCCAAATTTATTATGCCAACACTATACTTGTTTTCTACAATAACAATACTGCCTTAAGTGTGGGTAAGACTTACTAATACAATGTGATGAATTGCCATATCTGTTTATCCGGCTAATCTCATCAACATTGAATATAAAACTACCCACGTCTCTGTTGTATAGGTAAGTCATCTCAAACTTGCCGTTCCCTGGTTTAGTTACCATGGTGATTTGGTATACTTTATTTTCTGTAATATCTTTTGATGATGAAGCATTTAAATCAACCACACGTCCATCTTCGTCCTTACTTCCTCTATACATTGTCAAATTTTTATTTAATTTGAAAATTTGGTTTTTAATAATTCTGTTTATTGATAATTCCAAACAATTATCTCTATGTGGTAATGTTAGACTATTTATAAATGTTATAGCTTCCTTAGCAGCAGTCTGAGTAACCCTACTAGATAACTTCACATTTGATAAGTGGAGACATGCACACCAATGTGTGGCTATTTGTGCATGCGAACATTCTCTGTTTTTCGGAATTTCATTAAAAAGACTTATTCCTCGATCATATAATCGACCTTTTCTAGACTTAGTATAATACAACATATCTTTTAAAGTTTCATGTATATCAAATGGTGTTGATAAAGTTTTTGAGTTCATCATGAAATTATTGAATGCTTCGGGATACTTGTGTTTAAACCATGTCGGAAATCGAAAGGCAAAGTATGGCATTCTTTCTTCAATTTTTCCTTGTAATGTCTCCCTGATGGCGTGAAATCTGGCTCCATGGTCACTCATTAATATCAGTATTGTATTGTTAAGGTGTCCGGATTCCTGTAAATACTTTAGAAAATTGAACAAGTCGTCATCCGCCCATTGTAAGTTATTAGAGTTTTCATGACTGTACTCAGAATGAAATCCAAAGATAAACTTCTTCTTTGGTCCATACATCTTAAAACTATCCCTTAACCAGTCTATCAGGACGTTGTGTCTCTGAGTAGATCCCAAACAATATGGACGATTAAACGGGTAGATTTTCTCTGCAGAGAGGTAAAATGGCCGCATGTAGTGATCAACAGGCTGATGTACAAAACCTTTCATCCTGTAGTTAAATGTGCCTATATGCGCCATATCTTCCGTCCACTGTGTAACATAACCGGAGTTTTTGTAATTTTTCCAGATCCAGGGATATCTGTCAACAGATTCCGATTCAGGTTTTCCCCTTCTTGATTCCGGAAGTTCCGTTTCTGATCTTCCGGTAAGAATAGGTAGAAGCGCTTGTGGTGTTCCATCGCCAACAATGTTATAGCCTTCCAGAACAATGCCATCTAAAACATTTGTAAAATAATGATGCGTTTTAGGTAATTTCCGCATCCAAGTCAATCGGGATACAGAATCAAAACCAAACATAAGAACACTTACATCCATACCTCTATTGGTCTTATGTTTAGCAGTCCGTTTGTGTATTGTTTTGTTATACGCAATCCCTGCATGGATGTTAAAATAACGGTTGCCATCTTTAGCAACACAAAATACTTTTATGAAATCAGTAGGCATTTGGACGAAGTTTTTTGACATTTTGACAGGCTTGCCGCTTTCATACTCGCTATCCCCCAGTTTTCTGTAGATAGGAGAATATTGACATGATATTTGTCCGTGTACTTTTTGGGCCTCCTCTGATATATATAACGTACCATTGTGAACCAATACCCAGTTTTTATCGTTATTACAACGTAATGGATCAACGTTGTAGAAAAATTTATCAACTGACGGGTGATACAGCTGTAGAACTGGTTGTACACACACTCTGTCATTAACATAACTCAAATTACCAGAAGTCCTGAACACGATTCGGTTCTTTGAAGTGCTTATTTTGATTCCCTTTTGCGTTCTATTGACTTCCGAGAACCCGGATGTTTTCCAGATGAAACATATTACAACAAGAATTAGTACAAAATAACATCTATATCGTCTCCATAGTTTTTTTATGAATGGTTTCAGGGCTAAAATATACCTCATGTTGACGACGATGACGACTGCAAATATCTAAACTGTCGCTGATCACGGCGAGTATCTGAAATTGACGCCGATCACAGTATCTGAAATTGACGCCGATCACAGTATCTGAAACTGCGCCGATCACGGGGAGTATTTGTAACTGTCGCCGATCACTGGGAGTATTTGTAACTGTCGCCGATCACTGGGAGTTTTTGTAACTGTCGCCGATCACGGGGAGTATTTGTAACTGTCGCCGATCACTGGGAGTTTTTGTAACTGTCGCCGATCACGGGGAGTATTTGTAACTGTCGCCGATCACGGGGAGTATTTGTAACTGTCGCCGATCACGGGGAGTATTTGTAACTGTCGCCGATCACGGGGAGTATTTATAACTGTTGCCGATCACGGGGAGTATTTGTAACTGTCGCCGATCACTGGAAGTATTTGTAACTGTCGCCGATCACGGGGAGTATTTGTAACTGTCGCCGACCATTGGGAGTATTTGTGACTGTCGCCGATCACGGGGAGTATTTGTAACTGTCGTCGATCACTGGGAGTATTTGTAACTGTCGCCGATCACGACACGTGCGATGTTTTTGACCTGCAATAAATACAATGAAATAAATCTTACTAGATATATTACTTTTTAGAACAAAAACATAACTATAATATTATCATCATTGAAAATTAATCTTTGAAATATTGAATTTAATTCGACATTTTCAGGTCATTTGCGACAAAAAAATCACCATTCCTGATTGAATTTCCTTGTACAATTTTTGGATATCCACGACAAATGTTAATGAATTAGCGGTTCATTTGTTCTATGCTAACTTCAAACTGGTTCACGTGATAAATAACTGTTTAAAACAAATTTATTGGCATGCAAATTAAAGTACAACTTGTTACCTAGAAGGGTGTGATACACTGGTGTATGCTGTAAAATCTATCGAGGAGTATAAGCCTGAAGATTTGATTACGATACGAGGGGAAGTCAGAAAGTATATAGAACGGCGTATTCAGCCAAGCGTAACACACATTTTCCTTACTTATTTAGACAACAAAACATTCCGCCATTTTTAACATATCAAGTTTATTTGTCACAACATATTTGTGTAATTCTCAAAAGCATTCAAAGTTGGTGACCATCAAGAAATGATGGAAAATCAAAATGTTGAGTAAAGGGCAGTAGAGGGATCAAATGCCAAAGAAATTCACCGGCGAATGGCCGAGGTGTACGGTGACAGTGGTCCTGCCTATTCCACAGTGGCAAAATGGTCAGCTGAATTTAAACGTGGACGCACCTCACTGAAGGATGACCCACGGTCAGGTCGGCCAGCTGATGCCATCACAAAGGAAATTGTCACGTCTGTGGAGACCCTCATCATGAATGATTGTTGAATTAGGATTGATGCCAAAGCTAGGGAGTGTAACATTTCACATGGAAGTGTATACACGGTTATCCACGAGCATCTTGGGATGTAAAAAGTATCCGCAAGATGGGTCCCCAGAAACCTTAATGTGCAGGATCGCTTCCAAAGACTCCAGTCAAGTCGAGAGCTTCTTGTCATTTATAATGATAACCCGGAGAGCTTCCATTTACGTTTAGTAACTGGTGATGAAACATGGATTCATCATTGGGACCCAGTAACCAAAAAAGAGTCTATTCAATGGAAGCACCTTGGCTCACACCCACCAAAGAAATTCAAAACCAAACCATCAGCTGGCAAAGTCATGGCCACTGTGTTTTGGGATTCTAAGGGTGTTCTGTTAATCTCTATCACTGGGTCTTACTATGGTGATCTAATGAAGCACCTGGAAGCTGCTATTAAATTAAAAAGGAGGGAAGAGTTGAGCCGAGGGGTATTGCTTCTTCGTGACAATGCTCCTGTGCACAAGTCAAGGATTGCAAAAGCAGCGATTCGTGAATGCAAGTTCGAACAACTTAATCACCCACCCTACAGTCCTGATTTGGCACCCAGTGATTATTTCCTATTTAGAAGTTTAAAATCCCATTTACGGTATAGCAGATTTCCTGATGATGATTGACTTAAGGCTGCCACAGAGGCATGGTTTCAGGTCCAAACCGAAGACTTCTATTTCAAAGGTATAGACAGTCTGAAAGAAAAGTGAGCTAAGTGCATTGGGGTAAATGGGGACTATATTGAAAAATAATAATAAAATGTATGGTTTGTTGCGGCAATATATACCCTATTCTATGAACTTTTTTACTTCCCCTCGTAATTATGATTAATAGTGTTCCTTAGTATCTGTACAAACTGCATGGATACTGAAATGGTTAATCAGTTTACTGAGGTCAAATACGCTGAACTACCCAAATCCTTTACTTAATGACCCTCGTTCGATCGTGTTTTTTTCTAATGCTCTCCTATGATAGGTTAAACCCGATAGAAATGAAACACATGTTAATGTTTTATGTTAATTTCATAATTATAACCGATTCAAACTATAGTTTTATAAATGTTAATTACCGTTACCAGATGAGATGTTGAGTTAAAGCTGCTATCCAGTGTAATTCCGTGGCTGTGATAACAATGTACATTTGGTTATATTGACATCCATTACCCAGCACATCAACCAGCAGACTTCTTAGTGTTACCACAAACTATATGATGCTCCGTGATAAATCAATAACGGCATCAGACTAGCTAAAGCATAGTACTGGTTATATATTTGACACCAAACACAAGTTTATCATCGTCTTCTTACGATTTCTCGCTTGTCTTCCTTATTTCATTAAATTACCAATTCTTGTTGGTGTCTAAATTTGCATTTGTAAGAAGATAAATACGACAGTGTACCACATTCATATTTTGGCATATTACATGAAAGTCGCATTGCCGAATTTATCAAAGCACGGAATGGTATTACTAAAAAGGTTCCGGATTTCTTCGTAACATTTCGACAGATACTACTGAAATATATCTTGAGGACGAAAAATACAGCTTGAACGATTTTGCTAAAAAATATTACACTTATGAAACCAGATGCGATCTGGCGATGTCCCATTATTATTAATCTTAAATTTTATTAATTGTCGCTAGAAATGATTGGACATAGACATGAACATAAACATGCAGTTCATATGTAAACACTAAATCTTATTAGAATGTTTGGTTAAACGCACTATTACAGGCCCGTATGAAAGGGGGGGGGAGTTTATATGAATTTTCTTCCTTGCTTTACACTTGCTTTGTAAGGGTGATGATTTTGCGCGCCTTAAATCAGTTCATCGCTAGAGCTAATATTTTTTTTTAAATTTAATAAGGGTCTAACTACCTTAAGGTCAAAAGGCAGGTACCTACCTACCCATCATTTTGACAACTTCCATCGGTACTCTGCACATCATGCGTCTGTGCCTACACGATATCTCGGACCCAGCTACGCCCCTGCACACACACACACCACACACACACACACACACACACACCACACACACACACACACACACACACACACACACACACACACAAGCACACAACTACACTGGCACACACACATACTGACACACATACACTGGCACATACACACTGACACACATTCACTGGTACACACACGCATTGACATACACACAAACACACTGACACACATACACTGGCACACAAACGCGTTGACAAACAAATACACTGGCACACACACACACAAACACACGCATTGGCACATACAAACATACACACACACACACAACCACACACACAAACATAAACACACACACACTTACACACACATACGCTCATACATAGTAATTGGCACACTCACATAAACGCACACACACACACACAGATGCATTGGCACATACACACATACACAAACACACACACAAAACCACACACACACACACACACACACACACACACACACACACACACACACACACACTCATACATAGAAATTGACACACTCACATAAACGCACATACACACTGGTACACACACAGACATAGACGCATTGGCATATACACACATACACAAACACACACACAAGCACACAACTACACTGGCACACACACGCATTGACACACACGTACTCAACACACAGACACTGGCACACACACACACACACTGACACACATACACTGGCACACAAACGCGTTGACACACACACACACTGACACAAATAAACTGGTACACACACGCATACATACAGATTGATACTCACACTGGCACACGCATACTTACACACACACTTATTGACACACACATTGACACGCACACGCACCGACACACACATTAAACATACACATACTCGCACACACACTGACATACATACACTGGCACACAAACGCATTGACGCACACACATACATATACACTGACATACACACATACTCTCGGACACACTGGCACACACAAACTGACACAGACACTTACACATCCTGGCACACCCATAAACTTACACATACACACTTACACACAAAAACGGACACAAACACACTTGCACACACACAGAGACATACACACTGGCACATACACACTAATACACACACGCACTGAAACACACACACACTGACACACATACATACACACACTAGCACATAGATTATGTATTGCAGGTATTTTAATTGCCCAAATGGTGCAAGTGATGGATTAAGAGTGTCTCTTTGATTGACCAATCCGTGACGTCCTTTTCTGGGTCCTTTGGTTAAGTACCCCTTTTCGACGACGTCCGTAACAAGTTTTGTAATCTCCACTGGGATTGGATGTATGACTTGTGTCAGATAGGCAAATCACAGAGCGTGCAATAAAGAGGGATGTTTTCGATAACGTCCGTACTGTTTTCTAGATCTGATTTCAATCCCATTTTTTGATCAAGCTCGAAGATTATTTTTGACCTATAGTTTGTCCATAGAAAATTGAGTTAACAAAACTTGGGATGTTTCAATAACGTTCGTACAGTTTATGTTGTAAATTTCGATCCTATTTTTTGCTTTAGCTCGGGTTGAAAGTAAAATTAAATGAGCAATGATTTAGAGTTGAGTGAGTAATGGAGTTTAAGGTCCAAGTCAAGAATATTTCACTGATATTTAGACTTAGCCAGCTACAGGCAAAGGTGCAGAAATTTTGCCTTTGTGTTATGCATGGCGCAAGAGCATTCACTACCCACTTGAAGTCTTGAGTCAGACCCGACCGCGGATCGAACCCACGACCTCCCTCATACGAAGTAAGCACTCTAACAACTGAGGTACCGCAGTGGTTGGTAATGATTTAGACACAAAGTTTATCCCGGATGAAGTATTGAAGGAAATTTGATTAGATATCTTTCCAGTCCTGACATATTAACGGAAACATACACGTTGTGGTGCTTCATTCAGACACACAACCACACACACACACTGACACACACATACACTCATACATAGACATTGACACATATAAACGCACACACACTGGCACACACACACACACAGACCAACTGACACATACACACATACACCAACAAACACACAAGCACACAACTACACTGGCACTCACACGCATCGACACACACACACACACACACAACACACACACACACACACACACACAAGCACACAACTACACTGGCACACACAGGCATTGACACACACATACTGACACACATACACTGGCACATACACACTGACACACATTCACTGGTACACACACGCATTGACATACACACAAACACACTGGCACACATACACTGGCACACAAACGCGTTGACAAACAAATACACTGGCACACACACACACAAACACACGCATTGGCACATACAAACATACACACACACACACAACACACACACACACACACACACAACCACACACACAAACATAAACACACACACACTTACACACACATACACTCATACATAGTAATTGGCACGCTCACATAAACGCACACACACACACACACACAGATGCATTGGCACATACACACATACACAAACACACACCACACAACCACATACACACACACACACACTCATACATAGAAATTGACACACTCACATAAACGCACATACACACTGGTACACACACAGACATAGACGCATTGGCATATACACACATACACAAACACACACACAAGCACAAACTACACTGGCACACACACGCATTGACACACATGTACTCAACACACAGACACTGGCACACACACACACTGACACACATACACTGGCACACAAACGCGTTCACACACAAACACACACACTGACACAAATAAACTGGTACACACACGCATACATACAGATTGATACTCACACTGGCACACGCATACTTACACACACACACTTACTGACACACACATTGACACGCACACGCACCGAAACACACATAAAACATACACATACTCGCACACACACTGACATACATACACTGGCACACAAACGCATTGACGCACACACATACATATACACTGACATACACACATACTCTCGGACACACACTGGCGCACACAAACTGACTCAGACACTTACACATCCTGGCACACCCATAAACTTACACATACACACTTACACAAAAACGGACTGAAACACACACACACACATACACACACTGACACAAACACACTTGCACACACACAGAGACATACACACTGGCACACACACTAATACACACACGCACTGAAACACACACACACTGACACACATACATACACACACTAGCACATAGATTATGTATTGCAGGTATTTTAATTGCCCAAATGGTGCAAGTGATGGATTAAGAGTGTCTCTTTGATTGACCAATCCGTGACGTCCTTTTCTGGGTCCTTTGGTTAAGTACCCCTTTTCGACGACGTCCGTAACAAGTTTTGTAATATCCACTGGGATTGGATGTATGACTTGTGTCAGATAGGCAAATCACAGAGCGTGTAATAAAGAGGGATGTTTTCGATAACGTCCGTACTGTTTTCTAGATCTGATTTCAATCCCATTTTTTGATCAAGCTCGAAGATTTTTTTGACCTATAATTTGTCCATAGAAAATTGAGTTAACAAAACTTGGGATGTTTTCAATAACGTTCGTACAGTTTATGTTGTAAATTTCGATCCTATTTTTTGCTTTAGCTCGGGTTGAAAGTAAAATTAAATGAGCAATGATTTAGAGTTGAGTTGAGTAATGGAGTTTAAGGTCCAAGTCAAGAATACTTCACTGATATTTAGACTTAGCCAGCTACAGGCAAAGGTGCAGAAATTTTGCCTTTGTGTTATGCATGGCGCAAGAGCATTCACTACCCACTTTGAAGTCTTGAGTCAGACCCGACCGCGGATCGAACCCACGACCTCCCTCATACGAAGCACGCACTCTAACAACTGAGGTACCGCAGTGGTTGGTAATGATTTAGACACAAAGTTTATCCCGGATGAAGTATTGAAGGAAATTTGATTAGATATCTTTCCAGTCCTGACATATTAACGGAAACATACACGTTGTGGTGCTTCATTCAGACACACAACCACACACACACACTGACACACACATACACTCATACATAGACATTGACACATATAAACGCACACACACACTGGCACACACACACACACAGACCAACTGACACATACACACATACACCAACAAACACACAAGCACACAACTACACTGGCACTCACACGCATCGACACACACATACTGACACACATACACTGACACACACACACACTGACACACATACACTGGTACACACACGCATTATCATACACACAAACACACTGACACACATACACTGGCACACAAACGCGTTGACACACACACACACTGACACACATAAACTGGTACACACACAATTTGACACACACACTCACAAACCACACACACACACACACACACATACTGACACACACATACACTCATACATAGAAATTGACATACTCACATAAACGCACACAACTACACTGGCACACACAGGCATTGACACACACATACTGACACACATACACTGGCACATACACACTGACACACATTCACTGGTACACACACGCATTGACATACACACAAACACACTGACACACATACACTGGCACACATAAACTGGTACACACACGAATTGACACACACACTCACAAAACCACACACACACACACACACACACACATACTGACACACACATACACTCATACATAGAAATTGACATACTCACATAAACGCACACACACACACACACACACACACACACACACACACACAGTATTGAAGGAAATTTGATTAGATATCTTTCCAGTCCTGACATATTAACGGAAACATACACGTTGTGGTGCTTCATTCAGACACACAACCACACACACACACTGACACACATACACTCATACATAGAAATTGACACATATAAACGCACACACACACACAGACCAACTGACACATACACACATACACCAACAAACACACAAGCACACAACTACACTGGCACTCACACGCATCGACACACACACACACACACACACACACACACACCACACACACACATACACAAACACACACACAAGCACACAACTACACTGGCACACACAGGCATTGACACACACATACTGACACACATACACTGGCACATACACACTGACACACATTCACTGGTACACACACGCATTGACATACACACAAACACACTGACACACATACACTGGCACACAAACGCGTTGACAAACAAATACACTGGCACACACACACAAACACACGCATTGGCACATACAAACATACACACACACACACAAACATAAACACACACACACTTACACACACATACACTCATACATAGTAATTGGCACACTCACATAAACGCACACACACACACAGATGCATTGGCACATACACACATACACAAACACACACACACACAACCACATACACACACACACACACACACACACACACATACACACACACACACACTCATACATAGAAATTGACACACTCACATAAACGCACATACACACTGGTACACACACAGACATAGACGCATTGGCATATACACACATACACAAACAAACACACAAGCACACAACTACACTGGCACTCACACGCATCGACACACACACACACACACACACACACACACACACACACACAAACACACACACAGCACACAACTACACTGGCACACACAGGCATTGACACACACATACTGACACACATACACTGGCACATACACACTGACACACATTCACTGGTACACACACGCATTGACATACACACAAACACACTGGCACACATACACTGGCACACAAACGCGTTGACAAACAAATACACTGGCACACAAACACACAAACACACGCATGGCACATACAAACATACACACACACACACACACACACACACACACACACACACAACCACACACACAAACATAAACACACACCAACTTACACACACATACACTCATACATAGTAATTGGCACGCTCACATAAACGCACACACACACACACACACAGATGCATTGGCACATACACACATACACAAACACACACACACACAACCACATACACACACACACACACTCATACATAGAAATTGACACACTCACATAAACGCACATACACACTGGTACACACACAGACATAGACGCATTGGCATATACACACATACACAAACACACACACAAGCACACAACTACACTGGCACACACACGCATTGACACACATGTACTCAACACACAGACACTGGCACACACACACACTGACACACATACACTGGCACACAAACGCGTTCACACACAAACACACACACTGACACAAATAAACTGGTACACACACGCATACATACAGATTGATACTCACACTGGCACACGCATACTTACACACACACACTTACTGACACACACATTGACACGCACACGCACCGAAACACACATAAAACATACACATACTCGCACACACACTGACATACATACACTGGCACACAAACGCATTGACGCACACACATACATATACACTGACATACACACATACTCTCGGACACACACTGGCGCACACAAACTGACTCAGACACTTACACATCCTGGCACACCCATAAACTTACACATACACACTTACACACAAAAACGGACTGAAACACACACACACACACATACACACACTGACACAAACACACTTGCACACACACAGAGACATACACACTGGCACATACACACTAATACACACACGCACTGAAACACACACACACTGACACACATACATACACACACTAGCACATAGATTATGTATTGCAGGTATTTTAATTGCCCAAATGGTGCAAGTGATGGATTAAGAGTGTCTCTTTGATTGACCAATCCGTGACGTCCTTTTCTGGGTCCTTTGGTTAAGTACCCCTTTTCGACGACGTCCGTAACAAGTTTTGTAATCTCCACTGGGATTGGATGTATGACTTGTGTCAGATAGGCAAATCACAGAGCGTGTAATAAAGAGGGATGTTTTCGATAACGTCCGTACTGTTTTCTAGATCTGATTTCAATCCCATTTTTTGATCAAGCTCGAAGATTATTTTTGACCTATAATTTGTCCATAGAAAATTGAGTTAACAAAACTTGGGATGTTTTCAATAACGTTCGTACAGTTTATGTTGTAAATTTCGATCCTATTTTTTGCTTTAGCTCGGGTTGAAAGTAAAATTAAATGAGCAATGATTTAGAGTTGAGTTGAGTAATGGAGTTTAAGGTCCAAGTCAAGAATACTTCACTGATATTTAGACTTAGCCAGCTACAGGCAAAGGTGCAGAAATTTTGCCTTTGTGTTATGCATGGCGCAAGAGCATTCACTACCACTTTGAAGTCTTGAGTCAGACCCGACCGCGGATCGAACCCACGACCTCCCTCATACGAAGCACGCACTCTAACAACTGAGGTACCGCAGTGGTTGGTAATGATTTAGACACAAAGTTTATCCGGATGAAGTATTGAAGGAAATTTGATTAGATATCTTTCCAGTCCTGACATATTAACGGAAACATACACGTTGTGGTGCTTCATTCAGACACACAACCACACACACACACTGACACACACATACACTCATACATAGACATTGACACATATAAACGCACACACACACTGGCACACACACACACACAGACCAACTGACACATACACACATACACCAACAAACACACAAGCACACAACTACACTGGCACTCACACGCATCGACACACACATACTGACACACATACACTGACACACACACACACTGACACACATACACTGGTACACACACGCATTATCATACACACAAAACACACTGACACACATACACTGGCACACAAACGCGTTGACACACACAAACTGACACACATAAACTGGTACACACACAATTTGACACACACACTCACAAAACCACACACACACACACACACACACACACACATACTGACACACATACACTCATACATAGAAATTGACATACTCACATAAACGCACATAACTACACTGGCACACACAGGCATTGACACACACATACTGACACACATACACTGGCACATACACACTGACACACATTCACTGGTACACACACGCATTGACATACACACAAACACACTGACACACATACACTGGCACACATAAACTGGTACACACACGAATTGACACACACACTCACAAAACCACACACACACACACACACACATACTGACACACACATACACTCATACATAGAAATTGACATACTCACATAAACGCACACACACACACACACACACACACACACACACACACACACACACACACACACACACACACACACACACACACACACACACACACACACACACAGTATTGAAGGAAATTTGATTAGATATCTTTCCAGTCCTGACATATTAACGGAAACATACACGTTGTGGTGCTTCATTCAGACACACAACCACACACACACACTGACACACACATACACTCATACATAGAAATTGACACATATAAACGCACACACACACACACAGACCAACTGACACATACACACATACACCAACAAACACACAAGCACACAACTACACTGGCACTCACACGCATCGACACACACACACATACACACACACACACACACACACACACACACACACACACACACACACACACACACACACACACATACACAAACACACACACAAGCACACAACTACACTGGCACACACAGGCATTGACACACACATACTGACACACATACACTGGCACATACACACTGACACACATTCACTGGTACACACACGCATTGACATACACACAAACACACTGACACACATACACTGGCACACAAACGCGTTGACAAACAAATACACTGGCACACACACACACAAACACACGCATTGGCACATACAAACATACACACACACACACAACCACACACACAAACATAAACACACACACACTTACACACACATACACTCATACATAGTAATTGGCACACTCACATAAACGCACACACACACACAGATGCATTGGCACATACACACATACACAAACACACACACACACAACCACATACACACACACACACACACACACACACACACACACACACTCATACATAGAAATTGACACACTCACATAAACGCACATACACACTGGTACACACACAGACATAGACGCATTGGCATATACACACATACACAAACACACACACAAGCACACAACTACACTGGCACACACACGCATTGGCACACACGTACTCAACACACAGACACTGGCACACACACAACTGACACACATACACTGGCACACAAACGCGTTGACACACACACACACACTGACACAAATAAACTGGTACACACACGCATACATACAGATTGATACTCACACTGGCACACGCATACTTACACACACACACTTACTGACACACACATTGACACGCACACGCACCGAAACACACATAAAACATACACATACTCGCACACACACTGACATACATACACTGGCACACAACGCATTGACGCACACACATACATATACACTGACATACACACATACTCTCGGACACACACTGGCGCACACAAACTGGCACAGACACTTACACATCCTGGCACACCCATAAACTTACACATACACACTTACACACAAAAACGGACTGAAACACACACACACACACACACACATACACACACTGACACAAACACACTTGCACACACACAGAGACATACACACTGCACATACACACTAATACACACACGCACTGAAACACACACACACTGACACACATACATACACACACTAGCACATAGATTATGTATTGCAGGTATTTTAATTGCCCAAATGGTGCAAGTGATGGATAAGAATGTCTCTTTGATGACCAATCCGTGACGTCCTTTTCTGGGTCCTTTGGTTAAGTACCCCTTTTCGACGACGTCCGTAACAAGTTTGTAATCTCCACTGGGATTGGATGTATGACTTGTGTCAGATAGGCAAATCACAGAGCGTGTAATAAAGAGGGATGTTTTCGATAACGTCCGTACTGTTTTCTAGATCTGATTTCAATCCCATTTTTGATCAAGCTCGAAGATTATTTTGACCTATAATTTGTCCATAGAAAATTGAGTTAACAAACTTGGGATGTTTTCAATAACGTTCGTACAGTTTATGTTGTAAATTTCGATCCTATTTTTTGCTTTAGCTCGGGTTGAAAGTAAAATTAAATGAGCAATGATTTAGAGTTGAGTTGAGTAATGGAGTTTAAGGTCCAAGTCAAGAATACTTCACTGATATTTAGACTTAGCCAGCTACAGGCAAAGGTGCAGAAATTTTGCCTTTGTGTTATGCATGGCGCGCGCAAGAGCATTCACTACCCACTTTGAAGTCTTGAGTCAGACCCGACCGCGGATCGAACCCACGACCTCCCTCATACGAAGCAAGCACTCTAACAACTGAGGTACGCAGTGGTTGGTAATGATTTAGACACAAAGTTTATCCCGGATGAAGTATTGAAGGAAATTTGATTAGATATCTTTGCAGTCCTGACATATTAACGGAAACATACACGTTGTGGTGCTTCATTCAGACACAACCACACACACACACTGACACACACATACACTCATACATAGAAATTGACACATATAAACGCACACACACACTGGCACACACACACACACAGACCAACTGACACATACACACATACACCAACAAACACACAAGCACACAACTACACTGGCACTCACACGCATCGACACACACATACTGACACACATACACTGACACACACACACACTGACACACATACACTGGTACACACACGCATTATCATACACACAAACACACTGACACACATACACTGGCACAAAACGCGTTGACACACACCACTGACACACATAAACTGGTACACACACGAATTGACACACACACTCACAAAACCACACACACACACACAGACACACACACACACACACACACACACACACACACATACACAAACACACACACAAGCACACAACTACACTGGCACACATAGGTATTGACACACACATACTGACACACATACACTGGCACATACACACTGACACACATTTACTGGTACACACACGCATTGACATACACACAAACACACTGACACACATACACTGGCACACAGACGCGTTGACAAACAAATACACTGGCACACACACACACAAACACACGCGTTGGCACATACAAACATACACACACACACACACACACAACCACACACACAAACATAAACACACACACACTTACACACACATACACTCATACATAGTAATTGGCACACTCACATAAACGCACACACACACACAGATGCATTGGCACATACACACATACACAAACACACACACACACAAAACCACATACACACACACACACTCATACATAGAAATTGACACACTCACATAAACGCACATACACACTGGTACACACACAGACATAGACGCGTTGGCATATACACACATACACAAACACACACACAAGCACACAACTACACTGGCACACACACGCATTGACACACACGTACTCAACACACAGACACTGGCACACACACACACACTGACACACATACACTGGCACACAAACGCGTTGACACACACACACACACTGATACAAATAAACTGGTACACACACGCATACATACAGATTGATACTCACACTGGCACACGCATACTTACACACACACACTTACTGACACACACATTGACACGCACACGCACCGAAACACACATAAAACATACACATACTCGCACACACACTGACATACATACACTGGCACACAAACGCATTGACGCACACACATATACACTGACATACACACATACTCTCGGACACACACTGGCGCACACAAACTGACAACAGACACTTACACATCCTGGCACACCCATAAACTTACACATACACACTTACACACAAAAACGGACTGAAACACACACACACACATACACACACTGACACAAACACACTTGCACACACACAGAGACATACACACTGGCACATACACACTAATACACACACGCACTGAAACACACACACACTGACACATATACATACACACACTAGCACATAGATTATGTATTGCAGGTATTTTAATTGCCCAAATGGTGCAAGTGATGGATTAAGAGTGTCTCTTTGATTGACCAATCCGTGACGTCCTTTTCTGGGGCCTTTGGTTAAGTACCCCTTTTCGACGACGTCCGTAACAAGTTTTGTAATCTCCACTGGGATTGGATGTATGACTTGTGTCAGATAGGCAAATCACAGAGCGTGTAATAAAGAGGGATGTTTTCGATAACGTCCGTACTGTTTTCTAGATCTGATTTCAATCCCATTTTTTGATCAAGCTCGAAGATTATTTTTGACCTATAATTTGTCCATAGAAAATTGAGTTAACAAAACTTGGGATGTTTACAATAACGTTCGTACAGTTTATGTTGTAAATTTCGATCCTATTTTTTGCTTTAGCTCGGGTTGAAAGTAAAATTAGATGAGCAATGATTTAGAGTTGAGTTGAGTAATGGAGTTTAAGGTCCAAGTCAAGAATACTTCACTGATATTTAGACTTAGCCAGCTACAGGCAAAGGTGCAGAAATTTTGCCTTTGTGTTATGCATGGCGCAAGAGCATTCACTACCCACTTTGAAGTCTTGAGTCAGACCCGACCGCGGATCGAACCCACGACCTCCCTCATACGAAGCAAGCACTCTAACAACTGAGGTACCGCAGTGGTTGGTAATGATTTAGACACAAAGTTTATCCCGGATGAAGTATTGAAGGAAATTTGATTAGATATCTTTCCAGTCCTGACATATTAACGGAAACATACACGTTGTGGTGCTTCATTCAGACACACAACCACACACACACACTGACACACACATACACTCATACATAGAAATTGACACATATAAACGCACACACACACTGGCACACACACACTCACAGACCAACTGACACATACACCAACAAACACACAAGCACACAACTACACTGGCACTCACACGCATCGACACACACATACTGACACACATACACTGACACACACACACACACACACTGACACACATACACTGGTACACACACGCATTATCATACACACAAACACACTGACACACATACACTGGCACAGAAACGCGTTGACACACACACACTGACACACATAAACTGGTACACACACGAATTGACACACACACTCACAAAACCACACACACACACATACTGACACACACATACACTCATACATAAAAATTGACATACTCACATAAACGCACACACACACACACACACACACACACATACTGACACACACATACTGTCATACATAGAAATTGACATACTCACATAAACGCACACACACACACACACACACACACACACACACACACACATACACACACACACACACACACACACACATACTCATACATAGAAATTGACGCACTCACATAAACGCACATACACTCTGGTACACACACAGACATAGACGCATTGGCATACACACACATACACAAACACACACACAAGCACACAACTACACTGGCACACACACGCATTGACACACACGTACTCAACACACAGACACTGGCACACACACACACACACACACTGACACACATACACTGGCACACAAACGCGTTGACACACACACACACACTGACACAAATAAACTGGTACACACACGCATACATACAGATTGATACTCACACTGGCACACGCATACTTACACACACACACTACTGACACACACATTGACACGCACACGCACCGAAACACACATAAAACATACACATACTCGCACACACACTGACATACATACACTGGCACACAAACGCATTGACGCACACACATACATATACACTGACATACACATACTCTCGGACACACACTGGCACACACAAACTGACACAGACACTTACACATCCTGGCACACCCATAAACTTACACATACACACTTACACACAAAAACGGACTGAAACACACACACACACACATACACACTGACACAAACACACTTGCACACACACAGAGACATACACACTGGCACATACACACTAATACACACACGCACTGAAACACACACACACTGACACACATACATACACACACTAGCACATAGATTATGTATTGCAGGTATTTTAATTGCCCAAATGGTGCAAGTGATGGATTAAGAGTGTCTCTTTGATTGACCAATCCGTGACGTCCTTTTCTGGGTCTTTTGGTTAAGTACCCCTTTTCGACGACGTCCGTAACAAGTTTTGTAATCTCCACTGGGATTGGATGTATGACTTGTGTCAGATAGGCAAATCACAGAGCGTGTAATAAAGAGGGATGTTTTCGATAACGTCCGTACTGTTTTCTAGATTTGATTTCAATCCCATTTTTGATCAAGCTCGAAGATTTTTTTGACCTATAATTTGTCCATAGAAAATTGAGTTAACAAAACTTGGGATGTTTTCAATAACGTTCGTACAGTTTATGTTGTAAATTTCGATCCTATTTTTTGCTTTAGCTCGGGTTGAAAGTAAAAATTAAATGAGCAATGATTTAGAGTTGAGTTGAGTAATGGAGTTTAAGGTCCAAGTCAAGAATACTTCACTGATATTTAGACTTAGCCAGCTACAGGCAAATGTGCAGAAATTTTGCCTTTGTGTTATGCATGGCGCAAGAGCATTCACTACCCACTTTGAAGTCTTGAGTCAGACCCGACCGCGGATCGAACCCACGATCTCCCTCATACGAAGCAAGCACTCTAACAACTGAGGTACCGCAGTGGTTGGTAATGATTTAGACACAAAGTTTATCCCGGATGAAGTATTGAAGGAAATTTGATTAGATATCTTTCCAGTCCTGACATATTAACGGAAACATACACGTTGTGGTGCTTCATTCAGACACACAACCACACACACACACTGACACACACATACACTCATACATAGAAATTGACACATATAAACGCACACACACACTGGCAGACGCACACACACACAGACCAACTGACACATACACACATACACCAACAAACACACAAGCACACAACTACACTGGCACTCACACGCATCGACACACACATACTGACACACATACACTGACACACACACACACACTGACACACATACACTGGTACACACACGCATTATCATACACACAAACACACTGACACACATACACTGGCACACAAACGCGTTGACACACACACACACTGACACACATAAACTGGTACACACACAATTTGACACACACACTCACAAAACCACACACACACACACACACACATACTGACACACACATACACTCATACATAGAAATTGACATACTCACATAAACGCACACAACTACACTGGCACACACAGGCATTGACACACACATACTGACACACATACACTGGCACATACACACTGACACACATTCACTGGTACACACACGCATTGACATACACACAAACACACTGACACACATACACTGGCACACATAAACTGGTACACACACGAATTGACACACACACTCACAAAACCACACACACACACACACACATACTGACACACACATACACTCATACATAGAAATTGACATACTCACATAAACGCACACACACACACACACACACACACACACACACACACACACACACACACACACACACACACACACACAAACAGTATTGAAGGAAATTTGATTAGATATCTTTGCAGTCCTGACATATTAACGGAAACATACACGTTGTGGTGCTTCATTCAGACACACAACCACACACACACACTGACACACACATACACTCATACATAGAAATTGACACATATAAACGCACACACACACTGGCACACACACACAGACCAACTGACACATACACACATACACCAACAAACACACAAGCACACAACTACACTGGCACTCACACGGATCGACACACACATACTGACACACATACACTGACACACATACACTGGTACACACACGCATTATCATACACACAAACACACTGACACACATACACTGGCACACAAACGCGTTGACACACACACACACACACTGACACAGATAAACTGGTACACACACGAATTGACACACACACTCACAAAACCACACAAACACCACACACATACTGACACACACATACACTCATACATAGAAATTGACATACTCACATAAACGCACACACACACACACACACACACACACACACACACACACACACACACACACACACACACACACACATACACAAACACACACACAAGCACACAACTACACTGGCCCATACAGGCATTGACACACACATACACTGGCACATACACACTGACACACATTCAATGGTACACACACGCATTGACATACACACAAACACACTGACACACATACACTGGCACACATAAACTGGTACACACACGAATTGACACACACACTCACAAAACCAAACACACACACACACACACACACACACACACACACACACACACACACACACACACACACACACAAACATAAACACACACACACTTACACACACATACACTCATACATAGTAATTGGCACACTCACATAAACGCACACACACACACACACAGATGCATTGGCACATACACACATACACAAACACACACACACACAACCACATACACACACACACACACACACTCATACATAGAAATTGACACACTCACATAAACGCACATACACACTGGTACACAAACAGACATAGACGCATTGGCATATACACACATACACAAACACACACACAAGCACACAACTACACTGGCACACACACGCATTGACACACACGTACTCAACACACAGACACTGGCACACACACACACTGACAAACATACACTGGCACACAAACGCGTTGACACACACACACACACTGACACAAATAAACTGGTACACACACGCATACATACAGATTGATACTCACACTGGCACACGCATACTTACACACACACACTTACTGACACACACATTGACACGCACACGCACCGAAACACACATAAAACATACACATACTCGCACACACACTGACATACATACACTGGCACACAAACAAACGCATTGACGCACACACATACATATACACTGACATACACACATACTCTCGGACACACACTGGCCACACAAACTGACACAGACACTTACACATCCTGGCACACGCATAAACTTACCCATACACACTTACACACAAAAACGGACTGACACACACACACACACATACACACACTGACACAAAAACACTGCCACACACACAGAGACATACACACTGGCACATACACACTAACACACACGTGAAACAAACACACACACTGACACACATACATACACACACTAGCACATAGATTATGTATTGCAGGTATTTTAATTGCCCAAATGGTGCAAGTGATGGATTAAGAGTGTCTCTTTGATTTACCAATCCGCGACGTCCTTTTCTGGGTCCCTTTGGTTAAGTACCCCTTTTCGACGACGTCCGTAACAAGTTTTGTAATCTCCACTGGGATTGGATGTATGACTTGTGTCAGATAGGCAAATCACAGAGCGTGTAATAAAGAGGGATGTTTTCGATAACGTCCGTACTGTTTTCTAGATCTGATTTCAATCCCATTTTTGATCAAGCTCGAAGATTATTTTTGACCTATAATTTGTCCATAGAAAAATTGAGTTAACAAAACTTGGGATTTTACAATAAACGTTCGTACAGTTTATGTTGTAAATTTCGATCCTATTTTTGTTTTAGCTCGGGTTGAAAGTAAAATTAGATGAGCATGATTTAGAGTTGAGTTGAGTAATGGAGTTTAAGGTCCAAGTCAAGAATACTTCACTGATATTTTAGACTTAGCCAGCTACAGGCAAAGTGCAGAAATTTTGCCTTTGTGTTATGCATGGCGCAGAGCATTCACTACCCACTTGAAGTCTTGAGTCAGACCCGACCGCGGATCGAACCCACGACCTCCCTCATACGAAGCAAGCACTCTAACAACTGAGGTACCGCAGTGGTTTGGTAATGATTTAGACACAAAGTTTATATCCCGGATGAAGTATTGAAAGGAAATTTGATTAGATATCTTTCCAGTCCTGACATATTAACGGAAACATACACGTTGTGGTGCTTCATTCAGACACACAACCACACACACACACTGACACACATACACTCATACATAGAAATTGACACATATAAACGCACACACACCACTGGCACACACACCACAGACCAACTGACACATACACCAACAAACACACAGCACACAACTACACTGGCACTCACACACGCATCGACACACACATACTGACACACATACATTGACACACACACACACACACACTGACACATACACTGGTTACATGGTACACACACGCATTAATCATACACACAAACACACTGACACACATACACTGGCACAGAAACGCGTTGACACACACACACACTGACACACATAACTGGTACACACACGAATTGACACCACACTCACAAAACCACACACACACATACACACACATTACTGACACACATACACTCATACATAGAAATTGACATACTCACATAAACGCACACACACACACACACACACACACACACATACACTCATACATAGAAATTGACATACTCACATAAACGCACAACACACACACACACACTCATACATAGAAATGACACACTCACATAAACGCACATACACTCTGGTACACACCAGACATAGACGCATTGGCATATACACACATACACAAAACACACACAAGCACACAACTACACTGGCACACACACGCATTGACATACACGTACTCATCACACAGACACTGGCACACACCACACTGACACACATACACTGGCACACAAACGCGTTGACACACACACACACACACACTGACACAAATAAACTGGTACACACACGCATACATACAGATTGATACTCACACTGGCACACGCATACTTACACACACACACACTTACTGACACACACATTGACACGCACACGCACCGAAACACACATAAAACAACACATACTCGCACACACACTGACATACATACACTGGCACACAAACGCATTGACGCACACACATACATATACACTGACATACACACATACTCTCGGACACACACTGGCACACACAAACTGACACAGACACTTACACATCCTGGCACACCCATAAACTTACACATACACACTTACACACAAAAACGGACTGAAACACACACACACACACATACACACACTGACACAAACACTTGCACACACACAGAGACATACACACTGGCACATACACACTAATACACACACGCACTGAAACACACACACACTGACACACATACATACACACACTAGCACATAGATTATGTATTGCAGGTATTTTAATTGCCCAAATGGTGCAAGTGATGGATTAAGAGTGTCTCTTTGATTGACCAATCCGTGACGTCTTTTTCTGGGTCCTTTGTTAAGTACCCTTTTCGACGACGTCCGTAACAAGTTTTTATCTCCACTGGATTGGATGTATGACTTGTGTCAGATAGGCAAATCACAGAGCGTGTAATAAAGAGGGATGTTTTCGATAACGTCCGTACTGTTTTCTAGATCTGATTTCAATCCCATTTTTTGATCAAGCTCGAAGATTATTTTTGACCTATAGTTTGTCCATAGAAAATTGAGTTAACAAAACTTGGGATGTTTACAATAACGTTCGTACAGTTTATGTTGTAAATTTCGATCCTATTTTTTGCTTTAGCTCGGGTTGAAAGTAAAATTAGATGAGCAATGATTTAGAGTTGAGTTATGTAATGGAGTTTAAGGTCCAAGTCAAGAATACTTCACTGATATTTAGACTTAGCCAGCTACTGGCAAAGGTGCAGAAATTTTGCCTTTGTGTTATGCATGGCGCAAGAGCATTCACTACCCACTTTGAAGTCTTGAGTCAGACCCGACCGCGGATCGAACCCACGACCTCCCTCATACGAAGCAAGCACTCTAACAACTGAGGTACCGCAGTGGTTGTACTGATTTAGACACAAAGTTTATCCGGATGAAGTATTGAAGGAAATTTGATTAGATATCTTTCCAGTCCTGACATATTACGGAAACATACACGTTGTGGTGCTTCATTCAACACACAACCACACACAACTGACACACACATACACTCATACATAGAAATTGACACATATAAACGCACCACACACTGGCACACACACACTCACAGACCAACTGACACATACACCAACAAACACACAAGCACACAACTACACTGGCACTCAACGCATCGACACACCATACATGTGACACACATACACTGACACACCAACACACACACTGACACACATACTGGTACACACACGCATTATCATACACACAAACACACTGACAAAACATACACTGGCACAGAACGCGTTGACACACACACACACTGACACACATAAACTGGTACACACACGAATTGACACACACACTCACAAAACCACACACACACACACACATACTGACACACACATACACTCATACATAGAAATTGACATACTCACATAAACGCACACCCACACACACACACACACACACACACACACACACACACCACACACACACATACTGACACACACATACACTCATACATAGAAATTGACATACTCACATAAACGCACACACACACACACACACACACACACACACACACACACACCACACACACCACACCACACTCATACATAGAAATTGACACACTCACATAAACGCACATACACTCTGGTTCACACACAGACATAGACGCATTGGCATATACACACATACACAAACACACACACAAGCACACAACTACACTGGCACACACACGCATTGACACACACGTACTCAACACACAGACACTGGCACACACACACACACACTGACACACATACACTGGCACACAAACGCGTTGACACACACACTGACACAAATAAACTGGCACACACACGCATACATACAGATTGATACTCACACTGGCACACGCATACTTACACACACACACTTACTGACACACACATTGACACGCACACGCACCGAAACACACATAAAACATACACATACTCGCACACACACTGACATACATACACTGCACACAAACGCATTGACGCACACACATACATATACACTGACATACACACATACTCTCGGACACACACTGGCACCACAACTGACACAGACACTTACACATCCTGGCACACCCATAAACTTACACATACACACTTACACACAAAAACGGACTGAAACACACACACACACACATACACACACTGACACAAACACACTTGCACACACACAGAGACATACACACTGGCACATACACACTAATACATACACGCACTGAAACACACACACACTGGACACACATACATACACACACTAGCACATAGATTATGTATTGCAGGTATTTTAATTGCCCAAATGGTGCAAGTGATGGATTAAGAGTGTCTCTTTGATTGACCAATCCGTGACGTCCTTTTCTGGGTCCTTTGGTTAAGTACCCCTTTTCGACGACGTCCGTAACAAGTTTTGTAATCTCCACTGGGATTGATGTATGACTTGTGTCAGATAGGCAAATCACAGAGCGTGTAATAAAGAGGGATGTTTTCGATAACGTCCGTACTGTTTTCTAGATCTGATTTCAATCCCATTTTTTGATCAAGCTCGAAGATTATTTTGACCTATAATTTGTCCATAGAAAATTGAGTTAACAAAACTGGGATGTTTTCAATAACGTTCGTACAGTTTATGTTGTAAATTTCGATCCTATTTTTTGCTTTAGCTCGGGTTGAAAGTAAAATTAAATGAGCAATGATTTAGAGTTGAGTTGAGTAATGGAGTTTAAGATCCAAGTCAAGAATACTTCACTGATATTTAGACTTAGCCACTACAGGCAAAGGTGCAGAAATTTTGCCTTTGTGTTATGCATGGCGCAAGAGCATTCACTACCCACTTTGAAGTCTTGAGTCAGACCCGACCGCGGATCGAACCCACGACCTCCCTCATACGAAGCAAGCACTCTAACAACTGAGGTACCGCAGTGTTGGTAATGATTTAGACACAAAGTTTATCCCGGATGAAGTATTGAAGGAAATTTGATTAGATATCTTTCCAGTCCTGACATATTAACGGAAACATACACGTTGTGGTGCTTCATTCAGACACACAACCACACACACACACTGACACACACATACACTCATACATAGAAATTGACACATATAAACGCACACACACACTGGCAACACACCACACGACCAACTGACACATACACACATACACCAACAAACACACAAGCACACAACTACACTGGCACTCACACGCATCGACACACACATACTGACACCATACACTGACACACACACACTGACACACATACACTGGTACACACACGCATTATCATACACACAAACACACTGACACACATACACTGGCACACAAACGCGTTGATACACACACACACACACTGACACACATAAACTGTACACACACGAATTGACACACACACTCACAAACCACACCACACACACACATCTGACACACACATACACTCATACATAGAAATTGACAACTCACATAACGCACACACACACACACACCACACATACACAAACACACACACAAGCACACAACTACACTGCACACACAGGCATTGACACACACTACACTGGCACATACACACTGACACACATTCAATGGTACACACACGCATTGACATACACACAAACACACTGACACACATACACTGGCACACATAAACTGGTACACACCGAATTGACACACACCTCACAAAACCACACACACACACACACATACTGACACACACATACACTCATACATAGAAATTGACATACTCACATAAACGCACACACACACACACACACACACACACACACACACACACACACACACCCACACACACAACATAAACACACACACTTACACACACATACACTCATACATAGTAATTGGCACACTCACATAAACGCACACACACACACACAGATGCATTGGCACATACACACATACACAACACACACACACACACAACCACATACACACACACACACACACACTCATACATAGAAATTGACACACTCACATAACGCACATACACACTGGTACACACACAGACATAGACGCATTGGCATATACACACATACACAAACACACACACAAGCACACAACTACACTGGCACACACACGCATTGACACACACGTACTCAACACACAGACACTGGCACACACACACACTGACACACATACACTGGCACACAAACGCGTTGACACACACACACACACTGACACAAATAAACTGGTACACACACGCATACATACAGATCGATACTCACACTGGCACACGCATACTTACACACACACACTTACTGACACACACATTGACACGCACACGCACCGAACACACATAAAACATACACATACTCGCAACACACTGACATACATACACTGGCACACAAACGCATTGACGCACACACATACATATACACTGACATACACACATACTACTCGGACACACACTGGCACACACAAACTGACACAGACACTTACACATCCTGGCACACCCATAAACTTACACATACACACTTACACAAAAAAACGGACTGAAACACACACACACACACATACACACACTGACACAAACACACTTGCACACACACAGAGACATACACACTGGCACATACACACTAATACACACACGCACTGAAACACACACACACTGACACACATACATACACACACTAGCACATAGATTATGTATTGCAGGTATTTTAATTGCCCAAATGGTGCAAGTGATGGATTAAGAGTGTCTCTTTGATTGACCAATCCGTGACGTCCTTTTCTGGGTCCTTTGGTTAAGTACCCCTTTTCGACGACGTCCGTAACAAGTTTTGTAATCTCCACTGGGATTGGATGTATGACTTGTGTCAGATAGGCAAATCACAGAGCGTGTAATAAAGAGGGATGTTTTCGATAACGTCCGTACTGTTTTCTAGATCTGATTTCAATCCCATTTTTTGATCAAGCTCGAAGATTATTTTTGACCTATAATTTGTCCATAAGCGCGCAACACCACAGCAACCTCGCCTGATAGCAATCGTTCCGGTCCAATGGCAAAAGAAGGGGAGGAGAACAATACAATCGGTTTTAATAGACAACAAATCCTACACAATTTTCAACCAAATTTTGAACCTTGGCATCGCCTTCAAATAACATGGGCAGTCGTTCACGAACTAGCAGATGTTAACTTATTTACCAATTTCAGTATCTAATGTTAATAAATAAAATTAATAAATAAATTGTGAATTTGACAATTTTCCATAGAAAATTGAGTTAACAAAACTTGGGATGTTTTCAATAACGTTCGTACAGTTTATGTTGTAAATTTCGATGCTATTTTTTGCTTTAGCTCGGGTTGAAAGTAAAATTAAATGAGCAATGATTTAGAGTTGAGTTGAGTAATGGAGTTTAAGGTCCAAGTCAAGAATACTTCACTGATATTTAGACTTAGCCAGCTACAGGCAAAGGTGCAGAAATTTTGCCTTTGTGTTATGCATGGCGCAAGAGCATTCACTACCAACTTTGAAGTCTTGAGTCAGACCGACCGCGGATCGAACCCACGACCTCCCTCATACGAAGCAAGCACTCTAACAACTGAGGTACCGCAGTGGTTGGTAATGATTTAGACACAAAGTTTATCCCGGATGAAGTATTGAAGGAAATTTGATTAGATATCTTTCCAGTCCTGACATATTAACGGAAACATACACGTTGTGGTGCTTCATTCAGACACACAACCACACACACACACTGACACACACATACACTCATACATAGAAATTGACACATATAAACGCACACACCACTGGCACACACACACACAGACCAACTGACACATACACACATACACCAACAAACACAAAGCACACAACTACACTGGCACTCACACGCATCGACCACACATACTGACACACATACACTGACACACACACACTGACACACATACACTGGTACACACACGCATTATCATACACACAAACACACTGACACACATACACTGGCACACAAACGCGTTGACACACACACACACTGACACACATAAACTGGTACACACACGAATTGACACACACACTCAAAAAACCACACACACACACACACACACATACTGACACACACACACACACACACATACACACACACATACACAAACACACACACAAGCACACAACTACACTGGCACACACAGGCATTGACAACCACATACTGACACACATACACCGGCACATACACACTTACACACATTCACTGGTACACACACGCATTGACATACACACAAACACACTGACACACATACACTGGCACACATAAACAGGTACACACACGAATTGACACACGCACTCACAAAGCCACACACACACACACATACTGACACACACATACAATCATACATAGAAATTGACATACTCACATAAACGCACACACACACACACACACACACACACACAAACACACACACAAGCACACAACTACACTGGCACACACATACTGACACTCATACACTGGCACACATAAACTGGTACACACACGAATTGACACACACACTCACAAAACCACACACACACACACACACACACCACACACATACTGACACACACATACACTCATACATAGAAATTGACATACTCACATAAACGCACACACACACACACACACACCACACACACACACATACACAAACACACACACAAGCACACAACTACACTGGCACACACAGGCATTGACACACACATACTGACACACATACACTGGCACATACACACTGACACACATTCACTGGTACACACACGCATTGACATACACACAAACACACTGACACACATACACTGGCATACAAACGCGTTGACAAACAAATACACTGGCACACAAACACACGCATTGGCACATACAAACATACACACACACACACACCACACACACACATACACAAACACACACACAAGCACACAACTACACTGGCACACACAGGCATTGACACACACATACTGACACACATACACTGGCACATACACACTGACACACATTCACTGGTACACACACGCATTGACATACACACAAACACACTGACACACATACACTGGCATACAAACGCGTTGACAAACAAATACACTGGCACACACACACACAAACACACGCATTGGCACATACAAACATACACACACACACACACACACACACACACACACACAAGCACACAACTACACTGGCACACACAGGCATTGACACACACATACACTGGCACATACACACTGACACACATTCACTGGTACACACGCATTGACATACACACAAACACACTGACACACATACACTGGCACACATAAACTGGTACACACACGAATTGACACACACACTCACAAAACCACACACACACACACACACACACACACATACTGACACACACATACACTCATACATAGAAATTGACATACTCACATAACACACACACACACACACACACACACACACACACACACACACACACACACACAACCACACACAACCACACTCAACCACACACAGAAACATAAACACACACACACTTACACACACATACACTCATACATAGTAATTGGCACACTCACATAAACGCACACACACACACACAGATGCATTAGCACATACACACATACACAAACACACACACAAACAACCACATACACACACACACACACACTCATACATAGAAATTGACACACTCACATAAACGCACATACACACTGGTACCCACACAGACATAGACGCATTGGCATATACACACATACACAAACACACACACAAGCACACAACTACACTGGCACACACACGCATTGACACACACGTACTCAACACACAGACACTGGCACACACACACACTGACACACATACACTGGCACACAAACGCGTTGACACACACACACACTGACACAAATAAACTGGTACACACACGCATACATACAGATTGATACTCACACTGGCACACGCATACTTACACACACACACTTACTGACACACACATTGACACGCACACGCACCGAAACACACATAAAACATACACATACTCGCACACACACTGACATACATACACTGGCACACAAACGCATTGACGCACACACAAACACACAAGCACACAACTACACTGGCACTCACACGCATCGACACACACATACTGACACACATACACTGACACACACAAACACACTGACACACATACACACATACACCAACAAACACACAAGCACACAACTACACTGGCACTCACACGCATCGACACACACATACTGACACACATACACTGACACACACACACACTGACACACATACACTGGTACACACACGCATTATCATACACACAAACACACTGACACACATACACTGGCACACAAACGCGTTGACACACACACACACTGACACACATAAACTGGTACACACACGAATTGACACACACACTCACAAAACCACACACACACACACACACACACATACTGACACACACATACACTCATACATAGAAATTGACATACTCACATAAACGAACACACACACACACACACACACACACATACACAAACACACACACAAGCACACAACTACACTGGCACACACAGGCATTGACACACACATACTGACACACATACACCGGCACATACACACTGACACACATTCACTGGTACACACACGCATTGACATACACACAAACACACTGACACACATACACTGGCACACATAAACTGGTACACACACGAATTGACACACACACACACACACACACACACACACAACCACACACAGAAACATAAACACACACACACTTACACACACATACACTCATACATAGTAATTGTCACACTCACATAAATGCACACACACACACACAGATGCATTGGCACATACACACATACACAAACACACACACACACAACCACATACACACACACACACACACACACACTCATACATAGAAATTGACATACTCACATAAACGCACATACACACTGGTACACACACAGACATAGACGCATTGGCATATACACACATACACAAACACACACACAAGCACACAACTACACTGGCACACACACGCATTGACACACACGTACTCAACACACAGACACTGGCACACACACACACTGACACACATACACTGGCACACAAACGCGTTGACACACACACACACACTGACACAAATAAACTGGTACACACACGCATACATATAGATCGATACTCACACTGGCACACGCATACTTTCACACACACACTTACTGACACACACATTGACACGCACACGCACCGAAACACACATAAAACATACACATACTCGCACACACACTGACATACATACACTGGCACACAAACGCATTGACGCACACACATACATATACACTGACATACACACATACTCTCGGACACACACTGGCACACACAAACTGACACAGACACTTACACATCCTGGCACACCCATAAACTTACACATACACACTTACACACAAAAACGGACTGAAACACACACACACATACACACACTGACACAAACACACTTGCACACACACAGAGACATACACACTGGCACATACACACTAATACACACACGCACTGACACACATACATACACACACTAGCACATAGATTATGTATTGCAGGTATTTTAATTGCCCAAATGGTGCAAGTGATGGATTAAGAGTGTCTCTTTGATTGACCAATCCGTGACGTCCTTTTCTGGGTCCTTTGGTTAAGTACCCCTTTTCGACGACGTCCGTAACAAGTTTTGTAATCTCCACTGGGATTGGATGTATGACTTGTGTCAGATAGGCAAATCACAGAGCGTGTAATAAAGAGGGATGTTTTCGATAACGTCCGTACTGTTTTCTAGATCTGATTTCAATCTCATTTTTTGATCAAGCTCGAAGATTATTTTTGACCTATAATTTGTCCATAGAAAATTGAGTTAACAAAACTTGGGATGTTTTCAATAACGTTCGTACAGTTTATGTTGTAAATTTCGATCCTATTTTTTGCTTTAGCTCGGGTTGAAAGTAAAATTAAATGAGCAATGATTTAGAGTTGAGTTGAGTAATGGAGTTTAAGATCCAAGTCAAGAATACTTCACTGATATTTAGACTTAGCCAGCTACTGGCAAAGGTGCAGCAATTTTGCCTTTGTGTTATGCATGGCGCAAGAGCATTCACTACCCACTTTGAAGTCTTGAGTCAGACCCGACCGCGGATCGAACCCACGACCTCCCTCATACGAAGCAAGCACTCTAACAACTGAGGTACCGCAGTGGTTGGTAATGATTTAGACACAAAGTTTATCCCGGATGAAGTATTGAAGGAAATTTGATTAGATATCTTTCCAGTCCTGACATATTAACGGAAACATACACGTTGTGGTGCTTCATTCAGACACACAACCACACACACACACTGACACACACATACACTCATACATAGAAATTGACACATATAAACGCACACACACACTGGCACACACACACACAGACCAACTGACACATACACACATACACCAACAAACACACAAGCACACAACTACACTGGCACTCACACGCATCGACACACACATACTGACACACATACACTGACACACACACACACACTGACACACATACACTGGTACACACACGCATTATCATACACACAAACACACTGACACACATACACTGGCACACAAACGCGTTGACACACACACACACTGACACACATAAACTGGTACACACACGAATTGACACACACACTCAAAAAACCACACACACACACACACACATACTGACACACACACACACACACACACACATACACACACACATACACAAACACACACACAAGCACACAACTACACTGGCACACACAGGCATTGACAACCACATACTGACACACATACACCGGCACATACACACTTACACACATTCACTGGTACACACACGCATTGACATACACACAAACACACTGACACACATACACTGGCACACATAAACAGGTACACACACGAATTGACACACGCACTCACAAAGCCACACACACACACACATACTGACACACACATACACTCATACATAGAAATTGACATACTCACATAACGCACACACACACCACACCACACACAACAAACACAACACACAAGCACACAACTACACTGGCACACACATACTGACACTCTACCACTGCACACATAAACTGGTACACACACGAATTGACACACACTCACAAAACACACACACACACACACACACACACACACATACTGACCACCATACACTCATACATAGAAATTGACATACTCACATAAACGCACACACACACACACACACACACACATACAAACACACACAAAAACAACACAAGCACACAACTACACTGGCACACACAGCATTGACACACATACTGACACACATACACTGGCACATACACACTGACACACATTCACTGGTACACACACGCATTGACAGATACACACAAACACACTGACACACATACACTGGCATACAAACGCGTTGACAAACAAATACACTGGCACACACACACACAAACACACGCATTGGCACATACAAACATACACACACACACACACCACACACACACAAACACACAACACATACACAAACACACACACAAGCACACAATACACTGGCACACACAGGCATTGACACACACATACTGACACACATACACTGGCACATACACACTGACACACATTCACTGGTACCACACGCATTGACATACACAACAAACACACTGACACACATACACTGGCATACAAACGCGTTGACAAACAAATACACTGGCCACACACACACAAACACACGCATTGGCACATACAAACATACACACACACACACACACACACACACACACACACACACACAACACACACAAGCACACAACTACACTGGCACACACAGGCATTGACACACACATACACTGGCACATACACACTGACAACACATTCACTGGTACACACACGCATTGACATACACCCACAACACACTGACACACATACACTGGCACACATAAACTGGTACACACACGAATTGACACACACACTCACAAAACCACACACACACACACACACACATACTGACACACACATACACTCATACATAGAAATTGACATACTCACATAAAACGCACACACACACACACACACCACACACACACACACACACACACCACACCACACACACACACACACACCACACACACACACACACACACACACACAACCACAACCACACACAACCACTCAACCACACACAGAAACATAAACACACACACACTAACACACATACACTCAACATAGTAATTGGCACACTCACATAAACGCACACACACACACACGATGCATTAGCACATACACACATACACAAACACACACACATACAACCACATACACACACACACACACACCCTCATACATAGAAATTGACACACTCACATAAACGCACATACACACTGGTACCCACCAGACATAGACGCATTGGCATATACACACATACACAACACACACACAAGCACACAACTACACTGGCACACACACGCATTGACACACACGTACTCAACACACAGACACTGCACACACACACACTGACACACATACACTGGCACACAAACGCGTTGACACACACACACACTGACACAAATAAACGGTACACACACGCATACATACAGATTGATACTCACACTGGCACACGCATACTTACACACACACACTTACTGACACACACATTGACACGCACACGCACCGAAACACACATAAAACATACAACATACTCGCACACACACTGACATACATACACTGGCACACAAACGCATTGACGCACACACAAACACACAAGCACACAACTACACTGGCACTCACACGCATCGACACACACATACTGACACACATACACTGACACACACAAACACACTGACACACATACACACATACACCAACAAACACACAAGCACACAACTACACTGGCACTCACACGCATCGACACACACATACTGACACACATACACTGACACACACACACACACTGACACACATACACTGGTACACACACGCATTATCATACACACAAACACACTGACACACATACACTGGCACACAAACGCGTTGACACACACACACACTGACACACATAAACTGGTACACACACGAATTGACACACACACTCACAAAACCACACACACACACACACACACACATACTGACACACACATACACTCATACATAGAAATTGACATACTCACATAAACGAACCACACACACACACACACACACACATACACAAACACACACACAAGCACACAACTACACTGGCACACACAGGCATTGACACACACATACTGACCACATACACCGGCACATACACACTGACACACATTCACTGTACACACACGCATTGACATACACACAAACACACTGACACACATACACTGGCACACAACATAAACTGGTACACACACGAATTGACACACACACACACACACACACAACCACACACAGAAACATAAACACACACACACACACACACACATACACTCATACATAGTAATTGTCACACTCACATAAATGCACACACACACACAGATGCATTGGCACATACACACATACACAACACACACACACAACCACATATACACACACACACACACACACTCATACATAGAAATTGACACACTCACATAAACGCACATACACACTGGTACACACACAGACATAGACCATTGGCATATACACACATACACAAACACACACACAAGCACACAACTACACTGGCACACACACGCATTGACACACGTACTCAACACACAGACACTGGCACACACACACACTGACACACATACACTGGCACACAAACGCGTTGACACACACACACACACTGACACAAATAAACTGGTACACACACGCATACATACAGATCGATACTCACACTGGCACACGCATACTTACACACACACACTTACTGACACAGACATTGACACGCACACGCACCGAAACACACATAAAACATACACATACTCGCACACACACTGACATACATACACTGGCACACAAACGCATTGACGCACACACATACATATACACTGACATACACACATACTCTCGGACACACACTGGCACACACAAACTGACACAGACACTTACACATCCTGGCACACCCATAAACTTACACATACACACTTACACACAAAAACGGACTGAAACACACACACACATACACACACTGACACAAACACACTTGCACACACACAGAGACATACACACTGGCACATACACACTAATACACACACGCACTGAAGCACACACACACTGACACACATACATACACACACTAGCACATAGATTATGTATTGCAGGTATTTTAATTGCCCAAATGGTGCAAGTGATGGATTAAGAGTGTCTCTTTGATTGACCAATCCGTGACGTCCTTTTCTGGGTCCTTTGGTTAAGTACCCCTTTTCGACGACGTCCGTAACAAGTTTTGTAATCTCCACTGGGATTGGATGTATGACTTGTGTCAGATAGGCAAATCACAGAGCGTGTAATAAAGAGGGATGTTTTCGATAACGTCCGTACTGTTTTCTAGATCTGATTTCAATCTCATTTTTTGATCAAGCTCGAAGATTATTTTTGACCTATAATTTGTCCATAGAAAATTGAGTTAACAAAACTTGGGATGTTTTCAATAACGTTCGTACAGTTTATGTTGTAAATTTCGATCCTATTTTTTGCTTTAGCTCGGTTGAAAGTAAAATTAAATGAGCAATGATTTAGAGTTGAGTTGAGTAATGGAGTTTAAGATCCAAGTCAAGAATACTTCACTGATATTTAGACTTAGCCAGCTACAGGCAAAGGTGCAGAAATTTGCCTTTGTGTTATGCATGGCGCAAGAGCATTCACTACCCACTTTGAAGTCTTGAGTCAGACCCGACGCGGATCGAACCCACGACCTCCCTCATACGAAGCAAGCACTCTAACAACTGAGTACCGCAGTGGTTGGTAATGATTTAGACACAAAGTTTATCCCGGATGAAGTATTGAAAGAAATTTGATTAGATATCTTTCCAGTCCTGACATATTAACGGAAACATACACGTTGTGGTGCTTCATTCAGACACACAACCACACACACACACTGACACACACATACACTCATACATAGAAATTGACACATATAAACGCACACACACACTGGCACACACACCACACAGACCAAACTGACACATACACACATACACCAACAAACACACAAGCACACAACTACACTGGCACTCACACGCATCGACACACATACTGACACACATACACTGACACACACACACACACACACTGACACACATACACTGGTACACACACGCATTATCATACACACACACACTGACACACATACACTGGCACACAAACGCGTTGACACACACACACACTGACACACATAAACTGGTACACACACGAATTGACACACACACTCACAAAACCACACACACACACATACTGACACACACACACACACACACACACACACACACACACACATACACACACACATACACAAACACACACACAAGCACACAACTACACTGGCACACACAGGCATTGACAACCACATACTGACACACATGCACCGGCACATACACACTTACACACATCCACTGGTACACACACGAATTGACACACACACTCACAAAGCCACACACACACACACACATACTGACACACACATACACTCATACATAGAAATTGACATACTCACATAACGCACACACACACACACACACACAAACACACACACAAGCACACAACTACACTGGCACACACATACTGACACTCATACACTGGCACACATAAACTGGTACACACACGAATTGACACACACACTCACAAAACCACACACACACACACACACACACACACACACATACTGACACACACATACACTCATACATAGAAATTGACATACTCACATAAACGCACACACACACACACACACACACACACACAAACACACACACACTCACACAACTACACTGGCACACACAGGCATTGACACACACATACTGACACACATACACTGGCACATACACACTGACACACATTCACTGGTACACACACGCATTGACATACACACAAACACACTGACACACATACACTGGCATACAACGCGTTGACAAACAATACACTGGCACACACACACACAAACACACGCATTGGCACATACAAACATACACACACACACACACACACACATACACAAACACACACACAAGCACACAACTACACTGGCACACACAGGCATTGACACACACATACTGACACACATACACTGGCACATACACACTGACACACATTCACTGGTACACACACGCATTGACATACACACAAACACACTGACACACATACACTGGCATACAAACGCGTTGACAAACAAATACACTGGCACACACACACACAAACACACGCATTGGCACATACAAACATACACACACACACACACACACACACAAGCACACAACTACACTGGCACACACAGGCATTGACACACACATACACTGGCACATACACACTGACACACATTCACTGGTACACACACGCATTGACATACACACAAACACAATGACACACATACACTGGCACACATAAACTGGTACACACACGAATTGACACACACACTCACAAAACCACACACACACACACACACACACACACATACTGACACACACATACACTCATACATAGAAATTGACATACTCACATAAACGCACACACACACACACACACACACACACACACACACACACACACACACACACACACATATAATATATATACTCATACATAGAAATTGACACACTCACATAAAAGCGCACACACACTGGCACACACAAACACACAGACGCATTGGCACATACATACATACACAAACACACACACACACACACACACACACCACACACACACACACACACACACATACATATATATATACTCATACATAGAAATTGACACACTCACATAAAAGCGCACACACACTGGCACACAAACACACAGACGCATTCGCACATACATACATACACAAACACACACACAAGCACACAAATACACTAGCACAAACACGCATTGACACATACACATACATATACAATGACACACACATATACACTGGCACACACACACACCGACATTCATACACTGGTACACACACGCTTTGACATACACACAAACACACTGACACACATTCACTGGCTCACTATCGCGTTGACACACACACACACACACACTGACACACATAAACTGGTACACACACGCATTGACACACAAACATACATACAGATTGATACTCACACTGTCACACGCATACTTACACACACACACTTACTGACACACACATTGACACGCACACGCACCGAAACATACATACAGCATACACATACTCGCACACACACTGACATACATACACTGGCACACAAACGCGTTGACACAAAAATACACTGGCACACACACACACAAACACACGCATTGGCACATACAAACATAAACAAACACACACACTTACACACACACACACAACCACACACACAAACATAAACACACACACTTACACACACATACACTCATACATAGTAATTGGCACACTCACATAAACGCACACACACACACACTGGCACACGCACACACACAGAGACGCATTGGCACATACACACATACACAAACACACACACATACAACCACATACACACACACACGCACACACATACACACACTCATGCATAGAAATTGACACACTAACATGAACGGACATACACAGTGGCACACACACACACATAGACGCATTGGCATATACACACATACACAAACACACACACAAACACACAACTACACTGGCACACATACGCATTGACACAAACATACTGAACACACATACACTGGCACACACACACACTGACACACATACACTGGCACACATACACTGGCATTCAAACGCGTTGACACACACACACTCTGACACACACAAACTGGTACACACACGCATACATGCAGATTGATACTCACACTGGCACACGCATACTTACACACACACACTTACTGACAAACACACGCACCGAAACACACATACAACATACACATACTCGCACACACACTGACATACATACACTGGCACACAAACGCATTGACGCACACACATACATATGCACTGACATACACACATACTCTCGGACAAACACTGGCACACACAAACTGACACAAACACTTACACACCCTGTCACACCCATAAACTTACACATACACACTTACACACAAAAACGGACTGAAACACACACACACACTGACACAAACACACTTGCACACACACAGAGACATACACACTGGCACATACACACTAATACACAGACGCACTGAAACACACACACTGACACACATACATACACACACTAGCACATAGATTATGTATTGCAGGTATTTTAATTGCCCAAATGGTGGAAGTGAAGGATTAAGAGTGTCTCTTTGATTGACCAATCCGTGACGTCCTTTTCTGGGTCCTTTGGTTAGATACCCCTTTTCAACGACGTCCGTAACAAGTTTTGTAATCTCCACAGGGATTGGATGTAAGACTTGTGTCAGATAGGCAAATCACAGAGCGTGTAATAAAGAGGGGTGTTTTCGATAACGTCCGTACTGTTTTCTAGATGTGATTTCAATCCCATTTTTTGATCAAGCTCGAAGATTATTTTTGACCTATAATTTGTCCATAGAAAATTGAGTTATCAAAACTTGGGATGTTTTCAATAACGTTCGTACAGTTTATGTTGTAAATTTCGATCCCATTTTTGCTTAAGCTCGGGTTGAAAGTAAAATTAAATGAGCAATGATTTAGAGTACTTTGATTTCTTTTTTTTTCAAAAGTGGATACTTATATAAATACGGGCAATATGATTCAGTAAAATTATTTTAACAGAAGTCCAAAGTTTTGTTAAACAATTTAAAATGCACAAATGTGTTTATAGTAGTATTTATTTGCCACAATTAATCATATTTGTAAATGTCAAATTTGTGCAAGCGTCTAATCTTATTTTTCATGAAAAACTTTGAAAATAAGTGACTAAATTAGTTGGATATGACTTTCTATTAATTTGAAGATACCACTTACATATTTAGAAGACAAAATGTATAAAGAAAAACTTCTGTAAGCCACCTTGAATTTGTGTATAGGTCAATATGGACATTTTCACTTGAACATTGCACCCATTGACCTTTAGCTGCCCCCACAATTGCCCCTGAGTGAAATCATGCTTGGCAACAAGCCGATTCTACCAAAATAAAGTTCAAAGAAGGTTATGACATAACTTGCCACCTTTGAACACGTTACCCTCCCTATATCGAAAAATAAGCGGTTTTTTCAAAATCCTCTACCAGACTAAACTTAGTACTGACATAGTAACAGAATAGTATATCAACACAATGTTATCAACCGTTTACCAGAATATAAGCCTAACTATGCTCGAACAGTTTACTTAACGACTATATGAAATATACGGTACGTCTATTGAATTTTTTACACAATGTGTTCCGCGACATTGATTACAATTCTTGGTAGTGAAGCTTCAAATTGTTCAGGCGGTTTACTTTCCGTCTATAAGAAATATACTGTATAACGGTATGGGCTTACATTGAAGCTTTAAGCCAATGTGTTCCGAAGCACTGGGGGTAACCATACTTGGAAGTGACATTGACTAAGCATAGTAGTACAAAATGATATTTCGAAATTCCGAGCACAGTGAAAGCTTCACTCTGCTCAGGCACTTATTTGTCTATATAAAATATAATGTATAACGATATGGGCTTACATTGAAGCTTTAAGCCAATGTGTTCCGAGGCACTGGGGGTAACCATACTTGGTAGTGACATTGCCTAAGCATAGTAGTACAAAATGGTATTTCGAAATTCCGAGCACAGTGAAAGCTTCACTTTGCTCAGGCTTATACTTTCCGTCTATATGAAATACACTGTATAATGGTATGGGCTTATATTGAAGCTTTAAGCCAATGTGTTCCGAGGCACTGGGGGTAACCATACTTGGAAGTGACATTGACTAAGCATAGTAGTACACAATGGTATTTCGAAATTCCGAGCACAGTGAAAGGTTCTCTTTGCTCAGGCTTTTTACTTTCCGTCTATATGAAATACACTGTATAATGGTATGGACTTACATTGAAGCTTTAAGCCAATGTGTTCCGAGGCACTGGGGGTAACCATACTTGGTAGTGACATTGCCTAAGCATAGTAGTACAAAATGGTATTTCGAAATTCCAAGCACAGTGAAAGCTTCACTTTGCTCAGGCTCTTTATTTTCCGTCTATAGGAAATACACTGTATAATGGTATGGGCTTACATTGACGCTTTAAGCCAATGTGTTCCGAGGCACTGGGGGTAACCATACTTGGTAGTGACATTGCCTAAGCATAGTAGTACAAATTGATATTTCGAAATTCCGAGCACAGTGAAAGCTTCACTTTGCTCAGGATTTTTACTTTCCGTCTATATGAAATACACTGCATAATGGTATGGGCTTACATTGAAGCTTTAAGCCAATGTGTTCCGAGGCACTGGGGGTAACCATACTTGGTAGTGACATTGCCTAAGCATAGTAGTACAAAATGGTATTTCGAAATTCCGAGCACAGTGAAAGCTTCACTTTGCTCAGGCTTTTTACTTTCCGTCTATAGGAAATACACTGTATAATGCTATGGGCTTACAATGAAGCTTTAAGCCAATGTGTTCCGAGGAACTGGGGGTAACCATACTTGGTAGTGACATTGCCTAAGCACAGTAGTAAAAACTGATGTTCTGAAATTCAGAGCACAGTGAAAGCTTCACTTTGCTTAGGCACTTTACTTTCCGTCTTCATGAAATACACTGTATAATGGTATGGGCTTACATTGAAGCTTTAAGCCAATGTGTTCCGAGGCACTGGGGGTAACCATACTTGGTAGTAACATTAACTAAGCATAGAAGTACAAAATGGTATTTCGAAATTTCGAGCACAGTGAAAGCTTCACTTTGCTCAGGCTTTTTACCTTCCGTCTATATGAAATACACTGTACCAATGTGTTCCGAGGCACTGGGGGTAACCATACTTGGTAGTGACATTGCCTAAGCATAGTAGTACAAAATGGTATTACGAAATTCCAAGCACAGTGAAAGCTTCACTTTGCTCAGGCTCTTTATTTTCCGTCTATAGAAATAACTGTATAATGGTATGGGATTACATTGAAGCTTTAAGCCAATGTGTTCCGAGGCACTGGGGTAACCATACTTGGTAGTGACATTGCCTAAGCATAGTAGTACAAAATAGTATTTCGAAATTCCGAGCACAGTGAAAGCTTCACTTTGCTCAGGCTTTTTACTTTCCGTCTATATGAAATACACTGTATAATGGTATGGGCTTACATTGAAGCTTTAAGCCAATGTGTTCCGAGGCACGGGGGGTAACCATACTTGGTAGTGACATTGCCTAAGCATAGTATTACAAAATGGTATTAGAAATTTCGAGCACAGCGAAAGCTTCACTTTGCTCAGGCTTTTTACTTTCCGTCTATAGGAAATACACTGTATAATGGTATAGGCTTATATTGAAGCTTTAAGCCAATGTGTTTCGAGGCACTGGGGGTAACCATACTTGGTAGTGACATTGCCTAAGCATAGTAGTAATAAATGATGTTCTGAAATTCCGAGCACAGTGAAAGCTTCACTTTGCTTAGGCACTTTACTTTCCGTCTTCATGAAATACACTGTATAATGGTATGGGCTTATATTGAAGCTTTAAGCCAATGTGTTCCGAGGCACTGGCGGTAACCATACTTGGTAGTGACATTGCCTAAGCATAGTAGTACAAAATGGTATTTCGAAATTCCGAGCACAGTGAAAGCTTCTCTTTGCTCAGGCTTTTTACTTTCCGTCTATATGAAATACACTGTATAATGGTATGGGCTTACATTGAAGCTTTAAGCCAATGTGTTCCGAGGAACTGGGGGTAACCATACTTGGTAGTGACATTGCCTAAGCATAGTAGTACAAAATGATGTTCTGAAATTCCGAGCACAGTGAAAGCTTCACTTTGCTTGGGCACTTTACTTTCCGTCTTCATGAAATACACTGTATAATGGTATGGGCTTACATTGAAGCTTTAAGCCAATGTGTTCCGAGGCACTGGGGGTAACCATACTTGGTAGTGACATTGCCTAAGCATAGTAGTAAAAAATGATGTTCTGAAATTCCGAGCACAGTGAAAGCTTCACTTTGATTAGGCACTTTACTTTCCGTCTTCATGAAATACACTGTATAATGGTATGGGCTTACATTGAAGCTTTAAGCCAATGTGTTCCGAAGCACTGGGGGTAACCATACTTAGTAGTGACATTGCCTAAGTATAGTAGTACAAAATGGTATTTCGAAATTCCGAGCACAGTGAAAGCTTCTCTTTGCTCAGGCTTTTACTTCCGTCTATATGAAATACACTGTATAATGGTATGGGCTTACATTGAAGCTTTAAGCCAATGTGTTCCGAGGCACTGGGGGTAACCATACTTGGTAGTAACAGTGACTAAGCATAGTAGTACAAAATGATATTTCGAAATTCCGAGCACAGTGAAAGCTTCACTTTGCTCAGGCTTTTTACCTTCCGTCTATATGAATACACTGTATAATGGTATGAGCTTACATTGAAGCTTTAAGCCAATGTGTTTCGAGGCACTGGGGGTAACCATACTTGGTACTGACATTGCCTAAGCATAGTAGTACAAAATGGTATTTCGAAATTCCGAGCACAGTGAAAGCTTCACTTTGCTCAGGCTTTTTACTTTCCGTCTATATGAAATACACTGTATAATGGTATGGGCTTATATTGAAGCTTTAAGCCAATGTGTTCCGAGGCACTGGGGGTAACCATACTTGGTAGTGACATTGCCTAAGAATAGTATTACAAAATGGTATTTCGAAATTCCGAGCACAGTGAAAGCTTCACTTTGCTCAGGCTTTTTACTTTCTGTCTATATGAAATACACTGTATAATGGTATGGGCTTACATTGAAGCTTTAAGCCAATGTGTTCCGAGGCACTGGGGGTAACCATACTTGGTAGTGACATTGCCTAAGCATAGTAGTACAAAATGGTATTTCGAAATTCCGAGCACAGTGAAAGCTTCACTTTGCTCAGGCTTTTTACTTTCCGTCTATAGGAAATACACTGTATAATGCTATGGGCTTACAATGAAGCTTTAAGCCAATGTGTTCCGAGGAACTGGGGGTAACCATACTTGGTAGTGACATTGCCTAAGCACAGTAGTAAAAACTGATGTTCTGAAATTCAGAGCACAGTGAAAGCTTCACTTTGATTAGGCACTTTACTTTCCGTCTTCATGAAATACACTGTATAATGGTATGGGCTTACATTGAAGCTTTAAGCCAATGTGTTCCGAAGCACTGGGGGTAACCATACTTAGTAGTGACATTGCCTAAGTATAGTAGTACAAAATGGTATTTCGAAATTCCGAGCACAGTGAAAGCTTCTCTTTGCTCAGGCTTTTACTTCCGTCTATATGAAATACACTGTATAATGGTATGGGCTTACATTGAAGCTTTAAGCCAATGTGTTCCGAGGCACTGGGGGTAACTATACTTGGTAGTAACAGTGACTAAGCATAGTAGTACAAAATGATATTTCGAAATTCCGAGCACAGTGAAAGCTTCACTTTGCTCAGGCTTTTTACCTTCCGTCTATATGAAATACACTGTATAATGGTATGAGCTTACATTGAAGCTTTAAGCCAATGTGTTTCGAGGCACTGGGGGTAACCATACTTGGTACTGACATTGCCTGAGCATAGTAGTACAAAATGGTATTTCGAAATTTGGAGCACAGTGAAAGCTTCACTTTGCTCAGGCTTTTTACTTTCCGTCTATATGAAATACACTGTATAATGGTATGGGCTTATATTGAAGCTTTAAGCCAATGTGTTCCGAGGCATTGGGGATAACTATACTTGGTAGTGACACTTAATCGTGAAATGTGATAAAATTTGTTTTATTTGATGTTTTATAAATGAAACGAAAATATTTGCGAATGTTGAATAAGTAACAATTACTTATTCAATGTTGAACGCTGCAATGTTGAATAAGTAACGTACTTCAGGTATCCTAGGAGGGTTTTTAATATGGGGGGGGGGGGGGTTGGCAAACCGAAGCTATGACTATGAGCTTACATTGAAGCTTTAAGCCAATGTGTTTCGAGGCACTGGGGGTAACCATACTTGGTACTGACATTGCCTGAGCATAGTAGTACAAAATGGTATTTCGAAATTTGGAGCACAGTGAAAGCTTCACTTTGCTCAGGCTTTTTACTTTCCGTCTATATGAAATACACTGTATAATGGTATGGGCTTATATTGAAGCTTTAAGCCAATGTGTTCCGAGGCATTGGGGATAACTATACTTGGTAGTGACACTTAATCGTGAAATGTGATAAAATTTGTTTTATTTGATGTTTTATAAATGAAACGAAAATATTTGCGAATGTTGAATAAGTAACAATTACTTATTCAATGTTGAACGCTGCAATGTTGAATAAGTAACGTACTTCAGGTATCCTAGGAGGGTTTTTAATATGGGGGGGGGGGGGGGGGTTGGCAAACCGAAGCTATGACTATGTCGTGTCTATGGCACGAGGCGGGGAGAGTATGAGAGGGGTGCTAAACCCCGCGCATAGTTGGAAAATTTTCAAAACTAAGTCCTGTCTAGACGCATTTTCAATGTATTTTGCAGCGTTTTGATAGGTTAAAATACTGTGATATCAAGGCAAGATTATATAAAATAACTGTATGACACAAGTTCCATAATCAACCCTCTCATTGGGGATGGATATGGGGGTACCCCGGTAAATTTTGCAGCGTTATGATTGAGAGACTGAAAAGCAGTGAAATATTAAGACAAAATTGTACAAATAACTGCATGACATAATTAAGTCCAATGATTAATTTTCAAACGCACGGTACTCAACTCACGACTTCTGGCTACCTGGTGATTGAGAAGGTTTGGTGCTATATAAATAAACTGACCCTCGTCTCTGGAAGCTCGCGCCTTCGGCACTCGCACCTAGCATTGATATAATTCTCAACCCCCCCCCCCCTTTCAAAAAATCCTGGATCCGCCCCTGCCATTAGAGATGCTGTGAGCCGTTTCTAAGGGTGAATTTCAAGACGCCCTGTTACAAGTATAATAATTGATTGGTTACCAAATGGACATTTCCTGTTTAAGCTCTTGGTTTTTTTTCTTTTTTTAGCACTTATACTATAAACATAAACTATGATACAAAATTTCACACAATATATTGCGGGGGCCTGGCCCCTCCTTCTCTGACATTGGGGGGCCCGGCCCCTGGCCCCCCTGCTCCTACGCCTATGATGTTAAACTGAATACTTTACTTAACTGTATATATTTTAAAACTCAGTAGGCAATAATTGTGTGTTATTGTCAGAAATATACTCTTATCTGAATTTGCTGCTAGTAAAATTTTGAAATTCCTCAAACAATAAGGTATACTCTTTCATGCAAAGTATTTGCTAAGCTTAGTAAAATATATTCTGGTATATTTTCACCATCTTGGAAACAATTTTAGTTTCATAATTTTGGTCCGGGAGCCGCTGGATAGGAATTGCATTCCGGTACCGGCCGTCTAGTGCTGCAAAATATAAACTGGTACAATATTCTCAGTATTACGTATCAACCAACATGCGAGTCTGGTATTAATCATAATGTCACATTTAAATTAACACATATACATGTATACGGTGTGTGTTACAGATTTTAAATCTACGATGGCTTGTTACTGCTGTGTATATCATCTGATAATATGACACGTGCGACTTTATTTTAAAATTAATCAAAAATAAAATTTAAAAGGAAATTTGTATTAAAACATCGGATTTAAAAAGAATACTGGGCAAATCTATATTTCAACTAAATTTATAGTTCACAATTTCTTGTGATACGGCATTACTTGTCAAATATAACTGCTGTTCCTCGCACAGTTTTGATTACGCTAGCTAAATAGGAGTTGTTTACCCTTCCAGAGCATGAAGCTTACCCTTTCCGGTGGAAGTTCACGTGTCAAACCTGACTGATCAGTTCCAAAATTTTATACTTTGCTTTTGGATTGTGATTCAGACATGGATTAGTATGTTTGTTTTTGATTTGGTAACGGGGGCACTTGTTTTTTTTCGACAATCTACAGAAATGTGTATGTAAAATTAACACTATCCTAAACTGAAGCCGTCATGACTACCCATAGACACCATGTCCGCAAAATATTCACCATTAGAGATTTTCATTTTGCAAATAATCCGAAGCAAGTAACATTGCTATGACGTCACTGAGAACCAATCCAATGATGCAAACATAACAGAACAGATTTGACCAATCAAAATGCTTTAAACAAATAAGATTGAATAGCATGTATATACCTTTAATGTATGTCTCCGTGGCCCAGTGGTATAAAGCGCCTACTAACGGATCATAACGCTTACTACCTGTGTCGGGTTCACATTTTGACAGATCATAGTATTTCAGTTCAGTTGGCGGGTTGTTGTTGCTTCGCCAGCAGTGATGAACTCGGTTTTAGGTAAAATACTCTGAACTGGAGCGTAAAATGAAAAAAAAAACATTATTCCATTCTAATAGGTTTGATATATGGCATATAAACGTACACTTCTGTATTTTCTGAGTTAACGATTATCATTAACTGTTGTTTTTGTGAAACATAAATGACACTTTTCTGCTGCCGTAGACACCGTTATTTACACAGTTTATACTGTACAACCTAGTTTGTTTCAAAATGAACATGGACGATAAATTAGCCGAAGAGATTACTAGCCAGTGTAAGCAGTATGACGGGTAAGTAACAATAACATGTTTATAACAAAAATAACAAACAATACTGAATTATTATTGGGTTGTATGCATTTAAATGTTACACAGTGTCCTTGATATAGCTGGTCCGTTTTGTGACAGTGAGGGCATTGCACTATTGAGCTATTAAGGTTCGAACATAATAATATTGATAAGAACATAAAAAGGCATTGGATGTTGCTACCAATATTAACTACAGTTCATACCAGTCGAAAGTTTAATTTAACACTGAGCTAACGAAAATTAGTCTAAATGCGTCTTTCGAGCGGCCAAAATATGGATAACTATTGACGGGGGAGCTGCAGAGATAAAGGTAGCAGCAGCCAAGACATAGTGTCACGAGTGGTCGATATGACCTGTCGATTTCGTTGCGATTAATTAAAATTTCGATAGGTCTGCACAGTATACAGTATAAGATGATGTTAATTATTGCAGAAAAATTTAGAAATTTAAATTATTGTCCTACATTTTTGCCTATGAAGTGGATATGTAGGTGATTGACCCTTGTAACTGTAACCTTGACCTTAGTTAACAACACTCGCTGATGCTCTATACTGTTTGTCATTATAAAATCTAAATGAAGTAATTGGAGCGTGAGAAAAATAGCTGTAAGTTGCATTTTTGTTCTATATAAACGCTGCACACACACGTTTGCTTCTAATTCATGTAATAATATATCTTTATTGAATAATTTTCTGAAATAATTTGGTAATTATCTGTTGACAGTTCGTTTTTCTATTTAGTTCAACTGGTTATAACCACGGCTACAAACTATACAACTAATATGTAGGATAAAACGACCCTCCCCCCCCCCCCCCACACACACGGTTTGTGGTCAATTATACTAGATAGTTTGTTATTTACAGAACGTTAGAGGTAGAGTTACTTCATCATTATCAGAAATGTTTATACATTGTAAGGAATCATGTATTATTGAACAATTTATTGATTCAGGGAACACCTCCGAACACAACTGGAACGGAATGGATACGTGGTGGTACCAAATGTGGTCCCTGAACAGGAATGTGACAAGTACATAGGACAATACAAGGCATGGCTGTCCCGTTTTGGACCTGATCAAAGTCCATCTTGGACCAAGTCCATCATTCAACATTACAGAGTAGCTCATTGTGAACCGACATGGAAAACGAGGCTGTGGGCAAAACCAGTTTTTGCTTCTATCTGGAAAACAGACAAACTGTTGTCAAGTATGGATGGAATAGCCATTGGTGAACCACCAGAAATCGGTAAGAAAGCTGTTGTTCAGACTTTGCGTTTGAATAAAAGGAACATTACGGTTTAACATCCGAATGAAAAAATGCCACTTATATCGAGATGCTATCATCTACAGAAGGAATAACAGAAATATCCGACAAAACGCCTATGTCAATTCAGATTGTAGTTTAGTTAAGCAGCACCTCCACTTGATCGAAACAGAGAGCTTAGCAAAATATCTGCTTCAATCTTCAAGTCTCCCGCCTGACCTGGCCGGCAAACTAACGCCGACATTACCCTTACCTATAGGATCCCATCGTTTTGGGTTTTTTTTCACTTTAAGAAAAACATAGCCATAATCACTTTTAATGAATCTATACTTGGTTTAAAAGACTTGTATCATTTTGACAAAAATTAAATACAAGTTCAAAGTTCCTGGATATCAAATTATTCTGATTATAAAGCCATTAGAGTTATGTATAGAAATGATTGTTTGAGGTAAAATTCTGAAACTTCACTAGAAGGGGGTTTTACCGGAATAATTGCGAAAATCCGGAATAATCAGACCAAATCCGGAATAAACCAAATTGATCCGGAATAATCAGGTAAAGTCCGGAATAAACCGGTAAAATCCGGAATAATCAGGCAAAATCCGGAATAATCAAGCAAAATCCGGAATAATTGGACTATTTTGTTACGGTAAGTTTTCCGTAATCTAAAATTACGGTAAGTGTCTGATTATTCCAGAAAATGACCGATTATTACGGAAAAAGTCTAATTATTCCGGCAAATGTCCAATTATTACGGGATATTTTCTAAAAAATAATAATTTTTTTAAAATTTTTACCGTAATAATTGGACATTTGCCGGAATAATTAGATTTTTACCGTAATTATCAGTCTTTTACCGGAATAATCAGACAAGTTACCGTAATAATCAGACACTTGCCGGAATTTTTAGAATCCGTAAAATTTACCGTAAAAATATTCTTATTATTCCGGATTTTGACCAATTATTCCAGATTTTGTCCTATTATTTCCGATTTGGTCTAAAAATTCTGGAATTGATCTAAATATTCCGGATTTTTCCAAAGATTACGGAAAGTGTCTTACTATTCCGGAATTTCGCAATTATTCCGGTAAAACCCCCTTCTAGTGCTTGCTGCTTGAATAAAAATTAACATTTTATGCAAGTAAGTACGCTGTTAATTACTTACAAATAACGACCAGTGTAGCAGTATTACTAACAGTATATTATTGTATCTTTAGTGATCTCAATATGTGGTAGTCCTGTTTTGTCAAAGCATTTTGTTTTGTTCATATAATTTGAGTTTTGGCTTCTTAACTATTTTTCGTAAGATCTAGGGGAATTTGAATTCATTAGCCTAGTAGTTCCAACAAACGATGGACTTTAATAGATTTTTACAATAGGTAAATTAAAGCTGCAATTCATGTTTTCAGAACTATATATCAGACAATGCAATAGAACAAATGTGATGATTATTTTAATTGGTTTTAAAGCAGATAATATCGATATAAGGACTCTTTTTGAAAACGAAACAATTTTTGGCATATTTTCTATTGCCTACTTGGTTTTCATTTCAGGAAGAACAAACTTCAGAGAACCTGGTTTTAATTGGTTTCATATAGACCAAGGAACATGGAGGGAGGGTCTACATACCTATCAAGGCGCAGTTTATCTTGAAGAGACAACAGAAGAAGACCATTGTTTTAGGGTGCTTGAAGGGACGAACAATCACCATACCAAATTTTACTCAGAGTTTCCTGGAGCAGCAGAAGAAGCAAGCGGAAGTGATTTTTACCGACTGAATTCTGCGCATGTGGATTGGTATAAGGGGCAGGGTGGAACGGAAAAGATCATTACAGTACCAAAAGGTGGAATGGTTTTATGGGACTCGAGAAACGTACATGACAACATTGCGCCTCTAAAAGGGCGGGGAAATCCGGACAAATGGCGGTTCGTTGTTTTTGTTAGCATGGGGCCTGCGGTATGGGCAAAAGAAAAAGACATTGAGTTAAAACAGAAGGCATATAATGAAATGGTTGGTACCGCCCATTGGTCATCCCAGGGTGTTTGGCTGTTTCCAAGTACGTCCGAGGCAAAAAGCTGCAAAGACAAGCAAATAATTGAGATGATAAAAGAACAACCTGATATTGCTAAAACTAAAACTGTGAAGCAGTTAGCTGGAATTGAGCCCTATGATTTTGAAGATGGAAAATCAAATGGTCCTGGTTGGGAGCCCACATGGAAAGTTACCACTCATGTCCAGGAGGCTAGAGATCTATCCGATGACTTTTTGTAATTAAGATATTGTTTTGAGGATTTATACGTCCAAACTTATCGTCAGGTAGTCATGCTATCAAATACAGACTTCATGAATTATACGGTTACTTTGTTTAGCGCTGCCATGTGCTGATTTTGAATTTTTATTAAAATAAGGAATTCAAAATCAGCACATGACAGCGCATATTTTAGCGAAACAAACATTTGTGTGGTTACATATAAATGTAGCGACTTAAATAATGAATAGTTTTAACAAAGTTAATTATCTTGTTTGTATCATTGTTCATTTCAAAAATTAAGTTTAAGCCTTAGAGTGGACTATAAGTGATCTGGTTTCAGTTTATTTCTTATACTGTGTAATGTATGCTAAATTCGCTTCAATTCGCTTCATGTTCGGAAATGTTTCCTACTAGATGATATATTTCATTAGAATTAAAGAATTAAAATTATTAGACCTGCTTCTTCTTTTAATACGATTGCGATAACTCAAAGCTCGTTCTGCTCATTAGGTATATTAGTAGTATCTGTCGAAATGTTACGAAGAAATCCGGAACCTTTTTAGTAATACCATTCCGTGCTTTGATAAATTCGGCAATGCGACTTTCATGTAATATGCCAAAATATTGATGTGGTACACTGTCGTTTATTCATTACACCGTATACCGCGATGTTATGCAAGGAATAGCAGTACAACACCGTATACTCCGATGTTACGCAAGGAATAGCAGTACAACACCGTATACTCCGATGTTACGCAAGGAATAGCAGTACAACACCGTATACCCCGATGTTACGCAAGGAATAGCAGTACAACACCGTATACCCCGATGTTACGCAAGGAATAGCAGTACAACATCGTATACCCCGATGTTACGCAAGGAATAGCAGTACAACACCGTATACTCCGATGTTACGCAAGGAATAGCAATACAACACCGTATACCCCGATGTTACGCAAGGAATAGCAGTACAACACCGTATACTCCGATGTTACGCAAGGAATAGCAGTACAACACCGTATACCCCGATGTAACGCAAGGAATAGCAGTACAACACCGTATACCCCGATGTTACGCAAGGAATAGCAGTACAACACCGTATACTCCGATGTTACGCAAGAAATAGCAGTACAACACCGTATACCCCGATAATATGCAAGGAATAGCAGTACAACACCGTATACCCCGAGGTTACGCAAGGAATAGCAGTACAACACCGTATACCCCGATGTTACGCAAGGAATAGCAGTACAACACCGTATACTCAGATGTTACGCAAGGAATAGCAGTACAACACCGTATACCCGATGTTACGCAAGGAATAGCAATACAACACCTTATACCCCGATGTTACGCAAGAAATAGCTATATACAACACCGTATACCCCGGTGTCACGCAAGTAATAGCAATACAACACCGTATGCCCCGATGTTACGCAAGAAATAGCTATACAACACCGTATACCCCGATGTTACGCAAGAAATAGCTATACAACACCGTATACCCCGATGTCAAGCAAGTAATAGCAATACAACACCGTATACCCCGATGTTACGCAAGGAATAGCTATATACAACACCGTATGCCCCGATGTTACGCAAGTAATAGCTATATACAACACCGTATACCCCGATGTTACGCAAGAAACAGCTATACAACACCGTATACCCCGATGTTACGTATGATATTTGTTATATTAGTTAAATATTAAGATTTTACATTTGTCAGACTTAAGTTAATGAAAATTTTATCCAAGAAACCATTGTGAAACTGAAATCTGTCATTTCGTTTATGCAAGGGTACGTGTTATATATATATGGACTATTGGTAATTGAAATCGACCTTGGTCAGATAAAGATTTTACAGTTTATCAGTGACGGGGTTGAAAATATAATAACATATAATAAATGAATCATTGACATATCCAGCGACTATAAAGTCGTACCATTATCATATAAACGGGTATATTGACATCATTTATAGGTCACAGAAATACTAGTACATTAAACTGTGTTTTGTAAGCAATCTATTCTCCATCGAATTCGATACGATCTTGTCAATATCACATGCCCATGTAGATCAATATTCAAATTTCTGGAACCTACTCAATACCTTGGTTTTTAAGATTGATTAAGTTGGGGTTTACATCCCAGTCAAGAATATTTCACTTATATCGAGGCATCACCAGCCATACGTGAAGTGTCAGATTTTTCATCTTTGCTTTGCGCTCAGGGCAATGTACAGAAATGGTTCTTTAGCGTACAACATTTAGAACCATGAAACAGGACATTGGTTTCAAAAGGTCTCTACCAAATTAAAGGACCCTGTGACTTTCATTTCTAAATGCCGAATGCTTGGTGAAAAAACAGTCATAAGCTATTTTAAAGTCTTTGTCAAACACGACCGGAGCTTGAACCCTTGATTTTATTAAATTTGGAATCATGATAACATAATGGGGTTCACAACTACCCATGTACCCAATAGTTTTTTTGTGTAGGACTTTGTTTTCATCAGGTATTGATTGCATATTCTGACGCTTTTTCGTGAAAACTAAGTAATTTCGTGACTTTTCGACATATATATTTTCAAAAACGGTGTGTGAGTGAAGTAGTTAAGATCCTGTCATTTTTATCATTGCGGTCAGTTATGGAATAGTGGAGGAAACTGGAATAATCGGGGAAAATCACGGAAGTTTAGCGAACTGACTTTCTAAATTGTCTCATATAAGGATCTGTCATCGGTTGATTCGAAAACAGTCGGTAAGAGACGCTTGTGATCCGTAAGATGGCGCTTTAGACAACTAGGTGACCTAAAACTGGAGTTCATGTTTATTGATCTTAATAAAGTTTGTAGTACGATAGTTGATTATTCTCTTTTTTTATGAAATAAAAATAACCTTTAGTGAACTAAAGAAAAACTCCCTCCTTTTGACTGTAGTTTATACCCGTAGTGTGGCTTAAGTACTTTTGTAGGACTCCAACCACGCATTTTTTTTTTACAAATACAAGTGAACAGACGTCTAAGAGTGGTTAGTTGGTTTAAATAGCATCAAGTATTTTCAGCTTTTTTCGACGTTACTTATTAAACTTGAGAATTAACCTGTACAGAGGTCTATGTGTGTGTGTGTGTGTGCGTGTGTGTGCGTGTGTGTGTTGGAAAAAAGGTCGCTGTTCTCGTCACCCTACCTAATCGAAATAACAAAAATTTAAGTCGATGAAATCGAAGTAAATGCATTCTTACTAATTTTAATAATTAAACTTTTATTTTAAGCAAATCTAAAAGAAAAAGGCTATACTGTTGTTGAAATTGTAGTTCCAGCCGATGAATGTGACACCTATTGAGAATTATGTATACTATTATTGTTTTAGTTCCCTTTTATGTTTATGACTGTAAATTAATCAACTGATATGATTTTGAGGGGCAAATTGGCAACGGATATATACATTTGTACCTTGACTTTAAAAGTCGATCATAAGTTGAGTAATGGCGTTTTACATACGAGTCAAGAATATTTCACTTACACCGAGACGTCACCAGCTATATAGGCTAAGGAGCAGAAATTTTGCCTGTGTTGCACTGATGCGATTAAACAGCGGGGTTCATTAGGAACCTTGTGATTAAAGGCTTTAACCACTAAACAAAGCCGTAGCCGAGGAACAGAGGATAGATACTCACTGACCAAGTGGAACCCTGGACTACAGACGCCATTTGTGCTTAAACCACTAGGCAACCGTAACTCAGGAGAGTTGAACCCTGAACCACTTGGCAAGAGTAGTCCAGGCGCAGATGATGGCTATTGTAAGCAATAGAACACCAACTGTACAATACAAGCCAGAAATCAGAGTTGTTAAAAGTAAGAAATAGTATAAGAATTGAGAGAGCGCCCCCGAAAGGGCGAGTGGCCAAAACATCCATTACGGATATAATGAACCACCTTCCCGTTTGATATCGGAGACTGCTCCGACATATAACACTATTCTGTTAAGAACAGCCCGGGAAACAGAATTGATTAACATTGAGTAATGTTGGTTTATAACGATATCTGGAATCACTTTATTCTGGTGTCGTTTAGTAATGCATTTAAAATCAACTTTGTAGATACTTGTTATATTTTATGTTAAATTTTGATATAAAGATAAAAAATATATTATTTTTTATAGAAGTTTCTTCACAATTATAGCTAAACTTTTTGAAGAATTTGGTTAAACACAATTAAATTATTCTCTTATTTTTAGTTATGGCATTCCACGTAACTCTTACATACCACGAAATATTTTAATGATTTATGAACACAACTCCGGATCGAAGACTTGCACGATTTATATAATTACCTGTAGGGTAAATTACTTTTAAATTCAACTTGATCCAGAACAATATGACAAATAAAGTATATTTTCACGAAACTCGCCACACACACACACAGAAAGAGAGAGAGAGAGAGAGAGAGAGGGGGGGATAAACGCATATTGTGCTACATATGCAAATATACCCTTCCACGCTATGAGAGAGAGAGAGAGATATTTAAAACACACACACACACACACAATGTAGTGACAAACACAATTAAACACGTGCATACAGACACACGCGCATTTTGGGGATTAACAAATACTTAGAACACAGTCTTATTGTATTGCGTATTGTGATGTACACTCACTTTGTGGTGTTTGAAGTACTGTAACAACTCCTAATGAAGTCCAATGCCTAATGAAGTCCAGATTACTTCAGGCGTCGAAATTACATTAATGAAGTCCGAACTCCATTAGGCGCTGATAATATTGACGCTTAATGAAGTCCATAGAGTGAGGCTACAGACGAGTAACCTTCTTGACATTACAAAATAAAATTATTTCCCAAATTGCACGACTGTATTTTATCTTTAATTTCGATACTGTAACATGATTTTAGCCTCAAAGAACATGCGTTTTTATTTTCCATGATTGATTGATTGATTGATTAATTGATTGAATGGGGTTTTGCGTCCAAGTCAAAATAATTCATTTATATCGAGACGCCATCAGCTTTAGGTGAAGTGGTAGAAATTTTGACATTTTAACTGCGCTCAGGACAAAATACAGGCATGGTTATTTAACTTTACACGCGGACCGTGACAAGGGACGAGGTTTTAAGGACCCCGTGATTTTTATTTTTAAATTCCGAGTGCTTCTCGAAAGAGTATTTGTCCACGAGTACAAACTGTGTTTAGTTATTTTTGCCTATACTATATAATGTTGTTAACGTCGCATCGGATATCTTGTAGCTTTCCGGAAAAGAAATCAAGTTTATTAATCTGTAAGGATTGATATAAGAACAAGCCCGTATATATGTTTGAGATGATAAGTGAACAAAGTTAAGGAAGGAATTACCCCCTTAGACCATAAAAATATATTCCAGCAAGAAATTATTTCCCCTAGGCCATACAAAATATAATCCAGCAAGGGATTATCTCCCCTAGATCATAAAGTATATTCCAGCAAGGAATTATCTCCCCCTAGACCATACAAAATATACTCAAGCAAGGGATTATCTCCCCTAGACCATAAAATATATGTCAGCTAGGAATTATCTCCCCCTAGACCATACAAAATATAGTCCAGCAAGGGATTATCTCCCCCTAGACCATACAAAATATAGTCCAGCAAGGAATTATCTCCCCCTAGACCATACAAAATATATTCCAGCAAGGGATTATCTCCCCAAAACCATAAATTATCATGTTTGTAAGATCTAAAAAAATGTATCTGTCCTTTCCCCGATTGAAAATATATGTCAATTTTCCAATATTGAAAAATGTACTTCAATTTCAAATCGTAATAGAACTTAAGAAGTTTGAATCGATTAAAAATTGGTTTAAACGGCAAGGTAACTTACCCAATGAAATCTCTTGCGATGTGTCATAACACGATGGATTTCATTAGGCGTCAAGGTAACTTAACACCTATTGAAACCCCTTGCCATATCTTATTACACAGTGGACTTCATTAGGCGTCGAGGTAACTTAACCCCTAATGAAGTCCCTTGCTATATCTTATTACACGATGGTCATATATAAGGATCGTATCGTGATTCCCTCGTCGCTACGAGGTGATGTCCTTTCGGTATTGCATTCCGCACACCAAGGTGTGTCATCAATGATGTCAAGAGCTGAAGCATCCGTCTTTTGGCCCGGAATCACTTCAGCTATCACAGTTCTCAAAAATAATTGTAGTCATTGCAACCGTATGGCGCTTTCTCAGCCTTGTGCACCACCAATACCGCCCGTGTATCCCATGTACCCATTTCAATGTATATGTGCAGATTTTGTTCACTACAAAGGACAGAACTATATTTAGTGATTTTTGATAGATATCCAACTGGCCAATAGTTGAAAGGTCATCTAATGGTGCACCAGGTCTGTTAGATTGTTTAGAACTTTTCGGATACCCGACTAGTTGTCTTCAGATGGTGGGCCTGAATTCACTGCCTCTGCCACAAAAGAATTTTTTTTTAAAAAAACCTCGGGAGTTCATCATCGTCTATCATCAGTGGCCTTCCCACATAGTAATTGTCAAGCAGAGGTTGAGGTCAAGACCATTAAACGATTAATAACTGATAATACTGGACATAATGGTGAACTGGATACCGATTCGTTTTAAAGTGCTGTGCTCCAACACTCCTGATAGAGATACAAAGTTGTCCCCAGCTATGTGTGTTTTTGGCCGACCCATAAGAGACTTTATACCTATTCTTCCTGGTCAATATAAACCACATGGCACCTGGCGCAACACATTGTCCATGCGAGAGGAAGCCTTGCAAAATCGACACATGAAAGTAGCCGAACGACTTGAAGAAGACTCTAACAGGTTGCCGCCGCTTGCCGTAGGTGATCCCGTTCGAATTCAAAATCAAACTGGCCCCAATCCTCTGAAATGGGACAAAACGGGAGGTGTAACAAAAGTCCGTCAATTTGATCAGTATGTTGTCCGCGAGGACGGGTCCGGAAGAATGACACTACGTGATCTCAAAATCCTCCGTAATCCCGCCTTTCCAAAATATCCAATGATTCTGACTTGGCACTCAACCGAGATATTCTAGATCAACCCTCCATTTACCTGTTCATGGTAACACAACAGTTCCTAAGTGTGTACATCTAACCATGATCAATCACCATCAGATAATACAACACATCAGCCACCAACTCATTATTATTATTATTTTCATTTAGAAATGGGCATATTACACAAAAAATAACGCTGGTGTAATTTTAAAACATATCTTCCATATACCTCTTTTATATTTCAACTTAATAAAGAATACACAGGTCAATGTTATTTTGTCGCGGTGCTCATCTCATCTCTCATCTTTGTCGGTAAATTGGTAGTTTAAAATTTAAATTATATCATTAGGGCTAAGATCCTTATCATCAACCACTGCTCAGTTGGTAGAGTGCTCGCTCCGTAATTGGAAGGTTATGGGTTCGATCCAAAACTTGAAAGTGGGTAGTGCCGGACTGTTCTTTCGCCAAATACTCGGAAATTAAAGTCACGGTTGTTTTGGATTGGAACTTAAAATAAATGAGGTCCTGCGTTTCGGTAGGTGTGACACGATACAGAACCCTTCTGTATAATATCTTGAGCGAAACACACAGGCAAAATTTCTGCACTTTCACCTATAGCTGGCGACGTCTCGATAAACGTGAGATATTTATGGCTGCATGGGACGTTAAATGCCATTACTCAACTCAACTCAGTCTAAAATCATATTATAAAGTGGATTTTCTTTGCTATTTATTGCATTTTGGTCGAATTTGTTAGCTTGGGGTACGAATGATGTTACTCAGCATGCCAAATAGAAACATGCTAGCATTCTAAAAGAAGCTATCGGTGCACACTAGTAAAAAGCAGATCACAAACATGCTTATAATTTTTTGTCATATAAAGCAGGCTCGTAGCAGCAACTTTAAAAGTGGACGGGCCAATATTAAAATGCACAAAAATTTACTTGCTTGTTCAAGATATTTTTGGTTCATTTTTCAGGATCTGTACAGCGATCACAATCTGTTGTATAGTTCTTCCATGATTAACGCAATAAGACTACAGTGTGGTAAATAGGAAGAAAATAACTGCGTTTTACAGAGATAGCTACTGACTTTTAATGAATTACATGTCTTAGTAACTGAATGAAATTTGAGCAAAAAAAATTGGAAGGACCAGGCCCCCCTGCCCCTTTTTTCCCTACGGGCCTGTAAAGGCCGGACCTTAATACGACATTTGACAGTTTTGTCAAATAATAATTCAGAAATGCATCTCAAAAATAGAAAGTAAATCACGTTTGTTTTCTACACTCCGACAGAAAGCTTTATGATAAATGTTTCCAAATAATACGCTTCAGGATGTTCAACAATACAGCTTTAATATACAGTTTTAGTTGGTGTTTTAGATGGATTTTGGTGGAATAACAAACACTGTCATGGTTCATGTCGTCCCCAAAGGGTTGTTAATGTTTTAAAAATTTCATGTAAAGGACGGATATTTGAACAGGTGGAAACATAGAGGCCAGTTTCATATTAATTTTTCATAATAAAATACCCAGTAGAATATTAAGAGTGTTCTTTTTATATGATTATTTTACCTTTATGTCCCTGTGGAGGAAAACGATTTGATTCTGAATTTAGTTTTCCCCCCGCTAAATTCTAAATTTTACAGGCCGAGGAACTACAAATAATTTGTAAGGTCTTCTCGAAACGCAAATTCCTTTCTTTGTTGCATTAATTAAAAAATGTAAGTTTGTTACTGTGCGTGTCAGATGCCGAACTTAGTATTTTAGAAACTGCACTATTAACAATTTACATGCTGTATATGTCAGTTTTGAATATTCCGTTATTTCCAAAATTCTTCGCAAGACGTGCCACGTTAGTTCTGAAACGTATGACCTCAGAAATTCCGAGGTTATGTCGTAGTGAGAGAAACACGATACGGACTTTGGAGCACAGGGGCAAGTTTTATATTATTTTTAAATACCCATCGTATATAAAAAGAGTATTTCTTTTAAAAAAAATAATATGAAACTGGCCCAGGTGATCCTGATTATCTTGGTCATTAATCAATGGATAGCTTAGATAACTGCAACTTCATCTTATAGATGAGTACGTTTCAATGTAGCAAAACATTGAATACATGTATTTAATCTTTTTAAAAACAAGAAGAAAACAATACGGTTTGTCGGGGTCATTCCAGATTGAACTGGTCAAGCTCCGAACAGCGACCAACATTCGTATCTCTTACTGGGCGCTGTTTCGGAGCTTGTGAAATCAAAATCTGACAAGAAAAGTGTTATGACGGCGTCGGATTACGTTTCTTATCAGTCGGACCATTGGCGACGTCTTTGTTGAGTCAAACAATGGGGTTCGCCGCTGTACCACGTGATCAATACCTCTTAACATTTGTGTGGAACGTTTTGGAAAACGTCAACGTCACAGATTCCCGGAATGACGTCGTTTTCGCGGGAAAACGTAATCTCATGCGATTCCATATCCATTGGAAATAAGTGTTCCGCACAAACGTTAGAGGGTATCACGTGGTACAGCGGCGAATCCCATTGGCTACGTCACAAACAAAACGTCACTTTGGCTATTTGAAAGCCCTGGCAGTGAAAAGGTTCTTTTAAATACTTTCTTGTTAGTTTAATACATTTGTGAATTTCTTTGTGTTTTTGACATCTTTTGGTGCCAAAATCTTCTGAGGTTTCCATAGACGAAAACTTTTACGCTGCTAATCGTCTGACATTTTTTTTTTGTGTATTGCCAAATCATGTCAAAGACGTCAGCGCGTGCTACCTGACAATGTTTTTTAATTGTGACGTCACGATTTATGGAAAGTCCCTGTTCTATTTATGATCGGAAAGTGGTCCGCCGACTTTTTGTTACTATTTATAGCATTAAAGTGGTCCGCCAACTATTTATTGACTCTTTGATGCATTTTTATTGAATATCACTATATGTACCACTGAAATTGACCAATCAGAGAAAAGGAAAACACGCAATCATATAATAACACCTGTTGCACCCACTGCAACTCCGGAGTGTTCAACATCACAATCTCCACCTCCGTCTTCTACTAAACATGTCATGCAACCATCAATCTGGTTACACCAGAAAGGCGCATGCTGCACCCACCATCATCCGTTAAATTGGATGCATCACCTCGCCGTTCAAATCGGAAGAAAAGTGAACCGCATTGGCTAAGTGATTATGTGCATACACTCATGACAGAATTATCCTCAGGCTGGAGGGTAGTCTACCCGAGGAAGGCGCATTGTGAAATATCAGTGCATGGAATAATTTGTGACATTTCATGTTATGTTGATCATTCATATTAGTTTATATCCATGTCAAGACATGACTACAAAGTATTTACTTAAACCAATGACTTGGGGAGGGGTAGAGAATTATGTGTACTATCCATGTTATTTAGTTCCCTTTTATGTTTATGTATTCAGATCTCCATCATTTTAGATGTCGACTGTAAATTAATCAACTCATATGTTTTTTCGCGCATTATTTTGAGGGGCAAATTGGCAACAGATATATTCATTTGTACCTTGACTTTAAAAGTTAATCATAAGTTAAGTAATGGCGTTTTACGTATCAGTCAAGAATATTTAACTTACACCGAGACGTCACCAGCTATAGGCTAAGGTACAGAAATTTTGCCAGCGTTGCGCTGATGCGATCAATCAGCAGGGTTCATTAGGCCCCTTGTGATTAAAGGCGTTTAACCACTAGACAACCGTAGCCCAGAAACAGACTGACCAAGTGGAACCCTAGACTACAGACGCCATGTGATTAAAGATTTGTGCTTTAACCACTAGGCAACCGTAACCCAGGAGAGTTGAACCCTGAACTACTAGGCAACAGTAGTCCAGGGGCAGATGATGGCTATTGTAAGCAATAGAACACCAACTGTACAATGCAAGACAGAAATCAGAAAAGTAAAAAGTCAGAAATAGTATAAGAATTGAGAGAGCGCCCCGAAAGGGCGAGTGGTCAAAACATCCATTACGGATACTATGAACCACCTTCCCGTTTGATATCGGAGACTCCTCCGACATCTTACACTATTCTGTTAAGAACAGCCCGGGAAACAAAATTGATTAACATTGGGTAATGTTGGTTTTTAACGATATCTGGAATCACTTCATTCTGGTGTCGTTTAGTAATGCATATAAAATCAACTTTGTAGATACATGTTATATTTTATGTTAAATTTTGATATAAAGATAAAAAAATATATTATTTTTTTATAGAAGTTTCTTCACAGTTATAGCTAAACGTTTTGAAGAATTTGATTAAATTCAATTAAAATTTTCTATTATTCTTGGTTATGGCATTCCACGTAACTCTTACATACCACAAAATGTTTAATGAATAGTGAACACAGCTCCGGATCGAAGACATGTACGATTTATATAATTACCTGTGGGGTAAATTACATTTAAATCCAACTTGATCCAGAACAATATGACAAATAAATATATTTTCACGAAACTCGCCACACAACACACACACACACGCGCGCGCACACACACATACACACACACACAGAGGATGAAGGCATATTGTGTTACATATACAAACATACCCTTCCACGCTATGAGAGAGAAAGGGAGAGAGAGATCGTAAAACACACACACACGTACACACACACACCACACACACACTACGTAGTAATAATCACAAACACATTTAAACATGTACATACACACACACACGCGCATTTTGGGGATTAACACAAACACGCATGGTAATACATAGCACACAGTCTCACATGCGTATTGTGATGTACACTGACTTTGTGGTGCTTGAAGCACTGTAACACTCCTAATGAAGTCCAATGTCTAATGAAGTCCGGGTTTCATAAGGTGCCGAAATTGCAACGAGTAGCCTTCTTGACATTACAAAATAAAATTATCAAAATTGCACGACTGTATTTTATCTTTAATTTCGATAGTGTAACATGATTTTAGCTTCACAGAAAATGCGTTTTTATTTGTCAATGATTTATTGATTGATTGATTGAATGAATGGGGTTTTGCGTCCAAGTCAAAATAATTCATTTATATCGAGACACCATCAGCTTTAGGTGAAGTGTTAGAAATTTTGACCTTTGAAGTGAGCTCAGGACAAAATACAGGCATGGTTATTCAACTTTCCACGCGGGCCGTGACAAGGGGCGAGGTTTTAAGGACCCCTTGATTTTCATTTCTAAATGCCGAGTGTTTCTCGAAAGAGTATTTGTCCACGAGTACAAACTGTGTTAAGTTATTTTTGTCATTTAAGTGCCCATACTATCTTCACATGCGTGTTTTGTTGTCTTTATAATGTTGTTAACGTCGCATCGGATATCTTGTAGCTTTCCGGAAAAGAAATCAAGTTTATTAATTTCTAAGGATTGATATTTAAGAACAAGTTCGAATATATGCGTGAGATGTTCCAGTGTGTTTTATAGTCTGTCTTGTACGAGCGCACACTCAGGGGAACTTTAAAGTGCTAGCTCATTGAATCAGCACGCCACAGACAAATATACCACCCCCCACTGTGAACCCATAGTTGATTCCTCTTAAAGTGACCGTGACCGTGCGTGTGTTAACAAAATGATGGTTCACTAGTAACATAATGCATAATGATAAGTGAACAAAATTAAGCAAAGAATTATCTCCCCCTTGACCATAAAAAATATTGTCCAGCGAGAAATTATCTCCCCCTAGACCATAAAAAATATAGTCCAGCAAGGGATTATCTGCCCCTAGACCATAAAATATTATGTTTGTAAAGAATTTTAAACCAGAGATGCAAAGTCATTTAGGACCTGTAGGGTTTCATGTGTGGATGATTCTGTTCCATCTTGTACAACAGTAGTGAGACAGTTTAACCTCTTCATCGCCAATCTTGATATCTTGGGATTTTTAAAATAAAGTCTGAAACAATGCCATTTGTAAGTAAAATCTTGAGGAAAAAATTGAAGCATTTTATAAAGGACTCACTAAAATTTATGAAAGTGTAATACTTTGACCGTTAAAGCCGAGTCTTCCGGAGAACAGAAGGTAACATATTTTTCAACCATTCGGCTACACGATCTGATGTTATTTTAAAGGTAACATTCTATGAGGACAATCTTTATTTAGGAACTCATGTAATTATGCGTGGCGTTGTGTAATTGACATTTTTCCCGTATCGACCAAGAGGAAAGACTGTGATGACAGGCGTGATTGGGAGAAAAATTCAGCAAAGATTGTAAGTCAAATAGGCTATATAACAACTCCTAATAAAAATGGGAAATTTTGAAAATTAAAATTAAAGAATATTCTATCAAATTTTCAAAATCCAAAGGTGCTTCAATCACACAAAAAATAAAAAATATTGAGATTAAAATTACAGAAATAGAAAATGAAAATAGCCAAAATATAAACATGAATAAAAAAAGAGAGTTAGAGTGGGAATTAGACGAAATTTTAGAAAACAGGGCAAAAGGCGCACAAATAAGATCTAAGGTAAATTGGGTTGAAAATGGCGAGAAGAATTCTGCTTATTTCCTTAGGCTGGAAAAATCACATCAAAATAATAACGCTATTAAGAAAATCAAACTATCAGACGGACGGACTGTGGACAGTCAGGAAGAAATATTAGGGTCGCTCTGTAAATACTATGAAAACTTGTATAGCTCTTTAAATATTAATGACAATGAAATTGAAACATATCTTTCTTCTATCTCCGATTTCCCTATACTTAACGAAAAAGAGAAAGACGAATGTGATATTTTTCCCTCAATAAAAGAATGTGAAGAAGCTATTAAATGTATGAAGAACAACAAATCTCCTGGATGCGATGGTCTTCCTATTGAATTTTATAAAGTATTTTGGATTGATTTAAAAAATTATTTTTACTCATCTCTTAAATCGGCATTTTTAGAAGGTGAACTTTCTTTTTCTCAAAAAATGTCTATCATATCGCTAATACATAAAAAGGGTGAAAAAGACGATTTAAGTAATTACAGACCCATAAGTCTTACAAACTCTGATTATAAAATTATAGCCTTTATTTTTGCCAGAAGATTACAGAGGGTAATTAGCAATTTAGTTTGTTCTGATCAAACTGCATATATATTTAAGGGAGGTATATTGGAATGAACGCTAGACTTATACTTGACATTTTTGACATCTGTGAAAACTCCGATCAATCTTGTATTTTACTTTTTTTAGATTTTGCCAAACCTTTTGATTCAGTTGAATGGAATTTTATTTTTAAAACATTAGCAAAATTTAACTTTGGGAATAATTTCATACATTGGATGAGAACCCTATACAGCAAACCTATTTTTAGAATAAAAAATAATGGATGGTTGTCTAGAACCTGTAATATGAAAAAAGGTATTCGTCAGGGTTGTCCAGTTTCTGCTTTACTTTTCGTTCTTGTAGCTGAAATTTTATCGCTTAAAATAAGAAAATCTGATAAAGTAAATGGGTTTAGGATAGGTAATATTCAAACAGACATAAAGATTTTACAACACGCAGATGATTGCACTCTACCATTACTAGATGAAGACTCTATGAAACATGCTATCGACATTGTTAATGATTTCAGTAAACATGCTGGTCCAAAACTAAATATTCACAAAACAGAAGCTATCTTGTTAGGCCCACTGAAAAATCGGTATAAACGGTTACATGGTGTTGAAGTCAATAACTCTTCTCTTAAATGTTTAGGTATACACATTGGCCATGACAAAAATCAATGTATAGAAAGGAATGGAAAAAACAGGATAAAAGATTTAGAGCACACATTATTATCTTGGAAAAGAAGAAACTTAACTATTTTCGGCAAATGTACAGTTTTGAATACACTAGCCCTATCAAATTTGACATATACGGCGTCATTACTTCATATCCTTCAGATGACATTATTAAATCTATAAATAAACTAGTTTTTAACTTTATTTGGGGAAAAAGAGATAGAATAAAAAGAAAAACTCTGAAGGAAACATCTCTGAGGGTGGTATAGGATTAGTGGATATAGAAACAAAATTCAAAGCTTTGAAAGCATCATGGGTATCCAGATTATTAAATAATAGGGAGTAAACATCTTCATATCTTAGATACTATCCTGAAAAATTCTCTAGGAATTGATTTCGATTTCATTTTAAAAACAAATGTTGCTGATTTAAAAGAATTGTCTAAATTAAAGAATGTTCCATCTTTCTATAATGAAGTATTCGCCTTCTTCAATAACTGCAAAGATGAAGTGTCTCAATTGCGTTTTCTTCCGACTCTTTTTTGTCTGAAAATATTTGGTTGAATAATAATTTTAAATTTCGAAATAAAACATTATGTCTTAAAAACTGGATGAAGAGTGGGGTTCTTTATGTTAAAGACTTATTTCATGTTAATGGGTCGTTAAAGGATATAAATGATTTTGGTGATAAGTTGCTAAACAAACGGAATTGGATTTGCGAGTATAATATCTTAAAAAAAGTGTTCGGAAAATATGTTAATATTTTTGATTGTTCAAAATGCGAATATATTAACCCATATAACAAGCCGCTTTCGTTTATAAATGGAAACATTAGGTATGACATTTTGAGTAAAAAGTGTAAATTTTATTACGATATCCTTTTGAAGAAAAAATTTCAAGTTTCAAATATGGAATATCATTGGTCAAAAGAGTTTAATTTTAACTATAGTTTTTTCAGAAAAATATTTGCAGAACAAATATCAGTAGTATTTTAGACAAACAAACTTCAGAATTTAATTACAAATTATTACATAATCTTTTGTCAAATAACCTAATTGTTAGTAAATGGAATAAAACTGTTTCTAAATATTGTGAAAATTGCCATACAAGTGTTGAGAACTCTGAGCATCTTATTTATCAATGTAACATTGTGAGTTCTATTTGGGATATCGTTGCCAACAACCTGAAAGTAGACATTAAGTGGAAAACTATTGTGTTGGGATTTTACTTAGAACAAAATAATAAAACATATATGCTAAATAATATAATTTCCTTTATTGCGTGTAAAATCTACAAATATAAAATGAAAATGAGAATAAACAACCAACTTTGCTGCAAGGACCAGTTGAAGATGCACTTGAAACACAGCCTCTTTTCTTTCTTTTATACTCTTAAGAAAATGAAACTAGATGTTTTATCACACCATATATTAAAAATTGCTCAAACATTGTAATATCGTATTTATTTATTATTATTATTATTTTTTTTTTCTACCCCTTAAATGTCTATTTTTTCCATTATTAATTTCTTTTGTTCTTTGTTTATTATAAGACAACGCTTGAATTGGATGGTAAGCATTGTGGGGGCCTGTTTTAGGTAAGGAGCGATCCAACCACCTGTTCATCTACTCTGCTTATCATTTAATCAAGGTGTCGATTTACAACTTGCCCTTTTTTGCACTGTCGCTGTTTTATTTTGCTATTTATATGCGTACATCCAGACAAAAATAAGAATTATCTTATTTATATTGTCGGAATTTGCATACAGGTTATTTATTTAACTATAAGTTGGTGAATTATTACTAGTTGATTGATTGATTTGCTGATTGATAGGTTGATGGACTGATTGGTTAATTAGTTACTTGCTGACTTAATTGATGAATTACTTAATTGAGGAAGTAATTGATTGATTGATCGATTGGTAGCATGAGTGATTAATTGATAAATTAATTAATATATTTATTTTTATATTCTTTTTTTATGTTCTTGCATACATCTTTGGTATTTGATAATGTGTAAGATCAATTATTCTTACAGTTAATATTATTATTATTATATTATTATTATTATTATTATTACTATTATTATCAACATAATCTTCTTCATTGTGGGTGATATATTGTTATTATCATTATTATTATTACTATTATTAATGGTAATGGTGATAATATCGTGACTTTTTCCATGAATGTAAGACTGATTTGTTGATTTCTTTTATTTATTTTTTTTTCGGTAGAATGTAAATTCTCTGCCAATCTAGTTTCATGTAGTGTAAAAAGGATTCATATTATTATTATTACTATCATTATTATTTCACCATATATGTACAATGGTGTCAAATTTAATTACATTTGCTTGTAACTATGAATATTTATTTTCTTTTATTTATTTATTTATTTACTTAATTATTTATTTATTTATCTATTTTTTATTTATGTATTTATCTATTTACTTGATTATCTGTATCTTGTGTGCATTTCTGTTTTATTTAATATTACGATATCTTGTGTAAAAATGAGGATTGTAACCAATATTATTATTATTATTATTATTATTATTATTATTATTATTATTATAAGCGTGGGTACATGTGTCAAATTATTATTACTAGTGATATTATTATCATTTTTATTATAATGATAATAATAATAATATTGATTATAATCAATATTATAATTATTATTATTATTATTATTATTATTATTATTATTATTATTATTATAAGCGTGGGTACATTTGTCAAATTATTCTTACTAGCATTTTTTAATGGATGAAATTATTTTTTATTTATTTATTTATTTATTTATTTATTTATTTATTTATTTATTTATTTTTTATTTATTTATTTATTTATTTATTTTATTTTATTTGTTTATGTATTTATCTATTTAATACTTGATTATCTGTATCTTGTGTGTGCATTGTGTTTTATTTAATATTGTGATATTTTGTGTAAAAATGAGGATTGTGATCAATATTATTATTATTATTATTATTATAAGCGTGTGTACGTGTGTCAAATTATCTCGTTTACATGTATTTATAAATTGATGAAATTATTTATTTATTTATTTATTTATTTATTTATTTATTTTATTTATTTATTATATGTTTGTGTATTGTATAATGTTATTGCTATGCTTATATATATATATATTTTTTATGAATAAAAGAAAAAAAAACTCCTAATGAAGTCCAACACCTTATGAAGTTCGGATTTCATTAGGCGTCGAAATTACAACGCTTCATAAGTCCGGACTTCAACAGGCGTCAACAATATCGACGCCTACTGAAGTGCAAAGAGTGAGGCTTCAGACGAGTAGTCTTCTTGACATTACAAAATAAAATTATTTCCCAAATTGCATTTTATCTTAAATTGCGATAGTGCAACATGAATTTAGCCTCACAGAACACGATTTATTGTCCATGATTGATTGATTGATTGATTAATTGAATGGGGTTTGCGTCCATATCGAGACACCATCAGCTTTAGGTGAAGTGGTAGAAATTTTGACCTTTGAAGTGCGCTCAGGACAAAATACCGGCACGGTTATTCAATTTTCCACGCGGACCGTGACAAGGGACGAGGTTTTAAGGACCCCGTGATTTTTATTTTTAAATGCCGAGTACTTCTCGAAAGAGTATATGTCCACGAGTACAAACTGTGTATAGTTATTTTTGTCATTTAAGTGCCCATACTATCTTCACATGTGTGTTTTGTTGTCTTTATAATGTTGTTAACGTCGCATCGGATATCTTGTAGCTTTCCGGAAAAGAAATCAAGTTTATAATCTCTAAGCAATTCCGAATATATGCGTGAGAGTGTGTTTTATGGTCTGTCTTGTATGAGCGCACATTCAGGGCAACTTTAAAGTGCTAGCTCATTGAATCAACATGCTGAGACAAATATACCACCCCCAATGTGAATCTATAGTTAATTCTACGTCCTCTTATGCTACATAACGCTGGGGGAGGAAGCCGTATCTCAAAGATTAAGTTTTATGTGTGACCAAAGAGGGGTTAGAACTCTTACTGCCTTCTGGTCTGAAGTCAGACGCTCAATCAGTGAATGAAGTGACCGTGCGCGTTTTATTAAAATGATGGTTCACTAGTCACATAGTGAACAACATTAAGCAAAGAACTATCTCCACTAGACCATAAAAATAGAGTCCAGCAAGAAATTATCTCCCCCTAGACCATAAAAATAGAGTCCAACAAGAAATTATCTCCCCCTAGACCATAAAAATAGAGTCCAGCAAGAAATTATCTCCCCTATACCATAAAAAATATAGACCAGCAAGGGATTATCTGCCCGTAGACCATAAAATATTATGTTTGTAAAGAATTTTAAGCCAGAAATGCAAAGTCATTTAGGACCTGTAGGGTTTCATGTGTGGATGATTCTGTTCCATCTTGTACAACAGTAGTGAGACAGATTAACCTCTTCATCGCCAATCTTGATATCTTGGGATTTTTAAAATAAAGTCTGAAACAATGCCATTTGTAAGTAAAATCTTGAGGAAAAAATTGAAGCATTTTATAAAGGACTCACTAAAATTTATAAAAGTGTAATACTTTGACAATTAAAGCTGAGTCTTCAGAGGGAACAGAAGGTAACATATCTTTCAACCATTCGGCTACACGATCTGATGTTATTTTAAAAGTAACATTCTATAGGGACAATCTTTGTTTAGGAATATCGACGCCTAATGAAGTGCAAAGAGTGAGGCTTCAGACGAGTAGTCTTCTTGACATTACAAAATAAAATTATTTCCCAAATTGCATTTTATCTTAAATTGCGATAGTGCAACATAATTTTAGCCTCACAGAACATGAATTGTTTTGTCCATGATTGATTGCTTGATTGATTGATTGATTGATTGATTGATTGATTGATTGAATGGGGTTTGCGTCCAAGTCAAAATATTTCATCTATATCGAGACACCATCAGCTTTAGGCGAAGTGGTAGAAATTTTGACCTTTGAAGTGCGCTCAGGACAAAATACAGGCACAGTTATTCAACTTTCCACGCGGGCCGTGACAAGGGACGAGGTTTTAAGGACTGCGTGATTTTCATTTCTAAATGCCGAGTGTTTCTCGAAGGAGTATTTGTCAACGAGTACAAACTGTGTAAAGTTATTTTTGTCATTTAAGTGCCCATACTATCTTCACATGCGTGTTTTGTTGTTTTTATAATAATGTTAACGTCGCATCGGATATCTTGTAGATTTCCGGAAAAGAAAACAAGTTTATTAATCTCTAAGGATTGATATTTAAGAAGAAGTCTGAATATTACATGAGATGTTCCAGTGTGTTTTATAGTCTGTCTTGTATGAGCGCACACTCAGGGCAACTTTAAAGTGCTAGCTCACCGAATCAGTATGTCACAGACAAATATACCACCCCCACTGTGAACCCATAGTTTGATTCTCCGTCCTCTGATGATACCTAACGCCGGGCGAGGAAGCCGTATCTCAAAGATTCAGTCTTATGTACCCGAAAGGGGTTAGAACTCTCACTGTCTTCCGGTCTCAAGTCAGACGCTCAATCAGTCAATGAAGTGACCGTGCGTGTGTTATTAAGAGTCATTCTCTGTAAGGACCAGACAATTTGGCTATATTTTGGAAATCACATGTCTCAGATTTTGATGATATTGCATAAAATTGTTAAATACACATAAAAAATCAAAATGAAAAGCCCCATGCAAAAATTTAAATTGTCGTCCCCATGGTAACCAACCACTAAGGACCAATCCTTGGAATTTCAGTCAATTTTACGTGCATATCAAATATGCCACTAGAATATGCCATTTAAGATAGTGATCTTCAATATTTTGTTATTATTCGGAACTTTGATGGTCATCCTTATCTTTTTCAAGTCAAAACTGTATGATTTTACAAGTTTTTATTTATTTTGAGGCAATTTTATCTAAAAAAAATGCTCTAAAATTGACCTAAACTAGCTGAACTTTGAGATTGATTATTTTGAAAACGCAGGCACTGGAATAGTATCACAAACATTTAAGTTATTGGGGAAAGTTGGTTCATCGAAATATCAAAAAATTAGAGCGGTACTTTTTTATTAACGTAAATGATGGTTCACCAGTCGCATAATGAATAATGATAAGTGAACAAAGTTAAGCAAGGAATTATCTCCCCTTAGACTATAAAAAATATATTCCAGCAAGAAATTATCTCCCCCTAGACCATGAAATATATTCCAGCAAGAAATTATCTCCCCCTAGACCATACAAAATTTTTGACGCGCCATGAGATTTCCAGGCTTATGGAGGTACGACGTCATAATCAGAAAAACGTAGTCGAAAGATGAATGACGTGAAACGTGCACATGTCAACTCGGTTATTCAATCAGCAAATGAAACATTTAAAATGATCCTTTCCCGATTTAGTAATGTTCGATTTGAGAACAATAATGGAAAACATTTTGTAAAAGAAATCAAATAATCTTATTTGAAAAATTAAATTTAAAAATATAAATAGTTCTAATAAAGTTAAAATCCATTCCTTCCTACTGGTGAACATATTAAATCCTATTTGTCATAGAAAAAAACCTGCAACAACTTAGGTATTTCAAAGTGATTTTTTTCGCGGAATATCTCATTTAAAACAATACACATACAGTATTCACAACATTTTAAGGTTTTTAAAACAAAATCTCTCATTTAAAGAATACAACAGTTTGGTCATAACAAAATATAGTTCAAACGGTCATATTTTCCTGGTGTTGAAATTTTAGATTACTCATTCGGAAAATGTCTTTATTAGGATCTCAAAGTTGGTTCGGTAGCAGTAAAATGAACCGAGGTCTGCAATGGTTACAAGTGTAAGTAATAGTGTTGTCATATATCATTTTTTTGAATGTATTTTATGAATAAATTAAAAAAATGGTATATGACAGTATTCTAAACCTTGGATTAAGTGTGCATTAGTACAAAGCAAATAAAAATACAACAAAATCGACACATTGAGTTTTCCTTGAAACTAAGAAGAAAACTTGCTAATCCCAAGTAAAACGATATTCAATTCACTAATCCATTCAACCACCTTATGATATTTACAAGAGTATTGTGGTAAGAGTTATTATTATTATTATTATTATATTATTATTATTATTATTATTATTATTATTAAATTACATCAATGAGTAATAACTAACTACTGTTTATCTTGCATATGATAGTTGTTAATACAAATAACCTTTATTCGTTTTAAAATTCTAAAACCCAAAAATCATTTTGTTATGAAAATTAAAAGCGCATCAAAATATGTTTAATTTGTTTTTAGTTTTCCGTATTTATATTTTTACCACAGACATCAGATACAGTACATTTATGTTCCCTTGTTGACCCCATGGGCAAATATTATAAGGTTTAACTAAGGTACAACAATAAAATGCAATTCACTTTCATCACCCTTGTTATTGACATTAGATTAGACAAACAAATATACTTTATTATGGTTATTTTATGAAAAACCAATGATAATATAGCATTTTTAGTTAAAGTCTGTCTCAAAACATGCAAGAAATGTATGGACGGAAGGATGGACAGACGGCAGAAATATTATCCATCTTTCTTTGAAATGCGTATAGTATAGCAGTGTACACATGTACTGTAAAATTAGTCAGTGATACATATTACAAAACAATATTGGTTTAATTTTTCTGAAAGTGGATCTGAAATAATTTTTCAATTTTCTGATATATGAACTTATACTTAACCGGTCATAATTCACAGATTTTGTGATTTGCAATTCTTCATAAAACTCTTCACATTTTATATTCGTCGTTACAGTCGTTGTTTGGTTGCCATGGAAATGTGGTGTTTTTTAGTTTGGTAAAAAATTAACAAATTAACAAATGTGGTGTATGCATAAGTTGTCATAGCAACAGAAAAACTGCAGATTTTGAAGAAATGTTTTACAGGATGATTTGTCACATAAGAAGTATTGATAATCCACCAAAATCTCATTTTCAGTTTGGTACCCCCATAGGCCTGTTTTTCTCGTATTCCAGCAAGGAATTATCTCCCCCTAGACCATACAAAATCAATTCCAGCAGGGAATTATCTCCCCCTAGACCATAAATATATAGTCCAGCAAGGAATTATCTCCCCTAGACCATAAAATATATTTCAGCAAGGGATTATCTCCCCCTAGACCATAAAATATATTCCAGCAAGGGATTATCTCCCCCTAGACCAGCAATTTGTTAAATCCACCACATGATGAAGTGAGCAGAGGAGTTTGAAAAAATATGCAAGATGGATTCTAAGAAACCCGGTTGAGAAGTTTATCGGATCAAAGAAATATAAAATTAAGATAAAAAAGCAATAATAATATTTTGTTAGAGCATCTTACCACATGTATGGTCATACAAGCAACATTGAAATATTGTAAAATACTCGAAAGTAAAATAGAAGCGACACCCACTCTCGTCAATAAGCAAATGGATCATATTTTAGAAACTCGGGTATTACATAGACGCATTTTTTTACTAACACTAACATTATTTCTGTGAGGATGAAGACGGTACAAAAACACTTTTGAGAGATATCTCGACATTGTCCGTATTGCTTCCATTAGTCCTCAGATGGAAAAATACATTTAAATAAACACATAGTATTATACTAGTGACGAACCAAGCGACAAAGGTCTACGACAACGAAAATCCCTCTCTCTTCGTCGGGGGTCAAAATGATAGAAATTGCATTAGAACCTACCCGTACACTCCCCCCCCCCCTCTTTTGTGGAAGCGTATTTGAGCGTATTGAAGCTTGAATGTTTGAATATTTGGTATCAATGGATGCAGAATTGAATATACTTCATCATGATATGTTTGAATTTTGAATATCTTAAAAATAAATACCCAGCTACTCGTCCTGAATGTGAAAAATGATAGAAATTGCATTAGAACCTACCCGTACACTCCCCCCCTTTTGTGGAAGCGTATTTGAGCGTATTGAAGCTTGAATGTTTTAATATTTGGTATCAATGGATGCAGAATTGAATATACTTCATCATGATATGTTTGAATTTTGAATATCTTAAAAATAAATACCCAGCTACTCGTCTGGAATGTTTTTTACATTCAAAAATATCGGAACTCCGTATTCTCAAATTATATTTTTACCACAGACATCAGATACAGTACATTTATGTTCCCTTGTTGACCCCATGGGCAAATATTATAAGGTTTAACTAAGGTACAACAATAAAATGCAATTCACTTTCATCACCCTTGTTATTGACATTGGATTAGACAAACAAATATACTTTATTATGGTTATTTTATGAAAAATCAATGATAATATAGCATTTTTAGTTAAAGTCTGTCTCAAAACATGCAAGAAATGTATGGACGGAAGGATGGACAGACGGCAGAAATATTATCCATCTTTCTTCGAAATGCGTATAGTATAGCAGTGTACACATGTACTGTAAAATTAGTCAGTGATACATATTACAAAACAATATTGGTTTAATTTTTCTGAAAGTGGATCTGAAATAATTTTTCAATTTTCTGATATATGAACTTATACTTAACATATCGGTCATAATTCACAGATTTTGTGATTTGCAATTCTTCATAAAACTCTTCACATTTTATATTCGTCGTTACAGTCGTTGTTTGGTTGCCATGGAAATGTGGTGTTTTTTAGTTTGGTAAAAAAATAACAAATTAACAAATGTGGTGTATGCATAAGTTGTCATAGCAACAGAAAAACTGCAGATTTTGAAGAAATGTTTTACAGGATGATTTGTCACATAAGTAGTATTGATAATCCACCAAAATCTCATTTTCAGTTTGGTACCCCCATAGGCCTGTTTTTCTTGTATTCCAGCAAGGAATTATCTCCCCCTAGACCATGAAATATATGCCAGCAAGGAATTATCTCCCCCTAGACCATACAAATTCAATTCCAGCAGGGAATTATCTCCCCCTAGACCATAAAATATAGTCCAGCAAGGAATTATCTCCCCCTAGACCATAAAATATATTCCAGCAAGGGAAGGTAGTTTTGCGGAGGTTTTAATCCATAAAATCTAATTCGTTAGTAGGTAGTTATGTGTAGTAAATAGATGATATTTTTTCAAAGTAATCAACTGCTTTTCTAACAAGTAACTGGTTACTAGTAGCTAACTTTTCTTCCACAAGTAACTGGCTACTAGTAGCTAACTTTTCTTCTACAAGTAGCCAGATACTAGTAGCCTGTTACTATTGTTCATCTTTAATGTTTAGAGACAGTTGTTTTCATAAATAGTTTTTATACCTTTTAAATTTTCGAAACCTAACAATCATATTCTGTTTTGGAAACAAAAAGCGCATCTAGAAATATTTTTAGTTTTATCTTTACTTTTTCCGTTATTCTTCTACATAGAGAAAATTTTACATTTTCCGCTAAAATTAAGCTGTAGTATGCTCCTTAAGTTACCCTATATGCATATATTAAAAGGTTCAACTAAGGTCAACAATTACAATGTAAATCACTTATATATCACAATTATTATTGGCATCAGTTTTGACAAAATCATGGAGGAGAAATATTTCAGATGAGTGAAGTATGTAATTTTGAAGTGTTTTTTATTTGTAAAAAAGCATTAGAATCACATTATTTAAAAGTGGACAAACTGATTAAGTCTATGACACAGGCGTGATTCAGGCGTGATTATCAATGGTTTAGAACATGGGGTCCATAACGGGTGTCTTAGTTCTTAGTCTAATCACGATATTTGTAAATTTGCTGATTTTTTCTCTATATACAGAAATAAATGTAATGATTTCAATTTTTCGTGTATTTTTCCTTGTTAGTATTTTTGTTTTTAAACACATATCTTGTGGTTATTTCATGAGACACCAAATGATAATGCAGCAATTTCAGTTAAGGTCTGTCTCTAAGTATAAAAGACGCACAATAGTAGCTAACTTTACCTTTCTCCTTTCTAATGATATATGGCATTCCCTACTTTATAAGCGTAAAATATATGTATTTTGGTCAATAAAAAGGTGTGTTTGTTGCCGTTTCGCCATGATAACGTCACGTTTAAACAATGTGCCTAATTTCAGCTTTTTGTGATAAAACAGTGATTTATAAAAATTGCAAACGGGTACTGGGTTATTCATTCCTACGTCTCTTGTAACGTTTCTTATATAATCCATGATTTATGTCAATAAGCGTCTATTGGTCAAGCAAAAACATCAGAATTTTTGTCAAAGAGACTGCAAGGTAACAACCCATTTTGCCTCGAGTTGAGCAACTTTTTCCTGCGCATTCATTCTATGAATGTAAAAAAAAACGTTGGAAGTGAAAACTTAGTATTACCAGATATTACCAGATAACAGTACGAAAAAAATAAAATGACGACATAGATAAATTGATTGATTGAATGGGGTTTAACGTCTCAGTCGAGGATATTTCACTTATATCGAGAAGTCACCAGCTTTATGTGAAATGGCAGAATTTTTTCTTTGCAGTGTGCTTAGGGAAATGTGAAAGGAGGGTCTTCCGTGACATAGGGCATCGGATTTTCTAGTGTCTTTCGAAGAACCATGTGACTTTCATTTTAAAAGACCGAGTGCTTGGCGAAACAGTCACTGCCTATTATCAAGCCTTGTCAGAGCCTGCCGGGGTTCGAATCCACGACCTCCCGCAAACGGAACGATATTGAGAAATGATTGTATGTGAAAAACAAAGGATGAGAGCCGAGAGTCTAGGGACCGGTTGTCTTGATACCGACTTACGGATTGTGGCGCCTTTTATCGCCTGCGCTCTTGATTGAATCCCACTGAGGCAGATCCTAGTTCGAAAAAGATTTTGTTATTTTGCGTTACTGAAGATTCAAGTCGACACAAGCTGAAAACTGCTGGAATGTTGAAAGTTTTGGAGATTCGGTATAATAATAATTTTTAATATGTATCAATCGAAAAAAATAGTGAATAATCTTGTCTCATCTCAAGATGGCAAGTTTGAAATTTCTGCATGTTGATCAATTTGTCAAAAATTGACAAACAGTTTATTTTACAGGATTTCAATCCAAGATCATGAATTCATATGCTGTGCCTGTATTGGGCTTAATTCATACATTATATTTTGTCGCAGGTTTGATAGGATTTTATCCTAAATGGGCCGATTTGGTTTGTTTAACACACATTTCTAAATATCCTTATACTTATAATTTAAAAAAAGTAATAGTATTACTAGTATATTTGAAGTTTTAGATTTTGGCTCAGACAAATGTATATTTTATTTGCATTTCTTTGTGAAACTCCATCTTCATTCTATTATATGTTAAAATGAGGGGTATTTTCCGCTTTTGTTATTTGTTTTCAAATCAAGTTTCGATAGTCAACATTTCGGAGTCATTAAAACTTGTTATTACAAGTATTATTATCACAGTATGTAAACTCCGGTGTACGTCTTCCGGAAGCTGGGATCGTCGAAGCGAAGAAAAAGCCAACAGTAATGGTTCCACTGCCGTCCTGTGACAGTATATTGGCTGCTAGTAAGTTTTCTTGTATACTTTCACTGCAACAATTACACTCCAACTGATCGCGGATAACAGCGGAGTTAGTTTTGAATACAGTCGGTAACATCTATTGTTTCAGTTTGAAGAAAATGATTGTTAATCATTCAACTTATCAATGATATTTTCAAAGAAGTCAAATAAATTATATTTCCCGAGCATAAAGATATGATAAATACCACATTTAATGCATTTCATTTATAAAACCAAGTGTTTAGATTGAAGGTGACATATCCCTTTATCCCAAAACGCGACAGTTAAGAAGAAATTCTGATTTAATTTCACGCTGGTGATTCCAGATAGTGTACGCCTAGCTGATGAAAACATGAACGCCTAGCTGGGATTTTAGTGGGAAAATATGTACGCCTAGCTGTACAGAAAATTGTACAATTTATTGCTATTTTTCACATTTTTCTTAGATAATCGGTTGAAAAAAAACCCCTTCCCAACTTTATACTAATTTCAAGGATATGGTGCCATTTAATATACATTTTATTTATGAATAGATTAATTGATTGGATGCGGTTTTACGTCAAAGTTAATAATATTTCACTTATATGGAGACATCGCCAGCTATATGTGAAGCCATAAAAATTGACCTTTGCAGTGCGCTAAGGACAATGTGTAGGTAGCGTTCTTTACGGTGCCACGCCTGCTATGAGATGAAGGAACGGATTTTAAGGTCTTTTTCGAAGGAATTGGCGACTTTCATTTCTACATGCCGAGTACATGGAGTATTTACTACCTATTTTTAAGACTTGGTCAGACCCAGGCCAGATTCCGAACCCACGACCTCCTACACCATTACCAACTGAACTATCGTATATATTGAAAAGAGCGTGTTGTTGGTAGTAGATGAACATATAAATCATTCCTTTCTTTTTAAATCAATCGGCAAAAATAAAATAACCGATTAAATAAATAAACAGGGGACAAAGGACTTTAACGCTCACCTCAGGATATGTCATATCTGGTGTAGAAAGTCAATGGACAATCGCATAAATTACAGGGACTGTTTTAATTTTCAAGAGTTAGGACCTAATGTAAGGATATTTCCAAATTTATTATTACTTATTCTAAAATGCTATCGTATACTTCTTAATATTTAAGGTCTAGCTACAATAAATGTATGGACAGCTAGTATAAACTACAAAGGCAAAAAACTAAGCCCTTTCATCTATGACCTTGACCTTTGATTAAATGAACTTCATCTACAGATCAAAATGATTGTAACGCCAATGCCATATTTATACAGAAAGTTTAGAGTTTTCCAGACAGATCTTTTGTGACGTCGTAGCAGACGTTTTTAATCGCGAAGACCCCGATATTATCCCCCTTTTTAAATGACGTTATTACGGTGTAACAAGAAAATGCTCCCTAAACAAAGAAAATACCACAAACTGTTAAGGGGAATTTTTTATTATTATAATCTTAAAAATAAGTTCAAGCCCCCTTTGTGGAATTTACTGAAAATACGAGATTTTCAAATTATCTGGAACCAAGCATATAAATGTTCAGAAACAAATACTCCATATCTTGAACGGTTGTAAATCATTGAATCGAATGCACCCTCGGCAATTTTGGTTTTCCGATTGGGTATTTAGAATGGCGAGATTAAAACTTATGAACTTTTTGGCTTAGTAAGAGAAACTATTGAGGACAACCACACATTACGCTTCGAAATTTAAACACGCGAGGAACCTGTATTTTAATATGAAACTAACAAATAAACATTACGGGCATCCTGTATGTGTGTAACGAAAGTTCCGAGTTATCGACTTTTTTAAAAAGAACTTTTGTTTTCTTTCGCTTTTATTTCCCTTCATGTAAGACATTATTCATAGCGGACTGTCATGGCGGATATGCAAATGAGATCATTGCCGTTCATTTCCCAATATGTATCAAAAATACTGGGATTCCTAAATATAACTTTCATCTTGCCCTTCAAGTTGAAAACCCTGTCCATGACGGCAACGAAAAATCAATTCTTTAAAGAAGTTAACACGAAGCAACGTTTTGTCAGAGAACAAAATTAATTTTACAATGTTTTACAACAACACCAAACAAAAATGTATGTATGAAGAGTGCAGCTAAAATACACTAAAATCCCAGCTAGGCGGTTGTTATGATTTTGCAAGAGTTGCAGCTAAGCGTACACCGGGTAAAAAATAATACTTGTTGTAGTTAATTATTTAAACGTATATCTTGCATATGCGATTTGTATTCAAACTCTTTGATGTTTCTTTGTTCCAATTATCTTATAAAACGGTAAGATCGGCTTTAAATTAAGGTAAAATTCAATCTTACGCCAAGGAGGTCGGTGATTTTTCCCTGGCTGTCGATGATCAATTGTGTTTTTTGACATTATATGGTGATATTTGAGGGCAAATTGTAATGTCTTAGTGTTACTGAGTTCAGCAACCAAAATTATAAGTGGTATCCAAGACTTGACAATTTAATTTTGAGCGTTTACATACCTCTAAACTTCAGTCATTGAGACTATCAACATCACACGGTCGCTTCGACGATCCCAGCTTCCGGAAGACTCAACCGGAGTTTACATACTGTGATTATACTATAAGCTTAGTTAAGCTGTAGGACAGGGGTTCAAATCTGAATAGCTACATGTATTACATGTATTTCTTTAATTTGTAATGTTTCTTTAAATTGGTCTTTTCTACAAATCTGTATTTTTATGTTCTTTTCTTTATAAACACACAGTCCTTTAGGGTCAAGCCACTGGTAATATTATTTTGATTACACATATCACCCCCGTGAATTCTAAGTGGACCGTGATGCTAATCAATACTTTATCACTTGTGGTATAAAGATGAAAAATGAAAACTATGGCTTTTTAAATTTACAAATCGGCATATCACTTCTATACATGTATATGAGGTAATGGTATGTGGGTGCCCTTTTGTCTTTTGTGTCTTCATAATTATGCATTTTATAACCGTGTTCTGTGCAAAGTTGTTTAATCGTGTGCTTCACAACGCTGAAATAGCAATCGGACAATTTTGAGTATACATATTAACCGCATTGTACATGTAAAAAAGCTACACTAATCGGACTGATTTAAAAAAATTACATTGTCTAAATTTAGATAATAAGTAGATAATTTAAAAAGCTTGAAAACTTGTTTAGTAAACATGTTCTCTTGCCATCAAAAAGAACTTGTTTGATGGGTTGAGTTTTATGATAATCAATAGCCGATCAATGTATTTTGACATATCTTTTTTGTAGAATTTCGTTAAAATGATGTGAACATTACATTTTACAACGGAAAATAATAAATATAAAACGTTTTTGTTTTCATTACAAGTTGACAATAGATTCTTGTAATGCCGTCTTTATTGCTAACTTCGGTCAACTCAGTTAAAAATGTACCGGTACATGTACTTAATGCAGTGATAAAGAAGGTAGGATGTTGGCATTGAAAATTACAAAATTAAAGAATGGTTTCGCGTGAAATGCAAGTTAATTATGTACTAAAGATGTATTCCTTAATTTCATTTTTGCCATGTACCAACTGATCACTACTCAATCCACTCTTAATATTGACAGTTCAAATACTGATTTAAATCTACGATTCATTTTCCTTTTAAAATGCGTGTACCAGGCGTGATATTTATATTCTAAGGCCACTAATAATCCAAACTACAACAAGTCATAAAAGTGCACGGTCACACAATACTGTTCTATTTGAATTGAGGTGAATATTGATTAGCTTGAACAATGTTGAACTATATACAACCGAATATACATCAACAATAATCAAGTAATATACAAACTTAGCTTTTATAATCTTACCTTGGATCGTTGGTAGCCTTAGAATATGAACTATCACGCCTGGTACACGCATTTTTAAAAGGAAAACAAATCGTAGAAAACCTCAATCGTAAATTGTCGAGTTTTAAAAAACCTCGTATTTCTTTAACAAATTCTGGCCCCTTTGCACTGCTCTATGACGTTGGATATATTAATATCTTTTCATCTTTTAGATTAGTTCGTTATACGAGGTGAAAACTATCCCCCCAACACATGCATTGCACAATTTTCATAAAAAATGCAACAAATATTTTAAACATTCTTAAATTATCAATTCCTGCTTGCTTTATTTTTATTTATTAATCTTCACACTTGTGTAAGTAATTTCATAATTATACCCCCGTTTCATGCTTTTCAACCAAATGGTTTTCACTTGAATTTTCCTACTTAGGTGACCCTTTACAACGTCATTAAATTGATCAAAAACAACCTCTTGCTTTTCAATTGTGTCATATATATGTATTTGTGATAGGTTCGCAGCTCGTAACGCCCATGCCAAATGTGCTCTAACTTCCAATAAATTTCGTTGAACCGTTCTCTAAATCTAACTTAATGTACAACAACAATATGTGTAGAGAATAGTATGGGGGTGGTACAACTTTTGATAGGTATATTCTGTAGAAGCCTCTGGTAGCCTCTATTTCGTTTCAAACTGCTGAGATGACCGTGTTATGTATATATTCTGTTTTACAATAAACAATGATTATAGATTGGTATGTCCTTATAGACCTATAGGTTAATTATTCCTGTATTTGAATAAAACAAGCACCAGAACCATATATTTTATGGGCCGTCACTCGTACGTTAAGGTATTTAACCCTGCATCTTCACTTGGCAATTGGGTGAACAAGAATTGGTCAATTTATGTGCCTTAAGCCCCATTTATACGGCGAGAATTGCATACCTAAGTATTTTACTCATATGTAAATTTACTCACGTAAGCAAAAGTATATTTTGCTTTGCGTTCATACATGATTTATGTACCATAAGTAAATTTGAAGTTTTCAACCAATTTTGGATAATTTTCATTCTGAACATTGAACAGCTTAAGACTTTATTATCAGATAAGACCGTTTCCTTACTATTTAAGCACTGATTTGATACTGGGCTATTATTATGACAAATGGACAGTTCTACTTGGTGATCCAGCATATCTGTCATATACCATTTTTGAATTAATCATAAAATACATTAAAAAATGTTATATGACATATCCTTAAAAGACTTGTTTTTTTCAAGCTTTATACAAACAAACACAATTTTAGACCAGCGCAGAGCACATTTATATACCGTCTAGTTTGGGTAGAATGACACTTGATCTTCGATCTCTTTGAGTTGCTTGAAATGCCCATTGTGATGTTTGCAAAAAAGGATTGACGTCCATGTCGTATTTGCTTGTTCTGTAAAAGGAGCTTGTGTTGTTCCTAATGACATATATAAGATATTTAGATTAGCCCATGTCTCCTAAAACCCAGCCTGGCCCCCAAAATGTTTACAAATTTTAGCTATTTATTACGTTAAAACTTCTTTTTTCAGCTGAGCTGGACCCCTAACTCAAAATAGTTACGATTCATCTCTGTATATGAAGCTGCAAATTGATTCTTTAGTGATCGGTGGAATGTTTTTATTCAACTAGATGGTGAAAATCATTTCAGTGATGTTGAAGATGATGATGTTTGTAATATTTGTTCTCCCAAAACACTTCATGACGACATGGCATCTCCTTTCATGGACAATTCGTTGTCAAATTTGTAAAAGTAAATTTTCTTTACATTCTGTGATTGACTTTTGTTGCTCAAGCACTTTCTCTTTGAAAACCAGTAAAACGTCAAATTTTGGTGACAGTTTGTCACTAGTTTTTGTGCTTTTGTCAAATAAATCTATTTCAATTACAACTTTTGATCTATTCTTTACTGGATAGTTATTACAAATCAATGAGGGCCGCGGTTGTCTATAGTGGTTGGCTTCTTTAACCGCTATGAGTTCGATCCCCGATTGTAACACCATATGTGGTGAGTGGGTTTCCCTTGCAATAGGCACATGTTGGTTAGCCCGATGTCAATACACTGGGATGTATGTAATGTTAATCTGTGACATTGTATATCATTGAACAACACTATTAAACAATTTGTCCTGGTACAAGGCAGATTACAAACACCCACAATCACTCCTGCACCACATGGAACCCCATAAATATAAATAACCTGGCATTAATAAGTCCATGTGTTTAAAATTATGTGAGTAAATATTACTGTGCGTTCATACGACACTGTAGCAAAATTTGCATACCTAAGTATAAAATACTCACATATTATAGCAAATTTGCACTTGGTCCCTACTAGGTGCAAATTTACTTACAAGAGTAAAATTTGCGTACATGCAAAGTTGTTCATACGACACAATTTGCATATGTGAGTAAATTTACATACGAGTAAAAAATACTTAGGTATGCAATTCTCGCCGTATAAATGGGGCTTAACACAAGGATGTAGCGGTACAGCTGGCGCTTGAATCAGCGGTCTTTGAATCCGGACCTTGACCGGTCAAAATGATAAAATGTAGCTAAATGCGAAATACTAATTATTATTATACACCATTGTATCATGTACGACCTACTTTGTTAGAGTAAGTATTATTTAAGTAGTTATAAAATTACATAAGTGATTTGAACCAAATATTACATTGTTATAAAATCCATTCCATGTTTTTGTCAAACAAACATGCAATGACATAAGGTTATATAAAGTCATATAAAGTATTTAATCTCTATAGGGTAATCCAGTGACAATGCCTCTTAACCTGCCAATGCTCCAAAAAGAATATCCGTGGTCGAGTGGTCATATACCCGATTTACATAACAAAGTGCTTCAAGTCTCTTAAATACTGGAATCCCACTCGGGAACACTGAGAAAATTTGCGAATTTTATAAATAGTTTTGAAGGGTGGAGCATACATTATACAGGTTTTGGTAAGATACAAGACCTCATGTACCCTGTCAGAGACATAAACACACTTCGTCTGCGGAGTGGAGTGGAGTAATGGTGTTTAACGTCCCAATCAAGAATATTTCACTTATATCGAAACGTCACCAGGTATATATGCGAAGGTGCAGACATTTTGCCTGTGCGCTGCGCTGATGACATTATACAGCAGGGATTATTATGGTGTTACGCCTACCGTGACACGGTACCTCGTTTATTTTAAGTTCTCATCCGAAAGAACCGTGATATTTATTTCGTAATGCCGAGTGCTTGGCGAAAGAACAACTACTACCGACTTTCAAGTCTTGGGTCAGTCTAGGTCGGAGTTCGAACCTGTGACCTCCCATTTATTTAACCTTTGACATGGTAAACCGGGTCATGTAATTTCTAAACTGCCAAAATCTTTATAACTTAAATTGTCACCCTACAAAGAAATTTCTCGCATAGTGATTGATACATTTTTGAAAGCGCGGTCAACATTGGCATGCGATATTTCAATGTTCACAGTTATCCACGGAAACTGTAGAGTATTCCGTAAACCTACTCCATTCTGATTAGGAACACCCAAATATCCTTCCTAGTCAATATTCCCAGTTATCCACGGAAACTGTAGAGTATTCCGTAAACCTACTCCATTCTGATTAGGAACACCCAAATATCCTTCCTAGTCAATATTCACAGTTATCCACGGAAACTGTAGAGTGTTCCGTAAACCTACTTCCTTCTGATTAGGAACACCCAAATATCCTTCCTAGTCAATATTCACAGTTATCCACGGAAACTGTAGAGTGTTCCGTAAACCTACTTCCTTCTGATTAGGAACACCTAAATATCCTTCCTAGTCAATATTCACAGTTATCCACGGAAACTGTAGAGTATTCCATAAACCTACTCCATTCTGATTAGGAACACCCAAATATCCTTCCTAGTCAATATTCACAGTTATCCACGGAAACTGTAGAGTGTTCCGTAAACCTACTCCATTCTGATTAGGAACACCCAAATATCCTTCCTAGTCAATATTCACAGTTATCCACGGAAACTGTAGAGTGTTCCGTAAACCTACTTCCTTCTGATTAGGAACACCCAAATATCCTTCCTAGTCAATATTCACAGTTATCCACGGAAACTGTTGAGTATTCCGTAAACCTACTCCATTCTGATTAGGAACACCTAAATATCCTTCCTAGTCAATATTCACAGTTATCCACGGAAACTGTAGAGTATTCCGTAAACCTACTCCATTCTGATTAGGAACACCCAAATATCCTTCCTAGTCAATATTCACAGTTATCCACGGAAACTGTAGAGTGTTCCGTAAACCTACTCCATTCTGATTAGGAACACCCAAATATCCTTCCTAGTCAATATTCCCAGTTATCCACGGAAACTGTAGAGTGTTCCGTAAACCTACTTCCTTCTGATTAGGAACACCCAAATATCCTTCCTAGTCAATATTCACAGTTATCCACGGAAACTGTAGAGTGTTCCGTAAACCTACTTCCTTCTGATTAGGAACACCTAAATATCCTTCCTAGTCAATATTCACAGTTATCCACGGAAACTGTAGAGTATTCCGTAAACCTACTCCATTCTGATTAGGAACACCCAAATATCCTTCCTAGTCAATATTCACAGTTATCCACGGAAACTGTAGAGTGTTCCGTAAACCTACTTCCTTCTGATTAGGAACACCCAAATATCCTTCCTAGTCAATATTCCCAGTTATCCACGGAAACTGTAGAGTGTTCCGTAAACCTACTCCATTCTGATTAGGAACACCCAAATAACCTTCCTAGTCAATATTCACAGTTATCCACGGAAACTGTAGAGTGTTCCGTAAACCTACTTCCTTCTGATTAGGAACACCCAAATATCCTTCCTAGTCAATATTCACAGTTATCCACGGAAACTGTAGAGTGTTCCGTAAACCTACTTCCTTCTGATTAGGAACACCCAAATATCCTTCCTAGTCAATATTCACAGTTATCCACGGAAACTGTAGAGTGTTCCGTAAACCTACTTCCTTCTGATTAGGAACACCCAAATATCCTTCCTAGTCAATATTCACAGTTATCCACGGAAACTGTAGAGTGTTCCGTAAACCTACTTCCTTCTGATTAGGAACACCCAAATATCCTTTCTAGTCAATATTCACAGTTATCCACGGAAACTGTAGAGTATTCCGTAAACCTACTTCCTTCTGATTAGGAACACCCACATATTCTTCCTAGTCAATATTCCCAGTTATCCACGGGAACTGTAAAGTGTTCCGTAAACCTACTTTCTTCTGATTAGGAACACCCAAATATCCTTCCTAGTCAATATTCACAGTTATCCACGGAAACTGTAAAGTGTTCCGTAAACCTACTTCCTTCTGATTAGGAACACCCAAATATCCTTCCTAGTCAATATTCACAGTTATCCACGGAAACTGTAGAGTGTTCCGTAAACCTACTTCCTTCTGATTAGGAACACCCAAATATCCTTCCTAGTCAATATTCACAGTTATCCACGGAAATTGTAGAGTGTTCCGTAAACCTACTCCATTCTGATTAGGAACACCCAAATATCCTTCCTAGTCAATATTCCCAGTTATCCACGGAAACTGTAGAGTGTTCCGTAAACCTACTTCCTTCTGATTAGGAACACCCAAATATCCTTCCTAGTCAATATTCACAGTTATCCACGGAAACTGTAGAGTGTTCCGTAAACCTACTTCCTTCTGATTAGGAACACCCAAATATCCTTCCTAGTCAATATTCACAGTTATCCACGGAAACTGTAGAGTGTTCCGTAAACCTACTTCCTTCTGATTAGGAACACCCAAATATCCTTCCTAGTCAATATTCACAGTTATCCACGGAAACTGTAGAGTGTTCCGTAAACCTACTCCATTCTGATTAGGAACACCCAAATATCCTTCCTAGTCAATATTCCCAGTTATCCACGGAAACTGTAGAGTGTTCCGTAAACCTACTTCCTTCTGATTAGGAACACCCAAATATCCTTCCTAGTCAATATTCCCAGTTATCCACGGAAACTGTAGAGTGTTCCGTAAACCTACTTCCTTCTGATTAGGAACACCCAAATATCCTTCCTAGTCAATATTCACAGTTATCCACGGAAACTGTAGAGTGTTCCGTAAACCTACTTCCTTCTGATTAGGAACACCCAAATATCCTTCCTAGTCAATATTCACAGTTATCCACGGAAACTGTAGAGTGTTCCGTAAACCTACTCCTTCTGATTAGGAACACCCAAATATCCTTCCTAGTCAATATTCACAGTTATCCACGGAAACTGTAGAGTGTTCCGTAAACCTACTCCATTCTGATTAGGAACACCCAAATATCCTTCCTAGTCAATATTCACAGTTATCCACGGAAACTGTAGAGTATTCCGTAAACCTACTTCCTTCTGATTAGGAACACCCAAATATCCTTCCTAGTCAATATTCCAGTTATCCACGGAAACTGTAGAGTGTTCCGTAAACCTACTTCCTTCTGATTAGGAACACCCAAATATCCTTCCTAGTCAATATTCACAGTTATCCACGGAAACTGTAGAGTGTTCCGTAAACCTACTTCCTTCTGATTAGGAACACCCAAATATCCTTCCTAGTCAAATTCACAGTTATCCACGGAAACTGTAGAGTGTTCCGTAAACCTACTCCTTCTGATTAGGAACACCCAAATATCTTTCCTAGTCAATATTCACAGTTATCCACGGAAACTGTAGAGTGTTCCGTAAACCTACTTCCTTCTGATTAGGAACACCCAAATATCCTTCCTAGTCAATATTCACAGTTATCCACGGAAACTGTAGAGTGTTCCGTAAACCTACTCCATTCTGATTAGGAACACCCAAATATCCTTCCTAGTCAATATTCACAGTTATCCACGGAAACTGTAGAGTGTTCCGTAAACCTACTCCATTCTGATTAGGAACACCCAAATATCCTTCCTAGTCAATATTCCCAGTTATCCACGGAAACTGTAGAGTGTTCCGTAAACCTACTTCCTTCTGATTAGGAACACCCAAATATCCTTCCTAGTCAATATTCCCAGTTATCCACGGAAACTGTAAAGTGTTCCGTAAACCTACTTCCTTCTGATTAGGAACACCCAAATATCCTTCCTATAGTCGATGTTTCGCGTTGTCAGAATAAAAGGTAAATTTATAAGACACCTTTCTGTTTGGTATAATAAAGCCTATCGGCCCGGGAGATAATGTTCCATCGGAGAGACAATCCTGCACATTTCCCTAAACCAAGGGCAATATAAATACAACAATTTACATGTGATAGAGTCATTTATGCTGTTAATGAAGATGATGTATTTGTCATTATTTATAGAAAGATGTGTAGATACCAAGTACAAGTCGTTATCCGTGATAGTAGATCTACGTATGTATTTCATTCTATCTTTTTTCCATTTTCTTCAAGGTATAAATATTATCTGAACACCTTGTTATTCTCCGTCATTCGAAGAAATGGGGATATTAAATTCGAAGCGCTGCCCGTCACCCGTCTACCCATCCATTTACCCAATTTGTCTTCTCCAAAAGTATGAATCGTTATTTTACGAAACTTGGCGCAAATTAAAGCCGCGTGGTGAACACTGACACTAGAGATGTGAATATTACTTGTATAAACCCTAACTAGTCAACTAAATTTTCATTGGAGTTAATGCCCTTTTATTGATAAGGTCAAGGTCACAGATGGAGAAGAGTACTGTTATTTTATTCTATAGGAATGTATATAAGAATACTGTAGGGATTATTAATACGACCCTTTTGATATTTAGATGATGGTCAAAGGTCAAGGTCAAATATCCAAAACAATAATAAAATAAGTAATCTTCTAGGAGACTATTAACTTTTCACATAGGTTTGCATTTAAGAATTATGTAGGTATTGATATAATAATCATTTTGATAAATTGATGGGGTATCAGTTCAACGGTCAAAGTCGTAGCCGTATTGGAAATTATCAGGACACGTAAAAGCTTCTTCTGAATGCATTGAATGGTGTTGTATTCTGCTTTCAACTTTGCTACCATTTTAGCTAATGATAAATATACTGTAGCTAGACTCTAGGCTTGATAGATTTATCAAAAGTTTTCAAAACTTAGTGGGCAGCAGTAACAGTGATTGGTGATGTGCAAATCACAAAACTCCTAATGGCGGGATCCTAATTCAATGAATTTACTCGTTTAATGATACTTTTCCCTCTGAAATTACAAGTACTTTTGACATCTTTAAGATGTACTATGTATCCGGTTTCGATATAAACACTTACAAGTCCTTTCGACTCTGAACTCCTTGTTTTGACCTGTTTGTTCCCATCCCTATTTTTACAATTTTACAATGAGACTTGGTAGTACGTGGGTAGGTAGAATGGTGTTTTACGTTAAGTCTAGATTATATCGCTCGTATCCGGGGGGGGGGGTTAAATGGTGGAAATGAGAGTAGTCGTAGAAAACCAAACTCGTACAAACTGATTTAGTAAGCTCCGTCAAGTTAGGATGCTCACCGAGTGGATGGCAGCGTGGGTAACACACCTGATCCATGTCTTCGAAATACGCAAATACGCCCCCCCCCCCCCCAAAAAAAAAGGAACTTACTTTGTCTCCATTAATATTAACCATAATTGATTAGCCTTATTCATCACTCTATTATTCGCTTCGATTATTTCTCAACATAAAATTACGCGCCTGGGTTAATATTCATTTTTACAATTTATTGATATTCATAAAGATGATATAATATAATAGTCTTCTTAATGTAGATGCATTGATGATAATTCGTCACTTACGTAACATGGCCACTTTCTACTAAAATTATAAGCCCTACTAGATGATTTCCCCTTCTTAATTTTTACTAATTCTGATATTCTTCCCAAAGGTCAGCCACACAGATCAATATTGTCGAATGAAAACAACTTAACCACGTGTCTTGATAAAACGGATGTTGATTTTTTCCCCTTTTTTCTAACCAGGGGATCTTAATTTAGAACAGACATTACGTTTTTTACGCAATAGGGAGGTTGTACATTCTGAATTTGAGGTAAAATTTATGATTATCTTCAATAATATCTGTTTTGTTTACTTTGTAGATATTGTCATATTTAGAAATAGACTTAATTTATATTTATTTATTTATTTATTTATTTATTTATTGATCTGAAAACCGCGATATAGTATTTATATACATGTACATGTATGTATAACACATGAACATTAAATTTTAAACAAATGTAGCAATCTAATGAAGACGGTGTATATAAAAAATACTAATCTAATACTAATCTAACAAACTAATTAAAACTGATTAAATGTTAATTTTTCAAAAATGTTTCACGATGTTTGGTGTAAGAAAAATATTTCATAATAGTTTTACCATCTATAATTTTTAAACTATAAGCTTCCTTAGACAACATGCATGGAGACTAAGGTGCCAAGTGTGACCTATAGTTCGCTCTTACGGGTCATACAGCCTCTTATTGCCTTCGTTAAAATTCAATTCGTGACAGATCATAGTGTGAGAAAGTTTGTCAGTCCGCTTTCCGGTGTGAGAAAGTTTGTCAGTCCCTTTCCGGTGTGAGAAAGTTTGTCAGTCCGCTTTCCGGTGTGAGAAAGTTTGTCAGTCCGCTTTCCGGTGTGAGAAAGTTTGTCAGTCCGCTTTCCGGTGTGGTTTGTCAGTCCGCTTTCCGGTGTGAGAAAGTTTGTCAGTCCGCTTTCCGGTGTGAGGAAGTTTGTCAGTCCGCTTTCCGGTGTGAGAAAGTTTGTCAGTCCGCTTTCGGTGTGAGAAAGTTTGTCAGTCCGCTTTCCGGTGTGAGAAAGTTTGTCAGTCCGCTTTCCGGTGTGAGGAAGTTTGTCAGTCCGCTTTCCGGTGTGAGAAAGTTTGTCAGTCCGCTTTCCGGTGTGAGAAAGTTTGTCAGTCCGCTTTCCGGTGTGAGAAAGTTTGTCAGTCCGCTTTCCGGTGTGAGAAAGTTTGTCAGTCCGCTTTCCGGTGTGAGAAAGTTTGTCAGTCCGCTTTCCGGTGTGAGAAAGTTTGTCAGTCCGCTTTCCGGTGTGAGGAAGTTTGTCAGTCCGCTTTCCGGTGTGAGAAAGTTTGTCAGTCCGCTTTCCGGTGTGGTTTGTCAGTCCGCTTTCCGGTGTGAGAAAGTTTGTCAGTCCGCTTTCCGGTGTGAGAAAGTTTGTCAGTCCGCTTTCCGGTGTGAGGAAGTTTGTCAGTCCGCTTTCCGGTGTGAGGAAGTTTGTCAGTCCGCTTTCCGGTGTGAGAAAGTTTGTCAGTCCGCTTTCCGGTGTGGTTTGTCAGTCCGCTTTCCGGTGTGAGAAAGTTTGTCAGTCCGCTTTCCGATGGTCGAATGTTTTAACTGGATACTCTGGTTTCTATACCATCCAAGAACCTTGAAATTAGCGACAGATTCTTGACAAGGGGGGGGGGCGTAAATATTATTACTCCACTCCACTCCACTTATAGGAGAACATCAATGTACAGTGTAGTTGTGTGTTATTTATAGTTATGGACTGTTTTTACAAATGATTCATTATTCTTTTATTTCTACTTTTTAGTAGCTGTTATATAATACGAAAGCCTATTAAGCTCATGAATAAAAAAATTAAAAGGCGTAATAACGCGAAATAAAGGCGTTATAATGCGAAAAAGGCGTTATAACGCCTTTAGAAAGGCGTAATAACGCGAATTGAAAGGCGTTATAACGCGAAATAAAGGCGTAATAACGCGAATTGAAAGGCGTTATAACGCGAAATAAAGGCGTTATAACGCCTTTAGAAAGGCGTAATAACGCGAATCGAAAGGCATTATAACGCCTTTAGAAAGGCGTAATAACGCCTTTTTGTCTATATATAGAGCAGTCACTTGAGTGACAACCCTCACCACAAACAGATTGGTTTAGTTTGAAAAGCTTAAGGCAACTGTAGATCTATTCATACTAAGATGTCACAGGTGTCATTTAATCATTGTTAAAAGTTAGCGATTGACAATTGGACAGGAACTTTTTAATAAATAGCCATGTGTACATTGCCAATGTTTATCAATGTTTATATTTCAGATTACTTAAAAGATGTCCATCCCCATATATAAATGATACTCTTTATGAAAAAACAACACTTTAACATTGAAAAGAAACCTTTCTTTCTGTTTTACGGAAATAGTATGTTCATTTCAGCGCAGGATCAGATGATGTGCAGCTTTTTTAATTTTCATAGAATAAATACATATAAAACAGCTTATTACATTACATATAGTTGTGCAGGACACACACACACACACACACACACCCACACACACACACACACACACACACACACTTTTAATATGTATGTAAAGTGTGGGGGCGGGGGTGGGGGTAGAGATTAAACCCCAGGACCTCCACATCATTATGGAAGGCATCTTTACTTCGCGTTATAACGCCTTTCAATTCGCGTTATTACGCCTTTCTAAAGGCGTTATAACGCCTTTACTTTGCGTTATAACGCCTTTCAATTCGCGTTATTACGCCTTTATTTCGCGTTATAACGCATTTCGATTCGCGTTATTACGCCTTTATTTCGCATTATAACGCCTTTATTTCGCGTTATAACGCCTTTCAATTCGCGTTATTACGCCTTTCTAAAGGCGTTATAACGCCTTTTTCGCATTATAACGCCTTTATTTCGCGTTATTACGCCTTTTAATTTTTTTATTTATGAGCTTAATAGGCTTTCGTAATATAAGATGCTAATACATGTACTAAAATATTATCAACATTAATCAACACTCGATGTTTCCTTAAAAACTTCTTAACTATGATACAACGGAATATATGATGAATTACGTTTAACCAGTGGCGGCCTAATTTACGTTTATTTATCCGTATCGATTTCCAACTTTCTCTAACAGGATCTTTTAACGTTACCCATTTTTCTTTTATAAATGTTTTGTATGTATATATCACTACTCTCGTTGTGGAACATGGGTCATGACGGTTAAACATTTTCATTTGACATCTACTGGGCAATGGACGATAATATACATGTAATACACTTTCTGCGTCGCTAGTCATTTCGTACCATGACAATTTCCTATCCATTTACAATTTGTCCAAAGTGTACATTGTCATATGACCATTTCGTATTTGTCGTTTCGTTGTTTTGTTGATATATATATGTTGTTTTGTTTTTTAAATACTTTGTTATATAACAAATTTTTGTTATATTTGTAGTTCTGTTGTGATACATGTTGTACTGTTGTGATATATGTTGTTCTATTGTGATTATTGTTGTTCTGTTGTGATATATGTTGTTCTGTTGTGATACATGTTGTACTGTTGTGATATATGTTGTTCTATTGTGATTATTGTTGTTCTGTTGTGATATATGTTGTTCTGTTGTGATACATGTTGTTATGTTGTGATACATGTTGTTCTGTTATTATATATGTTGTTATGTTGTGATACATGTTGTACTGTTGTTATATATGTTGTTCTGTTGTGATACATGTTGTTCTGTTGTGATATATGTTGTTCTGTTGTGATATACATGTTCTGTAGTGATTATTGTTGTTCTGTTGTGATACATGTTGTTCTGTTGTGATATATGTTGTTATGTTGTGATACATGTTGTTCTGTTATTATATATGTTGTTATGTTGTGATACATGTTGTTCTGTTGTGATATACATGTTGTTCTGTTGTGATATATGTTGTTCTGTTGTGATATATGTTGTTCTGTTGTGATATACATGTTCTGTAGTGATTATTGTTGTTCTGTTGTGATACATGTTGTTATGTTGTGATATATGTTGTTATGTTGTGATACATGTTGTTCTGTTATTATATATGTTGTTATGTTGTGATACATGTTGTACTGTTGTTATATATGTTGTTCTATTGTGATTATTGTTGTTCTGTTATATATATGTTGTTCTGTTGTGATACATGTTGTTCTGTTGTGATATATGTTGTTATGTTGTGATACATGTTGTTCTGTTATTATATATGTTGTTATGTTGCGATACATGTTGTACTATTGTTATATATGTTGTTCTGTAGTGATTATTGTTGTTCTGTTGTTATATATGTTGTTCTGTTGTGATACATGTTGTTCTGTTGTGATATATGATGTTCTATTGTGATTATTGTTGTTCTGTTGTGATTATTGTTGTTATGTTGTGATACATGTTGTTCTATTGTGATAATTGTTGTTATGTTGTGATACATGTTGTTCTATTGTGATTATTGTTGTTCTGTTGTGATTATTGTTGTTCTGTTGTGATTATTGTTGTTCTGTTGTGATTATTGTTGTTCTGTTGTGATTATTGTTGTTCTGTTGTGATACATGTTGTTCTATTGTGATTATTGTTGTTCTGTTGTGATTATTGTTGTTCTGTTGTGATACATGTTGTTCTATTGTGATACATATTGTTCTATTGTGATTATTTTTGTTCTGTTGTGATTATTGTTGTTCTGTTGTGATACATGTTCTGTTGTGATATAAGTTGTTCTATTGTAATTATTATTCTTATGTTGTGATTATTGTTGTTCTGTTGTGATACATGTTGTTTTATTGTGATTATTGTTGTTATGTTGTGATACATGTTGTTCTATTGTGATTATTGTTGTTCTATTGTGATTTTAGTTGTTATGTTGTGATACATGTTGTTCTATTGTGATATATGTTGTTCTATTGTGATTATTGTTGTTCTGTTGTGATTATTGTTGTTATGTTGTGATACATGTTGTTCTATTGTGATTATTGTTGTTATGTTGTGATACATGTTGTTCTATTGTGATATATGTTGTTCTATTGTGATTATTGTTGTTCTGTTGTGATTATTGTTGTTCTGTTGTGATATATGTTGTTCTGTTGTACTCGTTTTCTTCTCGGTATTATATTTTAAATTAATACAACATTTCTCTTCCATTTCAGATAAAGCATGAGGCTTATTCTGTTTTGCCTGTTGTATATATCGGTGCATATTTTGAAGGCATGCCTACTTCCTCGGGCGGATTCATCAGGTAAGTCTGTCTAGTTGAATTTCTTACCAATGGTCGTATTGAGCCTTATAAGTTATTTGAAGTTATTTGAAGTTGGCGGGTGTAGCTAACTAAAAGGGAGGTGTCTACCCTTCCGGAGCACCCGGCCTCACTTTCCTAGTGGAAGTTCATGTATTTAACCTAATATGCCGGTTTCAAAGTTTTTACATTGCTTTGGGGTTGAGGTTTCGACATGGATTGGTATGTTTGTTTTAGAATACTTACCTAGTTGGACTAGATGTACAGTTGTGTCCCTATATTTATTTATTTATTTATTTATTTATTTATCTATTTATTTTTCTTTTCTTTTATGTTATTTGTAGCAGTAGTTACATGTGATATGCATATGCTCATAATTTTTTTAACTTTATGGTTGATGTAACACAAGTTATTAAAGGAACCAACACCACAAATATTGCTACTATTAATATGTGAATATATTTCTTAAACATATCAACATAGTAGTAAATACATTCTCTTGTCGGTATCTGTATTCATATCTAAAATCTTGTTGTTCCACTAACGTTCTCTGTGTATTTGTTGTTGTTCCACTAACGGTCTCTGTGTATTTGTTGTAGTTCCACAAACGTTCTCTGTGTATTTGTTGTTGTTCCACTAACGGTCTCTGTGTATTTGTTGTTGTTCCACTAACGCTCTCTGTGTCTTTGTTGTTGTTCCACTGACTGTGTATTTTTGTTGTTGTTTCACTAACGGTCTTTGTGTATTTGTTGTTGTTCCACTAACACTCTGTGTATTTGTTGTTGTTCCACTAACGCTCTCTGTGTAATTGTTGTTGTTCCACTAACGGTCTCTGTGTATTTGTTGTTGTTTCACTAACGGTCTCTGTGTATTTGTTGTTGTTTCACTAACGCTCTCTGTGTATTTGTTGTTGTTCCACTAACGGTCTCTGTGTATTTGTTGTTGTTCCACAAACGCTCTCTGTGTATTTGTTGTTGTTCCACTAACGCTCTCTGTGTATTTAGTGTTGTTGTTCCTCAAACGTTCTCTGTGTCTTTGTTGTTGTTCCACTGACTGTGTATTTTTGTTGTTGTTTCACTAATACTTTCTGTGTATTTGTTGTTGTTACACTAACAGTCTCTGTGTATTTGTTGTTGTTCCACTGACGGTCTCTTAGTATTTGTTGTTGTTTCACTAACGGTCTCTGTGCATTTAGTGTTGTTCCACTAACGGTCTCTGTGTATTAGTTGTTGTTTCACTAACGATCTCTGTGTATTTGTTGTTGTTCCACTAACGGTCTCTGTGTATTTGTTGTTGTTCCACTAACGGTCTCTGTGTATTTGTTATTGTTTCACTAACGGTCTCTGTGTATTTGTTGTTGTTCCACTAACGGTCTCTGTGTATTTGTTGTTGTTCCACTGACGGTCTCTGTGTATTTGTTGTTGTTCCACTAACGGTCTCTGTGTATTTGTTGTTGTTTCACAAACGTTCTCTGTGTATTTGTTGTTGTTTCACTAACAGTCTCTGTGTATTTCTTCTTGTTTCACTAACGGTCTCTGTGTATTTGTTGTTGTTCCACAAACGCTCTCTGTGTATTTGTTGTTGTTCCACTAACGGTCTCTGCGTATTTGTTGTTGTTCCACAAACGGTCTCTGTGTATTTGTTGTTGTTCCACTAACGGTCTCTGTGTATTTGTTGTTGTTCCACTAACGGTCTCTGTGTATTTGTTATTGTTTCACTAACGGTCTCTGTGTATTTGTTGTTGTTCCACTAACGCTCTCTGTGTATTTAGTGTTTTTCCACTGACGGTCTCTGTGTATTTGTTGTTGTTCCACTAACGGTCTCTGTGTATTTGTTGTTGTTTCACAAACGTTCTCTGTGTATTTGTTGTTGTTTCACTAACAGTCTCTGTGTATTTCTTCTTGTTTCACTAACGGTCTCTGTGTATTTGTTGTTGTTCCACAAACGCTCTCTGTGTATTTGTTGTTGTTCCACTAACGGTCTCTGCGTATTTGTTGTTGTTCCACAAACGGTCTCTGTGTATTTGTTGTTGTTTCACAAACGGTCTCTGTGTATTTGTTGTTGTTTCACAAACGGTCTCTGTGTATTTGTTGTTGTTCCACAAACGGTCTCTGTGTATTTGTTGTTATTCCACAAACGGTCTCTGTGTATTTGTTGTTGTTTCACAAACGGTCTCTGTGTATTAGTTGTTGTTCCACAAACGATCTCTGTGTATTTGTCGTTGTTCAAATAACGATCTCTGTGTATTTGTTGTTAATCCACTAATGGTCTCAGTGTATTTGTTGTTTCACAAACGGTCTCTGTGTATTTGTTGTTGTTCCACTAACGATCTCTGTGTGTTAGTTGTTGTTCTACTGACGGTCTCTGTGTATTTGTTGTTGTTCCACTAACGGTCTCTGTGTATTTGTTGTTGTTTCACTAACGGTCTCTGTGTATTTGTAGTTGTTCCATTAACACTGTGTATTTGGTGTTGTTTCACTAACGGTCTCTGTGAATAAGTTGTTGTTCCACTAACGATTTCTGTGTATTTGTTGTTGTTTCACTAACAGTCTCTGTGTATTTGTTGTTTCAATAACGCTCTCTGTGTATTTGTTGTTGTTCCACTAACGATCTCTGTGTATTTGTTGTTGTTCCACTAACGGTCTCTGTGTATTTGTTGTTGTTCCACTAACGATCTCTGTGTATTTGTTGTTGTTCCACTAACGGTCTCTGTGTATTTGTTGTTGTTTCACTAACGGTCTCTGTGTATTTGTTGTTGTTTCACAAACGGTCTCTGTGTCTTTGTTGTTTTCCACTGACTGTGTATTTTTGTTGTTCCACAAACGCTCTCTGTGTATTTGTTGTTGTTCCAATAACGATCTCTGTGTATTTGTTGTTGTTCCACAAACGCTCTCTGTGTATTTGTTGTTGTTTCAATAACGCTCTCTGTGTATTTGTTGTTGTTCCACTAACGATCTCTGTGTATTTGTTGTTGTTCCACTAACGGTCTCTGTGTATTTGTTGTTGTTCCACTAACGATCTCTGTGTATTTGTTGTTGTTCCACTTACGGTCTCTGTGTATTTGTTGTTGTTTCACTAACGGTCTCTGTGTATTTGTTGTTGTTTCACAAACGGTCTCTGTGTATTAGTTGTTGTTCCACAAACGATCTCTGTGTATTTGTCGTTGTTCAAATAACGATCTCTGTGTATTTGTTGTTAATCCACTAATGGTCTCAGTGTATTTGTTGTTTCACAAACGGTCTCTGTGTATTTGTTGTTGTTCCACTAACGATCTCTGTGTGTTAGTTGTTGTTCTACTGACGGTCTCTGTGTATTTGTTGTTGTTCCACTAACGGTCTCTGTGTATTTGTTGTTGTTTCACTAACGGTCTCTGTGTATTTGTAGTTGTTCCATTAACACTGTGTATTTGGTGTTGTTTCACTAACGGTCTCTGTGAATTAGTTGTTGTTCCACTAACGATTTCTGTGTATTTGTTATTGTTTCACTAACAGTCTCTGTGTATTTGTTGTTTAACTAACGGTCTCTGTGTATTTGTTGTTGTTCCACAAACGCTCTCTGTGTATTTGTTGTTGTTCCACTAACGGTCTCTGTGTATTTGTTGTTGTTCCACTAACGATCTCTGTGTATTTGTTGTTGTTCTACTAATAGTCTTAGTGTATTTGTTGTTGTTTCACTAACGATCTTTTTTGTTTCACTAACGGTCTCTGTGTATTTGTTGTTGCTCCACTAACACTCTGTGAATTTGTTGTTGTTCCACTAACGTTCTCGGTCTTTGTGTATTTGTTGTTTCACAAGCGGTCTCTGTGTATTTGTTGTTGTTTCACTAACTATTTCTGTGTATTTGTTGTTGTTCCACTAATGGTCTCAGTGTATTTGTTGTTGTTCCATTAACGATCTCTGTGTATTTGTTGTTGTTCCAATAACGATCTCTGTGTATTTGTTGTTGTTCCACTAACGGTCTCTGTGTATTTGTTGTTTCACAAACGGTCTCTGTGTATTTGTTGTTGTTCCACTAACGGTCTCTGTGTATTTGTTGTTGTTTCACTAACGGTCTCTGTGTATTTGTTGTTGTTCCACAAACGCTCTCTGTGTATTTGTTGTTGTTCCACTAACGGTCTCTGTGTATTTGTTGTTGTTCCACTAACGATCTCTGTGTATTTGTTGTTGTTCTACTAATAGTCTTAGTGTATTTGTTGTTGTTTCACTAACGATCTTTTTTGTTTCACTAACGGTCTCTGTGTATTTGTTGTTGCTCCACTAACACTCTGTGAATTTGTTGTTGTTCCACTAACGTTCTCGGTCTCTGTGTATTTGTTGTTTCACAAGCGGTCTCTGTGTATTTGTTGTTGTTTCACTAACTATTTCTGTGTATTTGTTGTTGTTCCACTAATGGTCTCAGTGTATTTGTTGTTGTTCCATTAACGATCTCTGTGTATTTGTTGTTGTTTCACTAACGTTCTTTGTCTATTTGTTGTTGTTCCATTAACACTCTGTGTATTTCTTGTTGTTTCACTAACGGTGTTTGTGTATTTGTTGTTGTTTCACTAACAGTCTTTGTGTATTTATTGTTGTTTCACTAACGGTCTCTGTGTATTTGTTGTAGTTCCACTAACGGACTCTTTGTATTTGTTGTTGTTCCCACTTACACTCTCTATGTATTTGTTGTTTTTCCAGTTACACTCTTCATGTATTTGTTATTGTTCCACTAACACTCTCTATGTATTTGTTGTTGTTCCATTAAGGCTGTCTGTGTATTTGTTGTTGTTCCACTAATGCTCTCTGTTTATTTGTTGTTGTTCCACTAACGCTCTCTGTGTATTTGTTGTTGTTCCACTAACGCTCTCTGTGTATTTGTTGATGTTCCACCAACGCTCTCTGTTTGTGTATTTGTTGTTGTTCTACTAACGGTCTCTGTGTATTTGTTATTACGCCAAGACTCTCTGTGTATTTGTTACAGTGTACATAATATTTTTTGCAAATCCCTTTAGAGGCATCTTCACGGCCTTACACTGCTTTTCAAGTTCCACAAGGGCTATTTCAATTCTGTGTCCTTGCTTTTGGCTTAAGTACTGCTTGCGCTAGCTTCGCAAGAATGATGCGTCTTCTGCTTAAAGGCTTAGATTTTACTGTAAATTTTTTCGATGATGCTTTGGTTTTTTCTCTAACATGGGAGGAACATCTTTCACATCTTAAACTGTTTTTACAGCGTTTACGTGATGAAAATATCACTGCTAGACCTTCAAAAATTTCAGTTGGTTTCACTTCTATAGAGTTTCTTGGACACATTGTTGGTGACGGTTGTATTCAACCTACTCAGTCGAAAGTTCAGAAGATTCTGAATATGTCCATTCCTTCTACTAAAAAGGAAGTTCGAAGTCTTATCGGTCTTTGTTCGTACTACAGGCGCTTTGTTCCAAATTTTTCTTCAATTATGGCCCCACTTACAGAACTCACAAAAAAGAATTCAGCTTCTAAGGTCACATGGAATACAGAATGTCAAAATGCTTTTGACAAGTTGCAAACTGTACTTAATTCTCATCCTGTACTAGTACTCCCTAATTTTCAAGCAGAATTTATTCTTAGAACAGATACTTCAAACAAAGGTATAGGTGCTGTTCTGTTACAGGATCACAAAGGTCTTTACCACCCTGTGTGTTACATTAGTCGCAAATTACTAGACAGGGAATGCAACTATTCTATCATGGAAAAGGAATGTCTTGGTATTGTTTGGGCAGTTGACAAACTTTCCAAATATCTTTATGGCCGTTGCTTTGTTTTGGAGACTGATCATAAGCCTTTGATTTATCTTAATACAGCTCGTTTCAAAAATTCGCGTATTGCTCGCTGGTCTATGTTTTTACAGCAGTTCAAGTTTCGTACCCGTTCCATTGCCGGATTAAGAAATCTTGGTGCAGACATTTTGTCTCGATGTCCACTGTAGTTTTTTTTAACAGACTGCGTCAGTTCTTGAGAGGGGGGATGTGTTACAGTGTACATAATATTTTTTGTTAATTTTGTTTAAAAAACCAGAAATTGTATATTCATTATTAAGTGTCCATTCCATATTATATGTATTACCATAAATCCATTTTTAAATGTCCAGTCCATGTTTTATATGTTGTCCTTAATACAGGTGTGATAAACAAGTTCAGTATTTGTGCTGATGTGGTGTCTTTTAACTGGGGTGAATGTGCGAGTTTTCATGAAGTGTATGATAGGTGTGTGAGAATTGATGAGTTGGCGTTTTTGAAACATATATAAGGGGTGGGAATGTGATATTTTTTTAGTTGGGTATTGGTCATGGTAAAAGAGTAGTGAATTTAAGAAAGAAGAATATATACAATTTTTGGTTTTTATATTTGGAATGAAACATGGAATTTTATATGTGGATTGAAACATGGAATAAGATGGAAAAACATATCAGTAAATAAATTTAAATTGGACAAAAAAAGAAGTCTTATGTTTGCCTTGATGAGAAACCTGGGACTATCCCTAAATTCCCAACTCAACTGTAACAGTTGTTCCACTAACACTCTCTATGTATTTGTTGGTGTTCCACTAACGGTCTCTATGTATTTGTTGTTCTTCCACTAACGCTCTCTGTGTAAGTGTTGTTGTTGTTCCACTAACGATCTCTATGTATTTGTTGTTGTTCTACTCATGGTCTCTGTGTATTTATTGTTGTTCCACAAACGCTTTTTGTGTATTTGTTGTTGTTCCACTAACAGTCTCTTTGTCTTTGTTGTTGTTCCACTAACGGTCTCTGTGTATTTGTTGCTGTTCCACTAACAGTCTCTGTGTATGTGTTGCTGTTCCGCTAACAGTCTGTGTGTATTTTGTTGTTCTACCACTAACTGTCTCTCTGCATTTCAGGTCCACTAACGCTCTCTGTGTTTTTCAGGTTCACTAAGGGTCTATGTGTATTTCAGTTTCACTAAGGCTCTCTGTGTATTTCAGGTCCACTAAAGCTGTATGTGTGTTTCAGGTCCACTAAATCTCTATGTGTGTTTCCGATCAACCAAGGCTCTCTGTGTATTTTAGATCCTCTAACGCTCTCTGTGTTTTTCAGTTCCTCTAACCCTCTCTGTGTTTTTCAGGACCTCTAACGCTCTCTGTGTTTTTCAGGTCCACTAACGCTCTCTGTGTTTTTCAGGTCCACTAACGGTTTCTCTGTATTTCAGTTCCTCTAAGGCTCTGTGTAGTTCAGGTCCACTAAGGCTCTATGTGTGTTTCAGGTCCACTAATGCTCTCTGTGTAGTTCAGGTCCACTAAGGATCTATGTGTGTTTCAGGTCCACTAATGCTCTCTGTGTATTTCAGTTCCTCTAAGACTCTCTGTGTACTTCAGTTTCTCTAACACTAACTGTGTGTTTCAGGTCCACTAAGGCTCTCTGTGTATTTCAGGTCGTGATTCACTAACGGTCTTTGGACCACTAAGGCTCTCTGTGTATTTCAGGTCCACTAATGCTCTCTGTGTATTTCAGGTCCACTAACGGTCTCTGTGTATTTCAGGACCACTAAGGTTCTCTGTGTATTTCAGGTCCACTAATGCTCTCTGTGTATTTCATGACCACTAAGGCTATCTGTGTATTTCAGGTCCACTAATGCTCTCTGTGTATTTCAGGTCCACTAACGGTTTCTGTGTATTTTAGGTTCATTAACGGTCTCTGTGTATTTCAGGACCACTAATGCTCTCTGTGTATTTCTGGTCCACTAACGCTCTCCGTGTATTTCAAGACCACTAAAGCTCTCTGTGTATTTCAGGGCTACTAATGCTCTCTGTGTATTTCAGATCCACTTATGTTCCTTGTGTATTTCAGTTTCGCTAAGGCTCTCTGAATATTCCAGGTTCACAAACGGTCTCTGTGTATTTTAGATCCACCAATGCTCTCTGTGTATTTCAGATCCACTTATGTTCCTTGTGTATTTCAGTTTCGCTAAGGCTCTCTGTGTATTTCAGATCCACTAAGGCTCTCTGTGTATATCAGGTCCACTAATGATCTCTGTGTATTTCAGATCCACTTATGTTCTTTGTGTATTTCAGTTTCGCTAAGGCTCTGTATGTATTTCAGGTCCACTAATGCTCTCTGAATATTTCAGGTTCAATAACGGTCTCTGTGTATTTCAGATCCACTTATCTTCTCTGTGTATTTCAATTCCTCTTAGGTTCTCTGTGTATTTCTGGTTCTGGTCCAGTAACGCTCTCTGTGTATTTCAGGTCCACTAACAGTCTCTGTGTATTTCAGGTCCATTAATGCTCTCTGTGTATTTCAGGTCCACTAACGCTCTGTGTATATCAGGTCCACCAACGATCTCTGTGTATTTCAGGTCCACCAACGATCTCTGTGTATTTCAGGTCCACTAACGCTCTGTGTATTTCAGGTCTACTAATGCTGTCTGTGTATTTCAGGTCCTCTAACGCTCTCCGTGTATTTCAGGTCCACTAACGCTCTATTGTATTTCAGGGTACACTAACTGTCTCTGTGTATTTCAGCTCCAGTAACGGTCTCTGTGTATTTCAGGTCCACTAACGCTCTGTGTATTTCACGTCCACTAATGCTCTTTGTGTATATCAGGTCCACTAAGGCTCTATGTATTTCAGGTCCACTAACGGTCTTTGTGTATTTCAGGTACACTAACGCTCTCCGTGTCTTTCAGTTCCACTAACGGTCTCTGTGTATTTTAGGTCCACTAATGTTCTTTGTGTATATCAGGTCCACTAAGGCTTTGTGTATTTCAGGTCCACTAACGGTCTCTGTGTATTTTAGGTACACTAAGGCTCTCCGTGTATTTCAGGTCGTGATTCACTAATGTTCTTTGTGTATATCAGGTCCACTAATGCTTTGTGTATTTCGGGTCCACTAACGGTCTTTGTGTATTTCAGGTCCACTTATGCTCTTTGTGTATATCATGTCCACCAACGCTCTGTGTATTTCGGGTCCACTAACGGTCTCTGTGTATTTCGGGTCCACTAACGGTCTTTGTGCATTTCAGGTCCACTAAGGCTTTCTGTGTATTTCGGGTCCACTAACGGTCTCTGTGTATTTCGGGTCCACTAACGGTCTCTGTGTATTTCTGGTCCACTAACGGTCTCTGTGCATTTCAGGTCCACTTATGCTCTTTGTGTATATCATGTCCACCAACGCTCTGTGTATTTCAGGTCCACTAACGGTCTCTGTGTATTTTAGGTACACTAAGGCTCTCCGTGTATTTCAGGTCGTGATTCACTAATGTTCTTTGTGTATATCAGGTCCACTAAAGCTTTGTGTATTTCGGGTCCACTAACGGTCTCTGTGTATTTCAGGTCCACTTATGCTCTTTGTGTATATCATGTCTACCAACGCTCTGTGTATTTCGGGTCCACTAACGGCCTCTGTGTATTTCAGGTCCACTTATGCTCTTTGTGTATATCATGTCCACCAACGCTCTGTGTATTTCGGGTCCACTAACGGTCTCTGTGTATTTCGGGTCCACTAACGGTCTCTGTGCATTTCAGGTCCACTAATGCTCTTTGTGTATATTATGTCCACCAACGTTCTGTGTATTTCGGGTCCACTAACGGTCTCTGTGCATTTCAGGTCCACTAATGCTCTTTGTGTATATCAGGTCCACTAACGCTCTGAATTTCAGGTCCACTAACGGTCTCTGTGTATTTCAGGTACACTAAGCTCTCCGTGTATTTCAGGTCGTGATTCACTAACCCTTTCTATGTATTTCAGGTACACTAAGGCTCTTTGCGTATTTCGGGTACACTAAGGCTCCCTGTGTATTTCGGGTACACTAAGGCCCTCTGCGTATTTGAGGTCCACTAACGGTCTCTGTGTATTTCAGGTCCACTAAGGCTCTCCGTGTATTTCAGGTCGTGATTCACTAACGCTTTCTGTGTATTTCAGGTACACTTAGGCTTTTTGCGTATTTCGGGTCCACTAACGGTCTCTGTGTATTTTAGGTCCACTAACTGTCTCTGTGTATTTCAGGTCCACTAATGCTCTTAGTGTATTTCAGGTTCACTAACGGTGTCTGTGTATTTCAGGACCACTAATGCTCTCTGTGTATTTCAGGTTCACTAACGGTCTCTGTGTATTTCAGGTCCACTAAGGCTCTCTGTGTATTTCAGGACCACTAATGCTCTCTGTGTATTTCAGGTTCACTAACGGTCTCTGTGTATTTCAGGTCCACTAACGCTCTCTGTGTATTTCAGGACGACTAATGCTCTATGTGTATTTCAGGTTCACTAACTGTCTCTGTGTATTTCAGGTCCACTAAGGCTCTCCGTGTATTTCAGTTTCACTGAGGCCCTCTGTGTATTTCAGTTTCACTGAGGCCCTCTGTGTATTTCGGATCCACTTACGCTCTCTGTGTATTTCAGGTCGAAGTTACTTACCTCTACAAACGTTCGGTGATAAAATCTATATTAATATCAAACAACGCTTAAATATAGAAGACTCAACCAATGTTTTGTTGTTCAAACTACGAGCATGCGCAGACGGATTCATTACCCTCTCAACATACTCTTCAAAAGACGATGGCCCTTTTGTTCAGATAATTATTGGAGGTTGGGGCAATACCAAGTCGCAGATAGAAAATCAGATATCAAAGGACATCCACATGGGAGTATTATTAGATTGCCATATATACAAACCATTTTGGTTGCATTGGGCAGACGGATACATTAAACTAGGACGAGGATTTGTACCTTTGGATGACGAAATATTGCAGTTAGAGGACGAACGTCTCAATTCTACACATCTGTTTCGTTATATCGGAATTACATCTCATTGGAGTCACAAAGCACAATGGTTGTTTAATATGACTGGTGAGTAGAGTTTATTTTAATCATTTGGGTACAACTTAAAAATAACTCTATATGTTGTGGTTTACCGGGTAAAATAAACCCGATTTCAAAAGTGGCAATTCTATCACAAATTGCTTCGCAATGGGGGACATTTGCGACTTAACTGACCTAGTTATGTCCCCCTGATTCCAGGTGGCGTTCATATCGATCCGGTCCTTACTGTGGATGTGGCTATTACTAATTTTTAGTCAAAGTTTTTTTTAAAAGTATTTCAGAGTTTTTATCAGTGATTTCGCATTTACTGACTTGTATTCATTTAAAAAAGAAATAAATATAAATTAGTGACGTACGTAATTCGTCATATAGATATGCAATAGTTACACTTGTCACGTCGATCAGTCCTCCTATGTGCCGAACATCACTGAACCAAAAGTCGTTTATTTTTACCTAATTCAATGACATTTTAGCTTAAAATCAATTTTTTCTGGAAAAAATCGTCTACAAATGGTTAATTGATTCGTGGGTTTAGTTACATGTACAGCTGAATTTGCCTTGCGCCATGCACTTTACTTGTACAGTTATTTATTTACAAAACGCCGTACTGGCAACACGAAACTTGTTACACTGTGTAAGGTCCTTGTATCCCGTCTAGATATGACACACTACCTACAGTCTGGTTATTGGACTTTTGGGGCAGCAATCTTTTCAACTGTCTCGTTTAGGTAGCGTCTATGAACGTTGATTAATATTTCATTTATTAACATAGGCTAGCCATAGCAACATTCACTGGCGCAGCCGCGGTGTCAAAAGTTGCCGATATGAAGGGATTTATTTTCCACCGCGGTTCACCGTGATCCACCTACACTCACCGCAGCTGAATAAATAGTCCAAGAGATCATGACTAAAAACCGGGTGAACGAGGCCAACGAGACTCGAATATGCCATGACATTACAGCAACAAACATATCAATCTCGAAAATCAATGTCTATATAACAAAATTACAAGAAGTAGAGCACAAGAGATTTCATGAAAACGCGGTTCCCACACTATTGTTTTATGCAAAGTGCAAATTTTCATATTAGATCACCAATCACTCTACATATTATGGTTTTATAAATATGTTGGGAACAGACGAAAGATGTAACAGACGATTATGTTTTGTTTTAGACACTTATCGGCAAGTATGGGCCAAAATAATGATTTTTTTGACATTTTGGTATTTTTGGGGTAGGGGAAGCATATTTTTTTACTACGGTATTAAGGTTTCATAGTTCCGAATTTGTGTGACATTTTTATCTACAGGACTACCAAGGCTTTATCAATATATATAGTTTGTCAGATTTAATGCATTAGCAACAAATTTACAAGAATCGAAAGACGGTAGATATGATAAAATTGCATTTTTCAGCACTGATTGTATTGCTTATTTTAAAATTTTGACACAAATTGTCAGGATGTTTTGCATTTTAATCTATCATGTGTCCACAATGAAAGATAGAATGAGCATTTTTGTGTTGTTTTTGTCACACAGAATGCTTCACAGTCTGGAATTTTTAGTTTTTCCAAAAATTTACATTTGCAGAGACTTTTCTTCAAAAACTGTTTCTGATTGAAAAATCGGAAACGATTTGACGCGTAAGAAATTACGTTTACCCGGTTTTTAGTCATGATCCCTTGAACTATAATAACAAAATAAAAAAATTTCTGCCGCGGTGGACAGTAAAATCGTCCACCAGCAGGAAAAAATCTCCACCGCGATGTTTAATGAAAATCATTATTGTATTTGGCCATATGGTGAGTATGATATGGATGATTGAATTGGTTGAATTTTTTACTAATCACATTGGTATCAGGAGAGTAGGAATTATGTAAAAAAATATTTTTAAGGGTCATCTATGTAGGAAAATTCAAGTGAAAACCATTTCGTTGAAAAGCGTGAAATAGGGGTATAATTATGAAATTACCTACACAAGTGTGGAGATTTTTAAATAAAATTACAGAAGGAATTGATAATTTTAGAAATTTTAAAGTATTTGTTGCATGTTTTTATAAAAATTGTACAAAAATACACTTGTTGGGGAAAATAGCTTACACCTTGTATAACGAATTAATTTTAAAAAATGAAAAGATATTTAAGATAGCCAACGTCATAGAGCAGTGCAAAGGGGCCAGAGTTTGTTAAAGAAATACGAGGTTTTTGAAAACTCGACAATTTACGGTTGAGGTTATCTACGATTTATTTTCCTTTTAAAAATGCGTGTAACAGGCGTGATATTTATATTCTAAGGCCACTACTAATCCAAAATACAACAAGTCACTAAAAGTGCACGGTCACACAATACTGTTCTATTGAAATTGAGGTAAATATTGTTTGGTTTCAACAATGTTGAACAATATAAAGCCGAATATGCCTCAGCAATAATCAAGTAATATTCAAACTTAGCTTTTATAATCTTCCCTTGAATCGTTAGTAGCCTTAGAATATGAACTATCACGCCTTGTACACGCATTTTTAAAAGGAAAATAAATCGTAGATAACCTCAATCGTAAATTGTCGAGTTTTCAAAAACCTCGTATTTCTTTAACAAACTCTGACCCCTTTGCACTGCTCTATGATGTTGACTATCTTAATATCTTTTCATTTTTTAAAATTAATTCGTTATACAAGGTGTAAGCTATTTTCCCCAACACGTGTATTTTTGCACAATTTTCTTTAAAAAATGCAACAAATATTTTAAAATTGCTTAAATTGTCAATTCCTACTTTATTTTTATTTATAAATCTTCACACTTTTGTAGGTAATTTCATAATTATAACCCTCTTTCACGCTTTTCAACCAAATGGTTTTCACTTGAATCTCCCTACTTAAATGACCCTTAAGTTTTAAAAAATTACTAGTGTACACGTTTTTCCGGCGTGTATGTTTTCATCACCTTCATTAACCAAGCGTAACTGACAATAATTTCATACAAAGTGACACCTTCCAAGCTTTTTTTTTCAAAGCTTGCCGACAAAGACGATTAGACGGTTGAATGCACAATACCACTTTCAATTAACCACCCCTGTAACAACTCCTAATGAAGTCCGACGCCTAATGAAGTCCGGACTTCATTAGGCGTCGAAATTGCAACGCCTAATGAAGTCCGGACTTCATTAGGCGTTGACAATTTCGACGCCTAATGAAGTCCACAGATTGGGGCTCCAGACGAGGAGACTTTTTGATATTACCAAAAAAAAGTCTCAAAATTTTACGACTTCAATTTAGACCAACTAGCAATAGCAACGTACATTCAGGCACATACATCGCGTGCTTTGTCCAACCGTACCATACCCCCGCGAAAATGTTTAGGGGGTATTTATACGAATCATCCTGTCCGTCCGTCGGTCCGTCCGTCCGTCAAAATATCGTGTAAGCTTAAATATGAAGCTTCCGTGTCTATGAATGGATTTTGATCAAACTTGGAACCAAAGTTATTGTCCGTCTGTCCGTCCGTTCGTCCGTCTGGACGTTGGGAAAGGGAGGTATTTGTCTCTCTAAAGACCGTTATAGTTTTAGCTCTTTTTGGGGAGGCATAAAAGGTACCAATCGAGAACTATTGTTTAAATAATTGTAATCTACGAATTTTACGGATGCAACTTGATTGACTGATTGATTGATTGATTGATTGATTGATTGATTGATTGATTGATTGATTGATTGATTGATTGATTGATTGGTTTGTTGAATGGGTTTTTCAGATCTAGTCAAGAATATTTACTTATATCGAGACGTCAGCAGCTATAGATGAAATATTTGAAGTTTTTACCTTTGAGGTGCGTACAGTGTACAGGGAGGATCTCCAACGAGCCATACTTTATGTGATACATTGTTATCATGTGATGCATTGGTTTATCAGGTCTTTTCCGATGGACCCCGTGACTTTCATTGCTAAATGCCGAGCTGCACATGTAAATGACATTAGCAACACCCTGCTATTGTTTTGCATTTTACAATATTTTAATCTTGCGTGCATTACCATGCATGTAATAAGGTGCCAAAAATATAATAATATTTATTTATTTATCTATTTATTCTTATTTTTATCTATCTACTCCGCTAAATTTCTCAACAAGGTTTCTTAGAATCCATCATACGTACATGTATATGAAATCAAATGTGATTTTTTCCCCAAAACTCCCATGCTTACTTTACCATGGGATGGATTTCATTAAGCTTCGAGGCAACAACACGGCTAACGATGTCCCATACTATTTCATCTTATTAAAAGTCTCCGTTTTAAATCATAGTTATTGTGCAACAGATGTATTTATTTTTATCATAAAAAAAGTTTTGCAGTGGACTTTATATCAAGTGTCTTAATAAGTTTAACGCGGAGGATCGTTGATATAGACACTATCTTGTTAGCAGTATTAGATAAAGTAGTAGTATACCTTTCTGAAGCTGAACTTCATTAAGCGTCGAGGTAACATAACGCCAAATGAATTCCCTTACTATATCTTATTACATGTACATAGTGGATTTCATTAGGCGTCGGGGTAACTTAACGCCTAATGAAGTCCCTTACTATATCTTATTACACAGTGGACTTCATTAGGCGTCGAGGTAACTTAACGCCTAATGAAGTCCCTTATTATATCTTATTACACAGTGGACTTCATTAGGCGTCGAGGTAACTTAACGCCTAATGAAGTCCTTTACTATATCTTATTACACAGTGGACTTCATTAGGCGTCGAGGTAATGTAACGCCTAATGAAGTCCCTTACTATATCTTATTACAAAAGGGACTTCATTAGGCGTTAAGTTACCTCGACGCCTAATGAAATCCACTATGTACAAAGATATAATAATGGACTTCATTAGGCGTTAAGTTACCTCGACGCCTAATGAAATCCACTATGTACAAAGATATAATAATGGACTTCATTAGGCGTTAAGTTACCTCGGCGCCTAATGAAATCCACTATGTACAAAGATATAGTAAGGGACTTCATTAGGCGTTAAGTTACCTCGACGCCTAATGAAGTCCACTATGTACATGTAATAAGATATAGTAAGGGAATTCATTAGGCGTTATGTTACCTCGAAGCCTCATAAAGTTGAGCTTCAGAAAGATATACTACTACTTAATCTAATACTGTTAACAAGATATTGTCTATATCAACGATCCTCCGCGTTAAACTTTTTAAAACAGTTGATAAAGGCCAATGCAAAACTTTTTTATCATGATAAAAATAAATATATATCTGTTGCACAAAAACTATGATTAAAACGGAGACTTTTAATAAGATGAAATAGTATGGGACATCGTTAGCCGTGTTGTTGCCTCGAAGCTTAATGAAATCCATCAGATGATAAAGTAAGCACGGAAGTTTGAGGGAAAAAATCACATTTGATTTCATATACATGTACGTATGATGGATTCTAAGAAACCTTATTAAGAAATTTAGCGGAGAAGATAGATAAATAAATAAATAAATAAATAAATAAATAAATAAATAAATAAATAAATATTATTATTTTTGGGCACCTTATTACATGCATGGTAATGCACGCAAAATTAAAATATTGTAAAATGCAAAACAATAGCAGGGTGTTGCTAATGTCATTTACATGTAGCAATGAAAGTCACGGGGTCCTTCGGAAAAGACCTGATAAACCAATGCATCACATGATAACAATGTATCACATAAAGTATGGCTCGTTGGAGACCCTCCCTGTACACTGTACGCACCTCAAAGGTAAAAACTTCAAATATTTCATCTATAGCTGCTGACGTCTCGATATAAGTAGATATTCTTGACTAGATCTGAAAAACCCATTCAACAAACCAATCAATCAATCAATCAATCAATCAATCAATCAATCAATCAATCAATCAATCAATCAATCAATCAATCAGTCAATCAAGTTGCATCCGTAAAATTCTTAGATTACAATTATTTAAACAATAGTTCTCGATTGGTACCTTTTATGCCTCCCCAAAAAGAGTTAAAACTATAACGGTCTTTGGAGAGACAAATACCTCCCTTTCCCAACATCCAGACGGACGAACGGACGGACAGACGGACAATAACTTTGGTTCCATGTTTGATTAAAATCCATTCTTAGACATGGAAGCTACATATGTAAAGCTTACACGATATTTTGACGGACCGACGGACGGACGGACGGACAGGGTGATTTGTATAAATACCCCTAAACATTTTTGCGGGGTACGGTACGGTTGGACAAAGCACACGATGTATGTGCCTGAATGTACGTTGCTATTGCTAGTTGGTCTAAATCGAAGTCGTAAAATTTTGAGACTTTTTTTTTGGTAATATCAAAAAGTCTCCTCGTCTTGAGCCCCAATCTGTGGACTTCATTAGGCGTCGAAATTGTCAACGCCTAATGAAGTCCGGACTTCATTAGGCGTCGGACTTCATTAGGAGTTGTTACACACCCCGCAACATGTCCATTACAATCTGAAACCTAAGCACGTGCACACCGATACGGCGGTATTCCAACAAAGTGACGTGTATTAGCCCTTCAAGCTTTTGTTCAAAGCTTGCCAACAAAGGTGCACGGACAATAACGATACTTTCAATTAACCACCCATGCAACAGGTCCATCATAATCTGATCCCAAGCGTCCTTGACACTTGTATGTGTATTAGATATGATCAGTACACACGCACTATCTTACCCCTATAACTTATATAAAAGACATCTGTAACTTTAAACACTCGCTATTTGAAAATTCCAATGAAAGCGACATTAAAAATTGATGCTCCGTGTCGTGGTAAGCGCTGTACTCTAAAGAAACACCCCAGCAATTACCAAGTGCATTGCAAAGATAAATAATTCTGCCATTTCACCTATAGCTGGTTTTGTCTCGAGAATGAAATATTCTTGACTGAACGTCAATCAACCAATCATCTCTGCTTGTCGAGGCATCAGTGGTCGAATTTTCCACTTTCGCCGTCAAGGTTCGAATCGACAGGTAGTTTGTCAGTTTACTTGTCGTTGGTTAAGATTTTCCTTAAATGACATCTGACAAATTTACTGTTCACATCCAGCTATGGGGGATGTGCAATTTAAGAAGGAATCATTGTGAAACTTGCGTCTTGTCACTGTTTGCCAGCAGTGATAGCTTTTTCACATGTGTGTGCGTGTGCCGAGCGATAAACGATTTTACTGCAAAATTTCAACGTTTTTTATTTAAACAATCATGTGTTAGCACACATGTATATGGCACGCTACATCAGATTATCTAGCCCAAATTTACAATTGCAAGTAAAAGAACAGGAGAGGTTTCAATAATTTGGTAAAATTCCAAATTTACTATCCGTCATCTTTTATTAAAATACCTTAGATTAATACACCGCTGTAACAGAATCTTGTGAATGTGTAGTAAGCAACACACATTCTTATATTGCAATATTAATAGCGAGTCTGCCACGAGTCTAAGCAAAAAAAAAAAAAAAATCTGATTTTTACATATGTAAAAATGAGCTGTTTTTACATTATGATAAAGGAATTAAAGGACAAGCACTTCCTATTTTTCATATATTGGACCTAGTTTATAGTAATAATTAATTATCATTATTATTAGCATTATTATATCCCTTCGAAAGGAATCTTCGGGTTGGGTCGGACAGAAACGCAAAAAATGACACTAAATCCTAGCTATAGGTTTCAGAATTAAAGCAATTTTTAAATTCAAAGTGCACGAATCATAGTAGATATATTTATATATATATTAGAAGTTTAAAAATGCGCAAAATTGCGTTTTGTATGGCAAAATTCGATGTACACCCCCTCCCGCTAAAACCTCGACCGTTAAGATGATTATTATTTAAAAAAAAATTATTTTTAATTTGTTATTTTCGAATTTTGAAAAGAATGCGACCCCCTCTTCTGGACCGCACCGACAAGGGTTAAACAACAGAAAGTTCCTACCTCATAATGCTCTTACAGACTGATTTATCGGACTATACTCTCTACAATCTTCTTATTCATCTCAACCATGACTGTTTATTTTTTTTAAAACGTACATGAGATCTACATGTACATTTACAGATTTAAAATTCCATGGTCGGATACATTCCACTATCACTGTGTGACATTGATCAACCTACTTAACGTAATGTGTCAACTGTCATTGTAAATGGCATGTGCTACTTTTGTATTATTTCATAAAAATTCAAAAGTAGCACATGACATAAATAATATAATGACGTTGGACCGTATTGATAATAGCGCCACCAAATTATAAGAATTCCCTGTAAACCACAACAAAATGAAAATTATTTCTTATCTTTACAATATCATTTTTCTCATTTCTGCTAAGATTTGCAAAACGCAAAACATTTAATATTATAAAACACTGGTTTTTATTTCTCATCCGCTGGTTTTGTCAGTGAATGGTATGGTATGTACAGCACCATTGATCCTTTCAAGACGTCTACACTGTGGTTCAGCGTACACGGGATATTACAACAAAAAGTGAACCAAACAGCCCATGTAAACAACACCAGCGTGAGTAGTGTTTGTTGGACGAAATGTGGTCCTGTTAAGTTGCTGGTTGCAACTAAAGTAGAGTGCTTGAAGTCCGAGGTGACCCAATGATGAAGTTAGAGGTTTGAAACCGTACTGGGACTCGAGTTCTTGGTTAAAAGTCACACACAATAACACCTTTTGCTTCACAAAATACTGTGGCCATCAGCTTGCCAGCAGATACCTTCTTTGGCGTAGGGGACACTGGTCCTATCCACTGACGACTCTGTGCTTTATTGTCTGGCTCATATTAATGAACCTAAATCTCATATACAGTCTTCAGACGCAAAATACCATCTTTTGACATAAAATGGTGCTGTATACGGAAGCTTTGGGTTGCCATTTGCAATTTGCTAAGAAATGTTGGGACCAAACAGGTCCCTATTTTGAAATCATTTTCCTTATTTTTGTCACAAAAATCCACTTGATAGATTTTTTAATTAATGTGTTCAGAAAGCAAATACAGTTTTATCAAATAATATAGAAAAAATTCTAATGTCAACTGATTTGTTTTTCTGCAAATCCACGATGAATGTTTCCAAGGTCAAATTTCGTGTATTCAAAATTTCCAGTTTTTAGACGCTACCATTTTAAGCCTGTAAGCTTATCATATTACTGCACGAATAACTATAGCATTTCAGAAATAATGCAATTGCTAAATATTATATACAACTTTTTTCATTCCTTTATAATATTAGATGTGCAACTATTCATTTTTAAATAAAAACATGTATTCTGTTACACTCTGCAAAAAAGTGCTTAAAACTATACTTACACATCGTTACGCGTGCAATTTTGTATCAGGGTATTAAAACATGTATACAAAAATAATGGCCGTTTTGGACAATCGGAAATGGGATAAGTGAGTCGTCCTCGTGAAATGAGATATAAAAACAGCTCTACATTCTACGTGAATGTTTTCATAACGCCATATTGTCTATTTTGAGTCTAGTGACATTAACGTGAAGAGTACCTCTAAATAAGAACATCTTGTGTATTGAAGCCAGTATGTTCTATGTAAATACAGCCTACATACTTATAACGGTGCACAATTCCGACCACTCATCTGTTATGCTGTATAAAACGTGATACGTTTTATCTGGAATCAGCACATTTTAATCATTCTATAGACAAGAATAAGTTCTAATCATAATAAAGTATTGTACATATACCAAGCACCAACTGCAGCTCGCTGCAGTTTCACAATCATTTCTTAAGATTTGTCCGATTTAAATAGGCTACTTTTGGTAGAACAGCACAGCTTTAATATGTTTTCCCCATTTCTTGAGTTTAATAATTTTCCGTAACTGCCTCATAAGTGATGAATAGTATGTGTCATTGATTGTTTGTCCCTTTTGGAGATAACCTACCAGCATCACTGGAAGCCGAGGTCATACCGTCACCAACTGATGTAGCAATCTTCGTCTTCTTTGGCAGTGTGATCGAGTGTAAACTTTGGCCACTGTGGTGAAATGATGAAACCACGTTTCATACATAGTAATCAATCTCTAAAAAAAGTTAGCACACGACAAAGTGCGCTTGGTGTGCTTCTTACCAATTGTCAGATGCCTTCGTAAGTTGGTACCCAGGTGAAATCATTTCATTGCAAGATTTTTGTCAGAATTAAATGTTATAAATGTATTACCTGTGAAATGTCAAGTAAATACATAGCATTCTGTAACTTGCCTGTTAGCCGTAACGATATCATAGATTTTATTGATCTTTTCTTAGGGGTTGCATCAATGGCAGGCCTTCTAGAACAAGGGTCTTTCTGTTGCGTTTAAATCCCAATACCCACATTTTTACTTTAGAATTGGAAGGTCAAATTTTCCTAGTGTGGATACCATTACCCGGTACACTAAAACGATGACGAAATTCAATTCCCAAGACACCACGCCCATCTTTAAACGTCTTCTGCTCCTTTATTTAGCAATACATTGAGCTGAAATTTGGTCGACGTGTAGTTCTGAACATCCTAGAGGAATTGTACGCTTCAGAATTTTTAATTATCTAGTGAAAATTAAAATATTGAAAAGAAATACCGGCGACGTCAAAATCACAGGTGAGCACTTGCGCGTCATCGCAGTTAACTATTTCTATAGAAACCTTTGATAACTTAATTCGCTATCACATGTTAAAATGAACAGATAAGTCAAAAATTGGTTTTCGACTTACGCTGGTGTTGTTTTGCTCACTTTATGCTGTAATATCCCATATACGCTGTAGTACCACAGTGGTCTAGCACGCCTTTTGACGCCATTTCATTCCATCAACGCATTTAGGTTCGCCCAAAATCGGACTTGATAAGAGACTGACAGTTTATCTAGTTTATGTAGGAAAAACTCAGTGATTGTAAACATTACGGAATAAACGTATTACATTGCTTGCCGATGGTCCACCAACTCCCCTCTCCTTCATTTTACTGGTGTAAAGTACATGTTCACTAACATACTGAATTTTTAAATATTTTAATTTTTAAATTTCTAAATTTAACTCATCACGTCCTCAGAAGTGATAAATAACGTTTCCGGATATCACGAGATGTACAATTCTTGGACGTTTAACTCATCAAGTTATGTATCCGGGTGTGAAGTAATACACATTCTCAGATCGTTTTACTCGTTTACCAAAGTGTCGCCTTTCGATTTGAGATCGATCTTTTGCGCAAAGTAACGCTCTGTACAATCCAGCTTGACCACGAGACAGAAAAACTAAAACTTACTGTGTAAAGTAATACAATCCATCACTGTACAATCCAGCTATACCACAAGACCGGGTGCTCCGTAAGAGTAAGCACACTATGGTTAGCTAGCTACACCTGTCACGTGTATATTCAATATTGAGTGAAAGGAATATTGCTGCAAAGAAAGTTGACAATAGAAACATTGAAGTAAACACGTTTGTCATACAGTTTCAAATGTAACCTTTCGTGGGCGTCATAATTCAGCTATACGGTATTAATCTAAAAATAAAGCAGAACTTGGGGAATCAGTTGTATCTTTTATATCAGGCTCGCTAGGATAGAAGACATTCACATAATTTTTAAGTTTACCATTGTTAAGAGACAGAATGTCTAGATGATAGAATGTCATCTATATGGTGCTATTTACCCCAGTGCTTTAAGATAGGATTATTTTACGGACTCGCGCCTTGCCATATCATACATGTAATCCCTGGCTATAGCCAATTGAACAACGTAAAATCCTAATTTTACCAGATATTACGTGGCATTTAGCCAAATAGAACTTCAAATGACATATAGGACCCTTGATACAAGAGGTACATGGGGTGAATACATACACAGAGGCAATCTTGATTGGGTTGGCATAAACCAACATTGAACTACTCTTCTGGAATTGATCCAGCATTGTCAGAAAAGACTTTAAATAACTAAAATATTAAGATATTACCCTAAATAAGTCATTAGATGAGATGAGAGACTGACAGTTTATCTAGTTTATGTAGGAAAAACTCAGTGATTGTAAACATTACGGAATAAACGTATTACATTGCTTGCCGATGGTCCACCAATTCCCCTCTCCTTCATTTTACTGGTGTAAAGTACATGTTCACTAACATACTGAATTTTTAAATATTATAATTTTTAAATTTCTAAATTTAACTCATCACGTCTAAGTATACTTTGAAAAGTGGTAATTTCCTCAGAAGTGATAAATAACGTTTCCGGATATCACGAGATGTACAATTCTTGGACGTTTAACTCATCAAGTTATGTATCCGGGTGTGAAGTAATACACATTCTCAGATCGTTTTACTCGTCTACCAAAGTGTCGCCTTTTGAGATCGAAATAGTTAGTCAGATCCTTTGCGTAAAGTAACGCTCTGTACAATCCATCTTGACCACGAGACAGAAAAACTAAAACGTACTGTGTAAAGTAATACAATCCATCTCTGTACAATCCAGCTTTACTACGAGACAGAAAAACTAAAACGTACTGTGTAAAGTAATACAATCCATCTCTGTACAATCCAGTTTTACTACGAGACAGAAAAACTAAAACTTACTGTGTAAAGTAATACAATCCATCTCTGTACAATCCAGCTTTACCACGAAACAGAAAAACTAAAACGTACTGTGTAAAGTAATACAATCCATCTCTGTACAATCCAGCTTTACCACGAGACAGAAAAACTAAAACGTAATGTGTAAAGTAATACACTCCATCTCTGTACAATCCAGTTTTACTACGAGACAGAAAAACTAAAACTTACTGTGTAAAGTAATACAATCCATCTCTGTACAATCCAGTTTTACTACGAGACAGAAAAACTAAAACTTACTGTGTAAAGTAATACAATCCATCTCTGTACAATCCAGTTTTACTACGAGACAGAAAAACTAAAACGTACTGTGTAAAGTAATACACTCCATCTCTGTACAATCCAGTTTTACTACGAGACAGAAAAACTAAAACTTACTGTGTAAAGTAATACAATCCATCTCTGTACAATCCAGTTTTACTACGAGACAGAAAAACTAAGTAATACAATCTATCTCTGTACAATCCAGTTTTACCACGAGACAGAAAACTAAAACTTACTGTATAAAGTAATACAATTCATCTCTCTGTACAATCCAGCTTGACCACGAGACAGAAAAACTAAAACTTACTGTGTAAAGTAATACAATCCATCTCTGTACAATCCAGCTTTACTACGAGACAGAAAAACTAAAACTTACTGTGTAAAGTAATACAATCCATCTCTGTACAATCCAGCTTTACCACGAGACAGGAAAACTATGTAATACAATCCATCTCTGTACAATCCAGCTTGACCACGAGACAGAAAAACTAAAACTTACTGTGTAAAGTAATACAATCCATCTCTGTACAATCCAGCTTTACTACGAGACAGAAAAACTAAAACGTACTGTGTAAAGTAATACAATCCATCTCTGTACAATCCAGTTTTACTACGAGACAGAAAAACTAAGTAATACAATCTATCTCTGTACAATCCAGTTTTACCACGAGACAGAAAACTAAAACTTACTGTATAAAGTAATACAATTCATCTCTCTGTACAATCCAGCTTGACCACGAGACAGAAAAACTAAAACTTACTGTGTAAAGTAATACAATCCATCTCTGTACAATCCAGCTTTACTACGAGACAGAAAAACTAAAACTTACTGTGTAAAGTAATACAATCCATCTCTGTACAATCCAGCTTTACCACGAGACAGGAAAACTATGTAATACAATCCATCTCTGTACAATCCAGCTTGACCACTAGACAGAAAAACTAAAACTTACTGCGTAAAGTAATACAATCCATTTCTGTACAATCCAGCTTTACCACGAGACAGAAAAACTAAAACGTACTGTGTAAAGTAATACAATCCATCACTGTACAATCCAGCTATACCACGAGACAGGAAAACTAAAACTTACTGTGTAAAGTATTACAATCCATCTCTGTACAATCCAGCTTTACCACGAGACAGGAAAACTAAGTAATACAATCCATCTCTGTACAATCCAGCTTGACCACTAGACAGAAAAACTAAAACTTACTGTGTAAAGTAATACAATCCATCTCTGTACAATCCAGCTATACCACGAGACAGAAAAACTAAAACTTACTGTGTAAAGTAATACAATCCACCACTGTACGGTCCAACTTTACCACGAGACAGAAAAACTAAAACTTACTGTGTAAAGTAATACAATCCATCTCTGTACAATCCAGCTATACCACGAGACAGAAAAACTAAAACTTACTGTGTAAAGTAATACAATCCATCTCTGTACAATCCAGCTTTACCACGAGACAGGAAAACTAAGTAATACAATCCATCTCTGTACAATCCAGCTTGACCACTAGACAGAAAAACTAAAAGTTACTGTGTAAAGTAATACAATCCATCTCTGTACAATCCAGCTATACCACGAGACAGAAAAACTAAAACTTACTGTGTAAAGTAATACAATCCATCTCTGTACAATCCAGCTTTACCACGAGACAGAAAAACTAAGTAATACAATCCATCTCTGTACAGTCCAGCTTGACCACTAGACAGAAAAACTAAAACTTACTGTGTAAAGTAATACAATCCATCTCTGTACAATCCAGCTATACCACCAGACAGAAAAACTAAAACTTACTGTGTAAAGTAATACAATCTATCTCTGTACAATCCAGTTTTACCACGAGACAGAAAAACTAAAACTTACTGTGTAAAGTAATACAATCCATCTCTGTACAATCCAGCTATACCACGAGACAGAAAAACTAAAACTTACTGTGTAAAGTAATACAATCCATCTCTGTACAATCCAGTTTTACCACGAGACAGAAAAACTAAAACTTATTGTGTAAAGTAATACAATCCGTCTCTGTACAATCCAGTTTTACCAGGAGACAGAAAAACTAAAACTTACTGTGTAAAGTAATACAATCCATCTCTGTACAATCCAGTTTTACCACGAGACAGAAAAACTAAAACTTATTGTGTAAAGTAATACAATCCGTCTCTGTACAATCCAGTTTTACCACGAGACAGAAAAACTAAAACTTTCTGTGTAAAGTATTACAATCCATCTCTGTACAATCCAGCTTTACCACGAGACAGGAAAACTAAGTAATGCAATCCATCTCTGTACAATCCAGCTTGACCACTAGACAGAAAAACTAAAACTTACTGTGTAAAGTAATACAATCCATCTCTGTACAATCCAGCTATACCACGAGACAGAAAAACTAAAACTTACTGTGTAAAGTAATACAATCCACCACTGTACGGTCCAACTTTACCACGAGACAGAAAAACTAAAACTTACTGTGTAAAGTAATACAATCCATCTCTGTACAATCCAGCTATACCACGAGACAGAAAAACTAAAACTTACTGTGTAAAGTAATACAATCCATCTCTGTACAATCCAGCTATACCACGAGACAGAAAAACTAAAACTTACTGTGTAAAGTAATACAATCCATCTCTGTACAATCCAGCTTTACCACGAGACAGGAAAACTAAGTAATACAATCCATCTCTGTACAATCCAGCTTGACCACTAGACAGAAAAACTAAAACTTACTGTGTAAAGTAATACAATCCATCTCTGTACAATCCAGCTATACCACCAGACAGAAAAACTAAAACTTACTGTGTTAAGTAATACAATCTATCTCTGTACAATCCAGTTTTACCACGAGACAGAAAAACTAAAACTTACTGTGTAAAGTAATACAATCCATCTCTGTACAATCCAGCTATACCACGAGACAGAAAAACTAAAACTTACTGTGTAAAATAATACAATCCATCTCTGTACAATCCAGTTTTACCACGAGACAGAAAAACTAAAACTTACTGTGTAAAGTAATACAATCCATCTCTGTACAATCCAGCTATACCACGAGACAGAAAAACTAAAACTTACTGTGTAAAATAATACAATCCATCTCTGTACAATCCAGTTTTACCACGAGACAGAAAAACTAAAACTTATTGTGTAAAGTAATACAATCCGTCTGTGTACAATCCAGTTTTACCACGAGACAGAAAAACTAAAACTTACTGTGTAAAGTAATACAATCCATCTCTGTACAATCCAGCTATACCACGAGACAGGAAAACTAAGTAATACAATCCATCTCTGTACAGTCCAACTTTACCACGTGACAAAAAAAACTAAAACTTACTGTGTAAAGTAATACAATCCATTTCTGTACAATCCAGCTTTACCACGAGACAGAAAAACTAAAACTTACTGTGTAAAGTAATACAATCCATCTCTGTACGGTCCATCTTTACCACGAGACAGGAAAACTAAAACTTACTGTGTGAAGTAATACAATCCATCACTGTACAATCCAGCTTTAGCACGAGGCAGAAAAACTTAAACTTACTGTGTAAAGTAATACAATCCATCTCTGTACGGTCCAACTTTACCACGAGACAGAAAAACTAAAACTTACTGTGTAAAGTAATACAATCCATCTCTGTACAATCCAGCTTTAGCACGAGGCAGAAAAACTTAAACTTACTGTGTAAATTACATATTATACCAGTTTTAATTTTACAGCACTAGACGGCCGTTTCGGAATACAATTCCTCATCAGTAGTGCTTGGACCAAAATTATGAAACCAAAATTATTTTCAGAATATTGAAAAGATACCCAAAGGACCAAGACATATTTTACCAAATTAAGCTAAGGAAATACTTTGCATGAGGGAGTATACCTTAGTTTTTGAGAAATTTCAAATTTTAACTTGTAGGAAATTTAGACAATTATAGTATATTTCTGACAATAATACGAAATTATTTTCTACTGAGTTTGTGATATCCTCGGGGCACCAGCCACCAGCAGAGATATCGGCCCAGGGGTTTAAATTACATATTATACCAGTTTTAATTTTACAGCACTAGACGGCAATCCATCTCTGTACAGTCTATCTTTACCACAAACAGATGATCGTTTGTTTTAATCGCGTTATTAAAGAGCTTTTTTGAAATGTCAAAGGAGTTGAGTTGAGTAATGGTGTTAAACGTCCCAGTCAAGTATATTTTACTTAAATCGAGACGTCGCCAGTTTTAAGCGAAGGTGCAGATTTTGCATGCGCGTTACGCTGATGGCGTTATACAGCAGCAGGGTTCCTTATCGTACCACGGGACCTTCCCATCCGAAAGAACTGTGGCTTTCGTTTCGCCGAGTGCTTGCCGAAAAACAGTCACAACGCAATTTCAAGTCTTTGGTCAGACCCGGTCGGGTTGGTTTCGAACTCACGACTTCACACTTACGAAGCGACTTCACACTTACAAAGCGAACACTCTACCAACTAAGCTACCGCAGTGGTATTAAATGTCAAAGAAAGTACTATAGCACATACATAATATGAATGTTTCAGGATTTCTAAAGAACACGTTAATGCTGAAGGGGGGGGGGGTCCCATCAGAAATCATAGATCTAGGCATTTATCTCTGAAACAAATGTACTTTCTGTAACATTTTATGATCACAAAAATCATATACTATATACATAAATAAACACCTTAAAACTTGCTATATTATATTTATATAATTGTATATTTCAGATAAAACAGACACCACTACAGATAAAAGTAAGTTACAATATCCATGCAGGGTAGAATTTATTTATGTTTACATCTATTTCTCCTAATTCAACACGACTAATATTTTTTTATAATAATAATAATAATGTTCCAGGCACAGTCTTAAAATCAAAGTAAAAACTTTAAGAGCTGTCAACTTCAGTTAAATAAGAGAGGTGACGCCTGGTGTTTCGGAAGGTGGTGCACCTCCTGTCAATCTAGCTACACCTGTCACGTATAGAGTGAAAGGAACATGGAACTATGGGCATCAAATATATCCAAAGTTATTGTGAATACAGAGACTTGCTGCTGACACCATATATATGTACATGTATGAGGCAAAAAATGTATAAACAACTATACTAGACCTGTTCAATTTTTGATATACAAAATTATCTTTAATAATTCAGATTTCACTGTAACAAAGTTTCTATTTGTGAACCGTGCCAGTAATATACCATTCTACAACGCTTTGCCCAAGTCAAAAGTGTCTTATTTATGTAGCTTTGTGCCAGTTTCTTCCATTCATCTTTGACAGCTGCTCTTTTAAGACCAGATAAAATATAGATCTTTCGTTTCTGAAGACGACGTTTTAGGATTACCCAGATACCGCAATCCATTGGAGCGCAATCGTAACTTTTTGGCATCCATTCAGACGGTATCATGGAACTGACTTTAAGTTTCTTCGGAAATTTAATGGTTTTCATATACGTATGACTAGATGCAGAGCTCTGATGAAACATAACATTTTAATGGCCATTAAAAATCTTGGAACATATTTGTTAAGAAATGGTTTAAGAACAGAATTTATGTAATTGTTCGAATTAACTTTTACACCTTTGTTAATGATTCTCAGCAATGTTTTGCCATAGAGTCTGACGTCAGCCCAAACCATGAATCCAGGTGGAAAAGCATCTAAAAATTTTTGGTCGGTCATATTGATTTCCACGGATGTAATATACTTTTCTATGGCCATGACTGCCACCTATGTAAAACATGGCCTCGTCTATGGTAACAGTTTTTTTTCAATTTCCTGTTATTTAAACGGAAATGAAAACGCCATGATCAAGCACGTCGTTTCTTGATTTGTGCCCCATTTATGGACTGAACGCTTCTTATGTAGACTGGCGTTGAGTGGACGTCTAATGTATCTGTTTACGGTTTTAACGGAAACATCACATTTATTAGCTTTCTCACGTTAGGGGATAATATTAATTCTATCTGTATGGCATATTTTTCCGGTGACTTCAGGAGTAGTTGCTGTGAAACGTTTTTTGTATTTTATTTTTTCACCTAACTTCTGGTTGATATTGCTAGAAATACTTTTGCTATATTAAATCCGGTACACAGAAGCAATGGGAATATAATAGTCCATATCTTTCTGTATCTTATGTTCAACTTCAAAATCTCCAGAACAATGTCTACCACAACGTCGTTAGTTTTACGTCAAACCATTTTCAAATATCATGCAAAAAGTGTTTTACTGGTACACTTGGCCATATATCTGACAAGCAAAATTGTTTTGTAGAGAAATCTTGCCTGAAAAAGTAAGAAAATTACGAGTGATAAGTTTTATGTTATAAATTGAACAGGTCTCGTAAATTGACATTGAAACACTGGTTGATTAAAACGTTTGTAAGTATAAAACATTTTTATTTTGTAGATTGTACAGAATCATCGAAAGGGAAAGGTAAATTACATAAATGTCATTATGTTTGTTTAAGATCGTATTACAGCTTGGTTCATTTTAATTTTTTTTATTTGCTAATGTAGCTATAGAAACAGTGACTATTAGTTGTGGTTGTAAACATGGTAAAATAATCTGAGTAGGTTAGAACCTCCTATATTACCACATCACCGGAGATATGTGAGACATCACCGGTGATATGTGAGCACCGGAGATCATCACAGCTCCCATCATTTAGTTTCTGTATCATTAAATATGTGTTTGACTTTGTTCTGCTACTTCGAAGTTTAAACTGTTAATGTACAAATTGCTTTTTAGCTCACCTGGCCTAAAAGGTCATGGAGCTTTTGCCATCACTTTGCGTCCGTCGTCGTCGTCGTCGTCGTTGTCGTCGTCGGCGTCGTCGTCATCCGTCCGTCGTTAAAGATCAACTCCTCAGAGACCACTGAGCCTTTGCAACCAAACTTTATCACAACAGTCCTTGGATGGTCTACTTTAAAAATTGTGTCCGACATGTCCGCACCTAATCCAAGATGGCCGCCAGCGGGTAACATAGAGTAACATTGGACCCTATGGGAAAATATGTTCAAAGATATTTTTCTCTGAAACTACTGAGCCAATTGGAACCAAACTTGGTCACAGTAGTCCTTAGATGGTACCTTCTGAAACTGGTGTTTTTTAAGTCTGCGCCTAATCCAAGATGGCGGCCAGCAAGGAACATTGGTTAACATTGGACCCTATGGGAACAATATCAAAGATCTTTTTCTCTAAAACCCTTTAGCCAATGGGAACCAAACTTGGCCACAATAGTTTTTGGATGGCCCCCTATAACATTGCGGTTTTTGAGGGCCACACCAAATCCAAGATGGCTGCCAGCGGAGAACATAATTTAACATTGGACCTTATTGGAAAATACGTTCAAAGAAATTTTGCTCTGAAACTACTGAGCCAATTGGAACCAAATTTGGTCACAGTAGTCCTTAGATGGTACCTTCTGAAAACAGTGTTTTTTTAATTCTGCACCTAATCCAAGATGGCGGCCAGCGGGGAACATAGGTTAACATCGAACCCTATGGGAACAATATCAAAGATCTTTTTCTCTAAAACCCTTTAGCCAATGGGAACCAATCTTGGCCACAATAGTCTTTGAATGGCCCCCTACAACATTGGGGTTTTTGAAGGCCGCACCAAATCCAAGATGGCCGCCAGTGGAGAACATATTGTAACATTGGACCTTATGGGAAAATATGTTCAAAGATATTTTTCACTAAAACTACTGAGCAAATTAGAACCAAACTTGGTCATAGTAGTCCTTAGATGGTACCTTCTGAAACCGGTGTTTTTTTAAGTCTGCACCTGATCCAAGATGGCCGCCAACTGGGAAAATAGGTTAATATTGGACCCTATGGGAACAATATCAAAGATCTTTTTCTCTAAAACCCCTAAGCCAATTGGAACCAAACTTGGCCACAATAGTCTTTGGGTGGCACTCTACAACATTGGTGTTTTTGAGGGCCACACAAAATCCAAGATGGCCGTCAGTGGAAAACATATTTTAACATTGGACCCTATGGGAAAATAAGTTCATACATATTTTTCTCTGAAACTACTGAGTCAATTGGAACCAAACTCAGCCACAATAGTCATTTGGGTCTTTACATTTGGTATTTTAAAATAACATCTGCATTTAAAAATCAACTCCTGTGAAACCACTTGGCCAATTGCAATGATATTTGGTATGTGTCTTAGTCTTGGAGAGTACATGTCAGTCTGCCATATGACTTTTATCTTTGACCTAAACTTAACCCTCCAGTGACTATGTTGAACTTTTTGGATTAGGTAAGTTTCTCTAAATCTCAAATACTACGTTATGGTAGGTCAATGATATTTGGTATATAGCTTGATCTTGGATAGTACATCAGTCAGACTGCCTTATGGCTTTTGTCCTTGAACATAATTTCATGGTCCATTGACCAGTTTTTGGATAAGGAAAATTTCTCAGGTATTATACATGAAAAGTCGATGATACTTGGATGTATTGTCTCAAAATTTTGAAATATGGTTTAGTTTTGAAAGGAAATAATATTGAAATTTTGTGATGGAAATAAATATTGTGTAATAAATTTCAAGCATTTATTTAAACATTAGACAATCTGTTGATTTTCATTCTGCAACAACTCTACCTAGGTGAGCTATACAGGCTCCTGGGAGCCTCTAGTTTTATTATGTTTGTATTTTGATTTTGATTTGAAGCTATGGTAAAAGCAAACAACATATTAAATTGTCGTAGACAGACATAGTTAACAGATTCTTACATTCTTGTCCGACTGATTGTTTTAAGACGTGGACCTGTTTGTCCTCTGTCAAAAACAAACATACAAATCTATGTTAGAAAATCAAAACCAAAGCAAAAACTTTGAAACTGACAAGTTAGGGTAAACTCGTGAACTCTCACCAGGTGAGACCGGGTGCTCCGTTAGAGTAAGCACACTATGGTTAGCTAGCTACACCTGTTACGTGTATATTCAAAATTGAGTGAAAGGAATATTGCTGCAAAGAAAGTTGACAATAGAAACATTGAAGTAAACACGTTTGTCATACAGTTTCAAATGTAACCTTTCGTGGGCGTCATAATTCAGCTATACGGTATAAATCTAAAAATAAAGCAGAACTTGGGGAATCAGTTGTATCTTTTATATCAGGCTCGCTAGGATCGACGACATTCACATAATTTTTAAGTTTACCATTGTTAAGAGACAGAATGTCTAGATGATAGAATGTCATCTATATGGTGCTATTTACCCCAGTGATTTAAGATAAGGTTATTTTACGGACTCGCGCCTTGCCATATCATACATGTAATCCCCGGCTATAGCCAATTGAACAAAGTAAATTCCTAATTTTACCAGATATTACGTGACATTTAGCCAAATAGAACTTCAGATGACATATATGATCCTTGATACAAGAGGTACATGGGGCGAATACATACACAGAGGCAATCTTGATTGGGTTGGCATAAACCAACATTGAACTACTCTTCTGGAATTGATCCAGCATTGTCAGAAAAGACTTTAAATAACTAAAATATTAAGATATTACCCTAAATAAGTCATTAAAGTCCTATAGGTAGGGAGGGCGCGGTGGCCTAATGGATAAGATGTCAGTCTTCGAATCCAGGGTCTCTCACCGCTGTGAGTTCGAGTCCCGCTCGGACCACATGTGGGAAAGTGAATTTTTCTTACCGTTGGCCTTTACTGATTCACCTGGTATCAGTATAATGGACTGGGGGAGTGGTGCGCTTGTCTGCGGCGTACTGACTCTGTGAGCTAGCACGGAAAAGTCGCCCTGAGTGCGCGCTAGTACAAAGCAGACCATACAACACACTAGCACTTCACATGCATACACAAATTGTTCATAGATTAATCCATAGAGATTAATTAAATAGTTCTCGTCGCGAATAGCTGAAAAATTGCTGATGCGACGTTAAGCAACATTCAACCAACCAACCTATAGGTAGGGTCAATAGCTCTTACTTGATCAGTCTGTTACAATCGGTTTTAGCTAGTTGTAAGCGTCCTCTGTAGCTATAGCGGCCACGTGTGTGTGGTCTACTCTTTTCAAACTCTACAGAGACTTCAGTACTAGTGTGCACTTAGACACGAGACCTCAATTTTGAGTCTAGACCACTGCGGTAGCTCAGTTAGAGTGCTCGCTCCGTAAGTGGGAGGTCGTGGCCCGGGTCTGACCCAAGACTTAAAAGTGGGTAGTTACTGTTCTTTCGCCAAGCACTCGGCATTACGAAATGAAAGTCACGGTTCTCTCGGATGGGAACTTAAAATAAACGAGGTCCCGTGTCTTGGTAGGCTTGTCATGATAAAGAACCCTGCTGTACAATGCCATCAGCGCAACGCACAGACAAAATTGCTGCACCTTCGCCTATAGCTGCCGACGTCTCGATATAAGTGAAATATTCTTGACTGGGACGTTAAACACCATTACTCAACTCAACTCGATTTTGAGTCTAATCCGGAAGACTTTATTATAAGAATTTAGTTTTTTACAACACTAGCATGGACAGGAGATAAAAATCATCAAAGAAAAATTTCCAAGTCCTGAGTCAAAGTCCACAACCCTTGACTTCGAATGTCTAAATGACATCACTCAAAATAAATTAATTGGTTTTTTTTATTTCTTATTTGTAGATAATTCTTGGTGTTGGCCAATTAACCCATGCCTTAATAATGGAAAATGTTTATCAAATGAAACGTCATATAACTGCTACTGTGAGGAGACATTAGAAATGTTTGGAGCACATTGTGAAAAACGTAAATATATAAAATCTTTTGTCAGCCAACATACTTTATATTTACCTGGAAACGCAAGTAGGCAATTCTGAACATTTCAGATAATAAGAGTTTTCTTTCTTGGCTAAACAATTGTAATTTATAGCATGAATATACAACACATAAATAAATTAATAAATGAAAACCTTTAGTGTTGTTACTGTCACACTGAGATTGTCAAAGTGTCAATCTTATAACAAAGTTTTCGAATTGGGTAATGATTACGGAAGAGCATTTAGGACCTCTTGTAATATTTTTAAAAATAATTCGTGCCCACGTATTATGATTAGTTCCCACAAATGGTAATTTGTTCCCTCGAATTATAATTCGTTCCCACAGATTATAATTCGGTGCCTCAAATTATAATTCGTTCTCACGGATTTTAATTCGTTTCCTCGAATTATTTTTAACAATATTTTAAGAGGTCCTAAATGTGCTTCCGTAGATGATAACTACTCGTAGAAAATATTATTTTTTCCAATTTTGTTTAGAAAAGTGATATAAACCGAATTTGAAGTTTTTAGTAATCGTCAGGAGCGAATTCCGGAAATTGAAATAACATCCAAATCTAAAGACATTCAGACAAATTATCTTTTTGTTGAATATTTCAGAATTTATAACATGTGAGACTAACCCTTGTCAGAATGGCGGAAAATGTCAGTATCGTCTAAGTGAACATAACATATGTGATTGTGGACCTGGATACAAAGGCAATACTTGTAATATCGGTACGTAAAATGCATGGACAATACTTGTAATATCCGTACGTAAAATACATGCGCAATACTTGTAATATCGGTACGTAAAATGCATGAGCAATACTTGTAATATCGGTGCGTAAAATACAAGGGCAATACTTATAATATAGGTACGTAAAATGCATGAGCAATACCTGTAATATCCGTACGTAAAATACATGAGCAATACGTGTAATATCGGTACGTAAAATGCATGGACAATACTTGTTATATCCGTACGTAAAATACATGAGCAATACTTGTAATATCGGTTCGGAAAATGCATGGACAATACTTGTAATATCTGTACGTATATTACATGGGAAACACCTGTAATATCGGAACGTAAAATACAAAGACAATACTTGTAATATCGGTACGTTAATTACAAGGGCAATACTTGTAATATCCGTACGTAAAATACATGGGCAATACTTGTAATATCGGTACGTAAAATACAAGGGCAATATTTGTAATATCGGTACGTTAAATACAAGGGCAATACTTGTAATATCGGTACGTTAAATACAAGGGCAATATTTGTAATATCGGTACGTAAACTACATAAGCAATACTTGTAATATCCGTACGAATAATACAAGGGCAATACTTGTAATATCGGTACGTAAAATACAAGGGCAATATTTGCAATATCCGTACTATATTACATGGGGAAATACCTGTATTATCGGTACGTAAAATACAAAGACGATACTTGTAATATCGGTACGTTAATTACAAGGGCTATATTTGTAATATCGGTACGTCAATTACAAGGGCAATACTTGTAATATCGGTACGTAAAATACAAAGACAATACTTGTAATATCGGTACGTTAATTACAAGGGTAATATTTGTAACATCGGTACGTCAATTACAAGGGCAATACTTGTAATATCGGTACGTAAAATACATGGGCAATACTTGTAATATCGGTACATAAAATACAAGGGCAATATTTGTAATATCGGTACGTTAAATACAAGGGCAATACTTGTAATATCGGTACGTAAAATACATGGGCAATATTTGTAATATCCGTACGTAAAATACAAGGGCAATATTTGTAATATCGGTACGTTAAATACAAGGGCAATACTTGTAATATCGGTACGTTAAATACAAGGGCAATACTTTAATATCGGTACGTAAACTACTTAAGCAATACTTGTAATATCCGTACGAATAATACAAGGGCAATACTTGTAATATCGGTACGTAAAAACAACGACAATACTTGTAATATCCGTACGTATAATACAAGGGACAATACTTGTAATATCGGAACGTAAAATGCAAGGGCAATATTTGTAATATTGGTACGTAAAATACAAGGACAGTATTTGTAATATCGATACGTAAAATACATGGGCAATACTTTTAATATCGGTACGTATAATACATAAGCAATACTTGTAATATCCGTACGTATAAAACAAGGGCAGTACTTGTAATATCGGTACGTATAATACATGGCATTACTTGTAATATCGGTACGTTAATTACATGGGCAATACTTGTAATATCGTTATGTAAAATACAAGGGCAATACTTGTTAGATGCGTACGAAAAATACAAGGGCAATATTTGTGATATCGGTACGTAAAATACAAGGGCAATATTTGTAATATCCGTACGTAAAATACAAGAGCAATATTTGTAATATCGGTACGTAAAATACAAGGGCAATACTTGTAATATCCGTACGTATAATACTTCGGCAATACTTGTAATATCGGTACGTAAAATACAAAGGGCAATACTTGTTACATCCGTACGTAAAATACATGGCCAATACTTGTAATATTGGTACGTAATTATATAAAATACAAGTGCGATACTTGTATTATTGGTACGCATCATGCTAGGAAATAATATCGGTATCTATAATACAAGGACAATACTTTTGCTACTTATCGCCGCTGTTTGCTATTTTTCATTGCAGTGTGCTACTTTTCTATGCGGCTTGGTATATTTCACGGCCTTGTGCTTCTTTTCATAGTGTCGTGCTATTTATCACGTCGGTGTGGCATTTTTTCACGGCGTCGTGCTACTATTCATGACGGTGTGATACCTTACACAGCGGCGTTCTAATAGTTTTTATGGCGGCATGCTTCTACTATTTATAGCGGTTTGTATAGCGTTGTGCTATTTTTCATGGCGGTGCTTAATTTTTCAAGGCGACATGGTATTTTTATGAAGGTATATCAACATTTCATTGCAGCGGGCTATTTTTGATGGCGGCGTGTTACTTTTCTTGCAGAGTGCTACTTTTCACGGTGGTGTCCTACTTAAAACAGCTGTTTGCTACTGTTCACGGCGGCGTGGTATTTTCACGGTGATGTGATACTTTTCATGGCGGTGTGCTCTTTTTCACGGCCTTTTCTACTTTTCATGGCGATGAGCTATTTATCGCGGCGGTGTGCTACATTTGATGGCTGCGTGCTACAAATTTGTCTTGTCCTGCAAACATGCAATAAAAATACAGATTCTGAAAGGTCATTGTTTGCATGCAACACTCCTGGGAAACTGCTGTTAATCACATTATTATAATATTTATAATTGCAAGAAATTGATTTCAAAATATGATAGTATATTAATAAATCGACAATACATAAATATATTGCCTTTATAACTCTGTATAAACGGCTCAAACTGGTTCTATATTTTTCAGCAAAAAAGAATCACCCTCATTGGAAAGAAGCGTTTACAAAGCATCATAATTGGAGCGGAATATATTACTACGCTAATCAGAGGATACCATTCTCCTTGTATGTAAATCAGCTTGTTTACGGACCAGATCATATGATGCTGGCAACTTTAACAGATAACGATATAGTGTTAGAGATGAGAGGTAAATCATAAATCTACTTTTGTTCATTTATCTATTAAAATAATTAAAATCAGTTACTTTAGTAAAAACGAGAAAATAAATGTCTCTCTGATATAAATGTCTGTAAACTTGAGCAATCGAAATCACGTCTGACTTCAGATTCAAGGGTCGGGGGATCGAAACCCGTCAAGAACAAATAATGTGAGCTTAGAAAAGTCATTTTAGTTCACATTAATGCTGGCTTGTGGAAAACAGACCGTTGGGAGAGCAACAGTCCTAAATTACATAGACATGTTTAGCTGATATCTAAACATTAATTTAAATCAATTCATTACAATTAAAATAAATTCAATATTTTGTTTCTTTAATATTTCATTTTAGGTTTTTCGCTAGACGATATTTACGTTACGTTTGAGCTATCATCCATTCTCAAGGTCGGTTCCAAATTAAACCTAAACTCTGACATTGTAATGTCAGGACTGTTGATAAGTAAACACCACAGCGGTGGATGGGAGTACAGAGGGAAAGTAACTCTTCCAGACAATAATAAATTTGGAGCATTTCGATTGAATTCAAAAGAAGAAAAGCAACATCTACAGATGGAAATAAACTATCATCTGTTGCGCCTGGTATGTTTTAATAAATAATTTATAAATAATGTTATTTTTGGGCTTTGAACACCCATAAACCTCCCTATGTTTGATTTACACGCTAGATTTAATTCATATATCACAATTTGGTGAACGTTTGTTAAAGGAGTATTTTGATGCAAATTGTTTCGCCACTCCAATAATTTTGCTCCAGCCCAGCATGTTTACAGGGGCTCTTTTTAAAATAGCGAACTGATAAGAGCTGTTAATGGAAAATTAAAGCTCTTTCTGACTAGATAATTTTAAGACATGTCATCAGATATAAATGTTCAGTTACACATATTTGAGTAAAAAACATGTTTCACGAGTTTAAGAATACTGATTTATTTTGAAACTCGTTTTACAGTCCATATTATCTATCATACCAACACCGTACACTGGATGTTTCTACTAATCAGGAGAGGAAATAATTTGAGATAACTTATTTATCTTTGTAATGACAAGAAATTTCATACCACCATAGTTAACATACAACATGCAAAAAAGCGCCTTAACAAACTGTTTATGTACGAATTGTGACATCTCTTAAATGCTATAAACTATACTTAAAAAGTTCATCAATACTCGCAAATTATAATTAAGGACTCAAAAGTTGTACCTGAATTAAGAAATGACATTCTGATCATGGTATTTCAAGGGGTAGTGAAAGATAGTGTGTCGCATGTCAAATTCGATGAAGGGCGAAGTATTGAATAAAGGGAGAGATATATTGATAAGTCTACTAACTTTCACATTTTTTCTTAATTATTTCAACTATAATTTCTACACTCCTCATTTCTGTACTTATTAATCACAGTACACATCCACCACGGATAGCGCCTCGCTTTTTACTCTTTTTTGCTTTAAATATGTACTGTCTTACAAACAATGAAATGGTATTTACGGTAATTCAGCATTTATATTTACTAATTTTACATAATGAAACAAATATGAAATTGAAATACGCTTTTTACAATGATTCTTATAATTCTTGTAATATCAGAAAACAGATTTCTTGCAGGTTTCTTGTCAAAATTCCTAAAATTCAAACAAAAATTCCTTAAATTGCATAATTCACAACGTTCGACAACCTACGTTTTAAAGGTTGGTAATTAGTCGGGTATCAGTAAAATGTGTTTTTGGGTGTGTGATTTCAGTATTTTGATGACAAAACGACAAGGAATCATTTCTTAATTTACCAAAATCATAAGAATCATCGTTAAATGTGTTTAACTTTTTAGTATTCGCTTCATCGCTCAGGGTTAGAAACTAATATTACTGTATTAATGTACAAACAGTTTTATTGTTTGTATGATAACACATAAATTATAGAAGGCGTTCCAGGTAGTTGAATACTGTGGTGACTAAATATTGCCTATTAACAGTAATCACGGGTGTATACACAGTTTATCAGTGTGTGATTGCGGTAATCTAATTGCATAATTACTGTATTGAAAATCATTATTCACAAAGGATATTCTTGCACTTTAAAACAATTATTGTCGTACTCGAAATTGCAATGTTTTGGCCCCTCCTTTTACGAATCGGACTACATTGGCTAGTTTTATATAACATGGTGCTTTATACGGGTGCGTGATAAAGAGATGACCTAAAATTCAGGACAAGGACATAACAGGTTCATTAAAGGAGCACGTTACTAAGATAATCGGATTTAATATATAACATTAAATTTCAGTAATATGAGACTGCGTTAACGCCAACGCATGATTAACTTCAGTATTGTATATATAGTTCGTTCACCAAAATAATGACAGTGTTTATTTTAATATGAAGAGTTTAAACCACCTATAAAGGTAGTAATAGTGTATCGCCGATCGTATATAATCACGCCTTTTCACGCTTTATTAACATTACTGCCATATTAAATAGACTTGGTGTAAACTTTGCCATAAGATTGTTAACGACCTTATTTTGTAAGTAAAATGCAACTCTAAACAATCGCTAAACTCCCACATTTTACCTAATTATTTCAACTATACATTCTACACTCCCCATTTCTGTACCGTAATATTAAATAGAGTTAGTGTATACTTTGCCATATGATCATGAACCAGCTTATTTTGTAAGTAAAATGCAACTATAAACAATCCCTAAACTCCCACATTTTTTCCTAATTATTTCAACTGTACATTCTACACTCCCCATTTCTCTACTTATTAATCACAGTACACATCGACCACGGTAAGCGCCTAGCTTTTTACTCTTTTGTGCTTTAAATATGTACTGTCTTACAAACAAAATAATGGTATTTACGGTAATTCAGCATTAATATTTACTAATTTTACATAATGAAACAAATATGAAATTGAAATACGCTTTTTTCAATGATTTGTATAATTCTTGTAATATCAGAAAACAGATTTCTTGCAGGTTTCTTGTCAAAATTCTTAAAATTCAAACAAAAATTCCTTAAATTGCATAATTCACAACGTTCGACAACCTATGTTATAAAGGTAGGTAATTAGTCGGGTATCAGTAAAATGTGTTTTGGGGTGTGTGATTTTAGTATTTTGATGACAAAACGACAAGGAATCAGTTTTCTTAATTTACCAAAATCATAAGAATCATCGTTAAATGTGTTTAACATTTTAGTATTCGCTTCATCGCTCAGGGTTAGAAACTAAGTACATGCGTTGTTGATTTTGGCGTCATAGATGTTCTTGTCTATGTCCTAACAATCAGTTCTCGGATACCAGAACTGATAATCTCAATATACATGCATTTGGATATAGAATCTTTACTGGATTGTAAATCATTATTCACAAAGGATATTTTTGCACTTTAAAACAATTACTGTCGTACTCGAAATTGCAATGTTTTGGCCCCTCCTTTTACGAATCGGACTACATTGGCTAGTTTGAACGAAACACTATATGATATAACAATTAAATCACGTTGTTAAAGTTGCTTAGTTTAAGGGTAAATTAATGTAAGTAGGAAAATTCAATTGAAAACCGTTTGCTTGAAATGCGTGAAAGAGGGATATAATTAGGAAATTACCTACACAAGAGTGAAGATTTATAAATAAAAATAAAGTAGGAATACTTTAAGATTTTATAAAATATTTGTTGCATTTTTAAAGAAAATTGTGCAAAAATACTCGTGTTGGGGAAAAAAGCTTACACCTTGTATAACTAATTAATTTTAAAAAATGAAAAGATATTAAGATAGTCAACATCATAGAGTAGTGCAAAGAGGGCAGATTTTGTTAAAGAAATACGAGGTTTTTGAAAACTCGACAATTTACGGTGGAGGTTTTCTATGATCTGTTTTCCTTTTAAAAATGCGTGTACCAGGCGTGATAGTTCATATTCTAAGGCTACCAACGATCCAAGGTAAGATTATAAAAGCCAAGTTTGAATATTAATTTATTATTGTTGAGGCATATTCGGCTTTATATAGTTCAACATTGTTGAAACCAAACAATATTCACCTCAATTCAAATAAAACAGTATTGTGTGACCGTGCACTTTTAGTGACTTGTTGTATTTTGGATTATAAATGGCCTTAGAATATAAATATCACGCCTGGTATCAAGTTTCAAGTTTCAAGTTTCTTTATTTCTCATACTGAATTTTATCAATACAGAGAACATATATATAATAATAAACATAAAACATATACAATATAGTGCACATGCAGGAAATTATTAATAATAACTAACTCACTAACCCGGAGGACTGATCCTCTTATTAATAACCTTGAGAAATTTACACAAGTTATTTAACATAGACAATTTGTAAGAAGAAAAAAGATTATAAAACTTAAGAGTATTCGGTTTATTTCTAAAATGAAAAGGAATATAAAGATTTCGTTCCAAAGACAAAGAATTGCATTTCATGATGTAATGATATTCATCTCCTAGTTCTTTACCACATAGATTACAGAGTCTCTCATTTCTAGGAACATTTTGCCAGCGGTCCATTTCTATTGGTAATTTGTGATTTGAACATCTATACTTTGTTAAAATAATTTTGTTACATAAAGATAAATTAGATATTAAGTAATATGGTACAATAAAATCAGAATTTAAAAATAATTTATATGATATACCTCTAGAAGAGTTATTACAATCGCTATTCCATTTTTGTAAAAACTGGTCGCATAATATCTGTTTAACATATTTTACTAACCATGTTCTATTGCAATATGTTTGAGACAACCATATATTATTTAAACCCCACTCATAAAAAATTGCTTGTACGTTTGACATCCTTTTTGAATTAAAACCATTCAGAAATTTATTCAATAAAAATTTGTATAATATTGTTGTATACTTTGATTCTTTACTATAAATTATTCTTGACCATTAGCTAACAATTCTTGTTTTATGCAAGTAAAATGCAACTCTAAACAATCCCTAAACTCCCACATTTTTTCCTAATTATGTTAACTATAAATTCTACACTCCCTATTTCTCTTACTTATTAATCACAGTACACATCGACCACGGAAAGCGCCTCGCTTTTACTCTTTTGTGCTTTAAATATGTACTGTCTAACAAACAATGAAATGGTAATTACGGTAATTCAGTATTTATATTTACCAATTTTACATAGTGAAACAAATATGAAATTGAAATACGCTTTTTACAATGATTCTTATAATTCTTGTAATATCAGAAAACAGATTTCTTGTCAAAATTCTTAAAATTCAAACAAAAATTCCTTAAATTGCATAATTCACAACGTTCGACAACCTACGTTATAAAGGTAGGTAATTAGTTATACAAGGTGTAAGCTTTTTCCCAACACGTGTATTTTTGGTGACTAAATATTGCCTATTAACAGTAATCACGGGTGTATACACAGTTTATCAGTGTGTGATTGCGGTAATCTAATTGCATATTAATATATATTGCACGAAGTTATTTTATTAACAAGCATTATATATACCATATCGCGCACGAGTGAAATGTTTTAAGACAATTTACTTATATTTTAGACACGCAAAAATTCATTCCCGTATATTTTCTGGTTTAACATGCGTTGTTGATTGTGGCGTCATAGATGTTCTTGTCTATGTCCTAACAATCAGTTCTCAGATACCAGAACTGATAATCTCAATATACATGCACGTGGATATAGAATCTTTACTGGATTGTAAATCATTATTCACAAAGGATATTCTTCCACTTTAAAACAATTATTGTCGTACTCTAAATTGCAGTGTTTTGGTCCCTCCCTTTACGAATCGGACTACATTGGCTAGTTTTGAACGAAACACCATATAATATAACAATCAAATCACGTTGTTAAAGTTGCTTAGTTTGATGTGAAAATCTTTATAAAAGCTGCAAACTCACGAAGATCACATCGTGCTTTTATACAGGGGTATGACATAAGAGTTGACCTAAACCCAGGACACGGACATTACAGGCACTGCCAAATCACGGACATATATAACACCGTGCTTTATACGGGTGCGTGACCTAAAAGTTGGAACAAGGACATAAGAAGTTCATTAAAGGAGCACGTTACTAAGATAAACGGATTTAATATATAACATTAAATCTCATTAATATAAGACTGCGTTGACGCCAACGCATGATAAATATATAGTTCGTTCACCAAAATGATGGCAGTGTTTATTTTAATATGAAGAGTTTAAACCACCTATAAAGGTAGTAATAGTGTATCGCCGATCGTATATAATCACGCCTTTTCACGCTTTATTAACATTACTGCCATATTAAATAGACTTGGTGTAAACTTTGCCATAAGATTGTTAACGACCTTATTTTGTAAGTAAAATGCAACTCTAAACAATCCCTAAACTCCCACATTTTTACCTAATTATTTCAACTATAAACTCTACACTCCCCATTTCTGTACCGTAATATTAAATAGAGTTCGTGTATACTTTGCCAAATGAGCATGAACGACCTTATTTTGTAAGTAAAATGCAACTCTAAACAATTCCTAAACTCCCACATTTTATAGACTATTATTCCTACACTCCCCATTTCTGTACTTATTAATCACAGTACACACATCGACCACGGAAAGCGCCTCGCTTTTTACTTTTTTGTGCTTTAAATATGTACTGTCTTACAAACAATGAAATGGTATTTACGGCAATTCAGGATTTATATTTACTTATTTAACATAATGAAACAAATATGAAATTGAAATACGCCTTTTACAATGATTTTTATAATTCTTGTAATATTAGAAAACAGATTTCTTGCAGGTTTCTTGTCAAAATTCTTAAAATTCAAACAAAAATTCCTTAAATTGCATAATTTACAACGTTCGACAACCTACGTTTTAAAGGTAGGTAATTAGTCGGGTATCACTAAAATGTGTTTTGGGTGTGTGATTTCAGTATTTTGATGACAAAACGACAAGGAATCAGTTTTCTCAATTTACCAAAATCATAAGAATCATCGTTAAATGTGTTTAACGTTTTAGTATTCGCTTCATCGCTCGGGGTTAGAAAATAATATTACTGTATTAATGTACAAACAGTTTTATTGTTTGTATGATAACACATAAATTATAGAAGGCGTTCCAGGTAGTTGAATACTGTGGTGACTAAATATGGCCTATTAAGGGTAATATAAGTAGGAAAATTCAAGTGAAAACCATTTGGTTGAAAAGCATGAAAGAGGGGTATAATTATGAAATTACCTACACAAGTGTGAAGATTTATAAATAAAAATAAAGTAGGAATTGTTGCATTTTTTAAAGAAAATTGTGCAAAAATACACGTGTTGGGGGAAAAAAGCTTACACCTTGTATATCGGATTAATTTTTAAAAATGAAAAGATATTAGGATAGTCAACGTTATAGAGCAGTGCAAAGGGACCAGAGTTTGTTAAAGAAATACGAGTTTTTTTTTGAAAATTCGACAATTTACGGTTGAGGTTATCTACGATTTATTTTCCTTTTAAAATGCGTGTCCAGGCGTGATATTTATATTCCAAGGCCACTTATAATCCAATATACAACAGGCCATAAAAGTGCACGGTCGTACAATACTGTTCTATTTGAATTGAGGTAAATATTGTTTGGTTTGAACAATGTTGAACTATATAAAGCCGAATGTACCTCAACAATAATCAAGTGATATGCAAACTTAGCTTTTATAATCCTTCCTTGGATCGTTGGTAGCCTTAGAATATGAACTATCACGCCTGGTACACGCATTTTTAAAACGAAAAAAATCATAGAAAACCTCCACCGTAAATTGTCGAGTTTTCAAAAACCTCGTATTTCTTTAACAAACTCTGCCCTCTTTGCACTGCCCTATGATGTTGACTATCTTAAAATCTTTTCATTTTTTTAAAATTAATCCGTTATACAAGGTGCAAGCTTTTTTCCCCTAACACGTGTATTTTTGCACAATTTTCTTTAAAAATGCAACAAATATTTCATAAACTCTTAAATTATCAATTTCTACTTTATTTTTATTTATAAATCTTCACTCTTGTGTAGAAAATTTCTTAATTATATCCCTCTTTCATGCAATTCAACCAAACGGATTTCACTTGAATTTTCCTACTTACATTACCCTTAACAGTAATCACGGGTGTATACACAGTTTATCAGTATGTGATTGAGGTAAACTTATTGCATATTAACATATATTGCACGAAGATATTTTATTAACAAGCATTATATATAACATCTCGCGCACGAGTGAAATGTTTTAAGACAATTTACTTATATTTTAGACACGCAAAAATTCATTCCCGTATATTTTCTGGTTTAACATGCGTTGTTGATTGTGGCGTCATAGATGTTCTTGTCTATGTCCTAACAATCAGTTCTCAGATACCAGAACTGATAATCTCAATATACATGCATGTGGATATAGAATCTTTACTGGATTGTAAATCATTATTCACAAAGGATATTCTTGCACTTTAAAACAATTATTGTCGTACTCTAAATTGCAGTGTTTTGGTCCCTCCTTTTACGAATCGGACTACATTGGCTAGTTTTGAACGAAACACCATATAATATAACAATCAAATCACGTTGTTAAAGTTGCTTAGTTTGATGTGAAAATCTTTATAAAAACTGCAAACTCGCGAAGATCACATCGTGTTTTTATACAGGGGTATGACATAAGAGTTTACCTAAACCCAGGACACGGACAGTAGAGGCACTGCCAAATCACGGACATATATAACACCGGCTTTATACGGGTGCGTGATTAAGAGATGACCTAAAATTCGGGACAAGGACATAAGAGGTTCATTAAAGGAGCACGTTACTAAGATAAACGGATTTAATATATAACATTAAATCTCATTAATATAAGACTGCGTTAACGCCAACGCATGATAAACTAAAGTATTGTATATATAGTTCGTTCGTTCACCAAAATGATGGCAGTGTTTATTTTAATATGAAGAGTTTAAACCACCTATAAAGGTAGTAATAGTGTATCGCCGATCGTTTATAATCACGCCTTTTCACGCTTTATTAACATTACTGCCATATTAAATAGACTTGGTGTAAACTTTGCCATAAGATTGTTAACGACCTTATTTTGTAAGTAAAATGCAACTCTAAACTCCCACATTTTTACCTAATTATTTCAACTATAAACTCTACACTCCCCATTTCTGTACCGTAATATTAAATAGAGTTCGTGTATACTTTGCCATATGATCATGAACCACCTTATATTGTAAGTAAAATGCAACTCTAAACAATCCCTAAACTCCCACATTTTTTCAACTATTAATCCTACACTCCCCATTTCTGTACAGTACACATCGACCACGGTAAGCGCCTCGCTTTTTACTCTTTTGTGCTTTAAATATGTACTGTCTTACAAACAATGAAATGGTATTTACGGTAATTCAGCATTTATATTTACTAATTTTACATAATGAAACAAATATGAAATTGAAATACGCCTTTTACAATGATTTTTATAATTCTTGTAATATTAGAAAACAGATTTCTTGCAGGTTTCTTGTCAAAATTCTTAAAATTCAAACAAAAATTCCTTAATTTGCATAATTCACAACGTTCGACAACCTACGTTTTAAAGGTAGGTAATTAGTCGGGTATCAGTAAAATGTGTTTTTGGGTGTGTGATTTCAGTATTTTGATGACAAAACGACAAGGAATCAGTTTTCTTAATTTACCAAAATCATAAGAATCATCGTTAAGTGTGTTTCACGTTTTAGTATTCGCTTCATCGCTCGGGGTTAGAAACTAATATTACTGTATTAATGTACAAACAGTTTTATTGTTTGTATGATAACACATAAATTATAGAAGGCGTTCCAGGTAGTTGAATACTGTGGTGACTAAATATTGCCTATTAACAGTAATCACGGGTGTATACACAGTTTATCAGTGTGTGATTGCGGTAATCTAATTGCATATTAACATATATTGCACGAAGATATTTTATTAACAAGCATTATATATACCATATCGCGCACGAGTGAAATGTTTTAAGACAATTTACTTATATTTTAAATACGCAAAAATTCATTCCCGTATATTTTCTGGTTTAAGTACATGGGTTGTTGATTGTGGCGTCATAGATGTTCTTGTCTATGTCCTAACAATCCGTTGTCAGATACCAACCAGGCCCCCGTTTCACAATCATTCCTTAACTAAGATTTTCCTCAACTTAAAAACCGTAAATTTGGCAAGCTGTTTTAAATAAATATTTTTGTCAAAACTTACTGCAGATATCATAAGCTTGATATAATTTGTAAAATAACACTTTAAATTCCCCAATATCTTAATAATTAACAAAATTATAAAGGTTTTTAATTTGCCAGATTTAAGTTAAGGAAAATCTTAAGTTAAGAAATGGTTGTGAAACCGGGGCCAGAACTGATAATCTCAATATACATGCATGTGGATATAGAATCTTTACTGGATTGTAAATCATTATTCACAAAGGATATTCTTGCACTTTAAAACAATTATTGTCGTACTCGAAATTGCAATGTTTTAGCCCCTCCTTTTACGAATCGGACTACATTGGCTAGTTTTGAACGAAACACCATATAATATAACAATCAAATCACGTTGTTAAAGTTGCTTAGTTTGATGTGAAAATCTTTATAAAAACTGCAAACTCACGAAGATAACATCGTGCTTTTATACAGGGGTATAACATAAGAGTTGACCTAAACCCAGGACAAGGACATTAGAGGCACTGCCAAATCACGGACATATATAACACTGTGCTTTATACGGGTGCGTGATTAAGAGATGACCTAAAATTCAGGACAAGGACATAAGAGGTTCATTAAAGGAGCACGTTACTAAGATAAACGGATTTAATATATAACATTAAATCTCATTGATATAAGACTGCGTTAACGCCAACGCATGATAAACTAAAGTATTGTATATATAGTTCGTTCACCAAAATGATGGCAGTGTTTATTTTAATATGAAGAGTTTAAACCACCTATAAAGGTAGTAATAGTGTATCGCCGATCGTAGATAATCACGCCTTTTCACGCTTTATTAACATTACTGCCATATTAAATAGACTTGGTGTAAACTTTGCCATAAGATTGTTACCGACCTTATTTTGTAAGTAAAATTAAATGCAACTCTAAACAATCCCTAAACTCCCACATTTTTACCTAATTATTTCAACTATAAACTCTACACTCTCCATTTCTACACCGTAATATTAAATAGAGTTAGTGTATACTTTGCCATATGATCATAAACCACCTTATATTGTAAGTAAAATGCAACTCTAAACAATTCCTAAACTCCCACATTTTTTAAACTATAAATTCTACACTCCCCATTTCTGTACTTATTAATCACAGTACACACATCGACCACGGAAAGCGCCTCGCTTTTTACTCTTTTGTGCTTTAAATATGTACTGTCTTACAAACAATGAAATGGTATTTACGGTAATTCAGCATTTATTTTACTAATTTTACATAATGAAACAAATATGAAATTGAAATACGCTTTTTACAATGATTCTTATAATTCTTGTAATATCAGAAAACAGATTTCTTGCAAGTTTCTTGTCAAAATTCTTAAAATTCAAACAAAAATTCCTTAAATTGCATAATTTACAACGTTCGACAACCTACGTTTTAAAGGTAGGTAATTAGTCGGGTATCAGTAAAATGTGTTTTTGGGTGTGTGATTTCAGTATTTTGATGACAAAACGACAAGGAATCAGTTTTCTTAATTTACCAAAATCATAAGAATCATCGTTAAATGTGTTTAACATTTTAGTATTCGCTTCATCGCTCAGGGTTAGACACTAATATTACTGTATTAATGTACAAACAGTTTTATTGTTTGTATGATAACACATAAATTATAGAAGGTGTTCCAGGTAGTTGAATACTGTGGTGACTAAATATAGCCTATTAAGGGTAATATAAGTAGGAAAATTCAAGTGAAAACCATTTGGTTGAAAAGCATGAAAGAGGGGTATAATTATGAAATTACCTACACAAGTGTGAAGATTTATAAATAAAAATAAAGTAGGAATTGTTGCATTTTTTAAAGAAAATTGTGCAAAAATACACGTGTTGGGGGAAAAAAGCTTACACCTTGTATAACGGATTAATTTTTAAAAATGAAAAGATATTAGGATAGTCAACGTTATAGAGCAGTGCAAAGGGACCAGAGTTTGTTAAAGAAATACGAGTTTTTTTTTGAAAATTCGACAATTTACGGTTGAGGTTATCTACGATTTATTTTCCTTTTAAAATGCGTGTCCAGGCGTGATATTTATATTCCAAGGCCACTTATAATCCAATATACAACAGGCCATAAAAGTGCACGGTCGTACAATACTGTTCTATTTGAATTGAGGTAAATATTGTTTGGTTTGAACAATGTTGAACTATATAAAGCCGAATGTACCTCAACAATGATCAAGTGATATACAAACTTAGCTTTTATAATCCTTCCTTGGATCGTTGGTAGCCTTAGAATATGAACTATCACGCCTGGTACACGCATTTTTAAAACGAAAAAAATCATAGAAAACCTCCACCGTAAATTGTCGAGTTTTCAAAAACCTCGTATTTCTTTAACAAACTCTGCCCTCTTTGCACTGCCCTATGATGTTGACTATCTTAAAATCTTTTCATTTTTTTAAAATTAATCCGTTATACAAGGTGCAAGCTTTTTTCCCTAACACGTGTATTTTTGCACAATTTTCTTTAAAAATGCAACAAATTTTCATAAACTCTTAAATTATCAATTTCTACTTTATTTTTATTTATAAATCTTCACTCTTGTGTAGAAAATTTCTTAATTATATCCCTCTTTCATGCATTTCAACCAAACGGATTTCACTTGAATTTTCCTACTTACATTACCCTTAACAGTAATCACGGGTGTATACACAGTTTATCAGTATGTGATTGAGGTAAACTTATTGCATATTAACATATATTGCACGAAGATATTTTATTAACAAGCATTATATATAACATCTCGCGCACGAGTGAAATGTTTTAAGACAATTTACTTATATTTTAGACACGCAAAAATTCATTCCCGTATATTTTCTGGTTTAACATGCGTTGTTGATTGTGGCGTCATAGATGTTCTTGTCTATGTCCTAACAATCAGTTCTCAGATACCAGAACTGATAATCTCAATATACATGCATGTGGATATAGAATCTTTACTGGATTGTAAATCATTATTCACAAAGGATATTCTTGCACTTTAAAACAATTATTGTCGTACTCTAAATTGCAGTGTTTTGGTCCCTCCTTTTACGAATCGGACTACATTGGCTAGTTTTGAACGAAACACCATATAATAACAATCAAATCACGTTGTTAAAGTTGCTTAGTTTGATGTGAAAATCTTTATAAAAACTGCAAACTCGCGAAGATCACATCGTGTTTTTATACAGGGGTATGACATAAGAGTTTACCTAAACCAGGACACGGACAGTAGAGGCACTGCCAAATCACGGACATATATAACACCGGCTTTATACGGGTGCGTGATTAAGAGATGACCTAAAATTCGGGACAAGGACATAAGAGGTTCATTAAAGGAGCACGTTACTAAGATAAACGGATTTAATATATAACATTAAATCTCATTAATATAAGACTGCGTTAACGCCAACGCATGATAAACTAAAGTATTGTATATATAGTTCGTTCGTTCACCAAAATGATGGCAGTGTTTATTTTAATATGAAGAGTTTAAACCACCTATAAAGGTAGTAATAGTGTATCGCCGATCGTTTATAATCACGCCTTTTCACGCTTTATTAACATTACTGCCATATTAAATAGACTTGGTGTAAACTTTGCCATAAGATTGTTAACGACCTTATTTTGTAAGTAAAATGCAAACTCTAAACTCCCACATTTTTACCTAATTATTTCAACTATAAACTCTACACTCCCCATTTCTGTACCGTAATATTAAATAGAGTTCGTGTATACTTTGCCATATGATCATGAACCACCTTATATTGTAAGTAAAATGCAACTCTAAACAATCCCTAAACTCCCACATTTTTTCAACTATTAATCCTACACTCCCCATTTCTGTACAGTACACATCGACCACGGTAAGCGCCTCGCTTTTTACTCTTTTGTGCTTTAAATATGTACTGTCTTACAAACAATGAAATGGTATTTACGGTAATTCAGCATTTATATTTACTAATTTTACATAATGAAACAAATATGAAATTGAAATACGCCTTTTACAATGATTTTTATAATTCTTGTAATATTAGAAAACAGATTTCTTGCAGGTTTCTTGTCAAAATTCTTAAAATTCAAACAAAATTCCTTAATTTGCATAATTCACAACGTTCGACAACCTACGTTTTAAAGGTAGGTAATTAGTCGGGTATCAGTAAAATGTGTTTTTGGGTGTGTGATTTCAGTATTTTGATGACAAAACGACAAGGAATCAGTTTTCTTAATTTACCAAAATCATAAGAATCATCGTTAAGTGTGTTTCACGTTTTAGTATTCGCTTCATCGCTCGGGGTTAGAAACTAATATTACTGTATTAATGTACAAACAGTTTTATTGTTTGTATGATAACACATAAATTATAGAAGGCGTTCCAGGTAGTTGAATACTGTGGTGACAAATATTGCCTATTAACAGTAATCACGGGTATATACACAGTTTATCAGTGTGTGATTGCGGTAATCTAATTGCATATTAACATATATTGCACGAAGATATTTTATTAACAAGCATTATATATACCATATCGCGCACGAGTGAAATGTTTTAAGACAATTTACTTATATTTTAAATACGCAAAAATTCATTCCCGTATATTTTCTGGTTTAAGTACATGGGTTGTTGATTGTGGCGTCATAGATGTTCTTGTCTATGTCCTAACAATCCGTTCTCAGATACCAACCAGGCCCCCGTTTCACAATCATTCCTTAACTAAGATTTTCCTCAACTTAAAAACCGTAAATTTGGCAAGCTGTTTTAAATAAATATTTTGTCAAAACTTACTGCAGATATCATAAGCTTGATATAATTTGTAAAATAACACTTTAAATTCCCCAATATCTTAATAATTAACAAAATTATAAAGGTTTTTAATTTGCCAGATTTAAGTTAAGGAAAATCTTAAGTTAAGAAATGGTTGTGAAACCGGGGCCAGAACTGATAATCTCAATATACATGCATGTGGATATAGAATCTTTACTGGATTGTAAATCATTATTCACAAAGGATATTCTTGCACTTTAAAACAATTATTGTCGTACTCGAAATTGCAATGTTTTAGCCCCTCCTTTTACGAATCGGACTACATTGGCTAGTTTTGAACGAAACACCATATATATAACAATCAAATCACGTTGTTAAAGTTGCTTAGTTTGATGTGAAAATCTTTATAAAAACTGCAAACTCACGAAGATAACGTGCTTTTATACAGGGGTATAACATAAGAGTTGACCTAAACCCAGGACAAGGACATTAAGGCACTGCCAAATCACGGACATATATAACACTGTGCTTTATACGGGTGCGTGATTAAGAATGACCTAAAATTCAGGACAAGGACATAAGAGGTTCATTAAAGGAGCACGTTACTAAGATAAACGGATTTAATATATAACATTAAATCTCATTGATATAAGACTGCGTTAACGCCAACGCATGATAAACTAAAGTATTGTATATATAGTTCGTTCACCAAATGATGGCAGTGTTTATTTTAATATGAAGAGTTTAAACCACCTATAAAGGTAGTAATAGTGTATCGCCGATCGTAGATAATCACGCCTTTTCACGCTTTATTAACATTACTGCCATATTAAATAGACTTGGTGTAAACTTTGCCATAAGATTGTTACCGACCTTATTTTGTAAGTAAAATTAAATGCAACTCTAAACAATCCCTAAACTCCCACATTTTTACCTAATTATTTCAACTATAAACTCTACACTCCCCATTTCTACACCGTAATATTAAATAGAGTTAGTGTATACTTTGCCATATGATCATAAACCACCTTATATTGTAAGTAAAATGCAACTCTAAACAATTCCTAAACTCCCACATTTTTTCAACTATAAATTCTACACTCCCCATTTCTGTACTTATAATCACAGTACACACATCGACCACGGAAAGCGCCTCGCTTTTTACTCTTTTGTGCTTTAAATATGTACTGTCTTACAAACAATGAAATGGTATTTACGGTAATTCAGCATTTATATTACTAATTTTACATAATGAAACAAATATGAAATTGAAATACGCTTTTTACAATGATTCTTATAATTCTTGTAATATCAGAAAACAGATTTCTTGCAAGTTTCTTGTCAAAATTCTTAAAATTCAAACAAAAATTCCTTAAATTGCATAATTTACAACGTTCGACAACCTACGTTTTAAAGGTAGGTAATTAGTCGGGTATCAGTAAAATGTGTTTTTGGGTGTGTGATTTCAGTATTTTGATGACAAAACGACAAGGAATCAGTTTTCTTAATTTACCAAAATCATAAGAATCATCGTTAAATGTGTTTAACATTTTAGTATTCGCTTCATCGCTCAGGGTTAGACACTAATATTACTGTATTAATGTACAAACAGTTTTATTTTTGTATGATAACACATAAATTATAGAAGGTGTTCCAGGTAGTTGAATACTGTGGTGACTAAATATAGCCTATTAAGGGTAATATAAGTAGGAAAATTCAAGTGAAAACCATTTGGTTGAAAAGCATGAAAGAGGGGTATAATTATGAAATTACCTACACAAGTGTGAAGATTTATAAATAAAAATAAAGTAGGAATTGTTGCATTTTTTAAAGAAAATTGTGCAAAAATACACGTGTTGGGGGAAAAAAGCTTACACCTTGTATAACGGATTAATTTTTAAAAATGAAAAGATATTAGGATAGTCAACGTTATAGAGCAGTGCAAAGGGACCAGAGTTTGTTAAAGAAATACGAGTTTTTTTTTTGAAATTCGAAAATTTACGGTTGAGGTTATCTACGATTTATTTTCCTTTTAAAATGCGTGTCCAGGCGTGATATTTATATTCCAAGGCCACTTATAATCCAATATACAACAGGCCATAAAAGTGCACGGTCGTACAATACTGTTCTATTTGAATTGAGGTAAATATTGTTTGGTTTGAACAATGTTGAACTTAATAAAAGCCGAATGTACCTCAACAATATCAAGTGATATACAAACTTAGCTTTTATAATCCTTCCTTGGATCGTTGGTAGCCTTAGAATATGAACTATCACGCCTGGTACACGCATTTTTAAAACGAAAAAAATCATAGAAAACCTCCACCGTAAATTGTCGAGTTTTTCAAAAACCTCGTATTTCTTTAACAAACTCTGCCCTCTTTGCACTGCCCTATGATGTTGACTATCTTAAAATCTTTTCATTTTTTAAAATTAATCCGTTATACAAGGTGCAAGCTTTTTTCCCCTAACACGTGTATTTTTGCACAATTTTCTTTAAAAATGCAACAAATATTTCATAAACTCTTAAATTATCAATTTCTACTTTATTTTTATTTATAAATCTTCACTCTTGTGTAGAAAATTTCTTAATTATATCCCTCTTTCATGCATTTCAACCAAACGGATTTCACTTGAATTTTCCTACTAACATTACCCTTAACAGTAATCACGGGTGTATACACAGTTTATCAGTATGTGATTGAGGTAAACTTATTGCATATTAACATATATTGCACGAAGATATTTTATTAACAAGCATTATATATACATCTCGCGCACGAGTGAAATGTTTTAAGACAATTTACTTATATTTTAGACACGCAAAAATTCATTCCCGTATATTTTCTGGTTTAACATGCGTTGTTGATTGTGGCGTCATAGATGTTCTTGTCTATGTCCTAACAATCAGTTCTCAGATACCAGAACTGATAATCTCAATATACATGCATGTGGATATAGAATCTTTACTGGATTGTAAATCATTATTCACAAAGGATATTCTTGCACTTTAAAACAATTATTGTCGTACTCGAAATTGCAATGTTTTAGCCCCTCCTTTTACGAATCGGACTACATTGGCTAGTTTTGAACGAAACACCATATAATATAACAATCAAATCACGTTGTTAAAGTTGCTTAGTTTGATGTGAAAATCTTTATAAAAACTGCAAACTCACGAAGATAACATCGTGCTTTTATACAGGGGTATAACATAAGAGTTGACCTAAACCCAGGACTAGGACATAAGGGGCACTGCCAAATCACGGACATATATAACACTGTGCTTTATACGGGTGCGTGATTAAGAAATGACCTAAAATTCAGGACAAGGACATAAGAGGTTCATTAAAGGAGCACGTTACTAAGATAAACGGATTTAATATATAACATTAAATCTCATTGATATAAGACTGCGTTTACGCCAACGCATGATAAACTAAAGTATTGTATATATAGTTCGTTCACCAAAATGATGGCAGTGTTTATTTTAATATGAAGAGTTTAAACCACCTATAAAGGTAGTAATAGTGTATCGCCGATCGTAGATAATCACGCCTTTTCACGCTTTATTAACATTACTGCCATATTAAATAGACTTGGTGTAAACTTTGCCATAAGATTGTTACCGACCTTATTTTGTAAGTAAAATTAAATGCAACTCTAAACAATCCCTAAACTCCCACATTTTTACCTAATTATTTCAACTATAAACTCTACACTCCCCATTTCTACACCGTAATATTAAATAGAGTTAGTGTATACTTTGCCATATGATCATAAACCACCTTATATTGTAAGTAAAATGCAACTCTAAACAATTCCTAAACTCCCACATTTTTTCAACTATAAATTCTACACTCCCCATTTCTGTACTTAATAATCACAGTACACACATCGACCACGGAAAGCGCCTCGCTTTTTACTCTTTTGTGCTTTAAATATGTACTGTCTTACAAACAATGAAATGGTATTTACGGTAATTCAGCATTTATATTTACTAATTTTACATAATGAAACAAATATGAAATTGAATACGCTTTTTACAATGATTCTTATAATTCTTGTAATATCAGAAAACAGATTTCTTGCAAGTTTCTTGTCAAAATTCTTAAAATTCAAACAAAAATTCCTTAAATTGCATAATTTACAACGTTCGACAACCTACGTTTTAAAGGTAGGTAATTAGTCGGGTATCAGTAAAATGTGTTTTTGGGTGTGTGATTTCAGTATTTTGATGACAAAACGACAAGGAATCAGTTTTCTTAATTTACCAAAATCATAAGAATCATCGTTAAATGTGTTTAACATTTTAGTATTCGCTTCATCGCTCAGGGTTAGACACTAATATTACTGTATTAATGTACAAACAGTTTTATTGTTTGTATGATAACACATAAATTATAGAAGGTGTTCCAGGTAGTTGAATACTGTGGTGACTAAATATAGCCTATTAAGGGTAATATAAGTAGGAAAATTCAAGTGAAACCATTTGGTTGAAAAGCATGAAAGAGGGGTATAATTATGAAATTACCTACACAAGTGTGAAGATTTATAAATAAAAATAAAGTAGGAATTGTTGCATTTTTTAAAGAAATTGTGCAAAAATACACGTGTTGGGGGAAAAAAGCTTACACCTTGTATAACGGATTAATTTTTAAAAATGAAAGATATTAGGATAGTCAACGTTATAGAGCAGTGCAAAGGGACCAGAGTTTGTTAAAGAAATACGAGGTTTTTTTTTGAAATTCGAAATTTACGGTTGAGGTTATCTACGATTTATTTTCCTTTTAAAATGCGTGTCCAGGGTGATATTTATATTCCAAGGCCACTTATAATCCAATATACAACAGGCCATAAAAGTGCACGGTCGTACAATACTGTTCTATTTGAATTGAGGTAAATATTGTTTGGTTTGAACAATGTTGAACTATATAAAGCCGAATGTACCTCAACAATAATCAAGTGATATACAAACTTAGCTTTTATAATCCTTCCTTGGATCGTTGGTAGCCTTAGAATATGAACTATCACGCCTGGTACACGCATTTTTAAAACGAAAAAAATCATAGAAAACCTCCACCGTAAATTGTCGAGTTTTCAAAAACCTCGTATTTCTTTAACAAACTCTGCCCTCTTTGCACTGCCCTATGATGTTGACTATCTTAAAATCTTTTCATTTTTTTAAAATTAATCCGTTATACAAGGTGCAAGCTTTTTTCCCCTAACACGTGTATTTTTGCACAATTTTCTTTAAAAATGCAACAAATATTTCATAAACTCTTAAATTATCAATTTCTACTTTATTTTTATTTATAAATCTTCACTCTTGTGTAGAAAATTTCTTAATTATATCCCTCTTTCATGCATTTCAACCAAACGGATTTCACTTGAATTTTCCTACTAACATTACCCTTACAGTAATCACGGGTGTATACACAGTTTATCAGTATGTGATTGAGGTAAACTTATTGCATATTAACATATATTGCACGAAGATATTTTATTAACAAGCATTATATATAACATCTCGCGCACGAGTGAAATGTTTTAAGACAATTTACTTATATTTAGACACGCAAAAATTCATTCCCGTATATTTTCTGGTTTAACATGCGTTGTTGATTGTGGCGTCATAGATGTTCTTGTCTATGTCCTAACAATCAGTTCTCGATACCAGAATGATAATCTCAATATACATGCATGTGGATATAGAATCTTTACTGGATTGTAAATCATTATTCACAAAGGATATTCTTGCACTTTAAAACAATTATTGTCGTACTCGAAATTGCAATGTTTTAGCCCCTCCTTTTACGAATCGGACTACATTGGCTAGTTTTGAACGAAACACCATATAATATAACAATCAAATCACGTTGTTAAAGTTGCTTAGTTTGATGTGAAAATCTTTATAAAAACTGCAAACTCACGAGATAACATCGTGCTTTTATACAGGGGTATAACATAAGAGTTGACCTAAACCCAGGACTAGGACATAAGGGGCACTGCCAAATCACGGATATATAACACTGTGCTTTATACGGGTGCGTGATTAAGAAATGACCTAAAATTCAGGACAAGGACATAAGAGGTTCATTAAAGGAGCACGTTACTAAGATAAACGGATTTAATATATAACATTAAATCTCATTGATATAAGACTGCGTTTACGCCAACGCATGATAAACTAAAGTATTGTATATATAGTTCGTTCACCAAAATGATGGCAGTGTTTATTTTAATATGAAGAGTTTAAACCACCTATAAAGGTAGTAATAGTGTATCGCCGATCGTAGATAATCACGCCTTTTCACGCTTTATTAACATTACTGCCATATTAAATAGACTTGGTGTAAACTTTGCCATAAGATTGTTACCGACCTTATTTTGTAAGTAAAATTAAATGCAACTCTAAACAATCCCTAAACTCCCACATTTTTACCTAATTATTTCAACTATAAACTCTACTCCCCATTTCTACACCGTAATATTAAATAGAGTTAGTGTATACTTTGCCATATGATCATAAACCACCTTATATTGTAAGTAAAATGCAACTCTAAACAATTCCTAAACTCCCACATTTTTTAAACTATAAATTCTACACTCCCCATTTCTGTACTTATTAATCACAGTACACACATCGACCACGGAAAGCGCCTCGCTTTTTACTCTTTTGTGCTTTAAATATGTACTGTCTTACAAACAATGAAATGGTATTTACGGTAATTCAGCATTTATATTTACTAATTTTACATAATGAAACAAATATGAAATTGAAATACGCTTTTTACAATGATTCTTATAATTCTTGTAATATCAAAAACAGATTTCTTGCAAGTTTCTTGTCAAAATTCTTAAAATTCAAACAAAAATTCCTTAAATTGCATAATTTACAACGTTCGACAACCTACGTTTTAAAGGTAGGTAATTAGTCGGGTATCAGTAAAATGTGTTTTTGGGTGTGTGATTTCAGTATTTTGATGACAAACGACAAGGAATCAGTTTTCTTAATTTACCAAATCATAAGAATCATCGTTAAATGTGTTTAACATTTAGTATTCGCTTCATCGCTCAGGGTTAGACACTAATATTACTGTATTAATGTACAAACAGTTTTATTGTTTGTATGATAACACATAAATTATAGAAGGTGTTCCAGGTAGTTGAATACTGTGGTGACTAAATATAGCCTATTAAGGGTAATATAAGTAGGAAAATTCAAGTGAAAACCATTTGGTTGAAAAGCATGAAAGAGGGGTATAATTATAAATTACCTACACAAGTGTGAAATTTATAAATAAAAATAAAGTAGGAATTGTTGCATTTTTTAAAGAAAATTGTGCAAAAATACACGTGTTGGGGAAAAAAGCTTACACCTTGTATAACGGATTAATTTTTAAAAATGAAAAGATATTAGGATAGTCAACGTTATAGAGCAGTGCAAAGGACCAGAGTTTGTTAAAGAAATACGAGTTTTTTTTTGAAAATTCGACAATTTACGGTTGAGGTTATCTACGATTTATTTTCCTTTTAAAATGCGTGTCCAGGCGTGATATTTATATTCCAAGGCCACTTATAATCCAATATACAACAGGCCATAAAAGTGCACGGTCGTACAATACTGTTCTATTTGAATTGAGGTAAATATTGTTTGGTTTGAACAATTGAACTATATAAAGCCGAATGTACCTCAACAATAATCAAGTGATATACAAACTTAGCTTTTATAATCCTTCCTTGATCGTTTGGTAGCCTTAGAATATGAACTATCACGCCTGGTACACGCATTTTTAAAACGAAAAAAATCATAGAAAACCTCCACCGTAAATTGTCGAGTTTTCAAAAACCTCGTATTTCTTTAACAAACTCTGCCCTCTTTGCACTGCCCTATGATGTTGACTATCTTAAATCTTTTCATTTTTTTAAAATTAATCCGTTGTACAAGGTGCAAGCTTTTTTCCCCTAACACGTGTATTTTTGCACAATTTTCTTTAAAAATGCAACAAATATTTCATAAACTCTTAAATTATCAATTTCTACTTTATTTTTATTTATAAATCTTCACTCTTGTGTAGAAAATTTCTTAATTAATCCTCTTTCATGCATTTCAACCAAACGGATTTCACTTGAATTTTCCTACTAACATTACCCTTAACAGTAATCACGGGTGTATACACAGTTTATCAGTATGTGATTGAGGTAAACTTATTGCATATTAACATATATTGCACGAAGATATTTTATTAACAACATTATATATAACATCTCGCGCACGAGTGAAATGTTTTAAGACAATTTACTTATATTTTAGACACGCAAAATTCATTCCCGTATATTTTCTGGTTTAACATGCGTTGTTGATTGTGGCGTCATAGATGTTCTTGTCTATGTCCTAACAATCAGTTCTCAGATACCAGAACTGATAATCTCAATATACATGCATGTGGATATAGAATCTTTACTGGATTGTAAATCATTATTCACAAAGGATATTCTTGCACTTTAAAACAATTATTGTCGTACTCGAAATTGCAATGTTTAGCCCCTCCTTTTACGAATCGGACTACATTGGCTAGTTTTGAACGAAACACCATATAATATAACAATCAAATCACGTTGTTAAAGTTGCTTAGTTTGATGTGAAAATCTTTATAAAAACTGCAAACTCACGAGATAACATCGTGCTTTTATACAGGGGTATAACATAAGAGTTGACCTAAACCCAGGACAAGGACATTAGAGGCACTGCCAAATCACGGACATATATAACACTGTGCTTTATACGGGTGCGTGATTAAGAGATGACCTAAAATTCAGGACAAGGACATAAGAGGTTCATTAAAGGAGCACGTTACTAAGATAAACGGATTTAATATATAACATTAAATCTCATTGATATAAGACTGCGTTACGCCAACGCATGATAAACTAAAGTATTGTATATATAGTTCGTTCACCAAAATGATGGCAGTGTTTATTTTAATATGAAGAGTTTAAACCACCTATAAAGGTAGTAATAGTGTATCGCCGATCGTAGATAATCACGCCTTTTCACGCTTTATTAACATTACTGCCATATTAAATAGACTTGGTGTAAACTTTGCCATAAGATTGTTACCGACCTTATTTTGTAAGTAAAATTAAATGCAACTCTAAACAATCCCTAAACTCCCACATTTTTACCTAATTATTTCAACTATAAACTCTACACTCCCCATTTCTACACCGTAATATTAAATAGAGTTAGTGTATACTTTGCCATATGATCAAACCACCTTATATTGTAAGTAAAATGCAACTCTAAACAATTCCAAACTCCCACATTTTTTCAACTATAAATTCTACACTCCCCATTTCTGTACTTAATAATCACAGTACACACATCGACCACGGAAAGCGCCTCGCTTTTTACTCTTTTGTGCTTTAAATATGTACTGTCTTACAAACAATGAAATGGTATTTACGGTAATTCAGCATTTATATTTACTAATTTTACATAATGAAACAAATATGAAATTGAAATACGCTTTTTACAATGATTCTTATAATTCTTGTAATATCAGAAAACAGATTTCTTGTAAAATTTCTTAAAATTCAAACAAAAATTCCTTAAATTGCATAATTTACAACGTTCGACAACCTACGTTTTAAAGGTAGGTAATTAGTCGGGTATCAGTAAAATGTGTTTTGGGTGTGTGATTTCAGTATTTTGATGACAAAACGACAAGGAATCAGTTTTCTTAATTTACCAAAATCATAAGAATCATCGTTAAATGTGTTTAACATTTAGTATTCGCTTCATCGCTCAGGGTTAGACACTAATATTACTGTATTAATGTACAAACAGTTTTATTGTTTGTATGATAACACATAAATTATAGAAGGTGTTCCAGGTAGTTGAATACTGTGGTGACTAAATATAGCCTATTAAGGGTAATATAAGTAGGAAAATTCAAGTGAAAACCATTTGGTTGAAAAGCATGAAAGAGGGGTATAATTATGAAATTACCTACACAAGTGTGAAGATTTATAAATAAAAATAAAGTAGGAATTGTGCATTTTTTAAAGAAAATTGTGCAAAAATACACGTGTTGGGGGAAAAAGCTTACACCTTGTATAACGGATTAATTTTAAAAATGAAAAGATATTAGGATAGTCAACGTTATAGAGCAGTGCAAAGGGACCAGAGTTTGTTAAAGAAATACGAGGTTTTTTTTTGAAAATTCGAAATTTACGGTTGAGGTTATCTACGATTTATTTTCCTTTTAAAATGCGTGTCCAGCGTGATATTTATATTCCAAGGCCACTTATAATCCAATATACAACAGGCCATAAAAGTGCACGGTCGTACAATACTGTTCTATTTGAATTGAGGTAATATTGTTTGGTTTGAACAATGTTGAACTATATAAAGCCGAATGTACCTCAACAATAATCAAGTGATATACAAACTTAGCTTTTATAATCCTTCCTTGGATCGTTGGTAGCCTTAGAATATGAACTATCACGCCTGGTACACGCATTTTTAAAACGAAAAAAATCATAGAAAACCTCCACCGTAAATTGTCGAGTTTTCAAAAACCTCGTATTTCTTTAACAAACTCTGCCCTCTTTGCACTGCCCTATGATGTTGACTATCTTAAAATCTTTTCATTTTTTTAAAATTAATCCGTTATACAAGGTGCAAGCTTTTTTCCCCTAACACGTGTATTTTTGCACAATTTTCTTTAAAAATGCAACAAATATTTCATAAACTCTTAAATTATCAATTTCTACTTTATTTTTATTTATAAATCTTCACTCTTGTGTAGAAAATTTCTTAATTAAATCCCTCTTTCATGCATTTCAACCAAACGGATTTCACTTGAATTTTCCTACTAACATTACCCTTAACAGTAATCACGGGTGTATACACAGTTTATCAGTATGTGATTGAGGTAAACTTATTGCATATTAACATATATTGCACGAAGATATTTTATTAACAAACATATTATATAACATCTCGCGCACGAGTGAAATGTTTTAAGACAATTTACTTATATTTTAGACACGCAAAAATTCATTCCGTATATTTTCTGGTTTAACATGCGTTGTTGATTGTGGCGTCATAGATGTTCTTGTCTATGTCCTAACAATCAGTTCTCAGATACCAGAACTGATAATCTCAATATACATGCATGTGGATATAGAATCTTTACTGGATTGTAAATCATTATTCACAAAGGATATTCTTGCACTTTAAAACAATTATTGTCGTACTCGAAATTGCAATGTTTTAGCCCCTCCTTTTACGAATCGGACTACATTGGCTAGTTTTGAACGAAACACCATATAATATAACAATCAAATCACGTTGTTAAAGTTGCTTAGTTTGATGTGAAAATCTTTATAAAAACTGCAAACTCACGAAGATAACATCGTGCTTTTATACAGGGGTATAACATAAGAGTTGACCTAAACCCAGGACAAGGACATTAGAGGCACTGCCAAATCACGGACATATATAACACTGTGCTTTATACGGGTGCGTGATTAAGAGATGACCTAAAATTCAGGACAAGGACATAAGAGGTTCATTAAAGGAGCACGTTACTAAGATAAACGGATTTAATATATACATTAAATCTCATTGATATAAGACTGCGTTAACGCCAACGCATGATAAACTAAAGTATTGTATATATAGTTCGTTCACCAAAATGATGGCAGTGTTTATTTTAATATGAAGAGTTTAAACCACCTAAAGGTAGTAATAGTGTATCGCCGATCGTAGATAATCACGCCTTTTCACGCTTTATTAACATTACTGCCATATTAAATAGACTTGGTGTAAACTTTGCCATAAGATTGTTACCGACCTTATTTGTAAGTAAAATTAAATGCAACTCTAAACAATCCCTAAACTCCCACATTTTTACCTAATTATTTCAACTATAAACTCTACACTCCCCATTTCTACACCGTAATATTAAATAGAGTTAGTGTATACTTTGCCATATGATCATAAACCACCTTATATTGTAAGTAAAATGCAACTCTAAACAATTCCAAAACTCCCACATTTTTTCAACTATAAATTCTACACTCCCCATTTCTGTACTTAATAATCACAGTACACACATCGACCACGGAAAGCGCCTCGCTTTTTACTCTTTTGTGCTTTAAATATGTACTGTCTTACAAACAATGAAATGGTATTTACGGTAATTCAGCATTTATATTTACTAATTTTACATAATGAAACAAATATGAAATTGAAATACGCTTTTTACAATGATTCTTATAATTCTTGTAATATCAGAAAACAGATTTCTTGTCAAAATTCTTAAAATTCAAACAAAAATTCCTTAAATTGCATAATTTACAACGTTCGACAACCTACGTTTTAAAGGTAGGTAATTAGTCGGGTATCAGTAAAATGTGTTTTTGGGTGTGTGATTTCAATTTTGATGACAAAACGACAAGGAATCAGTTTTCTTAATTTACCAAAATCATAAGAATCATCGTTTAAATGTGTTTAACATTTAGTATTCGCTTCATCGCTCAGGGTTAGACACTAATATTACTGTATTAATGTACAAACAGTTTTATTGTTTGTATGATAACACATAAATTATAGAAGGTGTTCCAGGTAGTTGAATACTGTGGTGACTAAATATAGCCTATTAAGGGTAATATAAGTAGGAAATTCAAGTGAAAACCATTTGGTTGAAAAGCATGAAAGAGGGGTATAATTATGAAATTACCTACACAAGTGTGAAGATTTATAAATAAAAATAAAGTAGGAATTGTTGCATTTTTTAAAGAAAATTGTGCAAAAATACACGTGTTGGGGGAAAAAAGCTTACACCTTGTATAACGGATTAATTTTTAAAAATGAAAAGATATTAGGATAGTCAACGTTATAGAGCAGTGCAAAGGGACCAGAGTTTGTTAAAGAAATACGAGTTTTTTTTTGAAAATTCGACAATTTACGGTGAGGTTATCTACGATTATTTTCCTTTTAAAATGCGTGTCCAGGCGTGATATTTATATTCCAAGGCCACTTATAATCCAATATACAACAGGCCATAAAAGTGCACGGTCGTACAATACTGTTCTATTTGAATTGAGGTAAATATTGTTTGGTTTGAACAATGTTGAACTATATAAAGCCGAATGTACCTCAACAATAATCAAGTGATATACAAACTTAGCTTTTATAATCCTTCCTTGGATCGTTGGTAGCCTTAGAATATGAACTATCAGCCTGGTACACGCATTTTTAAAACGAAAAAAATCATAGAAAACCTCCACCGTAAATTGTCGAGTTTCAAAAACCTCGTATTTCTTTAACAAACTCTGCCCTCTTTGCACTGCCCTATGATGTTGACTATCTTAAAATCTTTTCATTTTTTTAAAATTAATCCGTTATACAAGGTGCAAGCTTTTTCCCCTAACACGTGTATTTTTGCACAATTTTCTTTAAAAATGCAACAAATATTTCATAAACTCTTAAATTATCAATTTCTACTTTATTTTTATTTATAAATCTTCACTCTTGTGTAGAAAATTTCTTAATTATATCCCTCTTTCATGCATTTCAACCAAACGGATTTCACTTGAATTTTCCTACTTACATTACCCTTAACAGTAATCACGGGTGTATACACAGTTTATCAGTATGTGATTGAGGTAAACTTATTGCATATTAACATATATTGCACGAAGATATTTTATTAACAAGCATTATATATAACATCTCGCGCACGAGTGAAATGTTTTAAGACATTTACTTATATTTTAGACACGCAAAAATTCATTCCCGTATATTTTCTGGTTTAACATGCGTTGTTGATTGTGGCGTCATAGATGTTCTTGTCTATGTCCTAACAATCAGTTCTCAGATACCAGAACTGATAATCTCAATATACATGCATGTGGATATAGAATCTTTAGGATTGTAAATCATTATTCACAAAGATATTCTTGCACTTTAAAACAATTATTGTCGTACTCTAAATTTGCAGTGTTTTGGTCCCTCCTTTTACGAATCGGACTACATTGGCTAGTTTTGAACGAAACACCATATAATATAACAATCAAATCACGTTGTTAAAGTTGCTTAGTTTGATGTGAAAATCTTTATAAAAACTGCAAACTCGCGAAGATCACATCGTGTTTTTATACAGGGGTATGACATAAGAGTTTACCTAAACCCAGGACACGGACAGTAGAGGCACTGCCAAATCACGGACATATTTAACACCGTGCTTTATACGGGTGCGTGATTAAGAGATGACCTAAAATTCGGGAGAAGGACATAAGAGGTTCATTAAAGGAGCACGTTACTAAGATAAACGGATTTAATATATAACATTAAATCTCATTAATATAAGACTGCATTAACGCCAACGCATGATAAACTAAAGTATTGTATATATAGTTCGTTCGTTCACCAAAATGATGGCAGTGTTTATTTTAATATGAAGAGTTTAAACCACCTATAAAGGTAGTAATAGTGTATCGCCGATCGTTTATAATCACGCCTTTTCACGCTTTATTAACATTACTGCCATATTAAATAGACTTGGTGTAAACTTTGCCATAAGATTGTTAACGACCTTATTTTGTAAGTAAAATGCAAACTCTAAACTCCCACATTTTTACCTAATTATTTCAACTATAAACTCTACACTCCCCATTTCTGTACCGTAATATTAAATAGAGTTCGTGTATACTTTGCCATATGATCATGAACCACCTTATATTGTAAGTAAAATGCAACTCTAAACAATCCCTAAACTCCCACATTTTTCAACTATTAATCCTACACCCCATTTCTGTACAGTACACATCGACCACGGTAAGCGCCTCGCTTTTTACTCTTTTGTGCTTTAAATATGTACTGTCTTACAAACAATGAAATGGTATTTACGGTAATTCAGCATTTATATTTACTAATTTTACATAATGAAACAAATATGAAATTGAAATACGCCTTTTACAATGATTTTATAATTCTTGTAATATTAGAAAACAGATTTCTTGCAGGTTTCTTGTCAAAATTCTTAAAATTCAAACAAAAATTCCTTAATTTGCATAATTCACAACGTTCGACAACCTACGTTTTAAAGGTAGGTAATTAGTCGGGTATCAGTAAAATGTGTTTTTGGGTGTGTGATTTCAGTATTTTGATGACAAAACGACAAGGAATCAGTTTTCTTAATTTACCAAAATCATAAGAATCATCGTTAAGTGTGTTTCACGTTTTAGTATTCGCTTCATCGCTCGGGTTAGAAACTAATATTACTGTATTAATGTACAAACAGTTTTATTGTTTGTATGAAACACATAAATTATAGAAGGCGTTCCAGGTAGTTGAATACTGTGGTGACTAAATATTGCCTATTAACAGTAATCACGGGTGTATACACAGTTTATCAGTGTGTGATTGCGGTAATCTAATTGCATATTAACATATATTGCACGAAGATATTTTATTAACAAGCATTATATATACCATATCGCGCACGAGTGAAATGTTTTAAGACAATTTACTTATATTTTAAATACGCAAAAATTCATTCCCGTATATTTTCTGGTTTAAGTACATGGGTTGTTGATTGTGGCGTCATAGATGTTCTTGTCTATGTCCTAACAATCCGTTGTCAGATACCAACCAGGCCCCCGTTTCACAATCATTCCTTAACTAAGATTTTCCTCAACTTAAAAACCGTAAATTTGGCAAGCTGTTTTAAATAAATATTTTTGTCAAAACTTACTGCAGATATCATAAGCTTGATATAATTTGTAAAATAACACTTTAAATTCCCCAATATCTTAATAATTAACAAAATTATAAAGGTTTTAATTTGCCAGATTTAAGTTAAGGAAAATCTTAAGTTAAGAAATGGTTGTGAAACCGGGGCCAGAACTGATAATCTCAATATACATGCATGTGGATATAGAATCTTTACTGGATTGTAAATCATTATTCACAAAGGATATTCTTGCACTTTAAAACAATTATTGTCGTACTCGAAATTGCAATGTTTTAGCCCCTCCTTTTACGAATCGGACTACATTGGCTAGTTTTGAACGAAACACCATATATAACAATCAAATCACGTTGTTAAAGTTGCTTAGTTTGATGTGAAATCTTTATAAAAACTGCAAACTCACGAAGATAACATCGTGCTTTTATACAGGGGTATAACATAAGAGTTGACCTAAACCCAGGACAAGGACATTAGAGGCACTGCCAAATCACGGACATATATAACACTGTGCTTTATACGGGTGCGTGATTAAGAGATGACCTAAAATTCAGGACAAGGACATAAGAGGTTCATTAAAGGAGCACGTTACTAAGATAAACGGATTTAATATATAACATTAAATCTCATTGATATAAGACTGCGTTAACGCCAACGCATGATAAACTAAAGTATTGTATATATAGTTCGTTCACCAAAATGATGGCAGTGTTTATTTTAATATGAAGAGTTTAAACCACCTATAAGGTAGTAATAGTGTATCGCCGATCGTAGATAATCACGCCTTTTCACGCTTTATTAACATTACTGCCATATTAAATAGACTTGGTGTAAACTTTGCCATAAGATTGTTACCGACCTTATTTTGTAAGTAAAATTAAATGCAACTCTAAACAATCCCTAAACTCCCACATTTTTACCTAATTATTTCAACTATAAACTCTACACTCCCCATTTCTACACCGTAATATTAAATAGAGTTAGTGTATACTTTGCCATATGATCATAAACCACCTTATATTGTAAGTAAAATGCAACTCTAAACAATTCCTAAACTCCCACATTTTTTCAACTATAAATTCTACACTCCCCATTTCTGTACTTATTAATCACAGTACACACATCGACCACGGAAAGCGCCTCGCTTTTTACTCTTTTGTGCTTTAAATATGTACTGTCTTACAAACAATGAAATGGTATTTACGGTAATTCAGCATTTATATTTACTAATTTTACATAATGAAACAAATATGAAATTGAAATACGCTTTTTACAATGATTCTTATAATTCTTGTAATATCAGAAAACAGATTTCTTGCAAGTTTCTTGTCAAAATTCTTAAAATTCAAACAAAAATTCCTTAAATTGCATAATTTACAACGTTCGACAACCTACGTTTTAAAGGTAGGTAATTAGTCGGGTATCAGTAAAATGTGTTTTTGGGTGTGTGATTTCAGTATTTTGATGACAAAACGACAAGGAATCAGTTTTCTTAATTTACCAAAATCATAAGAATCATCGTTAAATGTGTTTAACATTTTAGTATTCGCTTCATCGCTCAGGGTTAGACACTAATATTACTGTATTAATGTACAAACAGTTTTATTGTTTGTATGATAACACATAAATTATAGAAGGTGTTCCAGGTAGTTGAATACTGTGGTGACTAAATATAGCCTATTAAGGGTAATATAAGTAGGAAAATTCAAGTGAAAACCATTTGGTTGAAAAGCATGAAAGAGGGGTATAATTATGAAATTACCTACACAAGTGTGAAGATTTATAAATAAAAATAAAGTAGGAATTGTTGCATTTTTTAAAGAAAATTGTGCAAAAATACACGTGTTGGGGAAAAAAGCTTACACCTTGTATAACGGATTAATTTTTAAAAATGAAAAGATATTAGGATAGTCAACGTTATAGAGCAGTGCAAAGGGACCAGAGTTTGTTAAAGAAATACGAGTTTTTTTTTTTGAAAATTCGACAATTTACGGTTGAGGTTATCTACGATTTATTTTCCTTTTAAAATGCGTGTCCAGGCGTGATATTTATATTCCAAGGCCACTTATAATCCAATATACAACAGGCCATAAAAGTGCACGGTCGTACAATACTGTTCTATTTGAATTGAGGTAAATATTGTTTGGTTTGAACAATGTTGAACTATATAAACCGAATGTACCTCAACAATCAAGTGATATACAAACTTAGCTTTTATTACTTAGCTTTTATAATCCTTCCTTGGATCGTTGGTAGCCTTAGAATATGAACTATCACGCCTGGTACACGCATTTTTAAAACGAAAAAAATCATAGAAAACCTCCACCGTAAATTGTCGAGTTTTCAAAAACCTCGTATTTCTTTAACAAACTCTGCCCTCTTTGCACTGCCCTATGATGTTGACTATCTTAAAATCTTTTCATTTTTTTAAAATTAATCCGTTATACAAGGTGCAAGCTTTTTTCCCTAACACGTGTATTTTTGCACAATTTTCTTTAAAAATGCAACAAATATTTCATAAACTCTTAAATTATCAATTTCTACTTTATTTTTATTTATAAATCTTCACTCTTGTGTAGAAAATTTCTTAATTATATCCCTCTTTCATGCATTTCAACCAAACGGATTTCACTTGAATTTTCCTACTTACATTACCCTTAACAGTAATCACGGGTGTATACACAGTTTATCAGTATGTGATTGAGGTAAACTTATTGCATATTAACATATATTGCACGAAGATATTTTATTAACAAGCATTATATATAACATCTCGCGCACGAGTGAAATGTTTTAAGACAATTTACTTATATTTTAGACACGCAAAAATTCATTCCCGTATATTTTCTGGTTTAACATGCGTTGTTGATTGTGGCGTCATAGATGTTCTTGTCTATGTCCTAACAATCAGTTCTCAGATACCAGAACTGATAATCTCAATATACATGCATGTGGATATAGAATCTTTACTGGATTGTAAATCATTATTCACAAAGGATATTCTTGCACTTTAAAACAATATTGTCGTACTCGAAATTGCAATGTTTTAGCCCCTCCTTTTACGAATCGGACTACATTGGCTAGTTTTGAACGAAACACCATATAATATAACAATCAAATCACGTTGTTAAAGTTGCTTAGTTTGATGTGAAAATCTTTATAAAAACTGCAAACTCACGAAGATAACATCGTGCTTTTATACAGGGGTATAACATAAGAGTTACCTAAACCCAGGACAAGGACAGTAGAGGCACTGCCAAATCACGGACATATATAACACGGGCTTTATACGGGTGCGTGATTAAGAGATGACCTAAAATTCAGGACAAGGACATAAGAGGTTCATTAAAGGAGCACGTTACTAAGATAAACGGATTTAATATATAACATTAAATCTCATTGATATAAGACTGCGTTAACGCCAACGCATGATAAACTAAAGTATTGTATATATCGTTCGTTCACCAAAATGATGGCAGTGTTTATTTTAATATGAAGAGTTTAAACCACCTATAAAGGTAGTAATAGTGTATCGCCGATCGTAGATAATCACGCCTTTTCACGCTTTATTAACATTACTGCCATATTAAATAGACTTGGTGTAAACTTTGCCATAAGATTGTTACCGACCTTATTTTGTAAGTAAAATTAAATGCAAACTCTAAATCCCTAAACTCCCACATTTTTACCTAATTATTTCAACTATAAACTCTACACTCCCCATTTCTGTACCGTAATATTAAATAGAGTTCGTGTATACTTTGCCATATGATCATGAACCACCTTATATTGTAAGTAAAATGCAACTCTAAACAATCCCTAAACTCCCACATTTTTTCAACTATTAATCCTACACTCCCCATTTCTGTACAGTACACATCGACACGGTAAGCGCCTCGCTTTTTACTCTTTTGTGCTTTAAATATATACTGTCTACAAACAATGAAATGGTATTTACGGTAATTCAGCATTTATATTTACTAATTTTACATAATGAAACAAATATGAAATTGAAATACGCCTTTTACAATGATTTTATAATTCTTGTAATATTAGAAAACAGATTTCTTGCAGGTTTCTTGTCAAAATTCTTAAAATTCAAACAAAAATTCCTTAATTTGCATAATTCACAACGTTCGACAACCTACGTTTTAAAGGTAGGTAATTAGTCGGGTATCAGTAAAATGTGTTTTTGGGTGTGTGATTTCAGTATTTTGATGACAAAAACGACAAGGAATCAGTTTTCTTAATTTACCAAAATCATAAGAATCATCGTTAAGGTGTTTCACGTTTTAGTATTCGCTTCATCGCTCGGGGTTAGAAACTAATATTACTGTATTAATGTACAAACAGTTTTATTGTTTGTATGATAACACATAAATTATAGAAGGCGTTCCAGGTAGTTGAATACTGTGGTGACTAAATATTGCCTATTAACAGTAATCACGGGTGTATACACAGTTTATCAGTGTGTGATTGCGGTAATCTAATTGCATATTAACATATATTGCACGAAGATATTTATTAACAAGCATTATATATACATATCGCGCACGAGTGAAATGTTTAAGACAATTTACTTATATTTTAAATACGCAAAAATCATTCCCGTATATTTTCTGGTTTAAGTACATGGGATTGTTGATTGTGGCGTCATAGATGTTCTTGTCTATGTCCTAACAATCCGTTGTCAGATACCAACCAGGCCCCCGTTTCAAATCATTCCTTAACTAAGATTTCCTCAACTTAAAAACCGTAAATTTGGCAAGCTGTTTTAAATAAATATTTTTGTCAAAACTTACTGCAGATATCATAAGCTTGATATAATTTGTAAAATAACACTTTAATTCCCCAATATCTTAATAATTAACAAAATTATAAAGGTTTTTAATTTGCCAGATTAAGAAGGAAAATCTTAAGTTAAGAAATGGTTGTGAAACCGGGGCCAGAACTGATAATCTCAATATACATGCATGTGGATATAGAATCTTTACTGGATTGTAAATCATTATTCACAAAGGATATTCTTGCACTTTAAAACAATTATTGTCGTACTCGAAATTGCAATGTTTTAGCCCCTCCTTTACGAATCGGACTACATTGGCTAGTTTTGAACGAAACACCATATAATATAACAATCAAATCACGTTGTTAAAGTTGCTTAGTTTGATGTGAAAATCTTTATAAAAACTGCAAACTCACGAAGATAACATCGTGCTTTTATACAGGGGTATAACATAAGAGTTGACCTAAAACCCAGGACAAGGACATAGAGGCACTGCCAAATCACGGACATATATAACACTGTGCTTTATACGGGTGCGTGATTAAGAGATGACCTAAAATTCAGGACAAGGACATAAGAGGTTCATTAAAGGAGCACGTTACTAAGATAAACGGATTTAATATATACATTAAATCTCATTGATATAAGACTGCGTTAACGCCAACGCATGATAAACTAAAGTATTGTATATATAGTTCGTTCACCAAAAATGATGGCAGTGTTTATTTTAATATGAAGAGTTTAAACCACCTATAAAGGTAGTAATAGTGTATCGCGATCGTAGATAATCACGCCTTTCACGCTTTATTAACATTACTGCCATATTAAATAGACTTGTGTAAACTTTGCCATAAGATTGTTACCGACCTTATTTTGTAAGTAAAATTAAATGCAACTCTAAACAATCCCTAAACTCCCACATTTTTACCTAATTATTCAACTATAAACTCTACACTCCCCATTTCTACACCGTAATATTAAATAGAGTTAGTGTATACTTTGCCATATGATCATAAACCACCTTATATTGTAAGTAAAATGCAACTCTAAACAATTCCTAAACTCCCACATTTTTTCAACTATAAATTCTACACTCCCATTTCTGTACTTATTAATCACAGTACACACATCGACCACGGAAAGCGCCTCGCTTTTTACTCTTTTGTGCTTTAAATATGTACTGTCTTACAAACAATGAAATGGTATTACGGTAATTCAGCATTATATTTACTAATTTTACATAATGAAACAAATATGAAATTGAAATACGCTTTTTACAATGATTCTTATAATTCTTGTAATATCAGAAAACAGATTTCTTGCAAGTTTCTTGTCAAAATTCTTAAAATTCAAACAAAAATTCCTTAAATTGCATAATTTACAACGTTCGACAACCTACGTTTTAAAGGTAGGTAATTAGTCGGGTATCAGTAAAATGTGTTTTTGGGTGTGTGATTTCAGTATTTTGATGACAAAACGACAAGGAATCAGTTTTCTTAATTTACCAAAATCATAAGAATCATCGTTAAATGTGTTTAAACATTTTAGTATTCGCTTCATCGCTCAGGGTTAGACACTAATATTACTGTATTAATGTACAAACAGTTATTTTGTATGATAACACATAAATATAGAAGGTGTTCCAGGTAGTTGAATACTGTGGTGACTAAATATAGCCTATTAAGGGTAATATAAGTAGGAAAATTCAAAGTGAAAACCATTTGGTTGAAAAGCATGAAAGAGGGGTATAATTATGAAATTACCTACACAAGTGTGAAGATTTATAAATAAAAATAAAGTAGGAATTGTTGCATTTTTTAAAGAAAATTGTGCAAAAATACACGTGTTGGGGGAAAAAAGCTTACACCTGTATAACGGATTAATTTTAAAAATGAAAAGATATTAGGATAGTCAACGTTATAGAGCAGTGCAAAGGAACCAGAGTTTGTTAAAGAAATACGAGTTTTTTTTGAAAATTCGACAATTTACGGTTGAGGTTATCTACGATTTATTTTCCTTTTAAAATGCGTGTCCAGGCGTGAATTTATATTCCAAGGCCACTTATAATCCAATATACAACAGGCCATAAAGTGCACGGTCGTACAATACTGTTCTATTTGAATTGAGGTAAATATTGTTTGGTTTGAACAATGTTGAACTATATAAAACCGAATGTACCTCAACAATGATCAAGTGATATACAAACTTAGCTTTTATAATCCTTCCTTGGATCGTTGGTAGCCTTAGAATATGAACTATCACGCCTGGTACCGCATTTTTAAAACGAAAAAAATCATAGAAAACCTCCACCGTAAATTGTCGAGTTTTCAAAAACCTCGTATTTCTTTAACAACTCTGCCCTCTTTGCACTGCCCTATGATGTTGACTATCTTAAATCTTTCATTTTTTTAAAATTAATCCGTTACAGGTGCAAGCTTTTTCCCCTAACACGTGTATTTTTGCACAATTTTCTTAAAAATGCCAACATATTTCATAAACCTTAAATTATCAATTTCTACTTTATTTTTATTTATAATCTTCACTTCTTGTGTAGAAAAATTTCTTAATTATATCCCTTTTCATGCATTTCAACCAAACGGATTTCACTTGATTTTCCTACTAACATTACCCTTAACAGTAATCACGGGTGTATACACAGTTTATCAGTATGTGATTTGAGGTAAACTTATTGCATATTAACATATATTGCACGAAGATATTTTATTAACAAGCATTATATATAACATCTCGCGCACGAGTGAAATGTTTTAAGACAATTTACTTATATTTTAGACACGCAAAAATTCATTCCCGTATATTTTCTGGTTTAACATGCGTTGTTGATTGTGGCGTCATAGATGTTCTTGTCTATTCCTAACAATCAGTTCTCAGATACCAGAACTGATAATCTCAATATACATGCATGTGGATATAGAATCTTTACTGATTGTAAATCATTATTCACAAGGATATTCTTGCACTTTAAAAACATTATTGTCGTACTCGAATTGCAATGTTTTAGCCACCTCCTTTTTACGAATCGGACTACATTGGCTAGTTTTGAACGAAACACCATATAATATAACAATCAAATCACAGTTGTTAAAGTTGCTTAGTTTGATGTGAAAATCTTTATAAAAACTGCAAACTCACGAAGATAACATCGTGCTTTTATACAGGGGTATAACATAAGAGTTGACCTAAACCCAGGACAAGGACATTAGAGGCACTGCCAAATCACGGACATATATAACACTGTGCTTTATACGGGTGCGTGATTAAAGGATGACCTAAATTCAGGACAAGGACATAAAGAGGTTCATTAAAGAGCACGGTTACTAAGATAACGGATTTATATATAACATTAAATCTCATTGATATAAGACTGCGTTAACGCCAACGCATGATAAACTAAAGTATTGTATATATAGTTCGTTCACCAAAATGATGGCGTGTTTTATTTTAATATGAAGAGTTTTTAAACCACCTATTAAAGGTAGTAATAGTGTATCGCCGATCGTAGATAATCACGCCCTTTTTCACGCTTTATTAACATTACTGCCATATTAATAGACTTGGTGTAAACTTTGCCATAAGATTGTTACCGACCTTATTTTGTAAGTAAATTAAATGCAACTCTAAACAATCCCTAAACTCCCACATTTTTACCTAATTATTTCAACTATAAACTCTACACTCCCCATTTCTACACCGTAATATTAAATAGAGTTAGTGTATACTTTGCCATATGATCATAAACCACCTTATATTGTAAGTAAAATGCAACTCTAAACAATTCCTAAACTCCCACATTTTTTCAACTATAAATTACACTCCCCTTTCTGTACTTAATAATCACAGTACACACATCGACCACGGAAAGCGCCTCGCTTTTTCTCTTTGTGCTTTAAATATGTACTGTCTTACAAACAATGAAATGGTATTTACGGTAATTCAGCATTTATTTACTAATTTTACATAATGAAACAAATATGAAATTGAAATACGCTTTTTACAATGATTCTTTATAATTCTGTAATATCAGAAAACAGATTCTTGCAAGTTTCTTGTCAAAATTCTTAAAATTCAAACAAAAATTCCTTAAATTGCATAATTTTACAACGTTCGACAACCTACGTTTTTAAAGTATGTAATTAGTCGGGTATCAGTAAAATGTGTTTTTGGGTGTGTGATTTCAATATTTTGATGACAAAACGACAAGGAATCAGTTTTTCTTAATTACCAAATCATAAGAATCGTTAAATGTGTTTAACATTTAGTATTCGCTTCATCGCTCAGGGTTAGACACTAATATACTGTATTAATGTACAAACAGTTTTATTGTTTGTATGATAACACATAAATTATAGAAGGTGTTCCAGGTAGTTGAATACTGTGGTGACTAATATAGCCTATTAAGGGTAATATAAGTAGGGAAAATTCAAGTGAAAACCATTTGGTTGAAAAGCATGAAAGAGGGGTATAATTATGAAATTACCTACACAATGTGAAGATTTATATAAATAATAAAGTAGGAATTGTTTGCATTTTTTAAAGAAAATTGTGCAAAAATACACGTGTTGGGGGAAAAAAGCTTACACCTTGTATAACGGATTAATTTTTAAAAATGAAAAGATATTAGGATAGTCAACGTTATAGAAGCAGGTGCAAGGGACCAGAGTTTTGTTAAAGAAATACGAGTTTTTTTTTGAAAATCGACAATTTACGGTTGAGGTTATCTACGATTTATTTTCCTTTTAAAAATGCGTGTCCCAGGCGTGATATTTATATTCCAAGGCCACTTATAATCCAATATACAACAGGCCATAAAAGTGCACGGTCGTACAATACTGTTCTATTTGAATTGAGGTAATATTGTTTGGTTTTGAACAATGTTGAACTATATAAAGCCGAATGTACCTCACAATAATCAAGTGATATACAAACTTAGCTTTTATAATCCTTCCTTGGATCGTTGGTAGCCTTAGAATATGAACTATCACGCCTGGTACACGCATTTTTAAAACGAAAAAATCATAGAAAACCTCCACCGTAAATTGTCGAGTTTTCAAAAACCTCGTATTTCTTTTAACAAACTCTGCCCTCTTTGCACTTCCCTATGATGTTTGACTATCTTAAAATCTTTTCATTTTTTTAAAATTAATCCGTTTACAAGGTGCAAGCTTTTTTCCCCCTACACGTGTATTTTTTGCACAATTTTCTTAAAATGCAACAATATTTCATAAACTCTTAAATTATCATTTCTTTTATTTTTTTTTTATAAATCTTCACTCTTGTGTAGAAAATTCTTAATTATATCCCTCTTTCATGCATTTCAACCAAACGGATTTCACTTGAATTTTCCTACTTACATTACCCTTAACAGTAATCACGGGTGTATAACACAGTTTATCGTATGTGATTGAGGTAAACTTATTGCATATTAACATATATTGCACGAAGAATATTTTATTAACAAGCATATTATAAAATCTCGCGCACGAGTGAAATGTTTTTAAGACATTTACTTATATTTTAGACACGCAAAAATTCATTCCCGTATATTTTCTGGTTTAACATGCGTTGTTGATTGTGGCGTCATAGATGTTCTTGTCTATGTCCTACAATCAGTTCTCAGATACCAGAATGATAATCTCAATATAAATGCATGTTGGATATAGAATCTTTACTGGATTGTAAATCATTATTCACAAAGGATATTCTTGCACTTTTAAAACAATTATTGTCGTACTCTAAATTGCAGTGTTTTGGTCCCTCCTTTTACGAATCGGACTACATTGGCTAGTTTTTGAACGAAACACCATATAATATAACAATCAAATCACGTTGTTAAAGTTGCTTAGTTTGATGTGAAAATCTTTATAAAAACTGCAAACCTCGCGAAGATCACATCGTGTTTTATACAGGGGTATGACATAAGAGTTACCTAAACCCAGGACACGGACAGTAGAGGCACTGCCAAATCACGGACATATTTAACACCGTGCTTTATACGGGTGCGTGATTAAGAGATGACCTAAAATTCGGGAGAAGGACATAAGAGGTTCATTAAAGGAGCACGTACTAAGATAAACGGATTTAATATATAACATTAAATCTCATTAATTAAGACTGCATTAACGCCAACGCATGATAAACTAAAGTATTGTTATATAGTTCGTTCGTTCACCAAAATGATGGCAGTGTTTATTTTTAATATGAAGAGTTTAAACCACCTATAAAGTTGTAATAGTGTATCGCCGATCGTTTTAATCACGCCTTTTTCACGCTTTATTAACATTACTGCCATATTAAATAGACTTGTGTAAACTTTGCCATAAGATTGTTAACGACCTTATTTTGTAAGTAAATGCAAACTCAAACTAACTCCCACATTTTTACCTAATTATTTCAACTATAAACTCTACACTCCCATTTCTGTACCGTATATTAAATAGAGTTCGTGTATACTTTGCCATATGATCATGAACCCCTTTATATTGTAAGTAAATGCAACTCTAAACAATCCCTAAACTCCCACATTTTTTCAACTATTAATCCTACACTCCCCATTTCTGTACAGTACACATCGACCACGGTAAGCGCCCTCGCTTTTTACTCTTTGTGCTTTAAATATGTACTGTCTTACAAACAATGAAATGGTATTTACGGTATTCAGCATTTATATTTACTAATTTTACATAATGAACAAATATGAAATTGAAATACGCCTTTTACAATGATTTTTATAATTCTTGTAATATTAGAAAACAGATTTCTTTCAAAATTCTTAAAATTCAAACAAAAATTCCTTATTTGCATAATTCACAGACGTTCGACAACCTACGTTTTAAAGGTAGGTAATTAGTCGGGTATCAGTAAAATGGTTTTTGGGTGTGTGGATTTCAGTATTTTGATGACAAACGACAAGGATCAGTTTTCTTAATTTACCAAAAATCATAAGAATCATCGTTAAGTGTGTTTCACGTTTTAGTATTCGCTTCATGCTCGGGTTAGAACTAATATTACTGTATTAATGTACAAACAGTTTTTATTGTTTGTATGATAACACATAAATTATAGAAGCGTTCCAGGTAGTTGAATACTGTGTGACTAAAATATTGCCTATTAACAGTAATCCGGGTGTATACACAGTTTATCAGTGTGTGATTGCGGTAATCTAATTGCATATTAACATATATTGCACGAAGATATTTTATTAACAAGCATTATATATACCATATCGCGCACGAGTGAAATGTTTTAAGACAATTTACTTATATTTTAAATACGCAAAAATTCAATTCCCGTATATTTTCTGGTTTAAGTACATGGGTTGTTGATTGTGGCGTCATAGATGTTCTTTGTCTATGTCCTAACAATCCGTTGTCAGATACCAACCAGGCCCCCGTTTCACAATCATTCCTTAACTAAGATTTTCCTCAACTTAAAAACCGTAATTTGGCAAGCTGTTTTAAATAATATTTTTTCAAAACTTACTGCAGATATCATAAGCTTGATATAATTTGTAAAATAACACTTTAATTCCCCAATATCTTAATAATTAACAAAATTATAAAGGTTTTTAATTTGCCAGATTTAAGTTAAGGAAAATCTTAAGTTAAGAAATGGTTGTGAAACGGGGCCAGAACTGATAATCTCAATATACATGCATGTGGATTTGTAAATCATTATTCACAAAGGATATTCTTGCACTTTAAACAATTATTGTCGTACTCGAAATTGCAATGTTTTAGCCCCTCCTTTTACGAATCGGACTACATTGGCTATTTTGAACGAAACACCATATAATATAACAATCAAATCACGTTGTTAAAGTTGCTTAGTTTGATGTGAAAATCTTTATAAAAACTGCAAACTCACGAAGATAACATCGTGCTTTTATACAGGGGTATAACATAAGAGTTGACCTAAACCCAGGACAAGGACATTAGAGGCACTGCCAAAATCACGGACATATATAACACTGTGCTTTATACGGGTACGTGATTAAGAGATGACCTAAAATTCGGACAAGGACATAAGAGGTTCATTAAAGGAGCACGTTACTAAGATAACGATTTATATATAACATTAAATCTCATTGATATAAGACTGCGTTAACGCCAACGCATGATAAACTAAAGTATTGTATATATAGTTCGTTCACCAAATGATGGCAGTATTTATTTTAATATGAAGAGTTTAAACCACCTATAAAGGTAGTAATAGTGTATCGCCGATCGTAGATAATCACGCCTTTTTCACGCTTTATTAACATTACTACTGCCATATTAAATAGACTTGGTGTAAACTTTGCCATAAGATTGTTACCGACCTTATTTTGTAAGTAAAATTAAATGCAACTCTAAACAATCCCTAAACTCCCACATTTTTACCTAATTATTTCAACTATAACCTCTACACTCCCCATTTCTACACCGTAATATTAAATAGAGTTAGTGTATACTTTGCCATATGATCATAAACCACCTTATATTGTAAGTAAAATGCAACTCTAAACATTCCTAAAACTCCCACATTTTTTCAACTATAATTCTACACTCCCCATTTCTGTACTTATTAATCACAGTACACACATCGACCACGGAAAGCGCCTCGCTTTTTACTCTTTTGTGCTTTAAATATGTACTGTCTTACAAACAATGAAATGGTATTTACGGTAATTCAGCATTTATATTTACTAATTTTACATAATGAAACAAATATGAAATTGAAATACGCTTTTTACAATGATTCTTATAATTCTTGTAATATCAGAAACAGATTTCTTGCAAGTTTCTTGTCAAAATTCTTAAAATTCAAACAAAAATTCCTTAAATTGCATAATTTACAACGTTCGACAACCTACGTTTTAAAGGTAGGTAATTAGTCGGGTATCAGTAAAATGTGTTTTTGGTGTGTGATTTCAGTATTTTGATGACAAAACGACAAGGAATCAGTTTTCTTAATTTACCAAAATCATAAGAATCATCGTTAAATGTGTTTACATTTTAGTATTCGCTTCATCGCTCAGGGTTAGACACTAATATTACTGTATTAATGTACAAACAGTTTTATTGTTTGTATGATAACACATAAATTATAGTAGGTGTTCCAGGTAGTTGAATACTGTGGTGACTAAATATAGCCTATTAAGGGTAATATAAGTAGGAAATTCAAGTGAAAACCATTTGGTTGAAAAGCATGAAAGAGGGGTATAATTATGAAATTACCTACACAAGTGTGAAGATTTATAAATAAAAATAAAGTAGGAATTGTTGCATTTTTTAAAGAAAATTGTGCAAAAATACACGTGTTGGGGGAAAAAAGCTTACACCTTGTATAACGGATTAATTTTTAAAAATGAAAAGATATTAGGATAGTCAACGTTATAGAGCAGTGCAAAGGGACCAGAGTTTGTTAAAGAAATACGAGTTTTTTTTTGAAATTCGACAATTTACGGTTGAGGTTATCTACGATTTATTTTCCTTTTAAAATGCGTGTCCAGGCGTGATATTTATATTCCAAGGCCACTTATAATCCAATTACAACAGGCCATAAAAGTGCACGGTCGTACAATACTGTTCTATTTGAATTGAGGTAAATATTGTTTGGTTTGAACAATGTTGAACTATATAAGCCGAATGTACCTCAACAATAATCAAGTGATATACAAACTTAGCTTTTATAATCCTTCCTTGGATCGTTGGTAGCCTTAGAATATGAACTATCACGCCTGGTACACGCATTTTTAAAACGAAAAAAATCATAGAAAACCTCCACCGTAAATTGTCGAGTTTTCAAAAACCTCGTATTTCTTTAACAAACTCTGCCCTCTTTGCACTGCCCTATGATGTTGACTACCTTAAAATCTTTTCATTTTTTTAAAATTAATCCGTTATACAAGGTGCAAGCTTTTTTCCCCTAACACGTGTATTTTTGCACAATTTTCTTTAAAAATGCAACAAATATTTCATAAACTCTTAAATTATCAATTTCTACTTTATTTTTTTTATAAATCTTCACTCTTGTGTAGAAAATTTCTTAATTATATCCCTCTTTCATGCATTTCAACCAAACGGATTTCACTTGAATTTTCCTACTTACATTACCCTTAACAGTAATCACGGGTGTATACACAGTTTATCAGTATGTGATTGAGGTAAACTTATTGCATATTAACATATATTGCACGAAGATATTTTATTAACAAGCATTATATATAACATCTCGCGCACGAGTGAAATGTTTTAAGACAATTTACTTATATTTTAGACACGCAAAAATTCATTCCCGTATATTTTTTGGTTTAACATGCGTTGTTGATTGTGGCGTCATAGATGTTCTTGTCTATGTCCTAACAATCAGTTCTCAGATACCAGAACTGATAATCTCAATATACATGCATGTGGATATAGAATCTTTACTGGATTGTAAATCATTATTCACAAAGGATATTCTTGCACTTTAAAACAATTATTGTCGTACTCTAAATTGCAGTGTTTTGGTCCCTCCTTTTACGAATCGGACTACATTGGCTAGTTTTGAACGAAACACCATATAATATAACAATCAAATCACGTTGTTAAAGTTGCTTAGTTTGATGTGAAAATCTTTATAAAAACTGCAAACTCACGAAGATAACATCGTGCTTTTATACAGGGGTATAACATAAGAGTTGACCTAAACCCAGGACAAGGACATTAGAGGCACTGCCAAATCACGGACATATATAACACCGTGCTTTATACGGGTGCGTGATTAAGAGATGACCTAAAATTCGGGACAAGGACATAAGAGGTTCATTAAAGGAGCACGTTACTAAGATAAACGGATTTAATATATAACATTAAATCTCATTAATATAGGACTGCGTTAACGCCAACGCATGATAAACTAAAGTATTGTATATATAGTTCGTTCGTTCACCAAAATGATGGCAGTGTTTATTTTAATATGAAGAGTTTAAACCACCTATAAAGGTAGTAATAGTGTATCGCCGATCGTTTATAATCACGCCTTTTCACGCTTTATTAACATTACTGCCATATTAAATAGACTTGGTGTAAACTTTGCCATAAGATTGTTACCGACCTTATTTTGTAAGTAAAATGCAAACTCTAAACTCCCACATTTTTACCTAATTATTTCAACTATAAACTCTACACTCCCCATTTCTGTACCGTAATATTAAATAGAGTTAGTGTATACTTTGCCATATGATCATGAACCACCTTATATTGTAAGTAAAATGCAACTCTAAACAATCCCTAAACTCCCACATTTTTTTCAACTATTAATCCTACACTCCCCATTTCTGTACAGTACACATCGACCACGGTAAGCGCCTCGCTTTTTACTCTTTTGTGCTTTAAATATGTACTGTCTTACAAACAATGAAATGGTATTTACGGTAATTCAGCATTTATATTTACTAATTTTACATAATGAAACAAATATGAAATTGAAATACGCCTTTTACAATGATTTTTATAATTCTTGTAATATTAGAAAACAGATTTCTTGCAGGTTTCTTGTCAAAATTCTTAAAATTCAAACAAAAATTCCTTAATTTGCATAATTCACAACGTTCGACAACCTACGTTTTAAAGGTAGGTAATTAGTCGGGTATCAGTAAAATGTGTTTTTTGGGTGTGTGATTTCAGTATTTTGATGACAAAACGACAAGGAATCAGTTTTCTTAATTTACCAAAATCATAAGAATCATCGTTAAGTGTGTTTCACGTTTTAGTATTCGCTTCATCGCTCGGGGTTAGAAACTAATATTACTGTATTAATGTACAAACAGTTTTATTGTTTGTATGATAACACATAAATTATAGAAGGCGTTCCAGGTAGTTGAATACTGTGGTGACTAAATATTGCCTATTAACAGTAATCACGGGTGTATACACAGTTTATCAGTGTGTGATTGCGGTAATCTAATTGCATATTAACATATATTGCACGAAGATATTTTATTAACAAGCATTATATATACCATATCGCGCACGAGTGAAATGTTTTAAGACAATTTACTTATATTTTAAATACGCAAAAATTCATTCCCGTATATTTTCTGGTTTAAGTACATGGGTTGTTGATTGTGGCGTCATAGATGTTCTTGTCTATGTCCTAACAATCCGTTCTCAGATACCAACCAGGCCCCCGTTTCACAATCATTCCTTAACTAAGATTTTCCTCAACTTAAAAACCGTAAATTTGGCAAGCTGTTTTAAATAAATATGTTTGTCAAAACTTACTGCAGATATCATAAGCTTGATATAATTTGTAAAATAACACTTTAAATTCCCCAATATCTTAATAATTAACAAAATTATAAAGGTTTTTAATTTGCCAGATTTAAGTTAAGGAAAATCTTAAGTTAAGAAATGGTTGTGAAACCGGGGCCAGAACTGATAATCTCAATATACATGCATGTGGATATAGAATCTTTACTGGATTGTAAATCATTATTCACAAAGGATATTCTTGCACTTTAAAACAATTATTGTCGTACTCGAAATTGCAATGTTTTAGCCCCTCCTTTTACGAATCGGACTACATTGGCTAGTTTTGAACGAAACACCATATAATATAACAATCAAATCACGTTGTTAAAGTTGCTTAGTTTGATGTGAAAATCTTTATAAGAGGTCATTAAAGGAGCACGTTACTAAGATAAACGGATTTTATATATATAACATTAAATCTCATTGATATAAGACTGCGTTAACGCCAACGCATGATAAACTAAAGTATTGTATATATAGTTCGTTCACCAAAATGATGGCAGTGTTTATTTTAATATGAAGAGTTTAAACCACCTATAAAGGTAGTAATAGTGTATCGCCGATCGTAGATAATCACGCCTTTTCACGCTTTATTAACATTACTGCCATATTAAATAGACTTGGTGTAAACTTTGCCATAAGATTGTTACCGACCTTATTTTGTAAGTAAAATTAAATGCAACTCTAAACAATCCCTAAACTCCCACATTTTTACCTAATTATTTCAACTATAAACTCTACACTCCCCATTTCTGTACCGTAATATTAAATAGAGTTAGTGTATACTTTCCATATGATCATAAACCACCTTATATTGTAAGTAAAATGCAACTCTAAACAATTCCTAAACTCCCACATTTTTCAACTATAAATTCTACACTCCCCATTTCTGTACTTATTAATCACAGTACACACATCGACCACGGAAAGCGCCTCGCTTTTACTCTTTTGTGCTTTAAATATGTACTGTCTTACAAACAATGAAATGGTATTTACGGTAATTCAGCATTTATATTTACTAATTTTACATAATGAACAAATATGAAATTGAAATACGCTTTTTACAATGATTCTTATAATTCTTGTAATATCAGAAAACAGATTTCTTGCAGGTTTCTTGTCAAAATTCTTAAAATTCAAACAAAAATTCCTTAAATTGCATAATTTACAACGTTCGACAACCTACGTTTCAAAGGTAGGTAATTAGTCGGGTATCAGTAAAATGTGTTTTTGGGTGTGTGATTTCAGTATTTTGATGACAAAACGACAAGGAATCAGTTTTCTTAATTTACCAAAATCATAAGAATCATCGTTAAATGTGTTTAACATTTTAGTATTCGCTTCATCGCTCAGGGTTAGACACTAATATTACTGTATTAATGTACAAACAGTTTTATTGTTTGTATGATAACACATAAATTATAGAAGGCGTTTCAGGTAGTTGAATACTGTGGTGACTAAATATTACCTATTAACAGTAATCACGGGTGTATACACAGTTGATCAGTGTGTGATTGCGGTAATCAAATTGCATATTAACATACATTGCGCGAAGATATTTTAAAAGCACGTGTATATACTAAAGAACAAGATAAATTATACACGAACATGAAATTAATTTTACACTGAAATTACAATTGGTTATAATAAGTAATTAAATAATTGATAATAATAATAATAATAATAATAATAATATTAATATGAAACTTTTTGAATGGTACATGTACTAACTTTTCTGATGTAGAATTGGGTACTCTTCCATTTCCAGAAAAAATGTGTATCAAATATGGTTTAAGTCGCATCACATGTTGAAATACCGGTTGTGTGTAAATTAGGGAAACGTTTAGCTTTGTCTTTGAAATCACAGGAAAATATACTACAAATTGTCATGGATAAAGGTTATGCCTTTCTATATTCATATACCTTATCCATAACTTTCCATACATAACTATTATAAAATATCATTTGATAGTGACTGTTCTTTCGCCAAGTACTCGGCAATTGGAAATGAAAGTAAAAAGTTCTTTAACGTGTTAAGCCTGCTGTGAGACGGGACATCGGGTTTTATGGTCTCTTCCGAAGGACCTCTTTATAAGCTTCGTAACAGCAGGCGTAACACGTTAAAGAACCTTCGATTCATCGCACATTGCAAAGGTAAAACATTCTGCCACTTCACCTTTTAGCTGGTGACGTTTCGATATAAGTAAAATATATTCTTGCACTGGGACGTAAAACCTCATTCAATAAATCAAAACATATCACACGAATTCCATACATTGAAAATGTTACCAAATTGTTGAGAGCACTTGTCAGTTAAGATATTTTTGTAACTTTATTTCAGAAAGTAATGCAGATTTAAACATTGGACTTGGACTTGGCCTTGGATTGGGTTTTGGTATTTTGATTGCTACTGTTACTGTTATTGGTCTGACATTTTATCTGAGACACGGATGTAGAAGACAAATTACAACATCAGATCACACCATTAATTATAACAGAATGGAGGAGCCACCTACTACAATATTCAGTCTATACAAGTCCGAACCATAATGTGGAGCCAGAAAGGATGAACCATTTTTTACAATATTCAGTCTAAACAAGTCCGAACCGTAAAGTGGAACCTGAATGGAGGGACCACAGTCTAAACAAGTCCGAACCGTAAAGTGGAACCTGAATGGAGGGACCACAGTCTAAACAAGTCCGAACCGTAAAGTGGAACCTGAATGGAGGGACCACAGTCTAAACAAGTCCGAACCGTAAAGTGGAACCTGAATGGAGGGACCACAGTCTAAACAAGTCCGAACCGTAAAGTGGAACCTGAATGGAGGAACCACCTACTACAATAAGTCCGTAATGTGGAACATAATTAACTATCGGCGGAGTTACAACTAATATTAATGTCATATTATAAATTTTTAATTTTCTGAATGAAATAGTTTGTATGCAAAAATTTATAGTATGACAACAGTTGTCATATTATAATTTTCTTTTAATATTTCGTTAAGAAAATTCACAAATTTATAGTATGACATTTATATTAACAATTTATATATGCCACGGGTTATTCTTATAGCTCTTGTTAATGCTTTTTGTTTTCTCTTATCACTTTATTTAATTTTACAGGTCGTTTTTACTTAGCTACATTCCAGATATTAGAAAATGTGAATTCCTTTCTTCTCCAACTAAAATCCTTTTCAATAGCAGCTAGTGACAGATCTCTGAATTTTGTGGATAGGATTGTTTCAGCTAATATAGTATGAATATTTTTTCATTTGCACCATCTATTTTCTTTTATCTCATCCCAAGTCTGAGAGCAGTGACATTCAAATCCATGAAATCGGCTATGAATGCCATTACCGGTTATGAATACCATTGGTCACTTGATTTCGCGTATGATAACATGATAGCAATAACAATACATAATTTACAATTACAAACTTTATCCCTCCGTATCAGTGTATGGAAGTATTACATTTTCAGAAATATTGAATTTATTTTATAAATGTATAACATTTATAATATATATAAATATATAACATGTTTAGAATTTACAAAATCTTCAATTTTAAGTATATTACAATAACTACTTGAACATACATCTGTGTGGATTGTTATTATTGAACTTTTTGTTGGAAACTGCACCTCACTAGTATCCATGACTGTTTTATTCAAACGACCTCTCACTGAATCCAGTTGCTATGGTATTAATTTTTATAGTTGCCGAATGTATGAAATATTTATGTCAGTGACATTATGTTGTAAAATAAATTTGTATTTTACAGGTTTTTATGTTTGTTTTTATTTGTATTTATGGATTGGTCTAAGCACATGTTCACTCTGTCCAAATTGTCAAAATGATATTTTGTAAGACTACATACACTCAGTAAGCAATGTCACTACCAAGTATGAATTCTAAGGAGCTTGATTCTCACTTTACATGGACCATATTATATATACCAGTGACAAATGTCAATATGGACAATGAATTAAAGCACGCCATATCGCGGATGGCGAATCAAACAGGAAAGTATAAGAAGTTCGGGATCAGTGAAACTTTCAATGTGTCTAAAATTCCGATGTTTAATTTTTAACATTATGGACAATGTCACCGACATAGATGAATATCCTTAGGCCCTTGTGACACATTTTTTAAATGTCACAAAGTGGGTATATAAAACTGGAAACTAAAGATTTCCTATTAAAAATGACCATAAGCTAGCAACAAGTAGAAAAGTATGGAGTTTGGCACATTTGAGCTTCCAATGTGTCCAAACATTATTTGGTGTTATATTGTAACACAATTTATGGACAGTGTCAGTACCAAGTGTGCTATTAACCCTAAGATTCTCGGAAGATCTTAGCACATATTATATAAGGGTTTATCTATATAAAACACTAAATCCAGAAGGGGTATCAGTAACCCTAAGTGGTCTAAAGTCGATGGGGATTTAGGATTAGTGCTTCTCACGGCCTAGGTTCGAACCCAACTCCGGACAGATCCTACTGTGAGAACGTTTGGCAGTTCACTTGATAAAGATCGCGGTTTTCTCCAGGAGTCGGTTTGAAATTCACAATGAGCTGAGCCAAAAACATCACTTTGGACGCTTTTTAGAACCCATGATTATTATCCATATTTCTCAAGGATCATCAAGTTCAAAATTACGGGTGTTAAATTCTTGGTAGTATATTTCTGTGAAACTAAGATTATTACATGGAACATCTTAGCCACTGACCAAAAAGGATTAATATATAGATCTTTATCATCCAAATCACTCTGGACGTTCTTTGAACAATATCGGTTTCCGTGTGCAAAATGTTTTCGAGTTGGAGGTAAAATTATGTCTATGAGGACTTTATGTTAGGCTAGGCATGACGCTGTAGGTCATGCATAAAACAATGCTGCATAATCATATTAACATTAATTTTAGAAGCCACGATAAACTTGCCCAACCTACAATTTCGTTTTCATTACAAAAGAACTTGCTGGTACATTACAACACAAACAACAAATCAATATGGACTCATGTATCGTATTAAGTTGTACTCATTCTCGTAATCATAAAAAACAAACATACCGGCTCATGCACAAATCACAATCCAAAGTAAAGACTTACAAATTTCGTGAAATTCCACCAGGGAAACGAGGCCAGGTGCTCCAGAACAGTAAGCACCTTTTCTCCAGCTAGCGCTACCTGTGAAATCAACATTGGGGAAATGAAAGGAACGTGGAACTATGGGAAGGAACGTGGAACTGTGGGAAGGAACGTGGAACTATGGGAAGGAACGTGGAACTATGGGAAGGAACGTGGAACTATGGGAAGGAACTATGGGAGTAAAATAAATTGTACCATGAAAAAGTTTAACTCTATCTTAAGCCACTTTCACAATTGCCACAAAAGCACTTTACAACACTGTGATCGGAATGTTTCAGCTTCGTACGAGCTCTCCTATATGTTGCACGATGTCTTGCATTCGTTGTATGCGTTTTAGTGGTAGAATCAAGTCTCTTCAAAATAGTGGACATGCACACTATTCAGACAAGACCGAATGCGATCCATGTTATTATCGCAATGCAACGCACAAACATTAGTATGGAGGTCTTGGAACGTTTTGTGTATTGCTCGATTTTCAAATTGTGTGCAATGTTTTGCGATCATGAGACTATTGCTCAACTTGTCTCATGTAATCTTGCAACGTTTTACTATTATTACACGATTTATTAGGTGAAATTTGTCATTCTTTGCTACTAGTATATATACCGTTTAAAAGCATCAACATGACTCGGCTACTGTGGCAGGTCTTGATTGGTTGTATGTTGCTTAACGTCGCATCAGCAATTTTCAGCTATTCGCGAACGAGAACTATTTTATTAATCTCTATGGATTAATCTATGACCAATTTCGTGTATGCATGTAAGTGCGAATGTGTTATATGGTCTGCCTTGTACTACCGCGCGCTAATACACCGCTCTCTTTGCCAGGTATTTCTTCAACTTTAAGGTTTGGTTTCAATTGGCCCAGTAGTTTCGGACTAAAAGATTAAAGTTTACTGACCCACGGGTGCACACTGCGTCATGCTTTAACCTCACATAGCTTATTGTAGATGTTGAAAAATTAAAATAACAGAAAAACAATGTGTAAGTATTGATATTTATTTGAATATTCAACAAAATAAAACATGTTTTAAATCTCTTAACAAAAGGCCTAATAAGGCCCTTACTGCTCACCTGGGACATTAACAGCATAAAAACACAAGAAATACCATATTTCAGAAGCAATAACTCTGATGTTGACATTTAGATATTTATGAAACTTGCTACTTTTGTCATGTTGATCATTTTTGCAATTTATACTCTTTATCTGTTCTTAATAATTCTCAAGAAAATAATCAAAAACTAAAAAATATGCAAACAAGAGACCCAAAAGGGCCAGTAATGCTCAACAGGCAAAATTTGACCCAATTTGCTTAAAAAGGGTAAATAAAAAAAACTCTTTACATTTGTTATATAGCTAGGTATCTACTTTCTACATTACAAATTTGAAGAAAATTGGTAGCAAATTGAATGCACAATGGCCATGTTAGTGATTTTTCTATTTGTAGTAATGGCGGACATCTTAGATTTCATACAAAGTTGCCTTGTAAAAACTCTCAGCTACTCCACCTAGAAACCTTCCACACCAAATTTGGTTTTAATTGGTCCCATGGTATCAGAGAAGATCAAAGTTTACACAAGGATGCATGCACATTTAACTATGCCATAAGCTCAGCTGGCTATAGCCAATTGAGCTAAAAATTCATAGTTTTCAAGATACTTTACCATTTCTGTATTCTTTTGCACCTTTGACATTGACCTTTGAACCCATTAGCTTTATCTATATATATATCAAAATGATGGTTACATCAATATCAAACACTACTTAATATACTATACAAAAAGTAAATAGTTTTCAAGGTAATGAACCATTTTAATATTCTTTTGCCTCTGTGACCTTGACCTTTGAACCCATGACCTTTATCTCTATATCAAAATGATGGTTACATCAAAACAAACAAAATTCTAATATACATGCCTATACAAAAAGTTTATAGTTTTTGAGATAATTAACCATTTTGGTATTGTTTTGCATCTGTGACATTGACCTTTAAACCCATAACCTTTTTTATACATCAAAATGATCAATCAATACCTACAACATTCTGATATACATGCCTATACAAAAAGTTTAGTTTTCCAGATCATAAATAAAATCAGAAAAGTCAAAAACTAGGTCATGACCTTCACAATTGACCTTGACCCTATTTCGAAGGTAATTACAAGAATATGTCAAAACTGAAGACCCCATGTCATTATCTGATCAAATAGTCAAGTTATAAAAATTTTAAAATATTTTGCAATTTTTGCAGAATTAAACACAAAAACGTGTAACCTTTTTTTAAAACAAATTTCATGAAATGAACAAACTTAAAGGTTTAGACTATGTAGAATCCAAATATCACATCAGTTTTTGCCTTCAGTGAGTGGTTCAAGAGAAGATTTTCTTAGGTTTTGCCTACTTTTAGTAACAGTGGCCATCTTGGATATTCGATCGCCATGATTTGAAGAAACTATAGTTAGACTCTGTCAAGGACCTTCCATGGCAAATTTGGTTTCAATTGGCCCAGTAGTTTCAAAGGAGAAGATTAAAGTTTACCGACGCACGCACGCCTCGCCATGCCATAAGCTCACATTGCCTTTGGCCAGGTGAGCTAAAAATAACACAAGTTTGCCATTATATAAAATACTTTTAAAATTCTCAATAAGAAGCAATCAAAGATTACATCTGTAGGTATGGATGTACTTTGTTTAAAATAATAAACAGAAAATGGCAATAACATCAGTAAATACTGTTGTTATTAGATTAAAACTATTTTACACAAGTTCTGAGAGTCAGAAAACATTTGTAGTCAATCTGTACATCTAGACCTGCCAAAACATCTGCTGCCAAAATCAACCACTGGGCAACATATATCAGTTTTGGACTTTGTAAACAAGTTGGCTAAAATATATAAAACCTGCTTGTAGCCACTGCTCCTGTATGGATACAACCAAGGTTACATCACAGGGCTACATATCATGTCAGTTTTGGACTTTGTAAACAAGTTGGCTAAAATATATAAAACCTGCTTGTAGCCACTGCTCCTGTATGGATACAACCAAGGTTACATCACAGGGCTACATATGTCAGTTTTGGACTTTGTAAACAAGTTGGCTAAAATATATAAAACCTGCTTGTAGCCACTGCTCCTGTATGGATACAATAAGTCTTCAGACATAATTTAACCAAGATTTTTTTATACTATTCCTTATTCTTTCAAATCATAAGACATAGTATCAGACAATAGTGTTCCAAATTAGTTGGAAATTCATGCTGGACTGAATCTAAACATTTCAAGATGTTTTCTACAAGAAAATTCAGAGTTTACAAAACATAACAGATTCAGATCTTAACTTTTCAACTTTGTCAGAGAACAAGTAATACAATATGGCTGTCACAAGTACTCATAATTTGGCATTAAACATCAAATTTAAATAAAATCTAATGTAAATAAAACAAGCTGGTGATTAAAATGTATCGTGAGTATTTGATAGCTTTTTAAACTACCTAATCAGTAAAAATATTTTGATTTTAAGACCTAAAATCTAATTTATTAGCCTGATCACATCTGACCTTCAAGTCTGTTCTTCCAAAATAACTGTAATGATGATGAAAGTAAAATCAAAGTTGACAATTATATGATTTAGTCAAATATTTTACCTTATATACAGGGGTCCGGAAACGGTCATATTTGCCGGACATGTCCGACAAAAATTTATTTTGACCGACGTGAAAAATCACCAGTCGGACATTTTTTGTTTTCGGACATTTTCAACTTTACAACAGGAATATTAAACGGACAAATCAGTTTTCCGACAAAAGTAAACTACCGCTAGTCTGTCTGTCGGTCTTTTAAACTCTACCTGACTTCACTAAGTGTATTGTCCTTACAACGTGTTTACCTGTCAACTACAACTAATATGTACAACAGTAAGATCTAATTATCAGGTGATTGTTTATTAATCAGTAAATACCTGTGGACTTAAGTAGTCGCGTGCCGCGTGTCTATTTTTTTTGTTTCCCAGTCCGAATCGTAATAACTTTTTTAAACGTGTGTTTGTTTAATAATAAGTGCATGGTTGTAACTGTGTTGATTACGGAAGCCATAACGAGTGTCGGTCAAGGGTGACGGTTTGTTATCAAAGAGGTTCCACGCAGGGTGTTGAAAATTACCTACTACGCGCTTCGTAACTGTTTCTTTATTAATAAATACAGAAACGCGATTAACTTTTATTTTAGGCATTAATATCTTTTATTTACATAAATATATTGGAACCTCGTCAAGCTGTTCCCGTTATATCGTGATACCTGAATTCCTATTTGAACCTCGCGATGATTGTATTAGAATTCGTGTATCATTGGAATACGAAAATTCACGATTGTTAGTAAACAATATGGCGGACGTGCACTATGAAGCATCGTGGACAGTAACGCATATTGATAATAACAGCATATCACGGGAGCTTAGAAAAACAGTAAACGTCTTAGATTTCACCTAATACACACGCAATAAACATTGTGGTCTAATAACGCACATGGATTAAAGTTGGCAATCGCGGTATCTCAATAAAAAAAAATCGGTTGGTTTGACATATCCACAACATGCACGCATAGACAGCCCTGTGCCAACGACCTTTTTTTTTTTTTTTTTTTTTTTTTTTTTTTTTTTTTTTTTTTTTATTTTTGCTTGAACAAAAAATGTCCGACGGGCCGGACCGAAGTTTCCGAAGCCCTGCTTATATATCATAGATCTACATATTGTGTACACATATATCTAACATGTAAAATGCACATCAAAACTGTAAATAATACACAATAATATTATATGTACACTGTGAAGTCCCACAAATAATACAGGATCTACTCAACAATGATTACTGTCAGTCTCAACATGGAATTAATAATGTAACATAATTCATGTTCAAATTAATTTTACTACATCCTAAAAATCTCAAATTCATCATTATTACTCACTGGAGGTTACTGATAGGTACTTGTCACCAACAAAACCTACTTGGAGGGGAAGGCCACAGGTGGACAGAGACATTACTCTTACTGCAAGTTGCCAATATTCACTTGTCCCTAGAGAACCTGTACGGTGGGGAAGTTTGCAAGTCGATAGCAAGAATAAACCTAACTCTTGTCGGCCATGGACACATGCTAATGCCTAAAAGTTATACAGCCCAAAATACCCATTCCAGAGCTTCTGAATTATTATTCTCAAGTTAACAAAATACAACCAAAGAAAACCAATGTCATTATCAACAATAAATTTGAGTTATTCATGGTATTCCTGGATCACTGGAGTTCTATTGTATTTCCAGGCCAACAGTTTCCCGTAAAATAAAACTTTACATTTGAAGAAGGCATCACAAAATAATTAAAATCACAATTTTTTCTATTCAAGATCTATTGTGACATAATGTTTTATATCAGTCATTGTATTTGTTACATCAAAACATCATGATGTCTATGGCCTGTGTCACCTCATAAATACATCTGTGTTTCTAAAACTTGAATTGTCTCTGAAAATAAAATAAATTACACATAAGATAATAAATTCAAATGAAATTCCACCTATACACATCAGATAATAAATTCAAATGAAATTCCACCTAAAGTCTATAGTGGCCAATATGGCCTTTAATCCTTAACAGTTAAATGATGTTTAAATACATCACAGAGGCAGCAGTAAATACAGAGATTTTTGAAGATTACATAATTCATAAAAATCTGTGGACAACAAATTTCTTGTAAAACATTTTAATGGCCTCTGTGTACTATCATTATTTCAAAAGTGAACAAAACTTGTTCAAAATAGAATTTATAATGAATTGGCTTCCATTTTTAATATTTATAGTATTGGCAGCCATCTTGGATGTCTTTTGGGGTTGCCAGATACAAACATGAGTCTTACATTTTACACCATATCATGTGGCACTTGCCCCAGATTTCGTACAAAAATTGATTAAATATTACAACTCATTTGCATAATTCCAGGAATCAAACCAACAAACACTTTCTAGGAAACCATGTTAAATAAATTCTCTGTTACCTACTTTCTATATTCAAAATTTGAACAAAAGGTGGTTACCAAACATAAACTTTAGTCTAGCCTGCCTAAGAACTTTATGCATCAAATTTGGAAAAAAATCCAAAATCCATACACAATATATGGATCTGCAGTTTTAACTTGTGTAATGATCACTAGAATTGTGAGTAACATGTATTTTAAAAAGTGTAATAATGAGGATAATACAATATGATTGTGATAAGTTTTATGCCTAGGTTTATTGGGCAAGAAAGTTCAACTCAACCTCTGGACAAATACATTTGTATACTGTATACTTAGATAACACTGGTTATAAAAACTAGAACTGTCTCTTAATGAGGCTAATACCCCCCCCCCCCCCCCCCAACTTTTGCTCTAGGGACAAATTGTATGTTACTATGTATGGCCAATTGTAATGTGAAAAATTCTGTGTATGGAAATGTTAATAATTTGGCAAAATACATGTGATGAAACCGATAATGGCAGGTGCACATGTTCTTATGATGCTCAATATCTATGCATAGTTTTAAAAAAATTGGATCATATATAATTAAGTAACTATATAATCCAGCCAAAAAAGGAGGTGCACATGTTCAATGTATATAGAAACATCCTGTAAAGTTTCAGACTTGTTTGTTAAAAGCTGTAAGTGGAGTTGATTACATAAAATGGGTACCCCTCATATTATAACATTCAAGGTCACAGTGACCTAAATTTAATACATGACACATCACCTTCCCATGATGCATCCACATACTAAGTCTGATATTCCTAGGTGCTACGGTACAAAAGTTCTGTTCCGGACACGAAGATACACAAGGTATTACTATCATAGAGGTCAAAGTCAAGGTCACAGTGACCTAAATTTGGTACATGACACATCGCCTTCCCATGATGCATCCATAAAGTTAAAGGATTTGTTTAAGTTTGATAATTCTAGGTGCTACGGAACAAAAGTTCTGTTCCGGACACAAAGCAGGACGGACGGAGAAACAGAGACAGACAAGGTGATTCCTATATATCCCCCCCCCCCCCAAAACTTCGTTTGCGGGGGTATAATGACATTATTATAGCATACCACAACAAATATTGACAAGTCTGTCATTATGTCCGGTGTCATCAGTATGGAGTAGTCTTAATATGTGTGTCTATGGTTATAGTCACTTGTTTCTTATTTTGTTATCTTAACATATTAAGTCTCTGTATACTTACTTAATGCTGTCGTTGTGTGTTTTATATTCCATTATAGTATTTGGTGGCAGATTAAGTCCTCGTTAGTAAATACTTGTATACTTACTTAATGCTGTCGTTGTGTGTTTTATATTCCATTATAGTATTTGGTGGCAGATTAAGTTCTCGTTAGTATATACTTGTATACTTACTTAATGCTGTGGTTGTGTGTTTTATATTCCATTATAGTATTTGGTGGCAGATTAAGTCCTCGTTAGTATATACTTGTATACTTACTTAATGCTGTCGTTGTGTGTTTTATATTACATTATAGTATTTGGTGGCAGATTAAGTCCTCGTTAGTATGTACTTGTATACTTACTTAATGCTGTCGTTGTGTGTTTTATATTACATTTAGTATTTGGTGGCAGATTAAGTCCTCGTTAGTATATACTTGTATACTTACTTAATGCTGTCGTTGTGTGTTTTATATTCCATTATAGTATTTGGTGGCAGATTAAGTACTCGTTTTAATGTATCACGAATTCTAGATGTTGTTGTTAAATCACTGGCTGTTCTGTTCCATAATGACAAAATATCTTCCTGTAAAGAAGAATTACTTTTATGAAAAGTGTTAAAATGTCTGTTTATATTTTTCATTATTTGAAAAAGTTACAAAGGATTGTAAATTTGCTTTGACTGTACTGCATGGAGTTATGCAGTAGAATGGACTGTCTCAAATAACCATGAAAGCCAAAGCAAATGTCATTCCTTAATTATTTTTGGGATAATCATTTGTAAACCAGTAAATTTTGAAAGAGAACCCCATGGGGCTCAATGATTAAGAATTATAATCAATGTAAAATACAGGAAGTGCATCAATCTGTCAGCTCTTATGAAATATACCAGTTGACTTTTTCAGAATTGGCTTCAAAGATCTGTCACTGCTCATGTTTAATCTTTGACAAGATCCCACTCGAGACTGAACATCACATTTATAAACACTGAACTACTTTAAACAGACAAGATAAAGAAGTTAAATTACCTGATATCTGACAGATATCACAGCACCACAGATTTCTTCTCCAACCATAAATTGTTCTCCTAACATAGCTAATATTAAATTCTCCCAACATCTGGACGCTAATCCTTTCTTCAATCTCACTATCCACTTCCCACCTTTACAATTTGCTGTATCCTTCAGAAACAAAAACAAAATCAGTTAAAAGTCAACTAAATTTAAGTAAATGAACATAATTTAATAACAATATATATGTGTACTTTAAATATTTGCTAGATACCTTTATAATATCACTATATAAAATTATGGTCAATCCGATCACCAATCTCGGTCATGATGATGTTCTTGACCAGTTTTATTAATTCTTCATGCAGAAGTTGATTGTCAGAGATTTTATCATTTGTAAGATGTTAATGGTGGAATTGAGAGTTGAGTAATAGTGTTTAACGCCCCAGTCAAGAATATTTTACTTATAATAAGACATCACCAGCTAAAGGCAAAAATTTTGACTGTGCATTGCACTGATGGCAGTATACAGCAGGGTTCTTTATTGTGCCAAGCCTCACATGACACAGGACCTCATTTATTTCAAGTTCCATCTGAAAGAACGGCGACTTTTACTTTGTAATGATGAGTAGTTGGTGAAAGAATAGTCACTAGCTACTTTCAAGTCTTTGGTCAGATCTGGTCGGGATTTGAACCCATAACCTCCCACTTATGGAGCAAGAACTCTACCAACTGAGTTGTAACATTTACACCCCAGTTAAGATTTTGTCACCTTTATTGAGGTGGTCAGTTCTGGAAGGGTAGAGTAAATTGGAATCTTGCAGAAGTAAAAAACACCTTTGGAAAAAGAGTTGACAAACTTTCTTTTTTCACCCTAGAATCTGCCTTATCACATTTACAAATACTTTGACACAGTTTCAGATTGTCTATTTAATTATATCATACCTCCCATATAGGTTTTATTCCTTCTTTAAACAGCTGATAATCACTGTGACCTGTTAAATCACTCGGCCTGACTAGATGACTATATGTGTTCCAAAATTGTTCCACCTATAAACAGAAACACAAGTTAAGTACAATAGATGAGTTTCACATTATGTGACCTATTTTTTCGACTCAATCAAAATGAGGCTAACACTGTAACAATGTCTAATCTTACTCAGAAAATGTGTTGTGCACATAACAACAGGGGTGTTAATATTGTGAATTTAAATATTATTTCGAAAAATACTGTATAACGAGAAGTATTCATGATGTATTAATATTTGCAGTTTTCACGATCAAGTCTCGACTGCAAAAATAAGTACACTGCTAAGTTTTCTACATGTGAAAAAATAACAATGGACCCAAAAACACTGATAATGTCAATCGGCGGTAATTTTAACACACACCCTCCCCCTTCCCCGGGCCGGTGTCGTCTTTTATTGCATTCAACTCACTGTTTGAAATAAAATATCAGCACAACATAAATGAGAATTTATTAGTCTTGTTACCGCATATTTCACAATTATTTGACATCAGAGGACAAAAGAACAGCTATGTACCGTGACTTTCAGAGTGTTTACATGTAACAGGAAGCATGTGTATACTCTCAAACCAAACTTCTTAATGAATAAAGTTCTACTTATGTATAAAAAATAAAATCTAAAATTATATATCAACTTTAACTGCATATATTTATATAATGGATAAAATCAAGAATTATAAAAATAAAATGGTTACTCCATTTAAATTGGAATTTTGGGACATTATAATCTCTCCATACTCAGCCATGTGTAAGCATCATCTGTGTATCATGATAGTAGTTGTTTGGTCACATTTAATAAAAGGTTACATTCAAAATCTTATATTTGTATATTTTATAAATAAGGTTTCATAATCTAATTTAAAGTATTGTTTATTAAAATTATTCTCAGAGAGTAATCTGCAGTAGCCCAGTCGGTAGAGTGCTCGCTCCGTAAGTGGGAGGTCGTGAGTTCAAGCCCCGGCCGGGTCTGATCCAAGACTTGAAAGTGGGTAGTGACTGTTCTTTCGCCAAGCACTCGGCATTACAAAATGAAAGTCACGCTTCTTTCGGATGGGAACTTAAAATAAATGAGGTCCCGTGTCATGGTGGGCTTGGCACGATAAAGAACCCTGCTGTATAATGCCATCAGCGCAACGCACAGGCAAAATTTCTGCACATTCGCCTATAGCTGGCAACATCTCGATATAAGCGAAATATTCTTGACTGGGACGTTAAACACCATTACTCAACTCAACTCTGAGAGAGTAATCCCAATTTCCATCGTTTTTATCAAGAATATTCACCTGTTATCAACTCTACACTTATCAATTTATCAGCAAACTCATCATTACCTGATTAGGGTCAATTTTTTTTAAAGTAAGTGAAGGGAGAGAAACATGTGTTTTGATAATGTCCTAACTTTGCTTATTCTTGGTTTTAAAAGGCAGCATTCCTTAATGACATCAGATAAGGGTAAGTTTTAATTGGTATGTATCATAAATAGACAAATCTGAGCTTGAAATAGTTGTCATTCTCTAATAACTTTAGTGTAATTTCTGTCTGTTACAGTGTTAGCCTTGTTTTGAACTGTAGGTCAATTAAATTGTTAAAAAATCAATGTGAAATTAATTCATCCTAGACTGTAACATGACAGGTCGGTCTAGTCAACAAAATTTCCACACGTTCGACCAAGATTTTACTAGACATTGTCGGTCTGACGTGGGTTAATGTCGAACGATGATTGTACAATACTGGATCCTGTTTTACGCATTTGGACAGTATTTACACTTTGCCCTTTGCTCTAATTGAATCGGATGGAGGAAGTTGGCATTTCACTATAAACAAGGACTAGAAAACGGTTTCAACTCTAATTTCCAGGAATTACAGAATCTTCTGTTTTAGTTGTAAGTTTTAACTGGCAATAGTATGGTCGTAAATTTGCTTCAAAATCGTACAACTTAAGCCAAAATCTTAAGGATAGGCAAGTATGTGTGATGCTATTGTTTGTCATGTCATATTAAGCTACACAGATATACCTGTTACTGGTGTCAAGTTATTGTGTGACAGCTCTATACAAACGTGCTTAGGTCCATTTTTAGGTGCTATCTCACCATGATTAATGGTTAAAACATTTTATAAATGTTCAGTCAAGTTGAAAGTTATAAACACAAACACTCATACTTACTGAAGCAAAGGTTGCTATTAATTTGAGATTCTGATCATAATTAGCTACGCTTGACTGCTTCCCAGGAGATTTTCTTGAAAACCAAAATGAATAGTTGAACTGTAACGGGTGTTCCCCAGGACCTGGTCTCTGAAATGAAGACTTAATGTATAAAAGATAAACAAATTAATTAACAATATTAAAAACAATATGAGATACATCTCACAAGAGCAAATTCGGAAGAAATAGTGTCAAGAGTTAAAACAAATGGCTACAAAATATTTATTTAATGAAAAAATGTAAATATAAGATTAAGAAATGCCCTTCATTGAATTAGGCACACACTACATTGTCTTGCATTACCTCGTGAAATATCATGAGCAAAATGTCATTTCTAAATTGATATTAGAAATAATTATCAAACTATGACTTCTGTCTCTCAAGACAGGTTGATATTATCATATTAGAAATAATTACCTTAACGTTTAAGCAGTATGATTTTTGTCTTTCCAGACAAGTTGTGACATGTAGTATACCACCCATGCAATAATTATCAGTACATATCATACTGTTGTCATCTACACTGGGGAAAAACTCTTAATGTTAAGGATTTTTAAACCCTTTTTTCAAACCTTTATTTTTTAAATGATAGGAAAGTAAGACTGTCAGGATTATCCGGGTTACAGATATATGGGTAGATTACACCATGTAAACCATCACAAAATTACAAAGCAGTTAATCTTAACCCGAGGTAATAAAACAGCTCAGTTACAATAGATCCAAGTAAGAGTCCTGGTTCTACTTGTAAGACCTGGTGTAAAGTAGGGGTGTCACGATATACTGATATATTGCGATTTTTATAAAACTTGTATTGCATCGTGATACGAATGCTCTGTACCAGTATTTAAAGCTTTTGAATATTAGTTGCTTTATCTATATTTCCTTGTCTTTTTTATCACATAAAAGTACAAAATCAAATTCCTTCTTGTTTACCTGTTTTAAGCAAAAAAAAAGTATCGCACAGGTGTTTGTAACACATAGTAAATCATATATATTTAAGTGCCCATGTGATTTTGTCAAGTAAACACATGGCGAAGCAACACATACATGCCATATTTTTATGGGAGCAAACTGTAAGTTTGGTGGTAATTTTAAGGGAGTTTTGAAAAAAATAAGGGAGGTTTTACATAAACCTGTAATGCCGACATTTTTCGTGTATTCTTGGGTTTTTTGACAACTATAAATGCTATTGTATTTTGTCACAACTTAATGTCTTTTTCAGACTTTGATCTTTCATCTGAATTTTCATGAAAAATAATTTAGTGTGCATTACATTATATATAATATTCAAAAGATATGCATTTTGTCAAAACATTAAATGATAAAATACCAGACTAGATTTTTATTACAAATAAGCCTAGTTTCCTTTCTTTTTTTCATTTTATCAGTGAAAAGATTAATTCATTAGATACCCACAGTACATATTCAAGAATTTTGATTATTAAGCTACAAGTAAGACTAAATAGAAAATTCATGGGACACAATAAGATCTTATATGGTTTAGTACATATCCAATATTAAACAACTGTTCAATGAAAGAATGTGTTTATTTTTTGTCTGGAATAATAAATAATTACACAACAAATCCTGCTTTCAGATGTTTCCTTTCTATATTCATTTTATCAATGAAAAGGTTTATTCATCCAAACAATCACCAACAAGTAGTCTGACAGATCCTAAGCCATGTGCTCTTTGTTTACTTTCTGTAGAAACATGATTATTTCCCTTGATATATGTATACATGTTATTTAAAGTAGACTGGTTAACGACTATTTTATCGGGTTAAGAGTTAAACATGGATGCTACAGCTGGTGTACAGCTGAGCCTTATTCATTAAATTTGGGTTTGTTTAGAAGAAAAATAAAGAGATCATGGTTTTAATTGCGTTACACAGCCTTCATTTAAATAAGGAATACATAAAAAGGTAATTATTTCCATCTGTCTTATCAAGTTATGCTATTGATTCACATCGTTTTCCATCCCCAAAAAATCCCTGTTCAGAAATGATACTTTCTCTCTGCCGCTGGCAATTTGTGTAATTGTTTATCTATCACAGATGATACTCCATACACGTGTATCTTAAATTAAATGACCAAGTACACCATGGAGGTGACAACGCGTGTCCACTTGCTGATTAAGGGATTATCTACGGTACATAGCACACGACTGTGGACACTTCAAACCATGTTTATTCAGTAATTACCCCAACTGATTGGCGTAGCTTGTTTGGAGAAAAATTAAAGGGAGGAATAGCAATTTTCCGTGAGAAATCGATCTAACGCCGGGAGTTTCAAAAATAAGCAAAAATCTGTGAGGTTTTGTCTCACGGCGTGAGATATGGCATGTATGGCAACAGTACAAATTAATAAAATATAGAAACGGACAAAAGATTTTTAAAGGCAATATATTATGGTATGTATTGCAATACACTCTTCCTATATAATTGCAATATATCAGGGTACTTTATAGCGTATTGTGATTCGTGACACCCCTAGTGTGCAGGAGTATGGTATGTAACAGACAGTCAAAATAATGTAATCTTACAGGAGTGGGTCTGACCTTGAGTCCTTGGTCCTCATCTGTTTGGTCATTCTTCTGATCTGTATTTTCTTCTTCTCCACTGTCATCTGCTTTAAGTCTACAAATAAAAAATTCATACTGGTCAGTCTTATAAATCAATGTTAATCCTTCAATCAAAACACTTAACGTCCGCTAATAATTGTTTATTTTATGTTGTGCGTGATGGATGTGGTCAAGCTTTCAGTCTAGTTGAAAATTTAAACCAGGACACTTCATCAATGCATCCCATCCATATGGATGGTTCGATGCAGAAATTCTAAAATATATACTGTGTGTATCTATGGTCATTATCTGTATTATTACATTGATGGATATAATTACAATTGTATTATCAATGGAAGAGAGAGCTTCTGATACTTATTGTTAGTAGCAGCAATTATGGAGCAATCTACTGTTTCAGAGTGCACATTTTTTTCATCTAGGATTCCAATCCTCCAGCAGTTTTGATGAAGAATGGGTTTCTGAACCTGCAAATGGTTCAGTGTTGACCCTTTGTCAGTTGATAACTTTTAAAATTTTCTGACATTTTTTTCTATAAGATTGTCAGAAATTCACTGTTCAAAGTTTTTGCATTGGTGTTTTGTTTGGGTCTTGATTTATAGAAAAAGTAATTTCATCCCTAGTGTTTACATATTTTATCAAATAATTGTCAAAATCAGCTGTTATTCATTGCATATTGTATGATTTATAGCTCAATAGTTACTCCATCTGATCTAGTTTACCTACCCTTCCTTTTCTTTTACCATCGTCATGTCTCTAGGTTTCATGTTTAACTTTTGTCAAAGATTTTAAAGTATTACCAGCTTTAGTTACAACTTAATTCGCTTTGCCTTGGTCTTTTACAGAGTCCACGTGGAAATGAGAGGTTAAAACAGATAAATTATCTGCCCTTAGGTCAAGATAACTTGGGCTAATCTCGCTTTGACAGGTGATTTCTGCAGACCAACCAGTGGCCGTAATTTCTCGCCCTACGACGATAATGCATACAGATGCATGCCAAAGATTTTTTAAATTAAGATGAAAAGCAAAATCAAGTCACTAAAATTACTAAAAGCGATTAAAAATACAAAAAACTTACGCATCAAATTTGTTGTTCATTTTGCTCATTTTCTAATAAAAACTTCCGGTATTGCCAAAACCCAAGTAACGGGGAAATTCATTGGTTCCATCAATAACTTCGCTTTCCAAGAAATGTATTGAAGAATGTCATTGGTCAGAATTTCATACACACATGGAATATCCAAACAATCATGTCAGGAGGGATGAGCACAAAACAAAAGCTTCTACAGTTAATAGACGATATAGAAATTGTCACCAAGTAATATTTGTTTATTTTCATTTTTTAAAATTAGGTCAATATATACCCATTATAAGTAATTATTTCAGGTCAACGAAAATTTACTGTAGCCCATGACCGTGCACCTGAATCTAATTCACAGGCCACACAGGCTTGTGTTTCTGATATTATAAAATAACACCCTATGCCTAAACATCTAGAGACTAGGGTGTTATTTTTTTTAAATATCAGAAACAAGTGCCTGTGATCATATTTCAGAGATATTCATTGCTTTTCAACATAAGTCATTTTGGAAATAAAATAAATAAATAACAATATAAATAACGGTTACCCGAAATACCGGATCGGCCCTGATTTACCGGATCGGCGCCGGATCGACCCTTATATTGTCACATAGAGTCAAAATGAGGGCAACATTATATTTATATGATATCATTAATGAAAAATATATATTATTTTTATTTGTTTTAATCTTGGATGCTCGAAAATATCATTATTATTTTTAGTTAAGGTTCAACACTATGCAAATCGCCATGTTGTAATAATAAATGGCATGCCAAAGCAAAAGGACCGCCTACCTTTAACACTTTGGACCAATCAAATCTTGAAGTCGATCCGTTACGAGACGCAACAGGTAAGTCCATATAATGTCTTTAATTGACTCAGCAGGGCTTCGCTATCAGTGGTAATAATAGGAGGCGTTAATTAGTTAACTGACGGTACGCGGCGGCCTTTTGTCCATGAAGTCCGTAAAAAGTTATTATTGACATAATGTTGCTCGGATAAAATAATGGCCCGACGTCATAAAAGTATTTAGACACAAAAAGTAACTTTTTAAAAATTTTATTTATTTAAAATTATTATAATGATTTAATTCTTTCTTTTAAAAATGCGTGAAACTTTGTTCATTTCCGATTTGAAATTAAATGAGAGAGATAGAGTAATTTATATTTAATTACATTACACAGATAAATAATGTTTTTCATTTAATTTTTATTAATTGGAACTATTTTATATTGAGTCATGATTCTGTCATTGTTTTAATGATTTATTTTTCAGACTGAAATAACAGAGAAAGAAACAATGGGAATCTGAAATAAAAAAACCCTTTCTTTTGAATCAAATTTCTTGACAACATATAACATAGAAATTCCGATTTGCCAAGCAATTCCCCCGGCCGTTGGACCATGTTTCCAAAGAAATTTTGTCATTATACCACTCCGTTATCCCTTTAACTGGTTTAACATTATAAAGATCTGATACATTTACAATATAATCAAATTGAGATCCCTTTTGACGACCTAATAAAAGAAACCAGGAAAACTGACAAATTTGCAATCATGATGGATTTAAATTATGCCTTGACTGCTGCTCTTAAACATCCTATCAGATCATATATCCACAACTTTCCGTTGAGTTTTTTTCCGAACACCACCCAAGAAAAGTTGTAGGTAAATAAGTCAGCTCCACCAATACCCACAGTTATACATGTATGTGGACACAAATGGTCTTTAAAAAGATATAGTGATGAGTTCGTACCCAATCACTTTGTTCCCTTGATGAAACTGCGTTCTGAGACCAGATTGATTGAGACTATTATTATTGACTCAACATGTGATGAAAATACGTCCAATATATCACGCATATGAACGAAAGTTTGTATGAAGGCATCACAGGCTTAGTTATTTGTCCAGATCGGTACATTTTTAGTGCGCAAGATTGCCATTTAGGTACTTTTTATCGTTCACGAAGTGTTTTCACGCTGTTTCCATTTTGCATAGACGCGCGCGTTTATAAAACTCTGGAAAAACTACTAAATACGACCTAGTTTTATGTTTGTTGAATTACGTTTTGTATGTATTGATTTATTGGGTGTGGTAATTTGATATTGTTTTACGTTGTTTTGTATATATTCAACGTTTTATTAAATGTAGATATATATGTCCCAGTCAATGTTTTTTTCTTAAACTTATATCAATAAGTCGAGTCGTTAATTATATTTTGTCTGATTATCTTTTGTGTCTGATTATATTTCATCTTTAAATTATGTATTTTATTTGTTTCCCGGCGATGTCATAATCACGGTTACGTTTGTTTCCATAATTTTATATTTATACTTGCTACTTTAATTAATGTTGTCTAAATAAATGAATTTATGTGTCAATTTGTATTCAATTATTACTTTTATTTTTTATAGTCCTGAAGTGCTATTTCCTTTGCATTTAACGAATGATTGGTACTTCCTCGTCAAGATTATACTTATTCCCAGTCAATAATATACTTATTGGAAAAGAGTGTACATGTCAGAAAAGTGACGTATTGATTATAATTTATCAATATATAATATAAATCAAAATAGTATAACGTTAATACTATTTTAGGTTATTTTATTTATTGATACGCACTTAAAAGTGTGCCAATCAATTAATAATCATCATAAGATTTATCTCCCCTTGACTATAATAAGATTTTTTAATGATTGTGTGTCAATACACCATAAATAAAATCAAAATAAGATTGATTACATCTTCTATTAAAGATATCAACATTATAATTCAATCTATGTGGCCATATAACCACATATAAGGGTCGATCCGGCGCCGATCCGGTAAATCGCATGGTCGATCCGGTAAATTAGGGCCGATCCGGTATTTCGGGTTACCCTATAAATAATAATCTCTAAAATTTAGGGGTAACAGTTTATCAGTGGATGTGAAGTAGTAGTTAACTTGTTCGCTGAGGCATGAATGAATCCAGGTGGAATATAACTCATTCAATGATTGTAGAATCAGCGACATATGTGGATGATTTGGCTCTGTATACACTCATCTCTAAAAATACCATTGCAGTAGCTCAGTTAATAGAGTACTCACTCTGTAAGTGGGAGGTGGTGGATTCGAACCCTGAATGGGTCTGACCCAAGACTTGAAAGTGGGTAGTGACTTCTTTCGCCAAGCACTCGATATTACAAAATGAAAGTCGCATTTCTTTCGGATGAAAGCTTAGAATAAACAATGTCCCGTGTTATGGTAGGTTTGGCACGATAAAGAACTAGGAGCTCTGTTTAATGGCATCAGTGCAACACACAGACAAGATTTCTGCACCTTTGCATATAGCTGGTGATGTCTCGATATAAGTGAAATATTCTTGACTGGGACGTTAAACACAATTACTCACTCTTAAAAAAGCCAAATAATCTTTTCCTTTGCCTCATATTTTTATTCAAACACTGACACTAGATTGTGGTCTATCGAAACACCACTTGCTCACTGTACCCATGTTTGAGAACTGATGTTCAATATACACATGGATCGTACAATTTTGATAAAAACTAACAAATTTAATCAATTTAAATTATGACTGAAGCAGGTCTGTTCCATCAAAATATTTACATTTGTGATGTTTTATAATATGAAACTCTGGAGTCCAAATATAATTATAGTCTTATAATTACATTTGCTAAAATGACGTTACTCCTTTCTTGCTTGTGCCTATATGCGTGATGTCATAGATTGGCTGTTCCAAGGACTGGAAATGCATGTTATATTTTAGGATTTAAAACCAAAAAAAAAGATTTTCAAAAAATGTGCAATGTAAATATAACCATTGAACTGTCTAAAAATGGTGTTTATATAATGCTTTAACTTTTGTTGCCATGCAAAGCAAACTAATCATAACGCACTAGTGTGCTACACATTATTAAGTTTGTTTTGCACAGCAGTAGATTTATAGCACTATAAACACTATTTCTAGACAGTTCTATTTCTCATTTTTTTAAAATCTTGTACAAGAACAATAAAATGGTTTTATGACTAAAACTTTTTTTTAAGTAAATACGTAAAAGTTCACAAAATCTGTGTCATGGGTGCCTGTGTAACAGTTCACAAAATCTGTGTCATGGGTGCCTGTATATGGTTACAATAACATAAAGGAGCTGAGTGAAAAAAAAGTTAGAAGTTGTTTTAATGTGTTATATAGTGAGGAAATAAAGAAGGATTTATGTTATCAGATTGTTCTTTGCAGTTCCCAAAATATTTAAAAAAGGGCCATGATGTTTTTGGATGACATCTTGATGTGATGATTATGTTCACACAGTGTAAACATAAAGCAGCATGATCAGTGTATGTATTACTACATAATCAGTACCCTGTCTTACTTTACAGAGAGTTATGTGATGTAATGAGTACACCTAAAGGCCAACAGAGACCAGATGCCCCAGATACCGTAAAACTGATGGACCTTCTAGTGATGAAAGATAAAGAGATTAAAGAAAATTTAAGAATAGGTAGCTATATTTATTAAAATATGAACTTGTAAGATTATTTTCCTACAGTTACCTCCTTGGTATACTCTCAGTGGCTTTCAAAACCAAAGCATATGGGTTTAAAACTTAACACTGCTTGAAAATGTTCTGAGTTGATTTTAATTATCTGTTGATCCACAATAGGTACTCAAAATGGGGCATACAGTATGTATGTTTCATGATAGATTTAGCATCAAAAGAATCTTTACTTCTTATAAACATAATTACACTACAAAAGTATTGATATATATATATATAATGTCACTAATAACTGGTGATGTAGCAATATAAGTAATCAAGTAATCTTTCTAGTAATCAACATTATAATGAGCTAAAATGTAAAACTAAACATCAATCTGACATCAGTGTAACAAAACTTACATAACACTGCCATGTTTATAATGTTGTTGTTTTATTTTAGCTGCAGATCAAGCAGAAATACAGAAAACCGTAGATGAATTAAAAGTGGAGGTATCAAACAGAGATCAAGACATTAAAAACTTACAAAAAAATCTCAAAGAAGCTGAAACTATACTGGTAATATAGACATTTTGTAATACTGTATAACGAGAAATATTCATGATTTTTTAATATTCGCGTTTTTCACGGTCAATTCTCAACTGCGAAAATAAGTACACCTCTAAGTTTTCTACATGTGAAAAATAAAAATGGGTTCCACAAATGCCAGAAATTAGGAGGATTAAGTCCTGTGTTTATTTGACAGATAATTAGTATAATTAGTATGAATTACTCATAACACAGAATTGTCACCTGCCGGACAATCTTATGATGTGGGCTTCAATATTTGGTGTTTTATTTGCCAATTCTGCGAATTTTAGTAGATATCGGTAATTTAATTTAATTCCTACCAACTCGTTAACCACGAAAGTAAGTGCATGCGAACAAGTTGCTGAATGTAAAATATTTCTTGTTATACAGTAATACAGTGAATTCACTTGTCATGGTGTCCATTAAGATAACATTACATTGGGTGATAGATTTAATTGTGTTAGGTGTGCTTTTAACATATACTACATGTACTAGGAGTTTGTTGACAAGTGAATTAGTGGGTCAAGGTGTCCATGACAACAATGGGATATCAAAAAAATTAATAATGTCACGGTAAATATACAACTGTAGTTTCACTTTTAAAATATTTTAGCCAAGAATTCAGTTTTTTAGATGAGACCTTTCAGATAATGTCCTGTGTCAAAGTTGGTGTTGCTCAAAGAGTGCCATGTCTTGCCATAAAGTCATTTCAACAACAACCAGTTATTTTTATTAGGGGTTTTGGTAACCAGTCAGTAAAAAGCCCCAGCTTACAGATTACATTAACCATCACTGCCTAGGATCAATTAATACCTCTGGCAATTACAATGTGAGAAAGTTTGTCTTCAGGTAGTGTACTAGTAGTTACCTCCCTTTATAGAACTCACTGCTTTGATATAAGTAAAATATCCTTGATTATGGCTATAATCACTATGTACTCTTTACTTATATGTGTCCATTATTTTTCAGTCAACAGCAATATATCAAGCCAAACAGAAACTTGAGGCTATAAATAAAGCTAACAACAAGAAGATATCATCTGAAGAATTAATTAAATTTGCTCATAGAATAAGTGCTAGTAATGCTGTAGCTTCACCTCCTACATGGGTACCAGGTTAGTATGTGTAGACATATAGGACAATAGTTTCTGGTTATAAGGGACAACTATATAGGACAATAGTTTCTGGTTATAAGGGACAACTATATAGGACAATAGTTTCTGGTTATAAGGGACAACTATATAGGACAATAGTTTCTGGTTATAAGGGACAACTATATAGGACAATAGTTTCTGGTTATAAGGGACAATTATATAGGACAATAGTTTCTGGTTATAAGAGACAACTATATAGGACAATAGTTTCTGGTTATAAGGGACAACTATATAGGACAATGGTTTCTGGTTATAAGGGACAACTATATAGGACAATGGTTTCTGGTTATAAGAGACAACTATATGGGACAATAGTTTCTGGTTATAAGAGACAACTATATGGGACAATAGTTTCTGTTATAAGGGACAACTATATAGGACAATAGTTTCTAGTTATAAGGGACAACTATATAGGACAATAGTTTCTGGTTATAAGGGACAACTATATGGGACAATAGTTTCTAGTTATAAGGGACAACTATATAGGACAATAGTTTCTGGTTATAAGGGACAGCTATACAGGACAATAGTTTCTGGTTATATGGGACAACTATATAGGACAATAGTTTCTGGTTATAAGGGACAACTATATAGGACAATAGTTTCTGGTTATAAGGTACAACTATATGGGACAATAGTTTCTGGTTATAGGGGACAACTATATGGGACAATAGTTTCTGGTTATAAGGGACAGCTATACAGGACAATAGTTTCTGGTTATATGGGACAACTATATAGGACAATGGTTTCTGGTTATAAGGGACAACTATATGGGACAATAGTTTCTGGTTATAAGAGACAACTATATAGGACAATAGTTTCTGGTTATAAGGGACAACTATATAGGACAATGGTTTCTGGTTATAAGGGACAACTATATAGGACAATGGTTTCTGGTTATAAGAGACAACTATATGGGACAATAGTTTCTGGTTATAAGAGACAACTATATGGGACAATAGTTTCTGTTATAAGGGACAACTATATAGGACAATAGTTTCTAGTTATAAGGGACAACTATATAGGACAATAGTTTCTGGTTATAAGGGACAACTATATGGGACAATAGTTTCTAGTTATAAGGGACAACTATATAGGACAATAGTTTCTGGTTATAAGGGACAGCTATACAGGACAATAGTTTCTGGTTATATGGGACAACTATATAGGACAATAGTTTCTGGTTATAAGGGACAACTATATAGGACAATAGTTTCTGGTTATAAGGTACAACTATATGGGACAATAGTTTCTGGTTATAAGGGACAACTATATGGGACAATAGTTTCTGGTTATAAGGGACAGCTATACAGGACAATAGTTTCTGGTTATATGGGACAACTATATAGGACAATGGTTTCTGGTTATAAGGGACAACTATATGGGACAATAGTTTCTGTTATAAGGGACAACTATATAGGACAATGGTTTCTGGTTATAAGGGACAACTATATAGGACAATAGTTTCTAGTTATAAGGGACAACTATATAGGACAATAGTTTCTGGTTATAAGGGACAACTATATGGGACAATAGTTTCTAGTTATAAGGGACAACTATATAGGACAATAGTTTCTGGTTATAAGGGACAGCTATACAGGACAATAGTTTCTGGTTATATGGGACAACTATATAGGACAATAGTTTCTGGTTATAAGGGACAACTATATAGGACAATAGTTTCTGGTTATAAGGTACAACTATATGGGACAATAGTTTCTGGTTATAAGGGACAACTATATGGGACAATAGTTTCTGGTTATAAGGGACAACTATATAGGACAATAGTTTCTGGTTATAAGGGACAACTATATGGGACAATAGTTTCTGTTATAAGGGACAACTATATAGGACAATAGTTTCTGGTTATAAGGGACAACTATATGGGACAATAGTTTCTGGTTATAAGGGACAATTATATAGGACAATAGTTTCTGGTTATAAGGGACAACTATATAGGACAATAGTTTCTGGTTATAAGGGACAACTATATGGGACAATAGTTTCTGTTATAAGGGACAACTATATAGGACAATAGTTTCTGGATATAAGGGACAACTATATAGGACAATAGTTTCTGTTATAAGGGACAACTATATAGGACAATAGTTTCTGGATATAAGGGAAAACTGATTGACTAAGCAAGACTTTTATTACATTTAAACATACAGCTGTGTTGTAATGCTGCTTCACCGCCGACATCCTCAGTCGAGGCCTTCCTTCATTGTGTGTTTCAACCCCTTGCTTGATACACTCTCTGGATGAGGGGTCCACAGTGGTGATCAGACACTGTGTGTCAGTGTTAGTTGGTGTGTCTCCAGCCACTGCTCTCGCTCTCTCTCTCTCTCTCTCGTTCAACCTTAATGCCACCTTTATATAAGGCCCACCTGCTTATAAAGGCCAGTAGAAATGTATCCCAATTGTTCTTTATTCATATTTTTTGAACCTGTATATAAAGGCCACCTGCCCAGAAAGGCCACTTTTACTGGTTCCCTTGAGTGGCCTTTATAGACAGGTTTGTCTGTGTATATATATATCTTCAGCCATAACCAACACAATGCTCTTTCTGCTGCTTGTGACGTTCTCTGCACTACTGCATTCCTTTACATTCTGTCAGCTTCACTGCATCTCTCCTTCCATGGAACTGTTAGCTCTATGACTATAATCTTCTTTGTTCCTGGTAATCATAGGCCAATCTAGTCTGAGATTAGTTGGTACAATCTCATGGGTATGTCAACTTTCTGTCTAGTTTCACTGCTAATTTCCAATCACCTGCCTTATTTAAAACCCCTATTCTCTTCATGTCTGTCTTTCCCTGTTTCTCCTTCTCGCACACACTGTATATTATTGTGTTTTTTCCTTTGTTGTTTCCAATTTCTCTTTCTCTTCTGCTAACTTCAGTAATACCAGGTTATAGCGCTACATATATCTTCCTTGTGAAAGAGCCGCTTGACCAGATGTTAAAATGTGGTCAAGAGCTGTACACTTTCCACAAAGGGGGCAGTCTGGTGTTTCCAGGATACTGTATGAAAAGAGACATTCCCCAGGAAAAAATATTTGCAATTTTCATGGTGACACTTGTACCGCAAATATATCTTCTCATAGAAAATTATTTTCAAAATAAGAAAATCTGCTAAAAAATTGGGAAAATGTGATGTTCTGAAATATAGCCAACTCCATTATGACCTGCTGGCAATATAACTATGATACTTATGGTAAAGATGTCACATTGTGACTGTATCTGAAATGTTATGGGTAAGGATTTAGTTTGCTAGCTTATCACTGTTGTTTTAGGAATTTTATTGGTCACATGAAAAAAATGAGTCATTATCCCCCAGGGGACACTACTTTTATTTGGTCGTAATTTAAGGCAAACAAAATCACTGATCTAATGCAACTTATACAATGAATCTACTTTAGCATTAAGGTTATTATAACAAATAAAGCATGAAAAGGCTTGATTATACATTAAAGACTATAAGAATCCATTATGAGTATCCATGTAGGATAGGGAAATCTCACCCTAAGGGTTGAACATTTCAGTCAGAGACGAGGCTTTCCGAATTATTTTTCTTCCATTTTAGTGCCAATATTTGGCTTCAAGTACGATGAACATAGACATTCTACTTTAAAATAAATATGACCATTGGATAGATTGACTGGAGTTTGGTTTATACAAAGTGTATAAACTACAAAACAAAAAATCCAACATTTATCATTTGAAACACACGTCATGTTCTCCCTATGATGACGCCATGTAATTGTCTTTTGATTGTGACGTCACTAAAGGTCACATGGTCATGTGAGATACACGTATCTCACATAGGGAAAACCCTATCTTACATGAGCAGATATGGAAGAAAACACTCTTCAACATGTTTAACTTAAATATTTATTAAAGAAATATGATGGTCATACTGAATGACCTTCAATGTACCCGGTACTGTTATATGGCAATCAGAAATGATTGTATTGAGGATTCCTCATTGTTGAGTAACAACCTACAGAATATATTTTATTATCCCTATCTGCCAAAGAAATGAGTGATGTTCTATCTGTGGAGTCATTCTAAGTGACTGAGTGATCTAAACCCAGGGGTTCAAAATGTCTTGTAATGGAAGGCCTAGTACTTTTGTCTTTATTTTTGGCAGGCAGGTCCCATATTCACTTTTGGAAGTTCCATATCAACAATAAAATGTGAAATAATGTTATTACATAAAATAAACATGATAAAGTACATATGTAACTAATTAAAAACAAGATTGTTATTTATATCTAGAGGTAGAATGATCTGAAAACAACTCCTGTTAAAAAAAATGGCAAGTCCATCAGACTTTTATGGTTTAAATATCAAAGATCCCAATATAAAATCAAAAGGTCCAGGGAATTTTCAAGCCTTGGAAGACCCAACTTATAGATCTCAGTGTCTATCACCCTCGTTTGAATCCCACTTGGGTACAACCTAGTGAGAGAAAGTTTGTCAGTTGTCTTAGCTTAAGGATTGTGGTTTTCTTTAGGTACTCTGGTTTCCTCAATCTTCCTAGATTAACCACCTTATTGTAAGTGAATCTTGACTTAGGGAGTTAAATGCCATTACTTCTCCATGCCTTTCAAAAGTGTAAACCAACCTCTTACTGTCAGAGCGAGTCTGTTTGTTACGATGAATTATGCTTCCTTTCCATAGAAAATCAAATAAATCTGAATAAAAATTTATATTACTCACTTACTTACTGAAAATCTGTATGCGTATCCGTGATTGTCATAAAGTATTTTTGTAGAAAGAAAAATGTTGGTGCTATCGGGATTTTGCATGGCGAAAATGTTGATGTTTACACTGGAAGTTGTGTCTTTGGTGACGTTTTACGTCATATGTGCAACAGAAGTCCGTCATTTGCCTGGTTTTCAACATGTTAAACCCCCATAGCACCAACGTTTTGCTCTGTGCAGAAATATTCAAATATTCTATGCTAATCACAGATGCCCATACAGATTTCTTGTTACAACTAGGTACAATTAAGTGAATAATATCGATTTTTATTTTTATTCAGATTTATTTGGTTTTCTACAGGAATAAAGCATTATTCACTGCCACAAAGAGACCAGCGCTGACAGTAGTGATCATAGTGATAATTTCATTGAATGTCTGACTTTTATAGATAAGCAGTTCAAGCTAATGGCTTTCTTTTTTCTTTTTACTCTGCACACTGTAAAACAACACTAAACTCAAGGTCATTGAATCATAATAACATTTATTTCTTAAACATTGTTTGAAGAATTTATAAAACTTTATACAATTTTCTGCAGGTGATCCTAGAAGGCCCTATCCAACAGATTTTGAAATGAGACATGGGTTTCTGGGTAAAATTGGAGATCAGCCAATTAATCCTCAGTTACTGCAGTCACAGGGGTCATACGGTGAACCTATGACCAGTAACAGAACATCAGCAGCATCATTAGGTAAGTACATCATATATAAAGGCAATCTGTTACAATTATCAGACAGGGATAAGGAAATTCCAATAATGTGTTCAGATGCCTAGTTTGAGATGACATATATCAAGACATTGCCAGCTATAGACAAAGGTGCAGACAACTTGCCTGTGCATTGCGCTGATAGCATTATACAGCAGGAATTTTTACTGTGCCACCCCTACCATGATATGGAACCTCGTTTATTTTTAATTCCCATCGAAAAGAACTATGACTTTCATTTTATAATTCTGAGTGCTTGGCTAAAGAACAGTCACTACTCACTTTCAGTTCTTGGGTCAGACCCGGTTGGGATTCGAACCTACATTCTCCCACTTACAGAGCAAGCACTTTACAATTTAACTAACCCAGTGGTAGTTAATGGTATGGAATTTGATCACCAGGCTATGGTTGGTGGAATGGAGGTTGATCTCCAGGCTTTGGTTTATGGTATGGAAGTTGATCTCCAGTCTTTGGTTAATGGAATGGAGGTTGATCTCCAGTCTTTGGTTGATGGAATGGAGTTTGATCTCCAGGCTTTGTTTGATGGAATGGAGTTTGATCTCCAGGCTTTTTTTGATTGAATGGAGGTTGATCTTCAGTCTTTGTTGATGGAATGGAGTTTGATCTCCAGGCAATGGTTGGTGGAATGGAGGTTGATCTCCAGTCTTTGGTTGATGGAATGGAGTTTGATCTCCAGGCTTTGTTTGATGGAATGGAGTTTGATCTCCAGGCTTTTTTTGATTGAATGGAGGTTGATCTTCAGTCTTTGTTGATGGAATGGAGTTTGATCACCAGGCTATGGTTGGTGGAATGGAGGTTGATCTCCAGGCTTTGGTTTATGGTATGGAAGTTGATCTCCAGTCTTTGGTTAATGGAATGGAGGTTGATCTCCAGTCTTTGGTTGATGGAATGGAGTTTGATGTCAAGGCTTTGTTTGATGGAATGGAGTTTGATCTCCAGGCTTTTTTTGATTGAATGGAGGTTGATCTTCAGTCTTTGTTGATGGAATGGAGTTTGATCTCCAGGCTTTTTTGATGGAATGGAGGTTGATCTCCAGGCTTTTTTTGATGGAATGGAGGTTGATCTCCAGGCTTTGTTGATGGAATGGAGTTTGATCTCCAGGCTTTACTTGATGGAATGGAGTTTGATCTCCAGGCTTTGGTTGATAGAATGGAGTTTGATGTCAAGGCTATGGTTGATGGAATGGAGTTAATGTCAATGCTATGGTTGATGGAATGGAGGTTGATCTCCAGTCTTTGGTTGATGGAATGGAGTTTGATCTCCAGGCTTTGGTTGATAGAATGGAGTTTGATCTCCAGTCTTTGGTTGATGGAATGGAGTTTGATTTCCAGGCTTTGGTTGATGGAATGGAGTTTGATCTTTAGGCTTTGGTTGATAGAATGGAGTTTGATCTTTAGGCTTTGGTTGATGGAATAAAGTTTGATCTCCAGTCTTTGGTTGATGGAATGGAGTTTGATCTCCAGTCTTTGGTTGATGGAATGGAGTTTGATCTCCAGTCTTTGGCTGATGGAATGGAGTTTGATCTCCAGGCTATGGTTGATGGAATGAAGTTTGATCTCCAGTCTTTGGTTGATGGAATGGAGTTTGATCTCCAGGCTATGGTTGATGGAATGGAGTTTGATCTCCAGGCTTTGGTTGATGGAATGAAGTTTGATCTCCAGTCTTTGGTTGATGGAATGGAGTTTGATCTCCAGGCTATGGTTGATGGAATAGAGTTTGATCTTTAGGCTTTGGTTGATGGAATGGAGTTTGATCTCCAGTCTTTGGTTGATGGAATGGAGTTTGATCTCCAGTCTTTGGTTGATGGAATGGAGTTTGATCTCCAGGCTATGGTTGATGGAATGGAGTTTGATCTCCAGTCTTTGGCTGATGGAATGGAGTTTGATCTCCAGGCTTTGTTGATGGAATGAAGTTGATCTCCAGTCTTTTGTTGATGGAATGGAGTTTGATCTCGAGGCTATGGTTGATGGAATGGAGTTTGATCTCCAGGCTATGGTTGATGGAATGGAGTTTGATCTCCAGTCTTTTGTTGATGGAATGGAGTTTGATCTCCAGGCTTTGTTGATGGAATGAAGTTTGATCTCCAGGCTATGGTTGATGAAATGGAGTTTGATGTCAAGGCTTTGGTTGATGGAATGGAGTTTAATCCTTAGGCTTTGGTTGATGGAATGGAGGTTGATCTCCAGGCTTTGTTGATGGAATGGAGTTTGATCTCCAGGCTTTACTTGATGGAATGGAGTTTGATCTCCAGGCTTTGGTTGATAGAATGGAGTTTGATGTCAAGGCTATGGTTGATGGAATGGAGTTTGATCTCCAGGCTATGGTTGATGGAATGGAGTTTGATTTCCAGGCTTTGGTTGATGGAATGGAGTTTGATCTTTAGGCTTTGGTTGATAGAATGGAGTTTGATCTTTAGGCTTTGGTTGATGGAATGAAGTTTGATCTCCAGTCTTTGGTTGATGGAATGGAGTTTGATCTCCAGTCTTTGGTTGATGGAATGGAGTTTGATCTCCAGGCTATGGTTGATGGAATGGAGTTTGATCTCCAGTCTTTGGCTGATGGAATGGAGTTTGATCTCCAGGCTATGGTTGATGGAATGGAGTTTGATCTCCAGGCTTTGGTTGATGGAATGAAGTTTGATCTCCAGTCTTTGGTTGATGGAATGGAGTTTGATCTCCAGGCAATGGTTGATGGAATAGAGTTTGATCTTTAGGCTATGGTTGATGGAATGGAGTTTGATCTCCAAGCTTTGTTGATGGAATGAAGTTGATCTCCAGTCTTTTGTTGATGGAATGGAGTTTGATCTCCAGGCTATGGTTGATGGAATGGAGTTTGATCTCCAGGCTATGGTTGATGGAATGGAGTTTGATCTCCAGTCTTTGGCTGATGGAATGGAGTTTGATCTCCAGGCTATGGTTGATGGAATGGAGTTTGATCTCCAGTCTTTTGTTGATGGAATGGAGTTTGATCTCCAGGCTATGGTTGATGGAATGGAGTTTGATCTCCAGGCTATGGTTGATGGAATGGAGTTTGATCTCCAGTCTTTGGCTGATGGAATGGAGTTTGATCTCCAGGCTTTGTTGATGGAATGAAGTTGATCTCCAGTCTTTTGTTGATGGAATGGAGTTTGATCTCGAGGCTATGGTTGATGGAATGGAGTTTGATCTCCAGGCTATGGTTGATGGAATGGAGTTTGATCTCCAGTCTTTTGTTGATGGAATGGAGTTTGATCTCCAGGCTTTGTTGATGGAATGAAGTTTGATCTCCAGGCTATGGTTGATGAAATGGAGTTTGATGTCAAGGCTTTGGTTGATGGAATGGAGTTTAATCCTTAGGCTTTGGTTGATGGAATGGAGTTTGATCTCCAGGCTTTGGTTGATGGAATGGAGTTAAATCACAAGGGTCTGGATGATCAAAGCTTTGGTAGCTTGTGAAAATTTTAAACGCCACTAAAACAGATTTTCAATAAAAAAATAGAATAAATATAATTTGTTTTTTTGTTAGATGTTGGGGAGGGTGTCTGGCTCTGAAGAGACAGTGCTAGTTTTTCTCCCACTGAAGACAGCGGGGGATCTTGAAGTTCTGTTCTTCTGTCCATCCAGACACTTCGTGTTTGGTGTAATTCTCAAAAGCAAGCACCATTGCACAAAACATTATGCAGAGCATCAACATTGATAGATGTGGATCTCATAAACCCAAGTTTGTTTGGTAATTGTCCTGTGATTTATTGTCCTTTCAAAATCAGTGCAAATCACAAAAAGGCGAGGAATCCTAATTCAATGAATTCGCTTGTCATTCTGAAATTTATTGTTTATTTTAATGAAGGAAATTTCCACAGCTGAATTGTTTCCATGGACTTTGTTTTCAAATAAATAGTATAAGGTACCTCTGAGGTAAGAGTTAGCAGTGTTTATTAACATCATTTTGATTTAAATCATATTAGAATAGAAATTATCAACATCTATCAGTAAATTAACTGATTTCTATCATTGTAGATCATGGAACTTCAGCACATACAGCATCATCATCATCCACATCATCATGGCAACCACCACCAGAGTTACAACATTCATTAAGTACAGGAAGTGGACAGAATTTACTGTCAGATTTAAGGGGACATAATAAAGAGAATGAAGATGTTAATTTTATGTCTAGTGACTCATCTAGTAGTTCTTCTAGCGATGAATAAAGATCATTTTATATGTTTTCTGTATTTTTCTTGTGATGTGAATTCTGGATTATTGAATGTGATCTGCTAGAAAATTATTTAATTAATTAGATATCTTATACGAGATATTACCAAGGTCGCAATTTCTACCAAACATTTAAACACCACCAAAATATATAATACTTGTAACCAGATCATTACAAAAGTAATGTTCAAAATGACATCATCATTTCAAATAAAAGTTTTAAAATGCCAATCACATACTTGCCAACCCTTATGATTTTGGCACGATTTTGAAGATAAAATTCCATCAGTAATAGCCAGTTAAAAGTTACAATTTAAAAAAATCCAAATCTGGTAAATTCTTGAAATTGGAGTTGAAACCATTTTCTTGTAGGTGTATGTAGTGAAGTATCAACTTAATCCAATTGAATTTGAGTGAAGGGCAATGTGTAAATACTGGTAGAGAGTGCAATACAGGGATCCAGTGTTGTACATTTGTTTACAAATAGCTTCTTTATGTCTAAGTCATCAATGTAATGATAATTTTGATATCATTCCTTTACAGGGGAAACGCCAACCCGGCCTACGCATTGATTCATTAAACAAGTTTGCACGCGCAGAAGGGGTGAAAAAAATGGCCAAAACGACATACACGCGAGGCGTGGAAATAATGAAATATTTGTCTTACCGACTGTTATTACTGAAACACATGGCATTTTATTAAAATTTCTGGATAATTGTAATTGATTAAAGGGAGATTTGCTCAAATTTAGTGGCAATTTTACCATTTAAATACCGATTGAATGTGAGACACTGGCCTAAAATCGAAAATTATTTTTTTGAAAAATGTGATCTCTTTCAATCATTTGCTCATGCACCAAAGATGTTTTAATATGAATGGAAAGAACTTTTTCCCGTGTTTATGTTGATGTATAATTCGACTGTTAATTTTCTGGTAAAAAAAACGTACAAGTTTTAAAGTCGAAAAAATCGATGAAAATGTCGGATATGTGATCATGGGTCGGTCCCTTTTCCGGCTCATTTGACCCATAAATAATGCAACGACAGCTTCCTCATGGTACACCATGTGTAAATTTGATAATACAGAGACGCTGTATGGATTTATTTGCTGAAATAAAGTAAGTTTTACCATTTATATAGGGATTTTCTTCACACTTCAAGCCGATTTTGCCGGAATTTTGGGTCTACTTTCAGGCAGCCATCTTAGAAAAGTGCCGTCACCGCCTCAAAGTTATTTTTTGCATTCCCGAACGATCCTTTTGTATTGTGTACATGACAGTCATGGTTTTTACACCATATAACATGCAGGATTGATTTGTGGTACCACTGAATATATGAAGTTTGCATGGATACTAATACACTGGCCTGCATGTACTCAGGACACATTGGCCTGTAGGCTTTGTAGGCCTTCAAATTATTTGGCTGCTAAATAACAATCAACTGTCGTATTTTATTTTATTTTATATTAAATACATGAGGGATGGGTTTACTCAAATATTTACCATTAACATTTGACCAGGATTGTGGATTTCTACATAAAATATTCCTTAGATGAGGGACATCTTTCAACTTAAATTTAGCTCAATTCATGTACATTTTGAATTTCATCACAAGATTGGCACTAGTCTTAATTGTATATTTTTTTCAAATTCTAATGTAATAAAAACCCCGGCTTCCTTACTTTGGTACAAAGCATGAATTCATGGTTTATTATACAGTCCCATTTAATTGTATAATCAAATTTTAACAGAAAAAAATTAATTTGAAATCCTATACAAATTGAAAATTTGCATATAAACTGGACTCATACAGTGTGTATACATCTATGATCTAAGCTACCCTGTAAAATAGAATGACACATGTGGTCCCATTATTGTTATTTTTATTGTTATTAGCTGTGGCATGTGCTACTATTGAATTTTAATAAAATTGTCATGTGCTGATTAAAGTGATTTTGAATTTTTATTAAAATAATGCATTCAAAGTCAGTACATTTGAATTATATTATTTTAGTAGCACATGACAGCTCTATTTTTTTGCTCTGAAACTTTAGAGGAGACAGCATCTTTTTGCTAATGTAATAATTGAAATTGCTAGATAATGAAATGACACTATAATTTATTTTAAACCATAAACAGATAGGTCTAAAATATTGCAAATTGTTCATTATAATCTTGATTCAACACCCACATTAAAGTCACTTTGACAGATTTGTTTAGATGCCAGTTACAGTCACATAGTCATACTATACCTGTCCATCATCTGATGTTGACTTAAAAGCCAGAGTATCTCAAATTTAAGCTAACATGGCCCATCATAAGTTGTCATTTAATTCAGATGATGAACAAGAAAGACCCCCCATACTGATTATTTCAATATGAAAAATGATTTCACTGGACAGAAGTCCTGCAACTAGGGTGCATGATCAGTTGGCACATGCAATGTAAGGCACTTATTCAGCAACAAACACCTTATTTCACTTCTGGTATGTTATATATTCCTTGCTGATTTTGTTTCAGTCCATGGATTTAACAAGTTTCACTGATAACTCATGACTTGTGCATTATTTCATTTATAATTATGGTAAAACCCATTTTTCAGACTGGTAAAATTAGTATTAAAATTAAAACTATATAAAATAAACTAAATTGATGTGGAATTATAATGTTTTTGATGTAAATCTTATTTACACTTTCATTTGTTTAACATTCAACCTCAAATTAACCCTCATAAGTTGAAAATGACCAGGAAAGAATAAAATTTAGGATTGAACACTGAAATTACACATTAAACAACTAAAATATATATGAAATTTTGTGATATAAAATATTGAAGCAATGTCTAAAGATGTTAATCCACAGCTAAGCTCAATCCCAGGTTAATGAATATTGTTTTCACAAGCACTGCCTCAACATAATATAGTTTATGCTTTTCCCCTCATTAAAATGTCAAGTCCATGACTACTTCACATGTACAATTATTTTAAAATTTAAAAAAAATGAGATTTATCTTTGGTTAGTTTTAATGCAGCATTCTAATTATTTAATGTATGCATTTCATTTTCAATTTATATACTTTCTTGCACACCTCCATATTCTGGTGTTGGTTTGAAATAAGTAAAATATTGTGGTAGACTACTCATCTACATGTATATAACACATATGGATTGTAATGGGTAAATCTCTTGCATAATCATGCAGTATTAAAATTCTTCAAATCCTACCCTCCCATAACACACATGTTCTCTCTCTCTCTCTCTCTCTCTCTCTCTCTCTCTCACACACACACACACATTAATGCTGATTATTTGGACCAGCAAGACATATTGCTTTGAGTGGAGGTCAACATCAGAGATCCTACCATTCCTATATTTTCCTACACAGTTAAACCTGTCTATAAAGGCCACCCAAAGGAACCATTAATTTTAAGTGACCTTAATGGACAGGTGCCCTTTGTATACAGGTTCAAATGATATGAATAAAGAACAATTAGAATACAATTAAACTGACCTTTATAGGCAGGTGACCATTATATAGATGTGGCCTTGAGGGCAGGTTGGACTGTATTTCCTATAATTTTTATTACCCTTTTCTTGTATTTTCCTATATTTTTGTTACTGGAATTTAGAATGGGGACATTTCTTGCATTTAGTACATATATGAAACAACATTCACCAGTAAGTTTACATTGCAGCCAGTTGCCAATATTTTATGTTTGTTAGTAAAAGGGTTAACAGAAAATGCTGTAGGAGAGGCCATGGATGTATAATTTTGTGCAAATTATTTAAAAATAATCCTATAACTTTAGTGGAAACTCCTATAATTTTCTATAAAACTCCCATAATACTCCTATAATTTTCTATAAAACCCCTATAATTTTCTATAAAACTCCTATAATTTTAATGCCACATTCCTATTTTTTCTATATTTTGGACCTCAAGATGGTAGGATCCCTGCAACATGTAATGATTAGAAGTCAACATGCTGGGCAGCTGACAGTGCATGTAGGTAGAAAAATCGATAATGCATGCAACAGTCATGACTGTGTGATGAAGCGAAACACGATATTGACGTCACCACGTCAGACGTATACATGTACAATGTATGAGTACATTGAAGGTCACGGCCACAGGGGCCAGTTTCATAATAAAATTTAAAAAATACCGATAAGTATACTCTTTTTATATACTTATCGGTATTTTTAAATTTTATTATGAAACTGGCCCCTGTGGTCACGGCCATATTTGTTTTCATTGACGACAAATGAAGGCTCTTGGTTTTTTGCTTTTTTCGGATATTGACACCGCATGCACCAGGTATAATACTTTGTTAAAATAAATTACAATAATATTGCAATATTATGTCAAAATTTCAAAGAGAAAAGACCATGGTATAAAAAACGTACAAGTTTTAAAAATCGAGTCGAATTTCATGCTGAATAGGCTACAGTGATTTTTTAAAAGAAATCAGGTGCCGTCAGAAAATAGAGTTTCTTTTTGTAAGTATGCATGTCATCCAGGATTTTTTCATACATGCGTAATTTTAAGTTCATAACAAATATGCTGATAATGCGTTTACACCCATAAATGCAAATTTTACCGTTAAAATACGACACTGAATTTAGTGTACACTGAAGCTCGCGGCCATATTTGTTTTTATTGACGACGAATGAAGGATCTTGGTTTTTTGCTTTTTTCAGATATCTACACCTTATGCACCAGGTATAATATTTTAAGAAAATAAATTTCACTGATATTGTAATATTATGTCCAAATTTCAAAGAAAAATACTCATGGTACAAAAAACGTACAAGTTTTAAAAATTGAGTCGTGCTGATTAACAGTGATTTTCAAGAGAAACCAGGTGCCGTCAGAAAATCGCGAATTTTTTGTTTGTATGCATGTCATCTGGGATTTTTTCATACTGCGAAATTTTAGGTTCATGACAAATCTGCTGATAATGCGTTTACACCCATAAATGCAAATTTTAACGTTAAAATACGACACTGAATTTACTGTACACTGAAGCTCGCGGCCATTTTTGTTTTCTTTGACGACGAATGGAGGCTCATGGTTTTTTGCTTTTTTCAGATATCTACACCTTATGCACCAGGTATAATATTTTAAGAAAATAAATTTCACTGATATTGTAATATTGTGTCCAAATTTCAAAGAGAAATATTTATGGTACAAAAAACGTACAAGTTTTAAAAATCGAGTTGAATTTCGTGCTGATTTTCAAGAAAAATCGGGTGCCGTCAGAAAATCGCGATTTTTTTTATAAGTATGATATGTTATCTAAGATTTTATAATACATACGAAATTTTAAGTTTATGATACATGTGCTTATATTGCGTTTTCACCCTAACATGCAAGTTTTACCGTTAAAATACGAAACTGAATGTGACCGATTGTTTTCCGGTTTCGGACACTTGACAAAAAATAATTCCGTTTTTTCGACCGCGGAAGGTTTCAAAAAACAAAACCGAAACACAATTTGCTCTTGGCGTTTCCCCTGTTATACATATTTGACCTACATTCATGACGTCATTATATGATGTCATTTATTCACTCGTGTTACACTTGTGTTTGGGTGTACTGTTCAGATGTATTAACCACATGTAGTCAGTTTAGATTTAAATACACTATTGAACACACGTTCGTGTTATAGTTTATTTTACATGGTGTCAGAATATGGAAGGCATCCCTACCCCCACCATGGACTGGGAGAGCAGCAACCTCCCCGAGGCATGGAAGAAATTTCGACATCATGTCGACCTGATTTTTAATGGACCACTTGAAGACAAGGACGAAAAAGCTAAGTGCTCATATCTATTACTTTGGATCGGGGATAAAGGCCGAGATGTATTTAATACATGGACTGGCATTTCTGAAGAGGACTCTAAAAAACTCAAAACATATTATGACCGTTTTCAGGCATATGTACAACCAAAATTGAACCCCGTTTTTGCCAGGTATAAATTTAATCATGAAATTCAGGGGAGCAGTACATTCGACCAATTTGTCACTAAGTTGAAACTTCTTGCAGCAGATTGCTCATACAAGGATACAGACGATATGATACACGGGGGTAATCCTGATACACCGTATTTCATTTACGTCGGAGTATTCCGTCAGTTTTCATTTACGTCCGAGTAAAATGATACATTTTTGGTCGTTACGATTTACGTTAAAGAGCAAAGAACACGGTTTTTTCATATAACTCCACAAAAACGAAACTTTAAAAGAAAGCAAAAGTTCATTCGCATTATATTTGATGGTACTTAACTGCCTCATATAAAATCTTGCAAGAAATAGTCATATTTTCCACGTTCCTGTAACATTTCCATTTTTGGCCGGTCCCTTTGTTTAGCAGTTGATTTTAATAAAACGGGTTTGGATTCAAATGATGTTTCTACTCAAAATTATCAAGAAATGTCTATATTTTCATAAACATGTGAAGACAGAAGCTTTTCTCTGCTTTTAAGCGAAATTTAATGTTTCGTTTAAGCTGAGTAGCATAAATGTTACGCTTTCCGACCAGCTGTGTTATGCTTTACGTGAAGACATGTTACGCTTTCCGTTTAATATGATTCGCAATTGACAGAACACACTCTTCATTATAACTTTAGAACAAACGTCTTTGTCGATTAAATCTTCACTGGTTGTTTCAGAAGTGATTCAGAAAGCATTGCAGAACATGATTTTATTTTTGAAAGAAAACATGCAGAACCATACAGTTCGTAACTTGAACCAATAAAGAAACAAAAACAACAACATACAATGCACATGCCTTTCTCCGAAAAGGAAACACTTGCGAAAGGGTAAGCCGACTTATAGATAGTTATACTAATTACACAAATAAAACTACAGTCAACCCTGCTGATAAAGGCAACTCAAGGGAACACGTATAAGTGGGCTTATGGGTAGGTTGCCCTTATACAAGTTTCGAATGATATGAATAAAGAGCAATTGAGATACATTTGTATTAACTTTTAAAAGCAAGTGGCCTTCATATAAAGGTAGTCTGTAAGGCAAGTTAGTGTTCGTGTCAAATACCATTTCGAAAAGGAAAAATGTAGTTTATATAAATGGTTTCACCTGGTCCACGGGCTCAGTTGAGTTATTGCAATCTATCACCGTCCGTCGTGTGTCGTGCGTCTGTCGTAAACTTTACATTTTGATTATCTCTTCTAAAACTATTTGAAACTTTGTGATTATCATGCCTTGGTAACAGGCATTTACAATTTTGTTCGGGATTTGGCCACGTCTAAGAAGATGGCTGCTGTTACTACATATAGCAAAAAAGACAAAAAATCTTTTTCTCTGAAACCAAAACGTGCAAGCAAATTTCGATTTGATATTTGGATTCAGGATAACTGGGAATATGAAAATTGTGTTTTTCATGAAAACTGGACGAAAATAGGTAACGTGTGTTTTGCTTAAAGTTCATAATTTTTAAAACTCAACAAAGGTTTACTGTATGGAGAATTCACTGTTGATCTTGTCTTGCTATTTTCTTCGAATTCATGTCAGATCAAAGCTGCAGGCCATGTCCAAGATTGTGACCTTTGATTCAAATTGTTAATTTTTTTTAAACATTTCTGGTGATAACGCATGGGATTTTCAGTTTATTGTAGGTATTTACATGACGATCATTTTTATACATAGATGTAGATCAAGGTCATGGGTTCAAAAGTCAAATTCAAACATGCACTGACTATTAACTTGTTGTATAGGCATGTATGTTAGAATATTGTAGGTATTGACATGCTGATCATATACATCAAGGTCTTCAGTTCAGGGTCAAAGGTTACAGATATAGGAAGAATAAAGAGGGTTAGGGTCTAGGTTACAGATATAAAAAAAATACTTAAATGGATACAATTGTTATAACTTAACTAATCTATATAAACAGATAATGGCATAACTTCCTACATTTTATTTCAACCAACCTGTAATTGTGTTGGGACGGTCATTGATCCATTGTATATAATCAGGTGAGCGTTAAGGTACATCTAGCTATTGTTTTAATGTTTAACTTTTTGATCTAGGAATATATTTGAGTTGGGTAATGGTGTTTTACGCCCCAGTCAAGATTCTTCCACAGATATCGAGACGGTCAATTCATAGATGGTGAATGAAACAAGTGTACCCAGAGAATCCTTCGGCAAGGAAACTGTCAAACTTTCTAAAACTGTCCCGAGTGAGACTCGCACCAAGGCGATGAGAGGCACTATGATCCATAAGCCCACCCTTTAGACCACTCGGCCACTCGTAAAATACAATTTCACTTGACTGGGGCGTAAAAACAATTACCCAACTCAACTACATTCCTATATGAAAAAGGTAAAATAAAAAAAAAATAAAAAGAACTACATTTGATCTTTTTCAAGGCCCGGTCACACAGCGCTTTACGGCTTATCACGGCCATAACCCGTCAAAAAGTGGTCTCCCGTTAGGCAGACGATGTTGTTCGCCTTGATGTGGAGTTTAAGACGAGCTCCAGTCGATTTATAGACGTGACAGGAGGCGGCGAAAAATCCGAACGGCGTCGGACGCGGCAAAAAGTTTTGAACTGCTCAAAACTTTAGTCCGCGAACAACCACGGGTGACACGTGGTAAAGACGTAAAACATACGGGAAACGCAGGTGATAATCAGCGTTCCGGCAGTGATTAAAACTTGGTAAGACACGAAAGCTTAACGGTCTATCACGGGCAAAGCGCGGTTATCGAACGTATGTTTCACGTTGGTATAGCGAGTGATTAGCGGCTTATCACTACGAAATGGATTTTTCCGCGTACAAAGCACTACCTTAACCCGTTAAACGATGTCTCAAACGACTGATCGGATATCACTGCCTTTATGGGAATGCCTTCTGCGATGTACGATGCAATTGTGCAGAGACTAACACCAGCACTTACAACGAAACTACCAACTTGAGAGCACTGTTACGCCACATAGCGGTGTTGCCGCATAAACGCGCCCGACACGTCTATGCGGGGAATTTCAACGCATAAAGAGGTTGGCCACGTTTATGCGGGGGCGTTCAAGGCATAAAGATGTGTTGCCTATATGCGGCGCACGGCTGCCTTTTTGATGCATAAAGAGGACTTAATTTAACGACTCAGTATGAATTTTAAAAAAGCTTAAAAGAACGGTGGTGGAGACATTTTTGGTGACGACGACGACGGTGACAATTGAGAATTTATTTTTTTTGTTGATACTGGTAATAGTAATTGTAAGGAGGAGGCGGAGGATGGGGACGGTATGAGCCCAGTGACGATGTAACGTTGATGGTCGTTAAATGTGATTTTTGCAGAATTTCGATTTTTTTTAATAATAATAATAAAATTATATAATGATGACAACGATGATCATCACGATGATAGTGATGGTGGTGGTGTTTTATTGAATGTGGTAATAATGATGGAAATGTAGGTGATGATAGTAAATGTTTTCTTTATGCGGCGGAATGTAGCCTTTCTGACGCATAAAAGTGTCAATTCTATGCGTTGAAATTCCCCGCATAGACGTGTTGGAACACGTTTATGCGACAACACCGCTATGTGGCGTAACAGAGCACCCCTTGAACAAGGCCTGAAGGTTTGCTATCGCCCTGGGGCATCTTGCATCTGGCTCCAAGTACCGTGAGATGCAATATGCCTGATAGGTCCCCCACAACACCATAAGTCTAGTGGTGCGTGAAGTCTGTGAGGCAATCGTCCACAAAAATGCTCATAAGATGCTCTCCCCGCCAGACACTGAGGTCCAGTGGCGCCAGGAAGCTGATGATTGGTACCCCAGGTAGAATTTTCTACATGTCATTGGGATTATAGATGGGAAGCATATTGCGTTTAAAGCTCTTGCCAACGCTGGTCCGACTTCTTCAACTATAAAGGTCTCTTCACTGTTATCCTCCTGGCATTTCTGTCTCCAGACTGTTCTGTGGATAGACGAAAGCGGCAAGGGCTGATGCCCACGTCTACAATGAAAGTTAGTTCAAGGAGGGTCTACAGAACAATGACATCGCCGGGTTTCAACAGCCAGATCCTCTGCCAGGTGACACACAGGATATACCCTACTTCCTGGTAGGTGACGTTGCCTTCGGGCTCAAGACCTACATGATGAAACCCTACGCTAACATGGACGTGCACAGTCAAATGGGTCTGGGGGTCGTGGGGAGCCTAATTCTCAGCTAGGGCCTTGGCCTTGGTATTCCACGGCCTCTTCTTGTCAACGTAACCCTTCTTCCTTAGCATGATGAACTAGAAAATTGCGTGGAGATGTGGACTGCAGAAGATCTGGATCGGCAATTGTAAAGACCAGCCGTGCGCGGGGCCCTTTTATGTGCGTCGCAAGCCAAGCTTCCGACGACGCCGAGCCGCTGTTACCCGTGATTGGGCAGTGCTATGGCAGTGGAATGCCCGTTTTACGTCCGCGCTCAACTCTTGATCGGCAGTGCTACAGACGCGATGCCTTGGTTACTTGCCCCGAATTCGAACACGTTCAAAATCATTTTAGCCTTATACGTGGCTAGACGTTGTAAGCCGTGCTTAGGTGCTTCAGTAGTGTAAGAGCCGCCGACGGCAACCCCGTACAAAGCACGACCAAGTCAAATTTGAACAAAAATTACCACTTACGACTACGTCTACCAGATAATCTTAAATTTTAGTACGTGATTTAGACGTGGAGTATAGTTTATGTAATTGGCTTAACTATCTATAAGTCGGTTTACACTTTCGCAAGTGTTTCCTTTTGGGAGAATAGCATGTACATTGTATGTTGTTTTTTCTTTATTGGTTCAAGTTACGAACTGTATGGTTCTGTTTTCTTTCAGAAATAAAATCATGTCCTGCAATGCTATCTGAATCACTTCTGAAACAACCAGTGAAGATTTAATCGACAAAGACGTTTGTTCTAAAGTTATAATGAAGCGTGTGGTCTGTCAATTGCGAATCATATAAAACGGAAAGCGTAACATGTCTTCACGTAAAGCATAACACAGCTGGTCGGAAAGCGTAACATTTATGCTACTCAGCTTAAACGAAACATTAAATTTCGCTTAAAAGCAGAGTAAAGCTTCTGTCTTCACAAGTTTATGAAAATATAGACATTTCTTGATACTTTTGAGTAGAAACATCATTTGAATCCAAACCCGTTTTATTAAAATCAACTGCTAAACAAAGGGACCGGCCAAAAATGGAAATGTTACAGGAACGTGGAAAATATGACTATTTCTTGCAAGATTTTATATGAGGCAGTTAAGTACCATCAAATATAATGCGAATGAACTTTTGCTTTCTTTTAAAGTTTCGTTTTTGTGAAGTTATATGAAAAACCGTGTTCTTTGCTCTTTAACGTAAAGCGTAACGACCAAAAATGTATCATTTTACTCGGACGTAAATGAAAACCGACGGAATACTCCGACGTAAATGAAATACGGTGTATCAGGATTACCCCCGTGTGATAAGGGATCGTATAGTTTTTGGAATCACGTCAACGAAAATTCGTGAAAAACTTATAAACGAAGGCGAGAAATTGACACTCGAACGTGCAATACTCATAGGACAAAATTATGAATATTCACAACAACAATTGTCAACGATGAACAACCAGGAGGTACATTTTGTGGAGTCAAAAACATTTAGTCACGGTTCAAGGAAACATGGCCGAAAATTTGGATCATATAGACAAACACAAGGACGCGACGGTAAACAACATGGACAAAATTACAGTGTGAATAATTGTGGGAACTGTGGACGTAAACATTCAAAACAGGAAGCATGCCCGGCGAAAGGGAAAACATGCAACAATTGTCATAAACTAAATCATTTCGCAAATGTGTGTAGATCATCTGTCAATGAAATTACAACACATGCAGCCGAAGATGACAGCAGTGAGAATGACGAATTTTACGTTTGCACCGTTGATTCAAGTGATGATAAGCTCAGTGACAATCAAGCATTTGTAACTTTATCTATTGGTTCAAATGAGGACCCTGTCCAATTTAAACTTGATACAGGTTCACAATGTAATGTAATTCCCTATAGTGTATATTGTAAGCTCAGTTGCCAGGCCCAATCCCTAGATAAATCTTCTAAACGTCTAACCGCGTACAACGGGGACGCGCTTAAAACGTTAGGTCAATTTCGTGTCCGAGTTAAATATCAAGACCGTGAGCGACACATCGAATTTTTTGTCGTCGATACAAAGTCCGCGCCTATTTTAGGTTTACAATCATGCCTTGATTTTAAACTCATAGAGCTTGTGTTCTCTTTAGACGATGATGCCACATTCTTCGATAAGAATCGCGTTTTGACGGAATTCGGCGACGTATTTCGAGGAGTTGGTCTCTTTGAAGGCGAGTGTACGATACACCTCGACCCTAGTGCACAACCTGTAGTTCACGCACCGCGCCGAGTCCCGTTCGCGCTTCGCGACAGATTGAAAGGTGAGCTAGATCGCATGGAGAACGCGAATATCATCACAACAGTAAACACACCGACAGATTGGGTAAATTCGATCGTTGTTGTCGAGAAGTCGTCAGGCAATTTGCGCATATGCCTTGACCCGCGAGATCTTAATCAAGCCATTCAGAGGCCACATTACCCAATGCGAACACTGGACGACGTACTACCTTTGCTATCAGGAGCGCGCTATTTCACAAAACTAGATGCGCGTTCAGGGTACTGGACCATTAAACTTTCGGAGCAATCCTCATATTTAACCATCTTTAATACACCATACGGTCGTTACCGATTCCTGCGCTTGCCATTTGGATTAAAGTCTAGTCAGGACGAATTTCAGCGAATGATTGATCAGGCCTACAACGGTATAGACGGAGTAGTGGCGATCGTAGACGACTTGTTAGTATATGGTTCAACGCGCGAAGAACACGACCGGAACCTCCGCCGGGTTCTTGAACGTTCACGCGAAGTGGGCATCAAACTCAATGATGACAAACTGGTAGTAGGTACACCGGAAGTACAATATTTCGGACATATACTGTCTGTCGATGGTTTAAAACCTGATCCCGCGAAGGTTGCCGCTATTCGTGACATGGAAGCACCTCGTAATCGTACTGAGCTCGAAACAGTAATGGGAATGATCAATTATTTATCCAAATTTGCACCAAACTTGTCAGAAATTACCAGCCCCTTACGCAAGCTATTGTCAGATAGCGTAGAATTCTCATGGGACCGACCCCAGATAGAAGCTTTTCAGAAAGTTAAGGATGTCCTCACCCAGTCCCCAGGTCCGGTCCTGTGCTATTATGACCCTACTGAGGAATTAGTTCTACAAGTTGATGCGTCCAAGTATGGGCTGGGGGCTGCTTTGTTCCAAAACAGTAAACCTGTCGCATTTGCATCCAAGTCACTTACAAGTTCAGAGGTCAACTATGCCCAAATAGAAAAAGAGATGCTTGCGTTTCTGTTCGGGTGTAAGCGCTTTCATCAGTATGTTTACGGTCACAAGGTCAAAGTTGAGACTGATCACAAGTCCCTTGTACCTATTATGAAGAAGCCACTTGTCTCAGCACCTGCTCGCTTACAGCGCATACTCCTTCAGTTGCAAAAGTATGACTTAGAGCTTTTCCACAAATCAGGTAAATCTATACCCGTTGCAGATGCACTGTCAAGAAAGTTCTTAACGGACACTTATCCAGAATTGTCTAAAGATTTTGATGTGCAAGTTCATAGTATATTGCAGAACCTGCCAATAAGTGACGAGAAACTTAGCCAAGTTGCTCAAGCAACCGCATTGGACACACAATTTGTTTCATTGAAACAAGTTATTTTATCTGGGTGGCCCAACAGTCAACAAGACTGTCCTAGCCTGGTAAAGGAATTTTTAACCACCGTGATGAATTGACAGTTGCAGATGGCCTCATCCTTAAGGGAAATAAGTTGTTAATTCCAAAAAGCCTTAGAAATGAGATGTTGTCTAGTATTCATGTTGGTCATATGGGCGTGGATAAGTGTACAAAGCGTGCACGAGATGTTATGTTTTGGCCCAAGATGTCCGAGGATATCAAGAACTTTGTACTTAACTGTAATATCTGCCTTGAAAGAAGGTACGAAAACCCAAAGGAACCACTACATCCCCATAACTTGCCAGACAGACCATGGCAAGTTGTTGGCTCTGACTTATTTCATTTTGATGGTAAAGACTACGTAGTAGTGGTAGATTACTATAGCCGCTTTTTCGAAGTAGAATGCCTGGCTAACACTAAGTCTAGTACAGTGGTGCACAAGTTGAAGAATATTTTCACAGCCCACGGCATACCAAACAAACTAATCTCAGATAATGGACCACAGTATGCCGCTGATGAGTTCAAAAGGTTTGCAAACCAATGGAACTTTGTTCATTCAACATCCAGTCCATTACATCCCCAGTCAAACGGTCTGGCTGAGAAAAGTGTTCAGACCATTAAACACATCTTGTCCAAGGCTAAAGCAGATAAGAAGGATCCTTATCTTGGGATTCTCGAGTACTTAAATACTCCCATCGAGGCAGACTTATCGCCTGCGCAGTTGCTTATGGGACGACGTCTTAGATCTATTCTTCCCGCGACCGATGAACAACTCAATCCGTCAAATGTTGACCACCGTATGTTTCGCACTCAACGAGCTATTAATCGCAATAACCAACCCAAGTATTACAACCGTATAGCTCGACACTTAGAACCACTCGCAGTCGGCGAAACTATTCGTCTTAAACGCGACAGTCTATGGAAGCCCGCTGTTGTCATTAAGCAACACGACGATAGGTCTTATGTCGTCAGAACACCCGAAGGACAGGTGTATAGGCGCAATAGACGACAGCTGCTCAAGTCGCGCGAACAAAATAATGTTCCCAACTTCGAGCCGGAGGCGATATTAAAGTCCGCTCAACCACAGCCGGTCACACAACCTGTTTTCGCCGATCATAATACAGATGAGGCGTGTTCGAGCCCGAAACCTCCACCCGAACCGGTCCCACAACCTACCACTGGCAACTACATCACTAGATCTGGTAGAGTGGTTAAGCCTAAAATTATACCATCAATGTAAAGTTCATTTATGTTTTATATCAGCATTCATTTGTTTTTATTTCAGATATGGACATTTTAAATTTTTGTAGAGACTTATAATTTTTTAAAAAGAAGAGAGATGTAATGATAATTTTGATATCATCCCTTTATACATATTTGACCTACATTCATGACGTCATTATATGATGTCATTTATTCACTCGTGTTACACTTGTGTTTGGGTGTACTGTTCAGATGTATTAACCACATGTAGTCAGTTTAGATTTAAAAACACTATTGAACACACGTTCGTGTTATAGTTTATTTTACAATCAAGGTGATGATTATCAAGATCTTCAGCCTGCCTAGAAAAGTGAGGAAGAAACAATGGGATAAAAAAAAAACTCACACAAGTGTTCTACAGCATTTCCATGTTTTGTTAGATCAAATACGAGAATAAATCCTTACAATTGATTTTGTAAAAACTTATTATCAAAATTTACCCAAACTTACTCCTGGTCTCAATAAAGGGTATTCAAGTAGGCAATCAAGAGTATTTTTCTCATATTGTCCAATAAGATTTGAGGTCGCTTGCACCAATTATAAAAGAGGATATTAAACAAAAAGTATGAATATGAACCTTATTTTGTTGAGTGAAGTGAGAATATAAATGAATAGCAAAAACCTATAAATGACAAAAATTACAAATTTAAATACATTAAAATACATGTACAGTAAAACATGAATACAACCAACACGCTTAAAACATGAATACAACCAACACGCTTAAAACATGAATACAACCAACACGCTTAAAACGAACAAAACACGAATATAACCAACACGCTTAAAACAAATAAAACACGAATATAACCAACACGCTTAAAACGAATAAAACACGAATACAACCAACACGCTTAAAACGAATAAAACATGAATACAACCAACACGCTTAAAACGAATAAAACACGAATATAACCAACACGCTTAAAACAAATAAAACACGAATATAACCAACACGCTTAAAACAAATAAAACACGAATATAACCAACACGCTTAAAACAAATAAAACACGAATATAACCAACACGCTTAAAACAAATAAAACACGAATATAACCAACACGCTTAAAACGAACAAAACACGAATATAACCAACATGCTTAAAACAAATAAAACACGAATATAACCAACACGCTTAAAACGAACAAAACACGAATATAACCAACACGCTTAAAACAAATAAAACACGAATATAACCAACACGCTTAAAACGAACAAAACACGAATATAACCAACATGCTTAAAACAAATAAAACACGAATATAACCAACACGCTTAAAACGAACAAAACACGAATATAACCAACATGCTTAAAACGAACAAAGAACAAAGTCAATTATTTTGACCAACCGTTTCTCTATATAAGTCTATATATAACAATATAACGAAGTTGCTATATAACAAAGTTAAAAATAGAGTCCCTAGGGCTTCCTTATAAATGTTACTATAAATAGCAGAAAACCTATAAATGACTACTATAGCCTTATTAAGTTCCAATTCCATTAGAATTTTAAACAGAAAATAGAACTCTGGATATGAAATGTATTTCACGTGCTTTTACATAAAAATTTTAGTTTGCAAAATATAGTGTATCAAACATGGCCACTGTTACTATAAATAGCCAATGTACCAATCTAACTAGAACTTTAATCATAGAAAATAGAAATTCAGTTATAAAAAATCCAGGTTTTTTTGCCGTTAAATTTTTAGTTTGTATAATATTTTCGCAATATTATTTTTAACCTAAATCTTTCAAAATTTTTGAAAGAAAATTAAAATAAATATTTTTACCTTGAAAGAGCTTTGGGTGTTGAAGATTAAAATTGTTTCCGAAAAAATGGCAAGCAACAAATGACAAACCAAGCAAACAAGAAGAGACAAAAATTGCAAATGAATGTGTGGAACATCGATTATAGAATTTCTGATTTGTCCATAGCAAATGTCTATTGGTGTGGTGTTAGATATATTCAATACCCTAGCCACCTTATTTCTTTATAACCAGTAATCCACGAAACATATTTCACTTTGTATGGAATTCTCTGATGTTCACCATTGTGGGTGAACACCTTGTTACATAAAACTGTATTTCCATAAATATAACATTTTTCATGCACACTTCATTTGTGGATATACAGTAGTATTATACCAGTGTTAATTACAGCACTAGAGAATTTTTGATAAAAGTGGAACCTGCCTTAAAGGCCACCTCTAAGATTTTATCCCAATCACTCTTTATTCCTGTTATTTGAACCTGCTTATAATGGCCACCTGCTCATAAAGACTACTTCTACAAGTTCCCTCTGGTAGCCTTTATAGATAGGTTTGACTGTAGATGATTTAGTTTGTTTATATGTGGTTTCTGGTTCAAGCAAAAACGAATATACCAATCCATGTTTAAATCACTATCCACAAGCAGTGTAAAAACAAATATACCAATCCATGTCCAAACCACAATCCAAAAGCAAAGTAAAAACAAACATACCAATCCATGTCCAAACCACAATCCAAAAGCAAAGTAAAAACGAATTTACCAATCCATGTCCAAATCACAATCCAAAAGCAAGTAACAACGAATATACCAATCCATGTCCAAATCACAATCCAAAAGCAAGTAACAACGAATATACCAATCCATGTCCAAATCACAATCCAAAAGCAAGTAACAACGAATATACCAATCCATGTCCAAATCACAATCCAAAAGCAAGTAACAACGAATATACCAATCCATGTCCAAATCACAATCCAAAAGCAAGTAACAACGAATATACCAATCTATGTCCAAATCACAATCCAAAAGCAAGTAACAATGAATACCGGTATACTAATCCATATCCAAATCATAATCCATAAGCAAAGTTAAAACTTTGAAACTGACAAATTAAGATAAAACTGTGAACTTCCACCAGGTGAGTGATAACAGGTGCTCTGGAAAGATGTCTAGCTAGCTAACACCCGCTACTGTAAAATTAAAATCAGAGCAGGGTCATGTCTAGCTAGCTAACACCCGCTACTGTGAAATTAAAATCAGAGCAGGTTCATGTCTAGCTAGCTAACACCCGCTACTGTGGAATTAAAATCAAACAAAAGCTCATGTCTACCTAGCTATACCCGCTACTGTGAAACTAAAATCAGACACAGGCTCATGGCTAGCTAGCTCGCACCCGCTACTGTGAAATTAAAATCAGACAAGGGTTCATGTCTAGCTAGCTACACCCACTACTGTGAAATTAAAATCAGAGCAGGGTCATGTCTAGCTAGCTAACACCCGCTACTGTGAAATTAAAATCGAACAAAAGCTTATGTCTACCTAGCTATACCCGCTACTGTGAAATTAAAATCAGACACAGGCTCATGTCTAGCTAGCTAACACCCGCTACTGTGAATTTAAAATCAGACACATGCCCATGTCTACCTAGCTAACACCCGCTACTGTGAAATTAAAATTAGACACAGGCTCATGTCTAGCTAGCTAACACCCGCTACTGTGAATTTAAAATCAAACAGGCTCATGTCTAGCTAGCTACACCCGCTACTGTGAAATTGAAATCAGACACAGGCTCATGTCTAGCGAGCTACACTCGCTACTGTGAAATTAAAATTAGAGCAGGGTCGTGTCTAGCTAGCTACACCTACTACTGTGAAATTAAAATTAGAGCAGGGTCGTGTCTAGCTAGCTAACACCGCTACTGTGAAATTAAAATCAGAGCAGGGTCGTGTCTAGCTAGCTACACCCACTACTGTGAAATTAAAATCAGAGCAGGGTCGTGTCTAGCTAGCTACACCTACTACTGTGAAATTAAAATTAGAGCAGGGTCATGTCTAGCTAACTACACCCGCTACTGTGAAGTTAAAATCAGAGCAGGGTCATGTCTAGCTAGCTAACACCCGCTACTGTGAAATTAAAATCAAACAAAAGCTCATGTCTACCTAGCTATACCCGCTACTGTGAAACTAAAATCAGACACAGGCTCATGGCTAGCTAGCTAACACCCGCTACTGTGAAATTAAAATCAGACACGGGTTCATGTCTAGCTAGCTACACCCACTACTGTGAAATTAAAATCAGAGCAGGGTCATGTCTAGCTAGCTAACACCCGCTACTGTGAAATTAAAATTAGACACAGGCTCATGTCTAGCTAGCTAACACCCGCTACTGTGAATTTAAAATCAAACAGGCTTATGTCTAGCTAGCTACACCCGCTACTGTGAAATTGAAATCAGACACAGGCTCATGTCTAGCGAGCTACACTCGCTACTGTGAAACTAAAATCAGACACAAGCTCATGGCTAGCTAGCTACACCCGCTACTGTGAAATTAAAATCAGACACAGGCTCATGTCTAAACCAAAATCCCAAAAGCAAAACCAAATACTTTCACCAGGGAATTGAGCCTGGGTATTCCGAAAAATATTAGCCACGTTTAAAATAATATTTAGAATAAAACTAACATGGAACTATTGATCGGACGTCAAATATATTTTTAGACCCAGACATAATACTTATCAACAATATTGTGATGATGACCGTAAATCTCGAGGGTCTTGATATTATCTTGTAATATCCATGAGTTAACACTTTGTTTCCAAGTCGATTGCTTACTTTTATAGTGTTCATAGCAGGAATAAGCTCTTCTTCAGCGTATTAACTCGTACATGTAACTGTTTGAAACAAATGCACCATCAGCAGGAAAAGCAGGTACATTGCCGTATAGAAAAAATGTGCCAATAAGGTCTAAAATGTGCACAGTGTCTCTACCAGTGTTATCTACGGTGTCTCTACCAGTGTTATCTACGGTGTCTCTACCAGTGTTGTCTACGTGTCTCTACCAGTGTTATCTATGGTGTCTCTACCAGTGTTGTCTATGGTGTCTCTACCAGTGTTGTCTACGGTGTCTCTACCAGTGTTGTCTACAGTGTCTCTACCAGTGTTGTCTACAGTGTCTCTACCAGTGTTGTCTGCGGTGTCTCTACCAGTGTTATCTACAGTGTCTCTACCAGTGTTGTCTATAGTGTTGTGTACAGTGTCTCTACCAGTATTGTCTACAGTGCCTCTACCAGTGTTGTCTAGGGTGTCTCCCAGTGTTGTCTACATTGTCTCTACCATTGTTGTCTACAGTGTCTCAACCAGTGTTGTCTTCGGTGTCTCTACCAGTGTTGTGTACATTGTCTCTACCATTGTTGTCTACAGTGTCTCAACCAGTGTTGTCTACGGTGTCTCTACCAGTGTTGTGTACAGTGTCTCTACCAGTGTTGTGTACATTGTCTCTACCAGTGTTGTGTACATTGTCTCTACCATTGTTGTCTACAGTGTCTCAACCAGTGTTGTCTACGGTGTCTCTACCAGTGTTGTGTACAGTGTCTCTACCAGTGTTGTGTACAGTGTCTCTACCAGTGTTGTGTACATTGTCTCTACCAGTGTTGTGTACATTGTCTCTACCATTGTTGTCTACAGTGTCTCAACCAGTGTTATCTGCAGTGTCTCTACCAGTGTTGTGTACATTGTCTCTACCAGTGTTGTGTACATTGTCTCTACCATTGTTGTCTACGGTGTCTCTACCAGTGTTGTGTACAGTGTCTCTACCAGTGTTGTCTACAGTGTCTCTACCAGTGTTATCTGCAGTGTCTCTACCAGTGTTGTCTACAGTGTCTCTACCAGTGTTCTCCCAAAATCTGTAAAGGTACACTCATTATTAATTACATGTACATAAAGACGGATTCAAATCACTTGTGATGTGATGGCTCACCTGAGTAAAAGGCATAAGACACTGTAACACTATAAACATTTTGTAAAGCCATGTATAGTGGAATATTGGCGGTATTGATAAAACGATCATTTTGATATAAAGGTGAAGGTCATGCGTTCACAGGTCAAGGTCGCAGATTCATAAGAATAATGAAAGTGTCAAAATGTCTTGAAAACTATAAACTTAATGTAAATGCATGTTGCGTAATGATATAATGATCATCTTCATATGTAAATAAAGGTCATGTGTTCAAGGGACAAAATCATAAATGCAAAAAAGATCCTGAAATGACTAAAAAGCTATAACATATATGACATTTTTGTATTTGCATGTATATTGGAACACTGTAGGTAATGACATAACAATCGATTTGGTATATAGATGAAGGTCAAAGTCCCAGATGCATAAGAATATCGAAAATGTCCAAGTTTTTTGTCCTTTGTTCTGTTTTTTTATATTTTAACTGTTTATAAATATTTCACGGGATCAGGACAATTCGTACCCAAGACGTTTCGTACCCTGGACATTTCGTACCTATTTGGACAATTCGTACCCAAATGTCGGGTCGGTTCGCAGCTGGTTCGTACCCAAACAAAAGGACGTTTCGTACCCATTTGGACAATTTGAAGTTTACTCAACGCCGTATAACCAAAGACATATATAACGGTTATATATGTGTCTCTGGTATAACAATGCAAATTTAGATAAAGTATAAAGACCATTTAAAAAAAAGGACACAATAAAAAAAATAGGGTAAAATAGAAAAACAACACGATAAATTTCGGAAAATGAAGATAAAAAGAAATATCTTTTAAGAGATTTATAACAAATTTAATAATAAGAAGAAAAATACAGTTGTGCAGAAGCATGAATACGAACTGTGCAAAATGATGTACGGGGAACCTTCAATGGGTACGAAACATCATGTTTACTAATGTGATTTTCATTGGGTACGAATATTGAATTCTTATTGAGTACGAAACGTCCTGGGTACGAATTGGATTCTTATTGGGTACGAAACGTCCTGTATTCATATTTCACACATTTACTTTAGCTAGACCTAAGCTACTTTATACGTGGCATTCTTAGGATAAGTAATAATTAATTTCCAAATTTCCTTTAGTTTTGGTACTAACTGCTGAAAACTTTGATATTCTCTGTAATTATATAATAGTTGATCGAACCACTTCATGAGATATGGGGATACAAGTATATAGTGAGCGTACATGGGGCTCTTGTGTAAAAAATAAACTCTTGACAGATAAATTACTTCAGTATGCTCGGATCAAAGGTAACAGATTTGTTTAATTTTTACTTTTACAAAATCGTCCTAGTAAATGTCCTTACGGAATTGTTTTTTTTCCTAAAACGTGTTGAAAACAAGTATTTTGGTAATTCACATGTATATTAATGACCATTGGCGCGTTTCACGAAGCATAATTAGGAAAAAAGTTCTTTCCTAAGTATGACTTAGGAACAAAATTTTTCCTTAGTCCGTTTCACGAAACCGTCCTAAATGTAGGAATGTCCCTAACTCTTTCATAAACATAGGACAGGTAGATAGTTGACTTAGGACACAAATTGACTGCCCATATTTATATGTTATGACGACGACATGTTCGACGAAAGCGTGATTTTTGGGACAAAAGCAACTCATTTAAAAATTTTGTTGCCGTAATATTATACCGTTATTAAACACAAATGTAAGGAGCCAGTAAATACTCACCCAAACGAAATACACGTATGTCAGTAAGGCACGCTTTGTTCGTTATCACGGGTTATATAAATACGCATTTTAGATGGGGTTTATATCGCAACAGTTTATTCTCCATTATAAAAATTCAGATTTTGAAAGAGACCGAGAATTCATTTCAAATATAATTTTAGATGCAATTATTTTTTATATGTATTTGTTTTTTTTTTAGCAAACGTCTTTTGGACACAAAGCAGGAAAATGAATTTAATGACCGACAATCTCTCTCTCTCTCGGATGGCTACACAAGAATCGAAAGAAAATGAAATCGTCTTATAAATATGTCATGTACTACTTGTGAACATGCCAATTTGTTTTTAATGTTTTATTTTATAAAAATTCAAAAGTACCACCCACATGACATAAGTATCATTTTTTTACTGTATGATACATGTGTATGTTTTTAATTTCAATATTTAACTATTAACAATTACACAATATACAGTTTATTCAGCGAAATTAAGCGGATTATGTTAGCTATACCTTGGTTCAGTATTACATGAATGAAATATTCATTTGCACACCCGTATACACCTCCCCAGTGTAAATAATTTGAATTTAAGCATGCATTATAATACAGTGTTAAATGTATGCAAACGTACATATGTGTAGACGACATGGGGTGAGTCTATACTTCGTTCAGTTATTCATGCAAGTACGCAAATACTGGTATATGAAATAGAAAATAAAAAGTTTAAATTAATCATTCACAATTACATGTACCATAAATGTAAGTATGTATGGGTTATAATATCCATTTTATCAGTAAATGTAAATGTTTGACTTGATTTAAAAATATATAATGTAAGTAATATACCCATGGAAATATGTATATAAATACACGAGGTGTTCCGGTAATTTTATTCCTAAGTTTTTTCCTAACTTAGAAAAGGCATAAGACACGTTTGTGAAACGCAAGAATATGAACTTACGCATTTCCTTACCCTTTCCTAAGTTCAAACTTAGGAACGAACTTAGGAAAGGTACGTGAAACGCGCCCCAGGGCCGTAATTACTACAGAGGCAGTTGCCTCGTCCAGGATTTTTCCAAATTCTGGGTAATTAAATCCAAATTATCCAAATAAATTACTGATAAAAACCTATGAGTTTGTTAATTTGAAAATCTTTGTTGACGAAGCTTAACAGGTAAAACTACAATTATAACGGTTTTCTTTTTGCCCGCTATGAACTATCCTTTCGGATCCATCGTGATGATGGCATTGGAAATGTTTCTCCAAAGAAAATTTTTAAGAAATGAGACAGCACAGGAACTTGCAAGATCCCACTTGCATTTGAATAATTAGACTAGAGTCTGATATTTATTTCAATTATGACATGTAATAAATTCAGATTTAACTTTGGATTAATGTTATTTTTTAATTTTATGTAGTAAATTAGAATATACGACATAAAGAACAGATCATATAGTTATTGCTGCATCCGACTGTCTGTCTGTCTGCTTTACAGAATTATTTATTATGAACCATAATAATTTCTGAAAGATTACCATTTCCGGTTTCCTTGGGGATTGTTAATCCTATATACGGGCCAACGACGTAATCAAAATGTTGTACATTTTCGAAGCAAATTTTGCATTTTAATTGAAGGAAATGACAGGATTTTGTGTAAAAAATATCAAAATTTTCCGGGGGTGGGGGAGCCATGCCCTAGCTCGAGGCTCCAAAGGCGCGTCCGGCTTGCCTCGCCCAAAAATCAATCCTAGTTACGGCCCTGAACTTGTTAGAGATCCATGATTATGTTGACCGATAAAGAGCACTTGTCAGATACTTCCCAGTTCTTTGAAAATCTTCTCCTCAGAGCCACAGGGCCAATTGAAACCAAATTTGGTGTGGAAGGTCCCTAGCTGAAGTAGGTATAAGTTTGTACAAGGTCACCCTGTACGAAATCCAAGATGGCCGCTGTTACTATAAATAGCAAAGTCACTTAAATGGCAATTGTGCATTCAATATTCAACTGATTTTCTTCGAATATGAAATATAGAAAGTAGATACCTAGCAATTTAACAAATACAACGTGTTTTTTTAAGAGAAACTTTTCATCGACCCAATTTACGCAAAGTATGCTAATCATGTCAAATTTTCCCAGTTGAGCATTACAGGCCCTTTTCGGCCTTTTGTTGCGTTTAATTTTGGAAAAACCTTAAAATAGCTTCAAATTGTTATAACTTGGCTGTTTGATCAGATAAAAACATGACATTTTCAATTTTGACATTTTCTTGTAATTACCTTCAAAATGGGGTCAAGGTCAATTGTGAGGGTCATGACCTAATTTTGACCTTTCTGGTTTTATTTATTATCTGGAAAACTATTAATTTGTAGGTCAGTATATCAGAATATGTAACGGTCATTTTGATATATAGATTAAGGTCGTAGGTTCAAAGGTCAAGGTCACAGATAGGTAAGAATACTGAAATGGTTTAAGCATCTGGAAATCTATGAACTTTTTGTATAGGCATGTATATCAGAATACTTTAGGTATTGACACAGCGATCATTTTGGTATATGATGAAGGTCATGGGTTCAAAGCTCAAGTTCATAGATGTAAAAGAATATTGAAATGGTTTCTTACCTGCAAAAGCTTTCGATTTGGACTATTTTTAAAGATTTCGAAATTGGGTTTTCAGTTTTTGCGTAAGGTCGTGGGTTCGAACCGTAGTCGGGTTATTCACAAGACTTCAAAATTTGAGGTGCTGCTTCCTCGCCTGGCGCTCGGGATTAAGAGGGCATGGTATCATTTGGTGGATAATGTAACTGGGCGGGTGGAAAGCTTTTATTCTTATTGGCATCTTATTGGCTCTCTGAGCTAGCACGTTAAAGTCGTCCCGAGTGCTAGTACAAAGCAGACCATAAAACACACACGCACAACTCACGCATACATGAATTTGTTATATGGCCTGCAAACAGGATGACTAACATCATCACTGAAAGTTCAGTTGTTAACTTTTTTAAAGTCTACATGCCACCCACGCCAGTTAGAGGCAGAGGCAGAGGCAGAGGCTAAAGAGTAGCTGATAAATTCAGAACTCTGAAGAGGAAAGCAAAGGTAAATCGGCCAAAAAGACAAAGAGATAATAGGGAAAAAATCAGTGACAGAAAGTTTCATGTTTGCATGAATAGATTGGGTCTTAGTGGCGTCATCTTATTATGGAAAACGCATAAACATTTGAATTTCATACGCCAGTGATGGTATTTTTACTTGCTATGGCTTTATTGTTGTTAAATTTCTGATTGGTGTTGAAAATTCTATAAGTTGGATTTTAAGAAATGAAATTGGGTTTTCTGTTTGTTTTGAAAGAATCGGACAGTTTGCACACGTAAAAAATATCGCTACACGAAAGATATTTCATTTCTATGATAACATCATAATATAAGACCATTTTAAATGTTAAAGGAGGTGCTGGACCTGTTAGAGTCGTCCATCTTCATCCCTCAGCTTCATTAAAAAATACAATGTTGCTGCTTTGTTTGTCTTTATTGTCTCTTCATATGACGTTCTGCTCGAACTGAATTATGAAAAGTTTTATATACATCTCTAATCAGTAGAATTAATCAGGACTAAAAAAAATAAGAAAAATGTCCCAAGCAAACATTTTATGTGAACATCTGAGACATTTGAGCTACTCAAATCCGGTTGCCATCATTTACATCGTACTGCCATCTCAAGGCTATAATGCTTTAAATAAGGTATCACCTTCAATATCAATGTTCATCCCCATAAAAACTGATTGAACGCTATCATGTTAATAGATTCATATTTAATTTTAAATTTATCATAATATATACGATTTCAAATTTAGTTGAGGATAATAACATCTTGATTATGTTTTGGAACTTTACAGACCATTAACAACAATTCTAACCGTTTTTAATTTGACAAACGTTTACCTTAAATGGTCATTTGATAGCTTATTATATTTGTATTAATTACAATAGAATTGGACTCGCCAATGTAACCTTATATGAACCTTAAAGCCTCAGTTTGATTTATTTGCCCCTCTTTCGTTTGAACTCTAAAATGTAAACAGCAAAGTGAACACTACTGAGATTACCTACTCACTTCATGTGACCTTATGTGAACTGTTAACCTCGATAAAATCAATTCGGTGTCATTCTAGGTTGATCCTGAATTGTTTTGAGTATTACTGAGTAAAAGTGAACTCTTTTCAGATAACAGAAGACCGTTAGTTACCAATCTTACTGTTTTCTATACAGATAACACTTTTTAAGAATAGTCTAGCGTTCGAATTCTATTGTTTATTTTGGGAATATTTCGGGGGTTTGTGATAAAATAACAAAATGATGTTACTTGAGGCTCTTCTTACAGTTTATTAAATGTCCATTTTACTCAATTTTGATTACACACGTGGCGGGTAGAGCTTGCTTAACAGTAGGTACCTACTCTTCCGGAACACCCGGCCTAATTTCCCAGGTTGAAGTCGCGTGTTTAACCCACTTTGTCAGTTTCAAACCCAAAGTTAAGGGAACGTAACACTTTCATTACCAAATGTGTCCAAAAATACCTGTAATATGCACTTTCAAGCCAAAATACGATGCATTTAGGGATGAATTAGGGTGGAAAACATTATATCATTTACAAAAATATTCAAGCTGTCCTGTATTAATGCTATCAAAATAATAGCACTTTCTGTTTGTTTTCGAGATAAACGAATTAAAAAAACTGGTCCTAAAACGGCATTACGAAAGGCTGTTAAGAGACAAAATAAAAGGCCAAAATACTCATGCAGCTTCGTATTTCTTTAAAATTAATTTGTAAATCTGCTATCTTAACAAACATTTAGATTGACTCTTTCATTCTATACATTGTTTTTTCACTGAAAATGCAAAACACGAAAGCGATAGGTTGATTTATGTTGCCATGGCGATGTTCACTGATTTATTTTCTGGTTCGACCGCAGACGAAATCGTGAGACCTTATTAATATCGATATTTTTTATCCCTTATTTAGCATTCCTTTCTGATCACTACAAAATAAACAAGAATTAGTAGCCTCTTAAAATGTTGGAATTTCTGTAACCTTTTCAAAGTAGTTTAGTACGCATTTGTAGATACTCATATATGATGAAGGCCTGTATATAACCTTTTTAATATAATTGCAATGTTGCCAACATTGCTTTATAGCTAATTTTGTTTTTGGATTATTTGTCGCCTTAAAATCTCAATGTCACGGCTGATTAACGCATCTTCGATGTTATCAAATATCCATTCTAGCATTATATTTGTTTGAAAATTCTATGAAAAAGATATATTAAAGATATAAACCCATTAAGTAGATAAAATCATATATAGATAATTATTTAAGAAAAAGAAAATAGACCAAAAAATAATTAGGAAACCTGGATTCGAACTCACAACTTTGACATTAGAAAAAATATATTATAGTGTTATCAAACACGTTATGCGCACGGCCATCGATACCTTAAACGCTATTTTACAAATTTATGTTTTAACCTTACTCTGCTGTAAATAGTCAAAATGATTTAAACTTCTTCAACTTTATTTCAGAAATATTGGCCAGCCATTCTATTTTTTTTATTGAAATATGTCTTAAACAATGCTTGTAAGTAGGAATCACCTTCAATATCAATGTTCATCCCCATAAAAACTGATTGAACGCAATGATGTTAATAGATTCATATTTAATTTTAAATTTATTATAATATATTCCATTTTCAAATTTAGTTGAGGATATAATAACATCTTGATTATGTTTTGGAACTTTACAGACCATTAACAACAATTCTAACCGTTTTTTATTTGACAAACGTTTACCTTAAATGGTCATTTGATAGCTTATTATATTTGTATTAATTACAATAGAATTGGACTCGCCAATGTAACCTTATATGAACCTTAAAGCCTCAGTTTGATTTATTTGCCTCTCTTTCGTTTGAACTCTAAAATGTAAACAGCAAAGTGAACACTACTGAGATTACCTACTCACTTCATGTGACCTTATGTGAACTGTTAACCTCGATAAAATCAATTCGGTGTCATTCTAGATTGATCCTGAATTGTTTTGAGTATTACTGAGTAAAAGTGAACTCTTTTCAGATAACAGAAGACCGTTAGTTACCCATCTTACTGTTTTCTATACAGATAACACTTTTTAAGAATAGTCTAGCGTTCGAATTTTATTGTTTATTTTGGGAATATTTCGGGGGTTTGTGATAAAATAACAAAATAATGTTACTTGAGGCTCTTCTTACAGTTTATTAAATGTCCATTTTACTCAATTTTGATTACACACGTGGCGGGTAGAGCTTGCTTAACAGGAGGTGCCTACTCTTCCGGAACACCCGGCCTAATTACCCTGGTTGAAGTCACGTGTTTAACCCACTTTGTCAGTTCAAACCCAAAGTTAAGGGAACGTAACACTTTCATTACCAAATGTGTCCAAAAATACCTGTAATATGCACTTTCAAGCCAAAATACGATGCATTTAGGGATGAATTAGGGTGGAAAACATTATATCATTTACAAAAATATTCAAGCTGTCCTGTATTAATGCTATCAAAATAATAGCACTTTCTGTTTGTTTTCGAGATAAACGAATTAAAAAAACTGGTCCTAAAACGGCATTACGAAAGGCTGTTAAGAGACAAAATAAAAGGCCGAAATACTCATGCAGCTTCGTATTTCTTTAAAATTAATTTGTAAATCTGCTATCTTAACAAACATTTAGATTGACTCTTTCATTCTATACATTGATTTTTCTCTGAAAATGCAAAACACGAAAGCGATAGGTTGATTTATGTTGCCATGGCGATTTTCACTGATTTATTTTCTGGTTCGACCGCAGACGAAAATACAAAACTGTTTCGTGAGACCTTATTAATATCAATATTTTTTATCCCTTATTTAGCATTCCTTTCTGATCACTACAAAAATAAACAAGAATTAGTAGCCTCTTAAAATGTTAGAATTTCTGTAAGCCTTTTCAAAGTAGTTTAGTACGCATTTGTAGATACTCATATATGATGAAGGCCTGTATATAACCTTTTTATTATAATTGCAATGTTGCCAACATTGCTTTATAGCTAATTTTGTTTTTGGATTATTTGTCGCCTTAAAATCTCAATGTCACGGCTGATTAACGCATCTTCGATGTTATCAAATATCCATTCTAGCATTATATTTGTTTGAAAATTCTATGACCCATTAAGTAGATAAAATCAGATCTAGATAATTATTTAAGAAAAAGAAAATAGACCAAAAAATAATTAGGAAACCTGGATTCGAACTCACAACTTTGACATTAGAAAAAATATATTATAGTGTTATCAAACACGTTATGCGCACGGCCATCGATACCTTAAACGCTATTTTACAAATTTATGTTTTAACCTTACTCTGCTGTAAATAGTCAAAATGATTTAAACTTCTTCAACTTTATTTCAGAAATATCGGCAAGCCATTCTATTTTTTTATTGAAATATGTCTTAAACAATGCTTGTAAGTAGGAATCACCTTCAATATCAATGTTCATCCCCATAAAAACTGATTGAACGCAATCATGTTTATAGATTCATATTTAATTTTAAATTTATCATAATATATTCGATTTTCAAATTTAGTTGAGGATAATAACATCTTGATTATGTTTTGGAACTTTACAGACCATTAACAACAATTCTAACCGTTTTTATTTGACAAACGTTTACCTTAAATGGTCATTTGATAGCTTATTATATTTGTATTAATTACAATAGAATTGGACTCGCCAATGTAACCTTATATGAACCTTAAAGCCTCAGTTTGATTTATTTGCCTCTCTTTCGTTTGAACTCTAAAATGTAAACAGCAAAGTGAACACTACTGAGATTACCTACTCACTTCATGTGACCTTATGTGAACTGTTAACCTCGATAAAATCAATTCGGTGTCATTCTAGATTGATCCTGAATTGTTTTGAGTATTACTGAGTAAAAGTGAACTCTTTTCAGATAACAGAAAACCGTAAGTTACCCATCTTAATGTTTTCTATACAGATAACACTTTTAAGAATAGTCTAGCATTCGAATTCTCTTCTTTATTTTGGGAATATTTCGGGCGATTTGTGATAAAATAACAAAATAATGTTACTTGAGGCTCTTCTTACAGTTTATTAAATGTCCATTTTACTCAATTTTGATTACACACGTGGCGGGTAGAGCTTGCTTAACAGGAGGTGCCTACTCTTCCGGAACACCCGGCCTAATTTCCCTGGTTGAAGTCACGTGTTTAACCCACCTTGTCAGTTTCAAACCCAAAGTTAAGGGAACGTAACACTTTCATTACCAAATGTGTCCAAAAATACCTGTTATATGCACTTTCAAGCCAAAATACGATGCATTTAGGGATGAATTAGGGTGGAAAACATTATATCATTTACAAAAATATTCAAGCTGTCCTGTATTAATGCTATCAAAATAATAGCACTTTCTGTTTGTTTTCGAGATAAACGAATTAAAAAAACTGGTCCTAAAACGGCATTACGAAAGGCTGTTAAGAGACAAAATAAAAGGCCAAAATACTCATGCAGCTTCGTATTTCTTCAAAATTAATTTGTAAATCTGCTATCTTAACAAACATTTAGATTGACTCTTTTATTCTATACATTGTTTTTTCACTGAAAATGCAAAACACGAAAGCGATAGGTTGATTTATGTTGCCATGGCGATTTTCACTGATTTATTTTCTGGTTCGACCGCAGACGAAAATACAAAACTGTTTCGTGAGACCTTATTAATATCAATATTTTTTATCCCTTATTTAGCATTCCTTTCTGATCACTACAAAATAAACAAGAATTAGTAGCCTCTTAAAATGTTGGAATTTCTGTAAGCCTTTTCAAAGTAGTTTAGTACGCATTTGTAGATACTCATATATGATGAAGGCCTGTATATAACCTTTTTATTATAATTGCAATGTTGCCAACATTGCTTTATAGCTAATTTTGTTTTTGGATTATTTGTCGCCTTAAAATCTCAATGTCACGGCTGATTAACGCATCTTCGATGTTATCAAATATCCATTCTAGCATTATATTTGTTTGAAAATTCTATGAAAAAGATATATTAAAGATATAAACCCATTAAGTAGATAAAATCATATATAGATAATTATTTAAGAAAAAGAAAATAGACCAAAAAATAATTAGGAAACCTGGATTCGAACTCACAACTTTGACATTAGAAAAAATATATTATAGTGTTATCAAACACGTTATGCGCACCGCCATCGATACCTTAAACGCTATTTTACAAATTTATGTTTTAACCTTACTCTGCTGTAAATAGTCAAAATGATTTAAACTTCTTCAACTTTATTTCAGAAATATCGGCCAGCCATTCTTTTTTTTATTGAAATATGTCTTAAACAATGCTTGTAAGTAGGAATCACCTTCAATATCAATGTTCATCCCCATAAAAACTGATTGAACGCAATCATGTTAATAGATTCATATTCAATTTTAAATTTATCATAATATATTCGATTTTCAAATTTAGTTGAGGATAATAACATCTTGATTATGTTTTGGAACTTTACAGACCATTAACAACAATTCTAACCGTTTTTTATTTGACAAACGTTTACCTTAAATGGTCATTTGATAGCTTATTATATTTGTATTAATTACAATAGAATTGGACTCGCCAATGTAACCTTATATGAACCTTAAAGCCTCAGTTTGATTTATTTGCCTCTCTTTCGTTTGAACTCTAAAATGTAAACAGCAAAGTGAACACTACTGAGATTACCTACTCACTTCATGTGACCTTATGTGAACTGTTAACCTCGATAAAATCAATTCGGTGTCATTCTAGATTGATCCTGAATTGTTTTGAGTATTACTGAGTAAAAGTGAACTCTTTTCAGATAACAGAAGACCGTTAGTTACCCATCTTACTGTTTTCAATACAGATAACACTTTTAAGAATAGTCTAGCGTTCGAATTCTATTGTTTATTTTGGGAATATTTCGGGGGTTTGTGATAAAACAACCAAATGATGTTACTTGAGGCTCTTCTTACAGTTTATTAAATGTCCATTTTACTCAATTTTGATTACACACGTGGCGGGTAGAGCTTGCTTAACAGGAGGTGCCTACTCTTCCGGAACACCCGGCCTAATTTCCCTGGTTGAAGTCACGTGTTTAACCCACTTTGTCAGTTTCAAACCCAAAGGTAAAGGAACGTAACACTTTCATTACCAAATGTGTCCAAAATACCTGTAATATGCACTTTCAAGCCAAAATACGATGCATTTAGGGATGAATTAGGGTGGAAAACATTATATCATTTACAAAAATATTCAAGCTGTCCTGTATTAATGCTATCAAAATAATAGCACTTTCTGTTTGTTTTCGAGATAAACGAATTAAAAAAACTGGTCCTAAAACGGCATTACGAAAGGCTGTTAAGAGACAAAATAAAAGGCCAAATACTCATGCAGCTTCGTATTTCTTCAAAATTAATTTGTAAATCTGCTATCTTAACAAACATTTAGATTGACTCTTTTATTCTATACATTGTTTTTTTCACTGAAAATGCAAAACACGAAAGCGATAGGTTGATTTATGTTGCCATGGCGATTTTCACTGATTTATTTTCTGGTTCGACCGCAGACGAAAATACAAAACTGTTTCGTGAGACCTTATTAATATCAATATTTTTTATCCCTTATTTAGCATTCCTTTCTGATCACTACAAAATAAACAAGAATTAGTAGCCTCTTAAAATGTTGGAATTTCTGTAAGCCTTTTCAAAGTAGTTAGTACGCATTTGTAGATACTCATATATGATGAAGGCCTGTATATAACCTTTTTATTATAATTGCAATGTTGCCAACATTGCTTTATAGCTAATTTTGTTTTTGGATTATTTGTCGCCTTAAAATCTCAATGTCACGGCTGATTAACGCATCTTCGATGTTATCAAATATCCATTCTAGCATTATATTTGTTTGAAAATTCTATGAAAAAGATATATTAAAGATATAAACCCATTAAGTAGATAAAATCATATATAGATAATTATTTAAGAAAAAGAAAATAGACCAAAAATAATTAGGAAACCTGGATTCGAACTCACAACTTTGACATTAGAAAAAATATATTATAGTGTTATCAAACACGTTATGCGCACCGCCATCGATACCTTAAACGCTATTTTACAAATTTATGTTTTAACCTTACTCTGCTGTAAATAGTCAAAATGATTTAAACTTCTTCAACTTTATTTCAGAAATATCGGCCAGCGATTCTATTTTTTTATGAAATATGTCTTAAACAATGCTTGTAAGTAGGAATCACCTTCAATATCAATGTTCATCCCCATAAAAACTGATTGAACGCAATCATGTTAATAGATTCATATTCAATTTTAAATTTATCATAATATATTCGATTTTCAAATTTAGTTGAGGATAATAACATCTTGATTATGTTTTGGAACTTTACAGACCATTAACAACAATTCTAACCGTTTTTTATTTGACAAACGTTTACCTTAAATGGTCATTTGATAGCTTATTATATTTGTATTAATTACAATAGAATTGGACTCGCCAATGTAACCTTATATGAACCTTAAAGCCTCAGTTTGATTTATTTGCCTCTCTTTCGTTTGAACTCTAAAATGTAAACAGCAAAGTGAACACTACTGAGATTACCTACTCACTTCATGTGACCTTATGTGAACTGTTAACCTCGATAAAATCAATTCGGTGTCATTCTAGATTGATCCTGAATTGTTTTGAGTATTACTGAGTAAAAGTGAACTCTTTTCAGATAACGGAAGACCGTTAGTTACCCATCTTACTGTTTTCTATACAGATAACACTTTTAAGAATAGTCTAGCGTTCGAATTCTATTGTTTATTTTGGGAATATTTCGGGGGTTTGTGATAAAACAACAAAATGATGTTACTTGAGGCTCTTCTTACAGTTTATTAAATGTCCATTTTACTCAATTTTGATTACACACGTGGCGGGTAGAGCTTGCTTAACAGGAGGTGCCTACTCTTCCGGAACACCCGGCCTAATTTCCCTGGTTGAAGTCACGTGTTTAACCCACTTTGTCAGTTTCAAACCCAAAGGTAAAGGAACGTAACACTTTCATTACCAAATGTGTCCAAAAATACCTGTAATATGCACTTTCAAGCCAAAATACGATGCATTTAGGGATGAATTAGGGTGGAAAACATTATATCATTTACAAAAATATTCAAGCTGTCCTGTATTAATGCTATCAAAATAATAGCACTTTCTGTTTGTTTTCGAGATAAACGAATTAAAAAAACACTGGTCCTAAAACGGCATTACGAAAGGCTGTTAAGAGACAAAATAAAAGGCCAAAATACTCATGCAGCTTCGTATTTCTTCAAAATTAATTTGTAAATCTGCTATCTTAACAAACATTTAGATTGACTCTTTTATTCTATACATTGTTTTTTCACTGAAAATGCAAAACACGAAAGCGATAGGTTGATTTATGTTGCCATGGCGATTTTCACTGATTTATTTTCTGGTTCGACCGCAGACGAAAATACAAAACTGTTTCGTGAGACCTTATTAATATCAATATTTTTTATCCCTTATTTAGCATTCCTTTCTGATCACTACAAAATAAACAAGAATTAGTAGCCTCTTAAAATGTTGGAATTTCTGTAAGCCTTTTCAAAGTAGTTTAGTACGCATTTGTAGATACTCATATATGATGAAGGCCTGTATATAACCTTTTTATTATAATTGCAATGTTGCCAACATTGCTTTATAGCTAATTTTGTTTTTGGATTATTTGTCGCCTTAAAATCTCAATGTCACGGCTGATTAACGCATCTTCGATGTTATCAAATATCCATTCTAGCATTATATTTGTTTGAAAATTCTATGAAAAAGATATATTAAAGATATAAACCCATTAAGTAGATAAAATCATATATAGATAATTATTTAAGAAAAGAAAATAGACCAAAAAATAATTAGGAAACCTGGATTCGAACTCACAACTTTGACATTAGAAAAAATATATTATAGTGTTATCAAACACGTTATGCGCACCGCCATCGATACCTTAAACGCTATTTTACAAATTTATGTTTTAACCTTACTCTGCTGTAAATAGTCAAAATGATTTAAACTTCTTCAACTTTATTTCAGAAATATCGGCCAGCCATTCTATTTTTTTTATGAAATATGTCTTAAACAATGCTTGTAAGTAGGAATCACCTTCAATATCAATGTTCATCCCCATAAAAACTGATTGAACGCAATCATGTTAATAGATTCATATTCAATTTTAAATTTATCATAATAGATCCGATTTTCAAATTTAGTTGAGGATAATAACATCTTGATTATGTTTTGGAACTTTACAGACCATTAACAACAATTCTAACCGTTTTTTATTTGACAAACGTTTACCTTAAATGGTCATTTGATAGCTTATTATATTTGTATTAATTACAATAGAATTGGACTCGCCAATGTAACCTTATATGAACCTTAAAGCCTCAGTTTGATTTATTTGCCTCTCTTTCGTTTGAACTCTAAAATGTAAACAGCAAAGTGAACACTACTGAGATTACCTACTCACTTCATGTGACCTTATGTGAACTGTTAACCTCGATAAAATCAATTCGGTGTCATTCTAGATTGATCCTGAATTGTTTTGAGTATTACTGAGTAAAAGTTAGTTACCCATCTTACTGTTTTCTATACAGATAACACTTTTTAAGAATAGTCTAGCGTTCGAATTCTATTGTTTATTTTGGGAATATTTCGGTGGTTTGTGATAAAATAACAAAATAATGTTACTTGAGGCTCTTCTTACAGTTTATTAAATGTCCATTTTACTCAATTTTGATTACACACGTGGCGGGTAGAGCTTGCTTAACAGGAGGTGCCTACTCTTCCGGAACACCCGGCCTAATTTCCCTGGTTGAAGTCACGTGTTTAACCCACTTTGTCAGATTCAAACCCAAAGTTAAGGGAACGTAACACTTTCATTACCAAATGTGTCCAAAAATACCTGTAATATGCACTTTCAAGCCAAAATACGATGCATTTAGGGATGAATTAGGGTGGAAAACATTATATCATTTACAAAAATATTCAAGCTGTCCTGTATTAATGCTATCAAATTAATAGCACTTTCTGTTTGTTTTCGAGATAAACGAATTAAAAAAACTGGTCCTAAAATGGCATTACAAAAGGCTGTTAAGAGACAAAATAAAAGGCCAAAATACTCATGCAGCTTCGTATTTCTTTAAAATTAATTTGTAAATCTGCTATCTTAACAAACATTTAGATTGACTCTTTTATTCTATACATTGTTTTTTCACTGAAAATGCAAAACACGAAAGCGATAGGTTGATTTATGTTGCCATGGCGATTTTCACTGATTTATTTTCTGGTTCGACCGCAGACGAAAATACAAAACTGTTTCGTGAGACCTTATTAATATCAATATTTTTTATCCCTTATTTAGCATTCTGATCACTACAAAAATAAACACGAATTAGTAGCCTCTTAAAATGTTGGAATTTCTGTAAGCCTTTACAAAGTAGTTTAGTACGCATTTGTAGATACTCATATATGATGAAGGTCTGTATATAGCCTTTTTATTATAATTGCAATGTTGCCAACATTGCTTTATAGCTAATTTTGTTTTTGGATTATTTGTCGCCTTAAAATCTCAATGTCACGGCTGATTAACCATCTTCGATGTTATCAAATATCCACTCTAGCATTATATTTGTTTGAAAATTCTATGAAAAAGATATATTAAAGATATAAACCCATTAAGTAGATTTTAACCTTACTCTGCTGTAAATAGTCAAAATGATTTAAACTTCTTCAACTTTATTTCAGAAATATCGGCAAGCCATTCTATTTTTTTATTGAAATATGTCTTAAACAATGCTTGTAAGTAGGAATCACCTTCAATATCAATGTTCATCCCCATAAAAACTGATTGAACGCAATCATGTTAATAGATTCATATTTAATTTTAAATTTATCATAATAGATCCGATTTTCGAATTTAGTTGAGGATAATAACATCTTGATTATGTTTTGGAACTTTACAGACCATTAACAACAATTCTAACCGTTTTTTAATTGACAAACGTTTATCTTAAATGGTCATTTGATAGCTTTATGTGAACTGTTAACCTCGATAAAATCAATTCGGTGTCATTCTAGATTGATCCTGAATTGTTTTGAGTATTACTGAGTAAAAGTGAACTCTTTTCAGATAACAGAAGACCGTTAGTTACCCATCTTACTGTTTTCTATACAGATAACACTTTTTAAGAAAATACCTAGTGGTATTTCACGTGTTTTACCTAATTTGTCAGTTTCAAAGTAGCAGCATTCCCTGTTGCGACTGTGACATATTCACTAGTCAACCAAGAGCCCAAGATACGGGACGTTAACAATACGCTTTATACGCCAGCAAAACACCCTGTCGCGACCATGGTCTTTAACCACGATCTTGAACCTGAGACCATTTGAAATCAATTCAAATTTTATTACCATAAGCTTTAAGTATATATATATTTATATATGTGGAGGATATTAGTGCAGCATAAGTAATACAAAATAATGATATAATTAAGTAAATACACATATATATGACAAGTTGTGGTGGATGAACATATGAAATAAACTTATGGGATGTCCCGTCGCTTGCAAAAGTTCCTAAATGTCCCAGTTGTTTCACATTTTCACAACTCGGAAGCTGCACCTGTAAAAACCAGAAATATGCGCACGGAATCGTCCCTTGAACGCAACTGAAAATACCAAACTTTTACAGATGACGTTTATATTCATGTACCGAGTTCCGTGAAAATGAAAAAAATGACAAGAGACTTAAAATGACTTATACTCTGCAACTTTTTTGCAATTTTTTAATGTAAATTCCATGGAGTTTTTATTAATTTTATTAATAGTTTTTATTCTTTACTATTAGTAACAAATATAGGCGTTTGTAATTTGGAACCTTTTCTGCATGATTAAGTCAAAGGTAGTCCTAAATTGATCCGAACAACCTATAATCGTCGTCTACATAGAAACCGTGAGAATTTAGATGATTTCAATTTATTAATTATTCGGCCAACAGTTATATATTTACATGTTTCCTTATCGATTTATTTATGTGTAGATAATTAAATACTGGTCCGTACAAGGGTCATTCCGTATTTCTAGTCGATAAATATCGGTTAAGTGATTTTAGTTTTCACATAAAATTGTCGTAAAATCATAAACACACGTTATAATATTTACAGCCAATCCGTCGGGAATAAGTTCACGTATGCTGCTATCAGTCAGTCGAGAACGCATGTGTACAGACTTGAAAACTGTGTTACAGGTTGAAATAGATTCTTTAAGTTTCGTTACAGTAAAACCTCAGGGAGTCAAAAATTAAAAAGTTCACTTGATGAAATAAAACGGAAATTATATACATATACATGTATAAATACTTATGTTTGAACCTCAACAGGCCTAGACAAAAACGTCGTACGATTTACTGTTCTTGGCCATCTCAACCAAAATTAATAACACTATTGAAATGCAATTCGATACATCTCACAAAAAGACTTTGCGGCTATCTCCAAGCAGCTTGGAGAAATAGAACTTTAATTCTACAACATTGATATTGTTCTCTGCCATGTTGTTATATTTATTTAATTGTTATCTAATGCTATAACATTATGTTTATGCAATAAATTCATTCATTCAATAAAGACTAAAATATTTAACGTAAAAACATCTCGGTGTCTTAAGATTTAATACCACATTTTGCATTAAATAATCTCAAAGTCTTAAAATTAACAGGACATAACATTGTCATGTGCTACTTTTGAATTTTTATGAAATAATGCATTCAAAAGTAGCACATGCCAACATTATACCGTGTATTACAAATCAATATGTTAATATGTAACCATTAACTGACTTTATGATCAGGAGCTTCATTTCAGTTCCAATCAGGGAACTGTCTGGAAACGGAAAGTTTTCATCATTTTGAACATGATGCTGAGCATGGATCTACTACTATAAAATCATAATGAGTTTATACGAAGTGGTAACATTTAGAGACGTGTCTGGCTAGGTTAACTCCGACGGTGCAACTTTTAAACAAGACATAAAATGTTAAGTTTATTACTTTATGTGCATTATAAGTACTATAAAGGGTAGTAAAAATGGCAGATAGCTAGACCTAGCTAGACCGAGTTTTAATTTCATTGTAATTATATGTTACAACATATATCGATCGTGATTTATCAAAACAACAGCATTATCGACAAAATCACGGCAAACTATCATGACGGATTGAACTTTTTTCTTTTAAAATTTATGGTTTTATAAAATGTGTCAAAATTGTTATATTTTAAAAACATAACACTGAAAGGTTTTATTTATATAATGTACTTAGTGGATTTATAGAACTACCCAGTATTTGGACTAGTCTTACTGAGTAGAACAATGCTGCATTCACGGGAAATACTAAAACCATGTAAAATCGTTGATGTAAAAGTATGACTCCATAATCTATGTGCCTTGTATTTGGTAAGTAAAAGTCAATGTCGATTTAAGTTAATGTGTAGACCAGAAATGAATTACATTTGTAACCATATTTGTCCTATAATGATCCTTGTGACAGGATATTACTGGTTACATTACCAGCAAAAAATTATTTCAAATTCCGAATATATTCAGAAAATGTACGTTAGTTTAATATTCAGAATAGTATGGTGTTCATTCGTCCGTAAATGTAAAACATATTCTGCCTAATTGTACATAAATGTAAGAATACTGTATAAGTATTCCTTGTCTGTAAAATGTAAAAATATTGTACTTATTCCTTTTCCGTAAATGTAAAATTATTGTATGTACACACATGTATTCCTTGTCCGTAAATGTAAAAATAATGTACATATTCCTTGTCTGTAAATGTAAAAATATTGTAAGTATTCCTTGTCCGTAAATGTAAAAATAATGTACATATTCCTTGTCTGTAAATGTAAAAATATTGTAAGTATTCCTTGTCCGTAAATGTAAAAATAATGTACATATTCCTTGTCTGTAAATGTAAAAATATTGTAAGTATTCCTTGTCTGTAAATGTAAAAATATTGTAAGTATTCCTTGTCTGTAAATGTAAAAATATTGTAAGTATTCCTTGTCCGTAAACGTAACTTATTGTCACGTATTCCTTGTCCGTAAACGTAAAAATATTGTAAGTATTCCTTGTCAATAAACGTAAAAATATTGTCACGTATTCCTTGTCTGTAAATGTAAAAATATTGTAAGTATTCCTTGTCTGTAAATGTAAACATATTGTAAGTATTCCTTGTCCGTAAACGTAAAAATATTGTCACGTATTCCTTGTCCGTAAACGTAAAAATATTGTCACGTATTCCTTGTCTGTAAATGTAAAAATATTGTAAGTATTCCTTGTCTGTAAATGTAAAAATATTGTCACGTATTCCTTGTCTGTAAATGTAAAAATATTGTCACGTATTCCTTGTCCGTAAACGTAAAAATGTTGTCACGTATTCCTTGTCCGTAAACGTAAAAATATTGTCACGTATTCCTTGTCTGTAAATGTAAAAATCTTGTCACGTATTCCTTGTCCGTAAACGTAAAAATATTGTCACGTATTCCTTGTCTGTAAATGTAAAAATATTGTCACGTATTCCTTGTCTGTAAATGTAAAAATATTGTCACGTATTCCTTGTCCGTAAACGTAAAAATATTGTCACGTATTCCTTGTCCGTAAACGTAAAAATATTGTCACGTATTTCTTGTCTGTAAATGTAAAAATATTGTCACGTATTCCTTGTCTGTAAATGTAAAAATATTGTCACGTATTTCTTGTCTGTAAATGTAAAAATATTGTCACGTATTCCTTGTCCGTAAACGTAAAAATATTGTCACGTATTCCTTGTCCGTAAACGTAAAAATATTGTCACGTATTCCTTGTCTGTAAATGTAAAAATATTGTCACGTATTCCTTGTCTGTAAATGTAAAAATATTGTAAGTATTCCTTGTCCGTAAACGTAAAAATATTGTCACGTATTCCTTGTCCGTAAACGTAAAAATATTGTCACGTTTTCCTTGTCTGTAAATGTAAAAATATTGTCACGTATTCCTTGTCTGTAAATGTAAAAATATTGTAAGTAATCCTTGTCTGTAAATGTAAAAATATTGTAAGTATTCCTTGTCTGTAAATGTAAAAATATTGGAAGTATTCCTTGTCCGTAAATTAAAAATATTGTAAGTATTCCTTGTCCGTAAATGTAAAAATATTGGAAGTATTCCTTGTCCGTAAATGTAAAAATATTGGAAGTATTCCTTGTCTGTAAATGTAAAAATATTGGAAGTATTCCTTGTCCGTAAATGTAAAAATATTGTAAGTATTCCTTGTCCGTAAATGTAAAAATATTGTAAATATTCCTTGTCTGTAAATGTAAAAATATTGGAAGTATTCCTTGTTCGTAAAAATGTAAAATATTGTAAGTATTCCTTGTCCGTAAATGTAAAAATATTCAGTATAGTCATATGTCATGATCATTGATAATCGACTCTGTTGTAAATGCGTTCCACAAAGCAAAGCATTTTGTATTGTAAGATGTCGCTTAGCTTATTTAAGATTTGAACAAAATTGCAAACTCTTTCCGTTTTGCATCTCATCGTGTCATACATTTAGTGCCATTAGACAAAAACGTTAGCCTAGCACTATTTCTTGTAGTGTTACCGTAACATAATAATGTATTCCATGTCACTTATGCCATCGTATTTTTCAGATGAAAATTGTTTTCGTGGTTTTAAAAACATTTTGTGGGGTGATCAATTCGTGGTTTGTGGTTTTTGTTGTACATGTAGTTGTGACACTTTTTTGTTTGGTGAAAATTAGTTGGTCGTGGTAGCCAAGACAAACAGTAAATAGGTGATACAGCAGTAAGCTGCTAGAATGTTATTATTAAGGCGGCCAAACGAAGCAAATATGCTTAATAAGATTCCCTAACTAAGGTTGAATTGAATTTCTTTGGATAAAACTTTACAATTTTTTTTCAGATTTTGGACACTAAGATGGGATCAGGTTTACACCAGAGTGATTTTCAAGCCACCGTACAAGAGAGATTGCAGTGCTGTTTGGCACATTTGTAGAATTTTTGTTTACTGAACGAGCATTGCTAATATTCCGGTGACTTATAGAAATGGCGTCTATTAACATGACCTATAAAGACTATGTGGAATACAGAGCTGCTGAACATATCTGGATCTGTATATCACCGTGTTTGTTATTTGTTGGAACAGTTGCCAACATCCTCTCTATAACAGTCCTCGTCCGTAAGTCCATGCGTACGTCCACCACCATGTTTTATCTGACTATTCTGTCTTTTGGAGATCTGTTCGTGCTGTACACTGGTTTGTTTAGGTTTTGGTTACAACATGCCTTTAAACTTGACCTTAGATTGCTTTCAGACTTCGGATGCAAAGTACACGCATTTTTAGTTTATTTTTCATTGGACTTTACTACGTGGATATTAGTGGCAGTCACTGTGGACAGATGTGTTTCAGTGGCATTGCCGCTAAAGGCAAAACGTTACTGTTCGTTAAAGAAAGCTAAAGTTTCAGTGGTTATAATAGGAACAATTATGGCACTGATCAATATACATCTATTTAACACTGTGGGTATAGTGGACCATCTTGGAGAGTTACAGTGCCAAGGTAAAAACGATTTCATTTTCGCGGTATGGCCATGGATTGATTTTTGTGTATTTAGCTTTATTCCCTTTTCAGTAATGATAATAAGCAATATCATTATAATACGACAGATTGTCCTTTCTAAGAGACGTCTAAAGGCGCACAATGACAAGGAAACAATGGCGAGAATCCGGACATTATCTGAAAGAAGCCAACCAGTGGACAACAATAAGTCACATGACCGGAAACAGAAAGTCTCCACGGTATCAAGCATCACTGTTATGTTGTTAACAGTTAACTGTGTATTCTTAGTTCTAACGGTACCAATTGTCATCTGGCTGATAGGGTACAGATTTTGGTATGTCCCGACAACCACATCGGAACACTTCCGGGCCGTTTTACAACTTCTGTGGGCCATTGCAAACATGTTACAGTATACCAACAATACTATACACTTTTTCCTCTATTGTCTTACAGGACCAAGGTTTCGTAGTGAACTTAAAGCTGTTTTTAAGAGAAAGAACAAAATTGCAACCTTTGAATGTACGGCCTCGGCCGCGATGTTTTGAAATGAAATACATTTGTACTAAAGTGTGAACAAAAAAAAAAAAAAAAAAAAAAAAAAAAAAAAAAAAAAAAACAAATTCAAATCAGGTATTTGAGTAATAAATCTTTTTAAACGGTATGTTAAATCCAAGAATGCCTTTTTCATATTTTTGCCGCATTATAAGATTTTAGATATTTTGGGAGAAAAAGGTAATTATTTCAATTTTCAAATACCATAATGTGTAGAGGGTTGAGTTTATATTATATATTTGTTAGTACCTGACCCAATACACGAAATTAAGATCTACATATTCTGATTAGACATTGCATATGCTTTGTTACTTATTTGAGATGTCATGTCGACTGTTTGAAACTTTGTATTTATCTATAAGAAACAAAAACAACATTTTAACCAGTTCCTTGAACTTTTTTCCTTTTGTTTTTTCAAAATATTTAAATGTGAATAATCTGATCTCAAAAAATGAAAATTATGCAAGTCAATCAAGTTGTCACAATCATCTAACAAGTCAACAAAATCATTGTCGAGCCGACACATGTGAATGACAGGTCGACATAAAAAAATTAACAAGTGATGAAAGAAATATCCTAAGATACTGGAAAAAAAACTCAACCCATGCGGATCGCCTAGTATCATAAAAGCCGTTTGAGGAATGATCCTTTTAAAGAGATCATCGTTGCAGTTTATATCAAATGAAAACTAGAAATTGCATTTGAGCAGGACTCAACCGCGGGGTAAGTCACCCCCAATGGTGGCAACCTTGTACATTAGAAAAGAATTGATAGTGTTAGTAGTAGCAATGATTTGAATGAAGATAAAGGTATAATAACTTATGGAAATTATTGTTATTTTTTATGCACAGATGCTATATAATTATGATGTAACTATATGCACATTCATAACAAGACGTGTTTATGTTTTACTATCTAAGATACTGCAACCTTCAGGAAAAAAATTACTGGGTCATGAAAAATAGGTCACAGTGACCTCTATGTGTTAAAACACATAACGCTTCAGTTATTCTGAAGTTGTATTTACACCAAGTTTCATCAAATGTGTTCTATTAAACTTTATATTATCAAAGAAAATCACTGGACTGAAAACTAGGTCACAATGATCTTTTCTGTGTTGCAACATGTAGAGCATATAAAGTTGTACATATAAACCAAGTTTGATCAAAATCAGTAGTCTCATTACATTCTATCAAATGTTTTTTTGAGAAAGGCAGTTTCCGAAAGTTCATTAAATTACTCTTAAAATATCGAAGAAAATCACTGGACCATGAAAGTAGGCCACAGTGACCGACTTTATAGTGAACTGCGTGGACGTGACAAGGCTGAATCAACGTGTGACAAGGCTGAATCAACGTGTGACAAGGCTGCATCACCGTGTGACAAGGCTGCATGAACGTGACTAGGCTGAATCAACGTGTGACAAGGCTGCCTCACCATGTGACAAGGCTGCCTCACCATGTGACAAGGCTGAATCACCGTGTGACAAGGCTGAATCACTGTGTGACAAGGCTGAATCAACGTGTGACAAGGCTGCATCACCGTGTGACAAGGCTGTCTCACCATGTGACAAGGCTGAATCAACGTGTGACAGGGCTGCATCACCATGTGACAAGGCTGCATCACCGTGTGACAAGGCTGCATCACCGTGTGACAAGGCTGCATCACCATGTGACAAGGCTGCCTCATCATGTGACAAGGCTGAATCACCGTGTACAAGGCTGCATCACCATGTGACAAGGCTGTCTCACCATGCGACAAGGCTGAATCACCATGTACAAGGTTGAATCACCATGTGACAAGGCTGCCTCACCATGTGACAAGGCTGAATCACCGTGTACAAGGCTGCATCACCATGTGACAAGGCTGCATCATCATGTGACAAGGCTCCATTTGTGATTTCCCATACAAGAACAATCAGCTTGATTGGAAACTTTGTTAAATTACGCCATGTAACAATTACTTTTGACATAACAGAGACTGCTTTAAATTCTGCAACATCTAATTGCTGGGAACAAGTCCATATCTGGACAAAATCAGAGCAGTAAGACAGATTTAATTCTGGGTACATATTGCCTCCACATATATACATTTCTGCAATTCTCCTAAATGGTGGTATTTTGATGTGTATACATTGTATTACTAAAATAATCTTGACTTGGGCATAAAACTCCAATTGGTTGATAATACCAATTTTCAGATTCTGTTATGAGGAATTTACAGAAGTATTGAGTGTATATAAAATTGTGTTTAATCAATATGTAAATGTGTCTGTTATTTAAATAAATCACTCAACAACTTATATATGTATGTATAATAAATTTATTTCTATAAGATATTGCATTAAACTTTAAATAAAATATTTTAATTTCAATTTTAATTTTTCATATTTGATACTTCTGAATTACTAAATATTATAAGCTCAAACTTTGACAGTCCCTTAAATACAACTGCTTTATTTGTTATCAATATTTTCTTTCAACAATGGGGTTTCTGTGAGCTATCAAAATCCCATATTAGAATTTATTAAATAATAACATCCATCAGTCAGTCTCCATCTGTCAAAAAGTATTATGAATTATTGCCAGTGTTGAAAATATCTCTGTAAATCTTTCCAATCAAATTTTAGTAAATGTGCATAACTTTGTAAAGGTATGTTTAGTACATAAGTATATATTTACAATTGGAATTGACCTTCTTTAGATGAACCCATTTGTTTTTGCTCTTGAATACAGTAACCTCATGACCTCTGATTACGTAACATTTAACTATCCGATTACGTCACAGAATGTTATTATATTACGTCATGCATTGTTTGATTGATCAGCATCCAAGTCTACTCCCAAAAAAACTATCCTTATTTGGAGCAAGGCTGTTCTGTCAATCCCGTATGTTTGTCGGAATCTTGAATCAAATAAATTATCAAGTAAATGATGTTTTTCTTATAAAGGCTACCTTAAAAGGTGACATATTTTCTATTGCTTAAGGAAAAAAAGTAGAAACTTGAAAAGCTCTTCCTAAAAAACACTTCCTACTGTGAAGTTTGATCCTTTTTTGGTCATTTACTGTCAGATCAGATACCAAAAATATGAGTTACAGATGTATACAGAGACATACAGACACATACTATTCAATGCCATAAGCACACAAGGCTTTTTAGCCAGGTGAGCTTAAACTGTAAGCAATCTATTTAATGGACTGTTCGATTGATTCATATTTAAAAAAATGAAAGCTCTAATAGCACTTTTTTAAGTTGAATCTCAAAATGTTATACTTAAATAACAACATCATTATAATTCTTAGGAAAAAAATGACAATATTTGTACATACAAGTAAATAAAACAGCAGTTTTGAATAATGTTAATGTAAATATAAAAAACAGATTTTAAACTTCTGTAACAGAAGTAATAATTTGTGCCAACAAAATATTCCCTCATGTCAAATACTATCTAAAAAATTTGTCTGCAGACCAGACTCTTTTAGAGTTTTTTTTTTCTTAAAATTGTTATTTATTTCAAATAGAGATATGTGTTTTCAGGATAATTGTTAATCTCTTCTTAGAATGTTTATAGACAAAACAATCTGTGAGTAACTTCTTAGAATGTTTATAGACAAAACAATCTGTGAGTAACTTCTCACTAAGTATACCCCTGCTTTTAACATGTTAGAATACAAATAAAATGTGAAGTAAATGTCTGGCAGACTTGAAATGGGTACTTGCTGAAGTTCCATACAAAATTTCAATAAGTAGTCGCTGAGAAAACTGTAAATTGTCAACCAGTGACCATAAATGTTAAAAAATAAACTAAGTCAGGAAACATGAATAAGATGTCATGCAGACATGAAATCAGTCCTTGCAATATAGGACGTCATACTGAACTCCCATACAAAATTTCAAATGGCTGTGTTTAGTAGTTGCTGAGAAAACTGTTATGAAACTCTTTGTTTTAGATGAACAGAAGGACAGAGATAAAGCAGTGTAGGTCCATCTTCTTTGAAGTGTGGGTATAATAATTGGTTGGCAGGAAGATCCAATTGAGGCCTTTACCAATTGTATACATAACATGTATAAGTCAGTTCAGCCATAAATGTTAATGACAGCATACTGCAAAGGGGAAAGCAATGCATACATATAAATGTTGTATATAACAAGCAAGAAAATTTGTTTAATCAATAACAATATATATATATGACCTAATTGCATACACTCTAAATTAAAATCATAACAAAATAACAAATAGATAATATAATTGTCTAATAAAGTTACTTGACATTTTAACTTAAGATTACCATGATTACTGCTACTTTTCTTTAGAATTTTATGTCCATGTGCATAAGATGGTGTGTGTGTGTGTGTGTGTGTGTGTGTGTGTGTGTGTGTGTCCAATAACCTTAATTAACTGAGTCTAATCTTGAATAAAATATTTATGTTTTAATCACAACATTTCCGGAAGGGCCCATAAGAATTGGGACAACCACAGTAATGTAATGTAAGGGGTAAATATTGTAACAAATGATAAATAAAACAGAAATATGGCAAGTAACTCTTAAAACAATAAATATATAAACAATAATAATAGCTTTAGATATATTCAAACTATAGTACCGGTAATTTCATTACTGGGTAACATTGCTTATCAGAATTGTGTATTTAACTTTCATTCAAAATCTTTTTTGTCATATTAGATAAAGGGGTTTTGTAGTGTATTTAAACATGTTATACTTTAATCATAATATTTCAAATTATAACAACAACAACACCTGATCATCATTTATATATGGTAAATATCAAGCATTTGTAATACACTTTCATAGAACCAACCCTGTAGTATACAGGCCATAATAAACAGAAATGGGAATAAAGTACAAATAAAAAATTACATAGCAAGATAAACTGAAAGCAAAACAATTTTATATAAAAAAATAGATTTAGCTATATTTAAATGGATAATAATGGTGGTTAGAAATGAGTATTAGTCCAACTACAAAAAGTGGACCTATTTTTTCTTTTGGTGATAGGTCTGTTAATGATACACTAAGAATAAAAACTCAAAGAGATTCCAGGTCAGATGTTTTTGTTAAAGTTCACCACCAAATGATTACCGGTATATCATGTATATCATATCTATCTACTAGAACAGTCCATTTTCACCTAATCAGCTCCCTTCCATTTCATGGAGGTTGAGCTATTGATGAGTCACATAATTAATCTCAGAGGCAGAGTTAAAGATGAGTCACATGATTAATCTATCAGCTACAATTGGTTAAACCAAGCTGAAGCTCTATATGTCTATACTAATTAAGAGACATTTATCAAACAAACACAACTGTTATATCTGACAATGTAATTATAATGGCATGTTAGCATGTTTCTTTGCTGGATTTTTTAAGTTTTTACTGTCCAGAACTTCTAAATCTTGACATATTTTTCTCCTGGTTGTTCTAGGCTCAATAATGTCATCAACAAATCCTGAAAGTAAAACAGACCATATATATCAAGTTCTTACATAGTAAATGTTATATATATATATACACACACACACACATATATTTATACACAGTGAAAACTGTAAAAACTGGACCCTAAAAATCTACAATCATGTGGAAACCAGACAAAATGTCGGGCCCAAATTGTTAAGTCACAATTGTACCCTAAACATTGTAACATTTTATGTTTTCTAAGTGCCAAAATAATGATCACTTTGACTTAGTAGCAATTCCACTTTTGTTCCTGGGAATCAAATATTTTGCTTCAATATCACCATATCTTTACTAATGTCCATATTTGCAGTTAGTATTTGTTATAAATGTGACTTGTTTACTACCAAGTGTCTGCCATTGATGTTGGTCAAGGGAAATAACTCTCATACTGACTCGAAATGGAGCAGACCTGGCCTGATATTAGGTCACCACATGGCCAGCATTGTCAAATGAAATTCAAACAAGAGGCCCAGGGGCCACATCGCTCACCTGAGCAACTTGCTAGGTAGAAGCCGAAATGAGTTCAGTATTGAAGTGAGTGCAGGGGAGGGAGGTTTTGTACAAACTGAAATCTATACTTCCTACCGATGCTTTTCACTAAACAATTTGTAAGTATTTCTATGTACCGTAAAAGGTTGATGTTTCGACAAGCCTCGGCTTATTCCGTTACCTTTTTCTTACAGCATTTCAACCAATGAAATAATTTTAAAAAAAATTTTCATCATGCAATCTACCAATCTCAAAAGAGAGAAAATGCATAGGCCGAATACTGTAATCGGGAAATGGCAAATAGAAATTATAGAATACAGCAGGATTTACATTAAAAATTAGCTTTTAAATACAAGTACAATTAATATATTTCTCATGAACAATATATTTAACTTTATATCAAAATACTTATATAAAAGAATACAGCATGGAAAATACACTATTATTTAACCATGATTTGAACAAACTTGAATCTACACTACCTGAGGATGCTTCCATTTTAATTTGAGCTTTCCTGGCCTAATAGTTTTTTGAGGAGAAGATTTTTAAAGATTCTCTCTATATATTCCTGTGTAAAACTTGACCCCCCTCTTGTGGCCCCACCCTACCCCCAGGGACTATGATTTGAACAAACTTGAATCTACACTACCTGAGGATGCTTCCATTTTAATTTGAGCTTTTCTGGCCTAATAGTTTTTGAGAAAAAGATTTTAAAAAATTTTCTTTATATATTCCTATGTAAAACTTGATCCCCCTCTTGTGACCCCTCCCTACCCCCAGGAACCATGATTTGAACAAACTTGAATCTACACTACCTGAGGATGCTTCCATTTTAATTTGAGCTTTTCAGGCCTAATAGTTTTTGAGAAGAAGATTTTTAAAGATTTTCTCTATATACTCCTATGTAAAACTTGATCCCCCTCTTGTGGCCCCTCCCTACCCCGGGGACCATGATTTGAACAAACTTGAATCTACACTACCTGAGGATGCTTCCATTTTAATTTGAGCTTTCCTGGCCTAATAGTTTTTGAGGAGAAGATTTTTAAAGATTCTCTCTATATATTCCTGTGTAAAACTTGACCCCCCTCTTGTGGCCCCACCCTACCCCCAGGGACTATGATTTGAACAAACTTGAATCTACACTACCTGAGGATGCTTCCATTTTAATTTGAGCTTTCCTGGCCTAATAGTTTTTGAGGAGAAGATTTTTAAAGATTTTCTCTATATACTCCTATGTAAAACTTGATCCCCCTCTTGTGGCCCCTCCCTACCCCCGGGACCATGATTTGAACAAACTTGAATCTACACTACCTGAGGATGCTTCCATTTTAATTTGAGCTTTCCTGGCCTAATAGTTTTTGAGGAGAAGATTTTTAAAGATTCTCTCTATATATTCCTGTGTAAAACTTGACCCCCCTCTTGTGGCCCCACCCTACCCCCAGGGACTATGATTTGAACAAACTTGAATCTACACTACCTGAGGATGCTTCCATCTTAATTTGAGCTTTTCTGGCCTAATAGTTTTTGAGAAAAAGATTTTTAAAAATTTTCTTTATATATTCCTATGTAAAACTTGATCCCCCTCTTGTGACCCCTCCCTACCCCCGGGGACCATGATTTGAACAAACTTGAATCTACACTACCTCAGGATGCTTCCATTTTAATTTGAGCTTTTCAGGCCTAATAGTTTTTGAGAAGAAGATTTTTAAAGATTTTCTCTATATACTCCTATGTAAAACTTGATCCCCCTCTTGTGGCCCCTCCCCACCCCTGGGGACCATGATTTGAACAAACTTGAATCTACACTTCCTAAGGATGCCTCCACAAAAGTTTAAGCTTTACAGGCCGAATAGTTTTTGAGAAGAAGATTTTTGAAAAATACCAACAAAGTTTCAATAATTCTCAATTATCTCCCCTTTAAAGAGGGTGTGGCCCTTCATTTGCCCTTCACCTAGTGGTGCTTTGTGCCAAATTTGGTTGAAATCTGCCCAGTGGTTCGTGAGAAGAAGATGAAAATGTGAAAAGTTTACGACGACGACGACAACGACGACGACGACAGACAACGGACAAATTGTGATCAGAAAAGCTCACTTGAGCCTTTGGCTCAGGTGAGCTAAAAAGCTATTTAGAGGTAGGATATATTGGCCGAAGATTTTGCATTATAACATGTATAAAGGGTTTTGAAATTCACTGTGGGACCACATATAAAACCAGAGCATCAAACAATCAGACCATATCTTGTAGTTCCCACCTTAATGAAATGGTGTTAAAAGTTTGAATTTGAAATTTTAACATATGATAGATGTTGATGTAACACAAGTACTTCATTCTATACAGACACACACTGCTTGATAGAAGTGACAGACAGAGAATTATATGACATATATTTGAGGATAGCAATTTACCTCTAACAGCAGCTGGGAAGGGATTAGCAAACTTCTCTACATATTCTGCCTCATTTTCTGCCTGATTTTTTCCACGGAAAATGATAGATACAGCACCCTGAAACAAGTATGAATAGCTTATGTATTAAACAAGTATGAAATGACAGCTTATGTATTAAACAAGTATGAAATGACAGCTTATGTATTAAAACAAGTATAAAATGACAGCTTATGTATTAAAACAAGTATGAAATGACAGCTTATGTAAAAAACAAGTATGAAATGACAGCTTATGTATTAAAACACACTGACGCTAGATCTTTTTGATACTGTATGCATGTACATTTAACCATTAATAAATATATGAAAAAGAACAAAACAGCAATTATCTTGTTATGATATAACAGAATTCATCATACAAGAAAACATGTAATACAGTTATAATGAAATAAATATGTACCTTGGCCCCCATGACAGCTACTTCAGCAGTTGGCCAGGCATAGTTTGTATCACCCCGTAAATGTTTTGAGCTCATGACATCATACGCTCCACCATAAGCCTGTAATTATAGAGAATGTCTGTATTACATAGTAATGGATAATCTAAAACTTAATGACTGATAGTTAGCTGGTCAAACCAGGCGACACTTTCTAGTTAATATACAAAGTCAAACCAGTCTATAAAGGCCACCAAAGGAAGCTAGTAAAGTGGACTTTTAGGCACGTTCAAATAACATGAATAAATAAAAATTGGATACTATTTTATTCGTCTTTATATACAGACAGTCTTTAAGGCATGTTGGACTTAAGTCTACATCTACAACTGTATTGGAGAAAAGGGCACAAGTGTCCAACTTAAAATAGGTCATCAAAACAGCAACCTAATTTTTCCACTTGTTAAAAACTTCAGGTTCTACAGCACTGTCAAATGCATCACAAGAATTGAGAATATAATGTACAATGATATATAAATATTACATTTCTGACAGGGTGACAGTACATTATTGTCACCTTGAGGAAACATTGTTTGCCAAGGCTGACAATGCTTTTTTGAGGTGACAATATGTACTGTCACCCTGTCGTAAATGTAATATTTATTTTATTACACCTAATGTTTGTTTTATTTTACCAATATATGATGTGCATCCTTCTTCTTTAGTAATGTCTGTACCAATTTTCATCCAATTTATCAACTGGGAATGCCTCTAATCCACAGTCATTTGGGCCAAGAATTTTATGAAACATATCCATGGCCTGCTTAATGATCCATTTAGTTGATGAAGAGTCTTTAGACTCTAATAAATTGGCAAGATACTCATTGTCAACCTCGGCAAATATCATTCGTTGTTGTTACAGACGAATGTAAACAATATCAGTAACAATAAGACGTTTGCATACACAACTAAAAACATGTTTAGTTCAAAGCGCTGACGTGATCCAGCTTAACTTTGAGGAAGGGAGGTGACTACAACAAAAGTACTGTCACATAGTCACACACAGCGATATGTGACTTTATAAATCTTATGTGACAGTACAAATTGTTACATAGCTCTTATCCAATGAAATTGCTAGATTTTTACATAAGGTGTAATAACATGAACTGTCAACTTCCAATGTGTGGAATTGTTGGAAAAGTGCTCAAACACTGTATGTATTGCATAACTTGATAATCCATCCGCTTCCACCAGGGCCTCCCTCCCCCAACTATCCATCTGACCTGCAAACTGTCCTAAACTCATCAATCTCTTATTTTCAAATTTAAGAATAATTCATAAAGATAAAATCTTTTGTTCTAGATGCCTGCATTATGTGTTCAAACAACTAACCAAATATCACTGTTGTAGTTTTAAAACTGAAGTAAAAAATAGTCAGACAATTAAGCAGCCATGTATCTCTATCCAAATTAACTGACAGAAGGACAACCCTGACTATTTATGGGGAATTAAACTTTCAATGTTTTCTATAATTAACACAATATTACAGGTCCAACTGAAGAGTAACAGGTCCCTTATGCGAGTCCTGGCCTCACTGAAGAGTGACAGGTCCCTGATGGAGTTCTGGCCTCACTGAAGAGTGACAGGTCCCTGATGGAGTTCTGGCCTCACTGAAGAGTGACAGGTCCCTGATTTGAGTTCTGGTCTCACCGAAGAGTGACAGGTCCCTGGTGCGAGTTCTGGCCTCACCGAAGAGTGACAGGTCCCTGGTGCGAGTTCTGGCCTCACTGAAGAGTGACAGGTCCATTATGTGAGTCCTGGCCTCACTAAAGAGAGACAGGTCCATGATCAGAGTTCTGGCCTCACTGAAGAGTGACAGGTCCCTGATTTGAGTTCTGGTCTCACCAAAGAGTGACAGGTCCATGATCAGAGTTCTGGCCTCACCGAAGAGTGACAGGTCCCTGATCAGAGTTCTAGCCTCACTGAAGAGTGACAGATTCCTGATGCGAGTTCTGGCCTCAAGGAAGAGTGACAGGTCCCTGATCTGAGTTCTGGTCTCAAGGAAGAATGACAAGTCCCTGATGTGAGTTCTGGCCTGACTGTCACACCTTGATTACTGTGGTAGACTATCATCTTACCTTTCTGGTTATAATTGTTATTTTAGGTACTGTAGCTTCAGCGTAAGCAAACAAAAGTTTAGCACCATGTCTTATAATACCACCATACTCCTGGCTGGTTCCTATAAATAAATATTACAATATTTGTTATCACTATGTATTTGTCAGAAAAAAAAGCTTTTAGAATTTTTTGATAATGACATTAACCTGACTGCACGGCTATAAATGTATCTAGGAATAGTCATTCCATTAAAAACCAAAGTTTGATTTTCAGGATTTTTTCAGGATGTCACGGTGAGGTGGATTCTCTTAAGTAAATGCTAGGTGATGACATTCACAGCTTCCCCGTTTTACTTCCCTTTGGTAAGTTAAATCAGTATAAGCTGTTGAAAAACTACATAAACTTAACTGCTTTACAGTTCATCAGATTTGTTGTATTTCAAAATCTGGTTACCAGAAAAAAAAATCAAGTCTTAAATATACAAACATGCCTATACAAGAAGTTATCTGATTATAATTTTTTATTCTCATGCATCTGTGACCTTGACCTTTGAATCCAGGGTGTTCATCTTTATATCATTGTTTTTATCAAAACCTTTAACATTCTAATATATTGTTCAATCTAGAAGGGGGCCTTGTACCATTGGCCCCCAAAATAAAAGTACTGGCCCCAAGAAATACCGTCAATGGGTCAACTTTTGCCAATCTTTTCTATATCAGTTGAGTATTTGGAAAATGTTTTTCTGCTTCCCTCTTTTTTGTCTTTAAACTTTAGTGATAACTGAATTTTTTCCTAGATGACATGTATTATTTTCATAAATATCTGATTATATGAATTACAAATTACAATACTAATCTTTCCTAATACATAATATCTGTATCACATTTAAAAAATCACTAAATCTTGAAGTAAACAACAAAACCAGATTATTTAGTATCATTGGGAAAGCATATTTTCATTCCTTACAAAAAATATGGGAAAATTAAATACACAATATATTAATAAATGTTTAGTTACCGGTATAATGTTTTTTGTAAAATATAGTCTTAGTTTTCACAAAGTCCAGGCTAGCAGGACCACATTCACCTCATTACCAGATTGAACACTGAATACACATCTCTATATAGAAGTTTATAGTTTTCCCACATAATTCACAATTTAAATATCCATGATGAACTAATGACCTTAAACTACATATCAAATGGTCATTATATCGATATTGATATCTAATATTATACAATTATGGACTTTTTAGTGGTTGTATATGGTGTGATATTCACCGGAAAAATAAATATTGATCGAGGCGACAGCCGAGGTCAATATTTATTTTTCCGGTGAATATCACACCATATACAACCACTAAAAAGTCCATAAATGTTTTATTATATAATTTAGCCACTGTGGCACTTCGGTTGACACTGTTTTCTCAAACCTGTGACCAGACAATCTAACTATTTTACCGATGTTAGATTTCCCTGCCCACCCTGGTTGATCACACTAAAATTATCCCGCATAAGTTAGATCAATCTCACTTTTTAAGTCTGATTCTATGAAAAAATAAATGGCATTCCGGATGAGACACAATCAATTACACACTACACTGTAAATTGATAATGCCATAACGTCAACGTTCTATGAAAAAAAATAACAGGACACAATCACTTGCGTACACTTAATTGATGACGTTCTAATCATTTTACGGAGAACGTCAACAAAAATCGATGACGTACACCGAATTTCATATTCACCGGAAAAATCCGTGGTATATGATGTGAGATCCAATGGTCACGTGTTACCGTTTTAGCCAATCATAAAGATGGAATTTATTAATTATATAATAACAATAAATATCCAAGATAAATCTCTTTTATGTTCATAGGAGAAGATTTTTTTAAGATTTTCGCCTTTATCATGTTTATGGGACCCTAAAAGAAAATATATAAAACTCTCTCATTTGTACAAATCTGAAACCCTTTACCCAGTCATGATAATCACCAAGTTTCAGTCAATTCAGATGATTAAAATGTAAAATAGCACAAAGAACCACAAATAATGTATGCAATACGACAGACAATGAACCATCACAATAGTTCATCTAACCTTTAAGCTTCGAAGATCTAAAAATATCAAAATTAACATTCAACAAGAGATTACCTGGCAAGAAACCTGGAACATCCACAAATGTCACAATAGGAATATTAAAGGCATCACAAAATCTAACAAATCTAGCTCCCTTAACTGATGCATTTATATCTAAACAACCTGCAAGTAAAACCAACATGTCTTAAATAACATCAGTGTATTGTACAAATGTGATATACTCAGTAACCCCTGTGTGGTAAGCTCAAATTTATACTGATGTATGCTCCAAATATACCAACATAGGAGTAAAATTAACAAAAATATACACACTAAAATTCCTTGTTATACAAATGTCATGTAAGTATCTGCTTCCATATACACTATACTGTAGTCTCAATGTATTTACACTTTGTATAAACTAACAATGTATAGTTGAATGATTTTATCTCCATTTATCTATGTGGTGTTTTAACATAAATATTTAATTAATTACAAATTATTCAATCAATTTTGTCCAGAAAACTTTTTAGATGTTCACTTTATACAGTGATTTTTTCTAGGTAGTTTGGGTAAATATATTGTACATATTGTATATGATTAGATTTTTCACTTGTCTTTTATATACCACCTACCTGCAGCCACCTTTGGTTGATTTCCAACCATTCCAACTGTTTTACCATTCATTCGTGAAAATCCAACCACAATATTCTTTGCATAATTTGGCATAATTTCGAAAAATTCCATGTCATCAGCAACCTATATAAAATAAACAGAAAATATATTTTATACATACATTAACCAACAAACCAAGTAGATAATATTGTATACATTACGTTTCAAATACATGTAAACAAAGGTTTTGTCTGGAAATCAAAGTATAACATAATAACAAGGTGTTTTTGATTCATGTCAAGACTATTTCAATTGAACTGAGGAAACTCTTGAAAACTGCCAACCTCAAGTCAAAACACAATATTTGTAACATTAAAATCGATTACATATAAGATTTGAACCTACTCTGTAAGGCTGCTGACTGTGGTCCACCCATATGTCAACACATATTAGACCACACAGCTATCAAGACGCTTCAATGTCAGAAGACTTTAACATGTTTAAAATATGCAGACAAAATGCTAAACTGCAAAATTGACTTTGTTTTTAGAGTGACAGCCTTAATCAGAATAATTTATCTTACCCCTTGTATGACATCTTTAATATCATATGCAGCAGTTGATTCAAGGGGAACAACTGTGTCAAGACCTGGAACATCTCTGTACCTGAAATACAAGACAAAATCTGTTCAGTTGTGTTGTACAACACATATCAATTTACTATTACACATGGGTAGTAAAATCATGGTAAACTCCAAGTAATACTATAGTAGAACTTTGATGGCTCTGAAGTCCTGAAGTCCAGGGGACTTAGTAGAGTGTTTTGTAATAATGCTATTTATAAAGTTCCAAGCTTCTTGACATTTCATTCAGTTAAGACGTTTTAAAGGTTTTTACTTCTTCAGACCTTGCATGTGGGTCAAGTTTAACTGGCTTTGCAATTTCGGTGTAGCTTTATGCACTGATGCTATAGAAGTTTCAAGTTTCTAAACCTTATAATTCATGACAAGATATTTAAAGGTTTTTACTAAAGATCACTGTGAACTTAAATTTAAGTAAAGGTCAACCAGCTCCTCAACCTTAGTAGACCTTCATGACCTGATGCTACATATTAAGTTTCAAGTTCCTAGGCCTTTCAGTTTGTGATAAGAAGGTATTTTAAGATTTTACAAAGTGACCATGAATAAGGACCAAGATCAGCCAGCTTTATATAAACTTGAAAAGGTTTTGGCCTGGCAAAATCTAAATTTTATTGCTATGCATATACAGATTCTGAAGAAATAGTGTAAATTTAAAGTTTATAGATGACAGACAATGGTCAAGGGACAAAAGAGCATTTGAATAGATGATCTAGTGAAGTTATAAATCCCTATTGTATTTACTAATAATAATGATGGTCAAGATTTCATGAAACCTGTGACAATAGGTAGTATATTACAGCCCATGGTAGACTATGTGGTGTCGCCTGGAGCACAACATTTATTTCAACATTGTTCAGGTGAACTTAGCTGTAAAGTTGAGGGATACAAGTTTGCTGGGGGAGACGGTCAACCTTTTGATTGACTGGTGATCTGTTAAAGCAAAGGGAAGTCTTTTGTTCTCAGTGATTTCACTGGACTTCAGAAACTAAACTATAATCAGCAATCTATGATGTACTTACCATGGGTCGTTACAATCTATTTTCGGTGACGGATCTTTGTTACTTAAGGGGAGATAATTAAAGAATTCTCTCACTTGTAGTATAGCATCAACATCATTCTCAAATGCTTTGTGTGCAACACCTACAACATAAATTATTAAACAATTAAACTCATAATGCATGGTCTAATAAAATACATCAAGATAGTTAAATCTTGATTGATAATATACCGGTAGTGTCATTCTCGGGGTATGATAAATTCTGCTATCACTTAAGGGTCATCTAAGTAGGAAAATTCAAGTGAAAACCATTTGGTTGAAAAGTGTGAAAAAGGGGTATAATTATGAAATTACCTACACAAGTGTGAAGATTTATAATAAAAATACAGCAGGAATTGATAATTTAAGAAATTTTAAAATATTTGTTGCATGTTTTTATGAAAATAGTGCAAAAATACACGTGTTGGGGAAAATAGTTTACACCTTGTATAACGAATTAATTTTAAAAAATGAAAAGATATTAATATAGTTGGTAAGAACTATTTTATATATAGACATTTAATATTGTATTTCTGAAATTTACGGTCGCTTTATTTATTCAATTTATTGAATTTATTGTTAAAATATTCAACTCTTGCTCTTATTGTAAATTTAATTGCGTATTTATATTTGTTTTAGACTTCTAATACTGAATAAAAATCAACGAACACCACACTTGTATTTTATTTTACAAGCCCTGGTTAAATTTGGCGCCCAAGCGTTTAGATGATAAAATTGATCAGAAATTTGATTTGATTTTGCAGAAATTGGACCAAAGAAACCCGCCCATAAATAATCAACAGCCCAATTTCAATAATAATAGTCGGGGTGGGGGTTGTCGGGGTCGATTCTCGGGTTCTACTTCTTCAGGTAGGGGGAGAGGAAATACTAGTAATTCAAACCACCCAAACTAAAGATGGCTTCTGGTGTGGACCAGCCGGAAGCCACTGATCAGTTAAGTGGCCTTTCTCTTTTAAATAGGATGGTTGGAGATTCAAATATGACTGAAGTCTATTTACAAGGTGAAAGTCATCAGGCTTTAATTGACAGTGGGTCAATGGTGACGACAATGTCAAAATCGTGTTATGATAACTTAACACATAAGCCATCATTATTTACTTTGGATAAGTTGGGTTTGCAAGTTTCTTTAGCAGATGGTTCAAATTTAGAGTATTTGGGCTATGTAGAATGTTGTATTTCAGTTCCATTCTTAAGTGATGTTGAATTTAATGTACCGGTTTTAGTTGTACCAGATTCCAAGTTAAATGATATGTGTGACATCATTATAGGTACAAATGTTATCAGGTTATATACAAAGCATGTTAATCAAACTGACCAGAATATTCCTGATGCATGGCGTTTAGCTCTAGCCAGCATCAAGTGTAAAGTTTACAGTGTTAAAGCTGCAAATAAACAGGTTTTAGAGATTGGTCCTTACCAGTCTGCAGTTGTGAATGGTACAGTTAGAGGTTTAGATCATGATGTGAAAGAAATTGTGACTGAAAACTTAGACAATCAGTATAATTATATAGTATGTCCTAGGGTTTTAAAAGTACATAACACCAATATTGCAAAGATCCAGGTTAAAATCTGCAATATCTCTGCAAAGCCTATTAGTATAAAACCAAGGTCAGAAATATGTCAAGTTAACGAGGTCAAGGTCATTCATGACTTAGCTGATAGCAATTTTGATATGGCAGATCACAGTAAAACGGAAAGCCCTATACTTAGTGACGTGAATGAATTGGGCGTTGATGTAAATACATCTGTCTTAAATCCTTCACAGATGACTAAAGTTAACAAACTTCTTACTAAGTGGAAGCATATATTTTCTACTAGTCCACTTGACCTTGGTAACACTGACATAGTTAAGCATAAAATAGAACTTGAAAATACCAAGCCCTTTAAACAGCCTTATAGAAAAATCCCCCAGCAATGTATGAGGAGGTTCGCCAACACATCAAGGAAATGCTTGATGCGGGGGTTATAAGGGAATCCAACAGTCCCTTTTCATCTAATTTAGTGCTAGTAAGAAAGCGCGATGGGTCACTGCGCATATGCTTAGATTTTAGGATGTTGAATTCTCGCACCCGTAAAGATGCTTATATGTTACCTAGATTCGATGACATAATAGATACAGTCAGTGGGTCCAAGTACTTTTCTAAATTAGATTTACGATCTGGCTACTGGCAAGTCGAGATCGAAGAGGCAGATAAGCACAAAACGGCTTTCTCTGTAGGAAACTTAGGCTTCTATGAATGTAGTCGTATGGGCATGGGTTTGACTAATGCTCCGAGCACATTCCAACGGCTGATGGAAAAGTGCATGGGCGAAATGTTGCTTAAAGAAGTACTTATATTTCTTGACGATATTCTTATCTTTGCCGATACGTTCGAGCAACATATAGAACGTTTAGAGTCTGTGTTTTTTAGGTTAGCTCAGCATAACTTAAAACTTAAACCTTCAAAATGCGAGCTGTTTAAAACATCTATTACATACTTGGTCATGTTATATCAGAGAAAGGTATCTACAGATCCCGAAAAAACTTTAGCTGTTGAAAACTGGCCGCCTCCACAAAATGTCAAAGAACTGCGTCAGTTTTTGGGATTTGTTGGGTATTATAGGCGCTTTGTTAAGAACTATTCAAAGATAGTGCAGCCTCTTAATGCCTTATTGATAGGTCATTCAACAAACAAATCTTCTAAGCAGTCTAAAAGTAAACAAAAATCAAGTTGGATATGGGGTGAATCTCAACAAACAGCTTTTGAAAATGTTAAACAAAAACTAACTGAGCCACCTATTTTAGCATATGCTGATTACTCTCTACCATTCATCTCATACTGATGCTAGTAGTGTTGGGCTAGGTGCCGTATTATATCAAAAGCAAAATGGTGTTGAGAGGGTGATAGCATATGCTAGCCGTGGTTTAAGACCAAGTGAGCGTAATTACCCAGCTCATAAGCTGGAATTTTTAGCTCTTAAAAGGGCTGTCTGTGACAAATTTCATGATTATCTGTATGGTAATAGTTTTGATGTAGTCACTGATAATAATCCGCTCACTTATATTCTTTCCAAGGCCAAGCTTGATGCCACTTCTCATCGTTGGGTTGCCTCCCTTGCAACGTATAATTTTACTCTGTCCTATAGACCAGGAAAGTTAAATTCTGATGGGGATGGTCTTTCCCGCAAACCCCAGGTCTTTACAGAAGCAGTTAAAGCAATATGCGAGGCTGTTTTAGTTTCTGTTCCACTTGCAGCATGTGTATCACAGGATTGTATTTCTCATACGGCCGATGAGGAAACAATTATTGGTGAAAACCTTAATAGTATTAACTGGCAAACTGAGCAGAGTAAAGATATGGCATTACGTAGAGTTGTTGACTTGGTAAGAAGCGATTTTCGTCCAAGGGGAAAAGGTCTGGCTAGAGAATCGCTTAGTGTACAAAAGTATCTAAGGGAATGGAGTCGTCTTCAATTAGACGGTGATATTTTGTACCGTATCGCTTCTTTAGATGGTCATCAAGTCAAACAACTAGTGCTACCCGAATCATACCATCAATTAGCTTTAAAGTTAGTTCATGATGATACAGGTCATCAAGGTAAAGAAAAGACTTTGTGGCTAGCAAAGCAAAGGTTTTATTGGCCTGGATTAGAAAATGATGTCAATCAAAAAGTTGAATATTGTGGCAGATGCATAAGGCGTAAAAAACCAGTTAGGCCAGCTGCCGAACTTGTGCCTATTAACACCACAAGGCCCATGGAACTAGTTTGCATAGATTTCCTTACTCTCGAAAAATCCAAAGGCGGATATGAACATATTCTCGTCATAACCGATCACTTTACCAGATATTCTCAGGCTATACCCTGCCGTAATCAATTGGCTCATACAACAGCCAAGGCACTGTATGAAAACTTTATACTGTTTTATAGTTTTCCTAAGAAACTCCATAGTGATCAGGCCGCAATTTTGAGAGTAAAGTAATCAAAGAACTATGTAAACTAGCCAATGTACAAAAGACTAGAACAACCCCGTATCACCCCATGGGCAATGGTTCGGCAGAGCGCTTTAACCAGACTCTTCTCAAAATGCTCGGTACCCTTGAGGAGGACAAAAAGGCCGACTGAAATCTTATGTCGTGCCTTTGGTGCAAGCATATAATGCTACCAAAAACGAGGCAACTAGCTATTCTCCTCATTATCTAATGTTTGGCTGGCATCCTCGCCTGTCAGTAGATGCTTATTTAGGACTTGATCCAGATAATGATGGAAAAGTTAGTCACGAGACTTATGTAGAAAAACTGAGAGGTCGACTGCGTTATGCATACGAGTCTGCAGCTAAAGAAGCCTCTAAGCTTGCTGCTCGTAACAAAGTTAGATACGATAGCAAAGTAAGAGATTCTGTTATTGAAGTCGGGATCGTGTTCTCGTTCGTAAAGTGGGACTACAAGGTAAACAAAAGCTGGCCGATAAATGGGACCAACAGCCCTACTTGGTTATTCACAAGCCAAATAGTGATATTCCTGTTATAAAGTGAAACCAGAGTTTGGGAAGGGGCCCTCCCGTACTCTCCATCGCAATATGCTATTGCCATTTAATGTTATGCCATCTGAGGAAACTGATTTTACAATTCAGCCTCAACAGGATAAGCCAGCTAAACCAGCTAAACCCCGTACTGCTAACAAATTAACAGAAATCTCAGAATCTGAAAGTACAGATTCGGATGAAGATTGGTCTCGATATGCCCGTTATATTATACCCCAACGAAGGACAAATGTTAAACATATGCCATCACCAGTCTCACCACCTAAAACTAGTATTCTGTAAATGTATCAGAATCATTAATATCCAATAATTTAGTTGATTTGAACAATACAGGCAATAATGTTACAAATATTGAAATATCTCAGAATAATACAACCAATACAGATGTATCAGTAAATAACAGTACCATCAGTAACATGCAAAATAATGGGGTAGTAACTGAAAATAGTGTTTACATTTACGTAGGTCACAGCGACCCAGAAAACCACCTGATCGATTGGTGAATGGATTACTTCACAGTTGGTAATAGATGGAGAGTGTTTTGTCTAATATGTTTAGTTGTATTTTATTGTTTTGCCAATGGTGTCTAAGTTCACTTTGCGTTATTGCAAATCGGTTTGATTTTGAAGAGTATTTTCAAATCAAATATCATATGAGTTTGATGTATTTTATAAGAATATAGATGGACTATAAAGTTGCATTTGTTTATGAAAATGTGTATTATTGATAGACATATAGGTCTCTGACTATATCAGTATATTATTTCATTTAAATAAGTTATAGTGTCGTAATTTAAAACAAATTATGAACGATTTAAATATGCACTCCGCAATATAGTTTTATAGAAAATCTTGAAATGTCGGGAGACATTTCCTTAGGATGGGGAAAATGTAACATGGGGTTTGTTAGTTTATTTAGTTAGTTAGTTAGTTTAATTAAGAAATGTGGTGTCTCAATAATCGTCTTTGTCTTTTCTGTGTGTTGTTTACTGTAACGTATATTGGTAACTTGTATAGTGAGTTGAATGAATGTATGTATGCGTGCGTGTTCATGGGTGAGTGAATATCCCAAATATGGTATTGTCTCGTATGTGTGTAAGCAAGGGTGAACAGTTTTCCTTACACAGCACGATTTCTATTGCATGATGGTCCAAAGCCCTGACTTTTCTTTTTAAATAAACGTTTTCATTTTCTGCATTCCATAACCGGCGCCTCATGACATAACATGTACTTGAAAAATGTAATAGGAACATCTGGTAAGAACTATTTTATATATAGACATTTAATATTGTATTTCTGAAATTTACGGTCGCTTTATTTATTCAATTTATTGAATTTATTGTTAAAATATTCAACTCTTGCTCTTATTGTAAATTTAATTGCGTATTTATATTTGTTTTAGACTTCTAATACTGAATAAAAATCAACGAACACCACACTTGTATTTTATTTTACAAGCCCTGGTTAAATAGTCAACAACATAGAGCAGTGCAAAGGGGGCAGAGTTTGTTAAAGAAATACCTGAGACTGCTGTGTGTTTTATCTTACCCGAGACTGCTGTGTGTAATATCTTACCTGAGACTGCTGTGTGTGTTTTATCTTACCTGAGACTGCTGTGTGTGTTTTATCTGACCCGAGACTGCTGTGTGTGTTATATCTTACCTGAGACTGCTGTGTGTGTTTTATCTTACCTGAGACTGCTGTGTGTTTTTTATCTTACCTGAGACTGCTGTGTGTGTTATATCTTACCTGAGACTGCTGTGTGTGTTATATCTTACCTGAGACTGCTGTGTGTGTTATATCTTACCTGAGACTGCTGTGTGTGTTATATCTTACCTGAGACTGCTGTGTGTGTTATATCTTACCTGAGACGGCTGTGTGTGTTTTATCTTATCCGAGACTGCTGTGTGTGTTTTATCTTACCCGAGACGGCTGTGTGTGTTATATCTTACCTGAGACTGCTGTGTGTGTTTTATCTTACCTGAGACGGCTGTGTGTGTTTTATCTTACCTGAGACTGCTGTGTATGTTATATCTTATCTGAGACTGCTGTGTGTGTTTTATCTTACCTGAGACTGCTGTGTGTGTTTTATCTTACCTGAGACTGCTGTGTATGTTATATGTTACCTGAGACTGCTGTGCGTTATATATCTAACCTGAGACTGCTGTGTGTTATATGTTACCTGAGACTGCTGTGTGTGTTACATCTTACCTGAGACTGTTGTGTGTGTTATATGTTACCTGAGACTGCTGTGTGTGTTATATCTTACCTGAGACTGCTGTGTGTGTTACATCTTACCTGAGACTGTTGTGTGTGTTATATGTTACCTGAGACTGTTGTGTGTGTTATATGTTACCTGAGACTGCTGAGTTTGTTAAAGAAATACCCGAGACTGCTGTGTGTTTTATCTTACCCGAGACTGCTGTGTGTAATATCTTACCTGAGACTGCTGTGTGTGTTTTATCTTACCTGAGACTGCTGTGTGTGTTTTATCTGACCCGAGACTGCTGTGTGTGTTATATCTTACCTGAGACTGCTGTGTGTGTTTATCTTACCTGAGACTGCTGTGTTTTTTATCTTACCTGAGACTGCTGTGTGTGTTATATCTTACCTGAGACTGCTGTGTGTGTTATATCTTACCTGAGACTGCTGTGTGTGTTATATCTTACCTGAGACTGCTGTGTGTGTTATATCTTACCTGAGACTGCTGTGTGTGTTATATCTTACCTGAGACGGCTGTGTGTGTTTATATCTTATCCTGAGACTGCTGTGTGTGTTTATCTTACCGAGACGGCTGTGTGTGTTATATCTTACCTGAGACTGCTGTGTGTTTTATCTTACCTGAGACTGCTGTGTGTGTTTATCTTACCTGAGACTGCTGTGTTGTTATATCTTACCTGAGACTGCTGTGTGTGTTATCTTACCTGAGACTGCTGTGTGTTTATATCTTACCTGAGACTGCTGTGTATGTTATATCTTACCTGAGACTGCTGTGTGTTATATCTACCTGAGACTGCTGTGTGTTATATCTTACCTGAGACTGCTGTGTGTGTTACATCTTACCTGAGACTGCTGTGTGTGTTATATCTTACCTGAGACTGCTGTGTGTGTTATATCTTACCTGAGACTGCTGTGTGTGTTATATCTTACCTGAGACTGTTGTGTGTGTTTTATCTTACCTGAGACTGCTGCGTGTGTTTATCTTACCTGAGACTGCTGTGTGTGTTATATCTTACCTGAGACTGCTGTGTGTTTTATCTTACCTGAGACTGTGTGTGTGTTATATCTTACCTGAGACTGCTGTTATGTGTGTATATCTTACCGAGACTGCTGTGTGTGTTATATCTTACCTGAGACTGCTGTGTGTGTTATCTTACCTAGACTGCTGTGTGTGTTATATCTTACCGAGACTTGTGTGTGTTATATCTTACCTGAGACTGCTGTGTGTGTTAGATCTTACCTTAGACTGTTGTGTGTGTTATATCTTACCTGAGACTGCTGTGTGTGTTATATCTTACCTGAGACTGCTGTGTGTGTTATATCTTACCTTAGACTGCTGTGTGTGTTTTATCTTACCTGAGACTGCTGTGTGTGTTATATCTTACCTGAGACTGCTGTGTGTGTTATATCTTACCTGAGACTGCTGTGTGTGTTATATCTTACCTGAGACTGCTGTGTGTGTTATATCTTACCGACTGCTGTGTGTGTTATATCTTACCCGAGACTGCTGTGTGTGTTATATCTTACCTGAGACTGCTGTGTGTGTTAGATCTTACCGAGACTGCTGTGTGTGTTATATCTTACCGAGACTGCTGTGTGTGTTATATCTTACCAGAGACTGCTGTGTGTGTTATATCTTATCTGAGACTGCTGTGTGTTTATCTTACCTGAGACTGCTGTGTGTGTTTTATCTTACCTGAGACTGCTGTGTGTGTTATATCTTACCTGAGACTGCTGTGTGTGTTATATCTTACCTGAGACTGCTGTGAGTGTTATATCTTACCTGAGACTGCTGTGTGTGTTATATCTTACCTGAGACTGCTGTGTGTGTTTATCTTACCTGAGACTGCTGTGTGTGTTATATCTTACCGAGACTGCTGTGTGTGTTATATCTTACCTTAGACTGCTGTGTGTGTTATATCTTACCTGAGACTGCTGTGTGTGTTATATCTTATCTGAGACTGCTGTGTGTTATATCTTACCTGAGACTGATGTGTGTTTTATGTTACCTGAGACTGCTGTGTGTGTTATATCTTACCTGAGACTGCTGTGTGTGTTATATCTTACCTGAGACTGCTGTGTGTGTTATATCTTACCTGAGACTGCTGTGTGTGTTTTATCTTACCTGAGACTGTTGTGTGTGTTATATCTTACCTGAGACCGCTGTGTGTGTTTTAGCTCCTCCTAATTCTTCCTGTGTAACATCTTCATTTGTAACAGACTAAAACAAAAACAAAAAATGACAGATATAAATGATAAAACCAGGCTAAATTGACATTAAAGTTGTTGTAATGTTAAACCACATTTCCCTAGACTCATAAGATTTATCACCTAGCACCTATGGTAATTTGTCACCACAATGTTCCACATAAGATTTATCACCTAGCACCTATGGTAATTTGTCACCAAAATGTTCCACATAAGTTACAACTTACTGGCTGTACAATGGTCTCATAACTCATTAACATTTGTAACTTCTTGGCTTCAAGTTTCTAAGCCATTATTCATGACAAGGAATTGTTTAAATGTTTTACTACTTTAGTGGATGAAGGTTATTAGCTATGGGAATTTATTTAATTTTTACAGTTTATTTACAAGAAGATGTTTAAAAGCTTAACTATTTCAAGTCAATGTGACCATAAACCAAAAGTTACAGTGTATGCTTTCTATTACAGAGTTTAATTATTTGGCTTGATAATAAATATTTTATCCGCTCAGTAAAGAGCTAACTCATATTTACTTTATACATGTATATATATATTGTATGTGTGTGTTATATAAAGTCTACTTATGATACAGACAGATAGATGAAACATGATGTTACTACCAACAAAAAACATATCAGAAAATCAGGACTGGGCTTGGCAACTTTAATACATAACTGGTTGGAGTGGTGTTGTATACTGAAGTCAAAAATTATTTCAAAGACCTTTGTTAATGAACTAATACTTTGAAACTGCCTTGAAATATTAGACATATTTGTTGATATGGATATGATTTTTAATATTGAATAAGCTAAAACAAAGTTTATGTTGTGTAGAGCTGCAACAATACGGCAAAAACCATATTGCAATATATTGCATATTTCATTGGTCATACTGCAATACATATTATATTGTATTGCATGATTTAAAAGGAAGATAAGTTTGCCTCTGCTCTACACATTTTACATATTGCAACATTTGGAATATTCTCCGATGACACCCCCCCCCCCCTTCCGTTTCAGTCCAAAATTCACCCAGAATTTACTTTTGTCAGTAGCATTCCGAATCGATTCTAACACAAACAACAATGCCATGTGGGCTGTTTAGGCATCTGCGTTATATAGAAGTTTGACAGTGCACACAACATCAACATACAACTTTCAAACATTTCACCAATGGAGACCTATACTATCAAAATAGAAAAGGTTCATACCCTGTTTTTCTGGATTTTTCTTCATATCACCAATACCTAATATCTAATATTTGTGAATCATTTGACTTTTAGTAAAGATAATGACATGGGGTTTACAGATTTGTTGTTGTCTTGACCTTCAAGATCAATTGTTAAGGTAATGACCTAATATTTTACCTTATCTGAAAAACTATAAACTTTTAGTACAGACATGTATATTAGAATATTGCTGGTATTGATGTAATAATCATTTTGATACAAAGATGAAGGTCATTGGTTCAAAGGTCAAGGTCACAGATGCGAAAGAATACTGAAATTATCTTGGAAATTATAAACTAGTTAAGGCATATATATTAGAATATTATGGTATTGATATGACAGTCATTTTGCTATATAGATGAAGGTCATGGGTTCAAAGGTCAAGGTCACAGATGTAAAACAACAACAAAATAGTAAATTATCTTGAAAATTATAACTAGTAAAGGCATATATATTAGAATATTGTGGTATTGATATGACAGTCATTTTGCTATATAGATGAAGGTCATGGGTTCAAGGTCACAGATGTAAAACAATAACAAAATAGTTAATTATCTTGAAAATTATAAACTAGTAAAGGCATATATATTAGACTATTGTGGTATTGATATGACAGTCATTTTGCTATAGAGATGAAGGTATGGGTTAAGGTCAAGGTCACAGATGTAACACAATAACAAAATAGTAAATTATCTTGAAAATTATAAACTGGTAAAGGCATATATATAAGAATATTTGGTATTGATGTGACGGTCATTTTGCTATATAGATGAAGGTCATGGGTTCAAAGGTCAAGGTCACAGCTGCAAAATAATACCCAAATAATTAATTATCTGTAAAAGCCTCAAATCTTTACTACATATATATTGAGGTTTCAGTATTTCTGTTTTCTTATCATTTAGCCATTATTTACCAGGTGAGCATATCAGGCCTTTTGTTTTCATTTGATGTGGGATTTAATTGTCATTGCCTTTAAAGGTGGTCAACATAAAACTCCACATGTTGAAAAAATACAACTGAAAAACTTTCTGAGTGTGCATCAATTATCATAATTATCAAAATCATCAACATTATGAAAATGTCCTTCAAAAATAGAAATGGCCTGTAATACACCATGTATGATCAAGTAGTGTTATACTGGTGACAATTTTGTCTGAACAATTGCTGAAATACAGTATGGTTTTAGGTGAAAAGTATCACAGAAATTAATTTATTTTGAGTGATGTATAAGATTCACATGATCACTTATTTAACATCGATCTCATCATCAATCTATAAATGCACAGATATTCTGCAACCACGGCAACCTTCATAATAAACCTGTTTCTGAATTAATACTTTATGCATAATATTTCAAATTCAATTTTTCTTTACATATGAAGTAATGTTAACATTAAAAATACAGAAAACATAAAATTATTCAAATCTGTTGAAAAAATTCTAAAAGAGCAATAATTTTTTTTTCTAAAAAGACTTTATAAACCCTTTTAGAAGAAAATACTTGTTAAAGGGGGGCATTATTGATGTTATGGTCCAATAAATTAACTATATGTAACATAATAATCATATCAAGGACTTTTTAAAAAAAAGAAAAGTATATACAAAGTCAGTTAACACCGTTAAGGTAAAACCAGTACAAAAGCAACCATGAGTGAATTCCATCAAAAAAATACTAAAGAACTCAACATAACAGCTGTTATGAAGTAAAACGTCCATCCAATTATACAAGTTTTATCCTGGCTCAGCTGCCTAGCAATAATCCAATTACCACTATATTACAGCATTAAACTTGTACATTTATTATATAACTCGACTCGTGCACTACATAACCTAATTCAGTTTTTATTTTACTTTAGGGCTTTTATATCGGGTGATTTCAAGACAGACTTTTAGCCGCAATAATGATGTTATTGAAACTTTGATAACTCCAAATGCATTGATTTGGACTTCAGGTAATTCACATGATTCAAGAATTCAAAATATAAACCCAAAATTACTACAAAGATAAATTGTTAGATCAAATTTTCTAGATCTGTTAGTTATGTATTTGAGAAATCAATATTAGAGTTATTTAAATTTTATTTGATTTGAACAAAAAAAAAACAAATTGTGAAAAATTATAGGTTTTATGGTAAATAAGCAACTAGCTATAGAGTTTGTGTTACACAGTATATATATATATATATTCTGTTTCATTGATTTATAATTCCTTATAACACAAACTCTAGTTGCTAGTACCATAAAACCTATAATTATATATATATATATATATATATATATATATATATATATTAAATAATTGAAAATACTTGTCAAGCAAGATACTATGAACTAACTCTTTATAAGTAACTACTGGTAAGAGGCCATAGATTTGATACCAAATGAAGTATTCATATCTTATATCAGCTAGATCTCCAAATTCATATGGAAATATTCAAGTATATTTTGTCATTGTCAAGTTTCTGTTGTCAGTTTTCATATTTTTACATTTAAGAAAGTTCAGAAATACAACTTATTGTATTTTCTGAAACAATTAATATCAGTAGCATGTAATTAAATCCACTGTAAAAACAGTGTATGGGATTTATGCTAATTCAAGCCAACATGAATTTACAACAAGTTATAAAATTATACTAAAACAAAAATATTTTTAGAATTCTACCGGTACATATCAATAAATAGAAAGTCTCCCCCCTTCCCTCATTTTTTATCATTTTCCTACAAATTATAATAAATTCAAGTCTGTTAGCACTTAACATCAAAAGGTTCATGATATTTGGTAAAAATACTTTCATGCTGAAAGCTACACAGAGGCACTGAGTAGGTAAAAATATATTGTTTGATGGTTTGATCTTAAAAAATGTATTTATTATAACTTTATTCAATTTAATCATTTTTTTAATTTTACAAATTATTAGAATATTATAATGTAAATTTTGTGTAGATTACTAGATTCTATCAAATATTGCACAGCATGACTTCTTTATTTTTGCAAAATATTAGGTAAACCTTACAATTATATGTAAATAAAGGAGAAACTTGTAATGTTTATCAAATCAAAAACAAACATTCTAATCCATGTCCGAATCACAATCCAGAAGCAAAGTAAACACTTTGGAACTGACAAGTTAGGTTAGACACGTGAACTTCCACCAGAAGTGAAGCCGGGTGCTCCGGAAGGGTAAGCACCTCCTGTTTAGCTAGCTACACCTGCCATATTGTGTGAAAGGAACATGGAACTATGGATGTCAAATATATCCAGGGCAATCCTGGACACAGAGACGTCAAAAGTAAGGGATAATTTAAATCAGAAAGCAATGTCTACCAGTATATATTAATTTATTAAACTTAAGAAACTCTAGAAAGCTATTTAAATAATAATAATAATAATAATAATAATAATAATAATAATTTAAATATATTAAATTTGATTTTATGTCATAAAATTCCAATTGAACATTGTAAGCAATTCAAGATGAATAATAAATAATTAGATTCTTAAAAAAGTTTGTTAGAGTTTTTAGCATAAAATCCCTGTAAGTACCCCTGGTGTTTGTCAGAACTTGGCATCAAATCCCTTGTAAGTACCCCTGGTGTTTGTCAGAACTTGGCATCAAATCCCTTGTCAGTACCCCTGGTGTTTGTCAGAACCAATCAAAATGAAGCAATTTAAGAAAGTTTAACACTAAAGTAAGATAGATCTCTTATCAATGGCAGTAACAGCAAGTGTATATACCTACAGTAGGAGAGGTACTGCTGCTGGCTTATTTGTTATATAGACACAAAAACTTTACAATGATTCTGTATCCAGTTGAAATGGACCATAAATAACTGGTAAGTGGGGATATATTTGGTAAAGTGAGGGTGTACATACATGTATTACATCTCTCTCTCTCTCTCTCTCTCTCTCTCTCTCCTATTTTTTATTATTGTTCTATACATTGGGTTAGTTACATATATTGTTTTATTTCAAATTAGCAGTTTTCCCAGCTATTTCATTCATCAAAGTAAGTGTAACTATGACTACATGTGATACATGAGTTTGTACAAGTGTTTCTGATATAACAGTCATTACTTTTAGAGTGTTAGCTGTTGGTCAACAATGTTGTAGATTATCAACACAAAATATTAGGTAATATAAAACATGTGTGTGGGTACCGCAATTAAACTACCACCAACTTTAAAAAAACTCCATCAAATCCAGGGTTCCAAATTTAAGTCTAACACTTTTCAGTTGGACTTGCTATATTTTGTAATTTCTCATATAAAACATGATGTTGATGACTAGTTTGTATTCTAGACTTATTTCAGACTTTTAGGGTATGAAATCATATTGCACTCAAGAGACTGATCAGTATTTTGAAGACAGAGGCTTTAAAAACCTATTACCATTTCAATTTCCTTTTGCTTGCCTTCTGTGGCATATTTGCAAAACATAATAATTTTCCTCTTCCCCCTTCCAACCTGGTAATCATTACATGTATATGTAAACTAAATAAACATGTGTAAAGAATATTAAATCTTAAATCTTACTTTTCTATCAATTCTCAAAATAAAGGACTTATAAAAGTATTAGTTATTCACAAGTAACACAAATAATTTATACTGCTTTTAGACACCACTTAAATCTCATTAAATCTGGAAGGCATGGTTATATAAATAATCTGAATTTTATTAACTGGTTAAAAGTTACCTTATAGACAGAAGCTGGGGTGTGTGTGTGTGATAGACATAACAGTCTAGATGTTGATTGACAGGTTCCCTACTGAGTAATAATGAACACTTCTAGATAACACTTCTGACAGGTTGTCTACAGAGGCTAGATAGATACAGAGTACAAAACATCAACAACCACTGCTGATATATTCTTAATTGTATTTTAGTATTGAATCTCTACAAATTAAAAATGTATCCATACTTACCATAACCAGACTTAATGCATCATTCCATCAATAGATTTCATAAAATTAAATTTGGAACCAAGACTTGATCACCAAATAACAGCTTAAGTAATGTCTGCTTTTTCCTCATTCTTTCTTTCTTCCTATTTATTTATTTGTTTATTTATTATGCTACTTGTTAACACACACACACACACACACACACACACACACACACACACACTTTTTTTCACAATTATTGGAATTGCTTTAAACTTTAAAAACATTGAATAGATCACTACAACATCCTAGCATGTCATATCTTAATATAATGTTGTATGGTTTCAATGTATTTCAGAATGAATTATATAGCTATACACGGAGGATAGAAGATAGCTACATCAACTGACTTAGCTAAGCTGTACACAGAGGATAGAAGATAGCTACATCAACTGACTTAGCTAAGCTGTACACGGAGGATAGAAGATAGCTACATCAACTGACTTAGCTAAGCTGTACACGGAGGATAGAAGATAGCTACATCAACTGACTTAGCTAAGCTGTACACGGAGGATAGAAGATAGCTACATCAACTGACTTAGCTAAGCTGTACACAGAGGATAGAAGATAGCTACATCAACTGACTTAGCTAAGCTGTACACAGAGGATAGAAGATAGCTACATCAACTGACTTAGCTAAGCTGTACACGGAGGAAAGAAGATAGCTACTGACTTAGCTAAGCTGTTTATGGAAGAAAACCAAACTTTAGCATACATCAGTATTCTATATCTAAAATATTTAACACTAGGGAAGTTTTATTTGTTTAACTATGTGATGTTCTCCTGTATTATATGTTAGATAACTCATGTCTATGGATCAGAAGATGTCACATGATGAGATACAGAAGATTAAAGTTTAGTTCTTTAACTATCCGATGTTTGATTCCAATAACACTGATATTCTACACAATTATAATGATTCTTATACAATTAGGTATACCAGATAAGAAATTCATTATACAGAAATTAGATGGAATTTATTCAAAAGATCTTAAATCAGTTAAAGGTTTTAGGTTAAACAATGGAATCTCAGGTAAAACAGAATATTTTCAATTACATGAGAGACAAAGTTATTTTCAAGTACCTATGGAATCTTCTAAACAGTTACAAGACAGTGATGCTACAAATTTAAATAAAAATGGTGCTACTTTCCGTAAAGTAGGAAATGTATCCATATTTTCTGTATATTTTGACAACAGACAATCAATGATTCCAAATATAAGAATAATTGCACTGAAACAATTTCTTAGTGAAGAAAATCTGATATGTCACTTTGAATACAGAGGGCGCTGGATAACCATTATGGCAGATAGTTACGAGATGTGTGAAAACCATGGTCGTTTTTATGGAGGATGGATTTATTCCTGTAAAGTACCAAATAAACTCTTACAAAAATCATCCATGATATCTTCTTTATATTTATCAAGTACATTCCTGTTAAATATGCGTGTAAAATTTAATATTACTGCAAAAACAATGATATATGAAAGTGATCACATCTTGAATCAGGGACATAAACAACCAGTTATGCTTCAACAGAAGAGGAATTTTGGCATGTGTTTACCACCTTTATTTGGAGATGTTTCTTTATCTTTACTTATACAATTTATTGAACTTTCAAAATTTTAGGAGCATCACATTTCACATTTTACAAACACAATATATCAGAAACTGTGGAGAAAATTTTAATTTACTATCAAAACCTGGGGGAGGTGACAGTAGTTAACTGGACACTCCCTCCTGAAGTGAGTGAAAGAGAGATATGGTATCATGGGCAGATTTTGGCCATTCAGGATTGCTTATATCGAAACATGGCCAGATTTGAATATCTAATCTTTGTAGATATAGATGAGTTCATTATTCCTAAAAATGAAATGACGTGGATTGAAATGTTAAATTCTAACATAAACAATGACAAAATGCCGGAATTAACCGCTGGATATTCCTTTAAAAGTGCTTTCTTTGATCCCAAACAGATTCCTGACATGTCACAGCAATTAACATTCCTACAGCTACTCCACAGAAATGCTGTTTATAGTACTTTGAGGACTAAACTAATAGTCCGACCTCAAATGGTGTTTGAGATGGGTATTCACCATGCCAGTAAATTGATGAACATGAATTTGACAGTTTTAGAAATCGAGCCTGACATTGCAATTATACATCACTACCGTCCTTGTATAATTAACTATGAACCCAACATGAAATGTTACAGGAGTGTCCGAGATGATACAATACTGAAATATGAAGAAGTTCTAGTTGAACAATATAAGGATATTGTAAGGAATACTGTTAAATTATTTGTTCCTAAAAGTGACTTTAATTCTAATTAAATTACACAAATCAAGATGTGTTTATATTTATTTTACATGACAGTATAGATTCAGATGTAGTCTAGTCAACATAAACCTCAACTTTGGCTTTGATTTTAGCTTCTGTCACAGCAACAGTCTTACACCCCGCCAACACTGACACCAGAAAAGTAAAGCCTAGCTAGCTCTACAGTCTATGACTAAAGAAGCCAGTTTAAACAAAAATGGTTTGGAATTTGAACTATGTTTAACTGAGTTTGTCTCCTTCCTTCAGGAACAGCTGTTGACACTGACAGACAGTAAAGGGGTAGGGGGGTATAAAGAACTTTAACAGTTGCCAATCTAAGAACTTTAACAGTTGCCCATCAAACAACTTCAACAATTGTCCATCAAAGAACTTCAACAATTGTCCATCAAAGAACTTTAATTACCAGTACTGGTAACATCTAAGAACTTTAACAGTTACCCATCAAACAACTTCAACAATTATCCATCAAAGAACTTTAATTACTGATAACATCTAAGAACTTTAACAGTTGCCCATCAAACAACTTCAACAATTGTCCATTTAAGAACTTCAACAATTATCCATCAAAGAACTTTAATAGATGTCCATCTTAGAACTTTTAACAGAACCTTTTGTAGAGCTGCAACAATGTACATGTATTAGTAAAACCAGTCAATAATCATGATCTGTATTTTCTCTTGTAAATACAGTTTCTATTATCTACTTCCAGCAGCATTGCATAATTGGTCCATAAAGACTGAGTGTTTTGTATTGATAGCATGCGTTATTAACATCGAGAGTAGGTACATGTTAAACTTATATCGACTGCTAAAACAAAATTATCAGAATTGACATGACTTGTAGTATTAGATATCACTAATTATTAATATGATTGGTTGTTTGATTGTAATGTTGTTTAAGCTAGCAACAGCGATTTTTCAGCTTTTTGTCAAGAATTTATTTATCTCTAAGGATTATTAATCTGAAAACAAGTTCATGTATGCGTGAGATTTGCAAGTGTGTTTTTTGGTCCTTTCTGTACTAGCCCAAACTAAAGGTGATCATAATGTGCTGAGTCACAGAGTTAGTATAAAGCAGACAAGCATACCACTTAACTGTCACATTATACTGACATAGGGTGAACCAGTTTATACTCTAGATACTGAGGACCAGGTGAATAAACAGTGTCTCAAATTTTAAAATCAGATGTACATGTACCGTATACTGGGAAATTTTCATGAAACCCCTCTAAATTATTTTTGCATTTTTATTTTTGTGATTGATTCATGCCATATAGTGATATACACTGTAACAAGAAGCCCAATAGGGCCCCTATTGCGCACATGGACCATAAACAGCACAAAAACACAAGAAATTTTAGGAGCAAGAACTCTGATGTGGATATTTAGATATTTACGAAACTTGCTACTTTAGTTAGATATTTTCATGTCAATAATTTTTGCAATTTTTACCATTCATCTTTCTCTAACAATTCTACGGAATAATAATCAAAAACTATAATTTTTTTTTACAAAAATTGACCTTTAAAAGGGCAATAACTCCAAAATCATTTGTCAGATATTTTCTGAATTCTGATATTTTTGTATCAATACTTTTTATCTATCTCTAACAATTTTAATGAAAATAGCTGAAAACAACAAAAATCACAAAAAAAATGACATTTCAGGGGCAATAACTCCAACATGGATGATCATATATTTGCTAATCAGTTAAATTTTGTCATGTTGATCATTTTTGCAATTTATACTCTATATCTATCTCTAATAATTCTCAAGAAAATAATCAAATCAAAAACATGCAAAAAAAAATAACTTTAAGAGACAATAACTCCTAAATTGTTTGTCAGATATTTATGAAACTTCATACATAACTAGAATATGTCATGCCAATCATTTTTAAATGAAAAAATATTTTAAATACCCCAAGTTCTATTTTCTATATTTCAAATTTGAACAAAATTGTACATAAAGAGAGCTGTTATGGCCATTTAAATGTTTCTGCTATTTTAAGTGACAGCGGCCATCTTGGCTTTTGTACAGACATGCTGGATATAATTTTTAATCTACTCTAAATATGGACCTTCCACACCAATTCTAGTTTCAATTAGCTGAGTCCTTTCAGAGAAGAAGATTTTCAAAGATTTGCGCTAAAATAGACCATTTTTGCATGTTGTATAAATATTATGCACACCTTCCACACAAAATGTGGTTTCAATTGGCATAGTAGGCCCAGATAAGAAGATTAAAGTTTACGCATGGATGCATGCATGCTTTACCATGTCATAAGCTCACTCTTGCTTTGCCAGGTGAGCTAAAAACCCATATACTGGTACTTCTACTTTTGTAAATTTTGCACCTAAAAGCCTATCATCGGTCTGGTTTAGTATTTGTTTCAGTACAAAAAATTATCTGGTTTGTAGGAATCATATCCATGATATTAAAAGATATTAATCTACAAAGCGTTTCTTTATTGTTTCTTTACTCCGTTTGCTGACATAATCATGATCTATAGTTGAATGCTGTCTCACGTCACAAGTAAAATGATCGATAAAAACAAACTGAATAGTACTCACAGGTGTTGAAAATTAAGTTTAATTACCAATTAACGTCAGCTTGGATGACACTCTGCCTTGTTTACTCAACCGACAAAGGGAGCTATCTGACTATGCAGAATATATTTATAAACTGAATTCTGATTGGCTGAGATCATCTACTTGAACAAGATCGATGTTTGTAAGATGTTATTAACAGTAATTAACCATTTAGGGAAATGGTTTCAGTAAACAAAGTGAAAATTAAGCAGAATATATAATGTAGCATTAAAGTCAATTAAATTATTCTATCTATACATCTCTATTCTGTCTCAAATATATCAACTTTCAGTTTAAATGCTATGTACAAGGGGAAACAACCCAATCATTACTGACGATGTTCCCACGGTTGAAATTTGTGAGCTTTTCATTTTCGCTATTCAGATAATACCTCCAAAAAGTGCGAAAATAAGAATACTGTGAAAATTTTCCAGTATAGTATGGAATGACCCGACTGTGATTCAAACCCATGATCTCCTGCTCTTGCTTCAGCTGCTCAACCACTGAGCCACCAAGATGACACAAAAATGTGATATAAGTTACGTAATAGATCTAGGTATGTTGACTTAATGTTAAGACTAAAATCTTTTTAATTCTTGTTCAAGCTGGTCTAAAATTCAGCCTGTCTTCTCCTAAATGATGGAGAGCTATAAATGCTGATTTGTAACCTGTAATTACTGTAAGCAATACAAGTATCTTACATATTCATAATTCCTACCTTAACTACATCAGGTCCTGTGATGAAGAGAAAGAACATATCCTATAGATATATAATTCCTACCTTAACTACATCAGGTCCTGTGATGAAGAGATAGAACATATCCTATAGATATATAATTCCTACCTTAACTACATCAGGTCCTGTGATGAAGAGATAGAACATATCCTATAGATATATAATTTCTTCCTTAACTACATCAGGTCCTGTGATGAAGAGATAGAACATATCCTATAGATATATATATATAATTCCTACCTTAACTACATCAGGTCCTGTGATGAAGAGATAGAACATATCCTATAGATATATAATTCCTACCTTAACTACATCAGGTCCTATGATGAAGAGATAGAACATATCCTATAGATAGATATATAATTCCTACCTTAACTACATCAGGTCCTATGATGAAGAGATAGAACATATCCTATAGATATATAATTCCTACCTTAACTACATCAGGTCCTGTGATGAAGAGATAGAACATATCCTATAGATAGATATATAATTCCTACCTTAACTACATCAGGTCCTATGATGAAGAGATAGAACATATCCTATAGATATATAATTCCTACCTTAACTACATCAGGTCCTATGATGAAGAGATAAACATATCCTATAGATAGATATATAATTCTTACCTTAACTACATCAGGTCCTGTGATGAAGAGATAGAACATATCCTATAGATATATAATTCTTACCTTAACTACATCAGGTCCTATGATGAAGAGATAGAACATATCCTATAGATATATAATTCCTACCTTAACTACATCAGGTCCTGTGATGAAGAGATAGAACATATCCTATAGATATATAATTCCTACCTTAACTACATCAGGTCCTGTGATGAAGAGATAGAACATATCCTATAGATATATAATTCCTACCTTAACTACATCAGGTCCTGTGATGAAGAGATAAACATATCCTATAGATATATAATTCCTACCTTAACTACATCAGGTCCTATGATGAAGAGATAGAACATATCCTATAGATAGATATATAATTCCTACCTTAACTACATCAGGTCCTGTGATGAAGAGATAGAACATATCCTATAGATATATAATTCCTACCTTAACTACATCAGGTCCTGTGATGAAGAGATAGAACATATCCTATAGATTATAATTCCTACCTTAACTACATCAGGTCCTGTGATGAAGAGATAAACATATCCTATAGATATATAATTCCTACCTTAACTACATCAGGTCCTATGATGAAGAGATAGAACATATCCTATAGATATATAATTCCTACCTTAACTACATCAGGTCCTGTGATGAAGAGATAGAACATATCCTATAGATAGATATATAATTCCTACCTTAACTACATCAGGTCCTGTGATGAAGAGATAGAACATATCCTATAGATATATATATAATTCCTACCTTAACTACATCAGGTCCTGTGATAAAGAGATAGAACATATCCTATAGATAGATATATAATTCCTACCTTAACTACATCAGGTCCTATGATGAAGAGATAGAACATTTCCTATAGATATATAATTCCTACCTTAACTACATCAGGTCCTGTGATGAAGAGATAGAACATATCCTATAGATATATATATAATTCCTACCTTAACTACATCAGGTCCTATGATGAAGAGATAGAACATTTCCTATAGATATATAATTCCTACCTTAACTACATCAGGTCCTGTGATGAAGAGATAGAACATATCCTATAGATATATAATTCCTACCTTAACTATATCAGGTCCTATGATGAAGAGATAGAACATATCCTATAGATAGATATATAATTCTTACCTTAACTACATCAGGTCCTGTGATGAAGAGATAGAACATATCCTATAGATAGATATATAATTCCTACCTTAACTACATCAGGTCCTGTGATGAAGAGATAGAACATATCCTATAGATATATAATTCCTACCTTAACTACATCAGGTCCTGTGTTGAAGAGATAGAACATATCCTATAGATATATAATTCCTACCTTAACTACATCAGGTCCTGTGATGAAGAGATAAACATATCCTATAGATAGATATATAATTCTTACCTTAACTACATCAGGTCCTATGATGAGAGAGATAGAACATATCCTATAGATATATAATTCCTACCTTAAACTACATCAGGTCCTGTGATGAAGAGATAGAACATATCCTATAGATATATAATTCCTACCTTAACTACATCAGGTCCTGTGATGAAGAGATAGAACATATCCTATAGATATATAATTCCTACCTTAACTACATCAGGTCCTGTGATGAAGAGATAGAACATATCCTATAGATAGATATATAATTCTTACCTTAACTACATCAGGTCCTATGATGAAGAGATAGAACATATCCTATAGATATATAATTCCTACCTTAACTACATCAGGTCCTGTGATGAAGAGATAGAACATATCCTATAGATATATAATTCCTACCTTAACTACATCAGGTCCTATGATGAAGAGATAGAACATATCGTATAGATAGATATATAATTCCTACCTTAACTACATCAGGTCCTGTGATGAAGAGATAGAACATATCCTATAGATATATAATTCCTACCTTAACTACATCAGGTCCTGTGATGAAGAGATAGAACATATCCTATAGATAGATATATAATTCCTACCTTAACTACATCAGGTCCTATGATGAAGAGATAAACATATCCTATAGATATATAATTCCTACCTTAACTACATCAGGTCCTATGATGAAGAGATAGAACATATCCTATAGATATATAATTCCTACCTTAACTACATCAGGTCCTGTGATGAAGAGATAGAACATATCCTATAGATAGATATATAATTCCTACCTTAACTACATCAGGTCCTGTGATGAAGAGATAGAACATATCCTATAGATATATAATTCTTACCTTAACTACATCAGGTCCTATGATGAAGAGATAGAACATATCCTATAGATATATAATTCCTACCTTAACTACATCAGGTCCTGTGATGAAGAGATAGAACATATCCTATAGATATATATATAATTCCTACCTTAACTACATCAGGTCATGTGATGAAGAGATAGAACATATCCTATAGATATATAATTCCTACCTTAACTACATCAGGTCCTGTGGTGAAGAGATAGAACATATCCTATAGATATATAATTCCTACCTTAACTACATCAGGTCCTGTGATGAAGAGATAAACATATCCTATAGATATATAATTCCTACCTTAACTACATCAGGTCCTATGATGAAGAGATAGAACATATCCTATAGATAGATATATAATTCCTACCTTAACTACATCAGGTCCTGTGATGAAGAGATAAACATATCCTATAGATATATAATTCCTACCTTAACTACATCAGGTCCTGTGATGAAGAGATAGAACATATCCTATAGATATATATAATTCCTACCTTAACTACATCAGGTCCTGTGATGAAGAGATAAACATATCCTATAGATATATAATTCCTACCTTAACTACATCAGGTCCTGTGATGAAGAGATAGAACATATCCTATAGATAGATATATAATTCCTACCTTAACTACATCAGGTCCTGTGATGAAGAGATAAACATATCCTATAGATATATAATTCCTACCTTAACTACATCAGGTCCTGTGATGAAGAGATAGAACATATCCTATAGATATATAATTCCTACCTTAACTACATCAGGTCCTGTGATGAAGAGATAAACATATCCTATAGATATATAATTCCTACCTTAACTACATCAGGTCCTGTGATGAAGAGATAAACATATCCTATAGATATATAATTCCTACCTTAACTACATCAGGTCCTGTGATGAAGAGATAGAACATATCCTATAGATATATAATTCCTACCTTAACTACATTAGGTCCTGTGATGAAGAGATAGAACATATCCTATAGATAGATATATAATTCCTACCTTAACTACATCAGGTCCTATGATGAAGAGATAGAACATATCCTATAGATAGATATATAATTCCTACCTTAACTACATCAGGTCCTGTGATGAAGAGATAAACATATCCTATAGATATATAATTCCTACCTTAACTACATCAGGTCCTGTGATGAAGAGATAGAACATATCCTATAGATATATATATAATTCCTACCTTAACTACATCAGGTCCTGTGATGAAGAGATAGAACATATCCTATAGATAGATATATAATTCCTACCTTAACTACATCAGGTCCTGTGATGAAGAGATAGAACATATCCTATAGATATATAATTCCTACCTTAACTACATCAGGTCCTGTGATGAAGAGATAGAACATATCCTATAGATATATAATTCCTACCTTAACTACATCAGGTCCTGTGATGAAGATTTAGACGTATCCTATAGATATATAATTCCTACCTTAACTACATCAGGTCCTGTGATGAAGAGATAGAACATATCCTATAGATATATAATTCCTACCTTAACTACATCAGGTCCTGTGATGAAGATTTAGACGTATCCTATAGATATATAATTCCTACCTTAACTACATCAGGTCCTGTGATGAAGAGATAAGACGTATCCTGAAAATATACAAATAAAGCCATTTATCTTACAATTCATCATGTTCATAATGTACTTTGTTTGAATTTATTCATTCTCGAACTGATACAAGGGTGTCTGATACAAGATTCTGTATCAGGCATATATATGCCTAATACATACATATTATATACAGAGTGTGTATATACAACCCTCCGTATCAGGTTGAGTCCTTTTATCAGTAGGCGTATCACTATGAGTCGTGCTTGCGGGACGAGTAGTGATACTAAAAAAAGAATGAGACCTGATACGAAGGGCTGTACATACACACTGTGTATATGATATTTTTATCTAACATTTCCAACTAGGTTATTCAAGCTAATAAAAAACAACACTTTATATGAAAAAATTATATTTTACCACAATTTATCCAAAATTATACGGTAAAATCTAATTCTTGGCCATGGCGGTAAGTTGATTTGTATTGGTACATAATATATTCAATGTTCTCAAATGGCGATTATCTGTTAAAGTAAATGTTAAAATTGTGTGAATTTAAATTGCACAAAGAACTTCAAAAACCCTCAAAGTTATAACTGTATAAGTATAAATAAAAAATAATCGCCATTTCAATTTTCCAAAGATTCAATTGTCAAGGGGCCTGTTGATCACACGTCAGATGTCTACAATGATGTCCAGTGAGCTGACACCCTTCAAATGTGATCCGTGTTTTATACTGTGATGTTGCACACACCAGATATCCATCCGAAAAAAGAAATAGTACCTATTATGTTTTATTTTAATTAATAATATGGATTTTTCCTAAATTTGTAAACATTGTAAGATAAATATATCATTTTTATCTTATATCCTGATATCATCATTGGAACAAAACGAGACTCTGATACAACTCCTGTACAAACATAAGATATAAATAATATGTATTTATCTACAGAACTAATTATAAACCTTGTGATTACAAACTTTGATTGTAAGGCATGGTAAGATGTGATTTACATCTGATAAGTCACATTTCATTTTTCCATCTTTGTATTTAAAAATTAAACAGACACTGTTAACTTTCTGATGAGTATTATACCAATTGAATAATAAAACTGTCTATCACAGGGTTAAAAATTCCCTAGGTCTGAGGTCCGAGACCCAGGAATTCCCTAGGTCTGAGGTCCGAGACCCAGGACCTTTTGATTTTACATTTAAACTCAGTCCAGTCAAGGATATTTCATTTTCGATGAGGTGGTCAGTTGTCAAATGTTTTTAGGTAATAAGATTGCCTTGAGAAAATAACTGACCTTCAGCACATGCAGCAGTTGAACTAACAAACTGGCACTTAAGTTAAATTTGAACATAGCAATGAGGCAATGTGATCTGTGGTGCTACTGACCACTTGATACCGGTAATCAAGATTCCCAGCAATGAGGCAATGTGATCTGTGGTGCTACTGACCACTTGATACCAGTAATCAAGATTCCCAGCAATGAGGCAATGTAATCTGTGGTGCTACTGACCACTTGATACCGGTAATCAAGATTCCCAGCAATGAGGCAATGTAATCTGTGGTGCTACTGACCACTTGATACCGGTAATCGAGATTCCCAGCAATGAGGCAATGTGATCTGTGGTGCTACTGACCACTTGATACCTGTAATCAAGATTCCCAGCAATGAGGCAATGTGATCTGTGGTGCTTCTGACCACTTGAAAATCAAGATTCCCAGCAGTGAGGCAATGTGATCTGTGGTGCTACTGACCACTTGAAAATCAAGATTCCCAGCAGTGAGGCAATGTGATCTGTGGTGCTACTGACCACTTGAAAATCAAGATTCCCAGCAATGAGGCAATGTGATCTGTGGTGCTACTGACCACTTGATACCGGTAATCAAGATTCCCAGCAATGAGGCAATGTGATCTGTGGTGCTACTGACCACTTGTTAATCAAGATTCCCAGCAGTGAGGCAATGTGATCTGTTGTGCTACTGACCACTTGAAAATCAAGATTCCCAGCAGTGAGGCAATGTAATCTGTCGTGCTTCTGACCACTTGAAAATCAAGATTCCCAGCAGTGAGGCAATGTGATCTGTGGTGCTACTGACCACTTGAAAATCAAGATTCCCAGCAATGAGGCAATGTGATCTGTGGTGCTACTGACCACTTGAAAATCAAGATTCCCAGCAATGAGGCAATGTGATGTGTGATGCTACTGACCACTTGAAAATCAAGATTCCCAGCAGTGAGGCAATGTGATCTGTGGTGCTTCTGACCACTTGATAATCAAGATTTCCAGCAATGAGGCAATGTGATCTGTGGTGCTACTGACCACTTGGTAATCAAGATTCCCAGCAAGTCCTTATAATGTAATATCACACATAATGTTTCCTTACCTTGACCATAAATGTAAAATCTGTTAGAGCTGGTGAATACACAGCACCACCTATGTAATGTAAAACAATACACACATTATTAAGACAATATCAACTAATACACATATACAAATTAAATACTTAAGAAACTTACTATAGGTATAAATTCAAATTAAAACTAATTCAATTTATGGATTAAATGCAAAAATAATGTTATAATTGGAATACTCATGATGATCACACCTGGAAAAAACCCAAACAACAATGGCCTACCTGACCCTTATTACCCTAATGTAACTTTGAATGAGGCACAATTGGTGTTTAAACTTGATCAAATTTCCAAAATTTTCCCAAATTTCTCAATGTACAGGAAAGCTTAATAACGATGTTTTCATTTAAAAATAATTTGGTTAGGTCAGTGCATTTTAAACACATTTCATTGATATTTTAATGGAAACACTTTCAATTGAAAAATAAATAATAACAAGAGCACCGCCAAGCGGAGCATTATACGCCCGTGTTATATTGATTGAGTAGTACTATTTACTGAGAAGTATAAGTACAACTAGGATATATGTATGTAAAAATATATTACCAACTCCGTGTTCGGGCCATAACTCGTAACCCAAAAAAGTTGTAATTCAAATTTGCACGAGATATTACCATGATTAAGGTGTAACTGTATAACAAATTTCATTTAAATCCATGTTTGTATTGTCTACTGTATGGAATACAAACCACATGGTCATACATACAAAAATTTCTAAGTTAAAAAAGGGGCATAACTCCTCCAAAAATAATCTGAAAAAGTTGTAATTCGAACTTGCACCAGATATTAACATCGTAAATGTGTATACCAAATGTATAACAAATTTCATTTGAATCCATGTTTGTATTGTCTACTGAATGGAATACAAACCACATGGTCATACATACAAAAATTTTTAAGTTAAAAAGGGGGCATAACTCTTCCAAAAATAATCCGAAAAAGTTGTAATTCGAACTTGCACCAGATATTAACATCGTAAATGTGTATACCAAATTTCATTTCAATCCATAAATAGTTGTAAGCTCTAATGATCGGAAACCACATGGTCATACATACAAAAATTTCTAAGTTAAAAAAGGGCCATAACTCCTCCAAAAATAATCCGAAAAAGTTGTAATTCGAACTTGCACCAGATATTAACATCGTAAATGTGTATACCAAATTTCATTTGAATCCATAAATAGTGGTAGGCTCTAATGATCGGAAACCACATGGTCATACATACAAAATTTCTAAGTTAAAAAAGGGGCATAACTCCTCCAAAAATAATCTGAAAAAGTTGTAATTCGAACTTGCACCAGATATTAACATCGTAAATGTGTATACCAAATTTCATTTGAATCCATAAATAGTGGTAGGCTCTAATGATCGGAAACCACATGGTCATACATACAAAATTTCTAAGTTAAAAAAGGGGCATAACTCCTCCAAAAATAATCCGAAAAAGTTGTAATTCGAACTTGCACCAGATATTAACATCGTAAATGTGTATACTAAATTTCATTTGCATCCATAAATAGTTGTAGGCTCTACTGATCGGAAACCACATGGTCATACATACAAAAATTTCTAAGTTAAAAAAGGGGAATAACTCCTCCAAAAATAATCCGAAAAAGTTGTAATTCGAACTTGCACAAGGTATTACCATGGTAAAGCTGTATACCAAATTTCATTTGAATCCATAAATGTTTGTGGTCTCTATTGAACGGAATACAAATTGTTAACAGACGCCCGCCCGCCCGCCCGAACATAATACGTCCCGTCATATGACGGGCGTATAAAAACCATGTGCACTCCCTTTATGAATATAAAGTGGTATGTTTATTTTTGATTAAAAAAAGATTAAAGAACAAGAGGTGTTTGCTGGGATATATAAATAATCAATTAATATAATATGTAATATAACTTCTAATATCAACAGATAATCTACAGTAAAAAAATCTTATATAGACATTTAGAATCTGATAATTGATTATAAATACATCCAGTGTCCTCCTGGTGTTGTAAGATACTATTAATATTGATACACACAGATATCATACTTAATGTAAACTTGTAAATAAGTTAAATTTAGTTTTGTGCCATTCGATTCATTAAAAAGTCATTTTTAAGGGTTTTTAATCAATATAAATGCAAACTTATCACAGGGTAACTTGTTTACGATTTTGAGATAAATCTAATACACTGTATATATTGGTATAAACGGTGCAGTCCAGCTAGATTTTATAAATGTCAAATGCCAGTTATTTCTGACCAAAAGCAGTACAAATGTCTATACTTATATTTTATTTATACTCATCAATGTACAATCTTTCTTATCAGTAATTATTTTGATAGTTCTAAAATATTTATTTTATATACAACCAAAAAGTAACTCAACTTTTTCCTAGTACATTTGTATATAAAAAAGAATTCTTACCTGCACAGGGACCCATGATAAGTGAAATCTGTGGAACAACACCTGAAGCATTTACATTCCTCTAAAAACAGTAAAATAAATATCAAGTATATAAAATAAATATGATGCCATGTCTCAATTTGGTCATTTTTGCTTCAATTGTGAGAGACTGGAAGCAACTACATATGTATATTGAATCAAGATTACTGAGACATCAGCTGTAGTGATTAAAACATTAGTTAACATAACACCAATCTAATCAATTTCCCTTTATATACATGTACATAGGTACCTTGCCATTACTAAGGTAACCAGCATAGTAACCACCAACACAGACATCGCACGTTACAGGACCAGGTGAACTAACAATTTACACCTTTTCACCTTTGTTATATATTAAGAGCTTACCTGGAATATATCTGCATATCCAGCTAGAGATGCTACACCCTCTTGAATTCTGGCTCCTCCTGAATCATTTAAACCAATCACTGGTGCACCAACCAACATAGCTTGATCCATTATCTGTTATACACAAAACAGAAATCAAAATATATCCATTTATAAGTTCTTATGAGTACACTACAAAACAGAAATCAAAATATATCCATTTATAAGTTCTTATGAGTACACTACAAAACAGAAATCAAAATATATCCATTTATAAGTTCTTATGAGTACACTACAAACAAACAAATCAAAATATATCCATTTATAAGTTCTTATAAGTACACTACAAAACAGAAATCAAAATATATCCATTTATAAGTTCTTATAAGTACAATATTCTTTTAACTTTCTGTCCTAATTTGACAGACCTGGATTTTTAATTATATTCATCATGTTCATTGGATGAATTAAGGATATATTCTCATAAGTCCAAATTACCTGTATTACTGTAAACCGTTTGTCTGACAGTTTACCTAATTTTTGGAAAAAATGATATTGTAACACAATGATGAGGTTTTCAATGAGTAAAATTTAAACAAAAGCCTAATGATTACTAAATAAAACCAGACAATTAAGTGATAAAAGAAAATTGTGTGTCTTTCATGCTAACATTTTTTAAACTTTACAAAGATCTTTTTTTGTTAATTTCAAAACAAAAAATTTAAAATATGATGGTAAATTTTATTTATTTTTACGTGAAAAAATACCACTGAAGTAACTCAAAACTTTGATTTTGCAATTATGATTTCCGGAATGTGTCTAAGCCTTTTGACATGTTGAAGTTATTGCCAGGAATGCATGCCAATGTTTTTATAAAAGACCCAAAACCTCTTGAAATTATCAAAATTATTAAATTATTGTATGTATTAGGCCACCAAAATAAATATTAAATGTACATTGCTGATTTGACAGGAAATGTTATTATTTTTGTAACTGATCAGTTATTTTGTGCTGTTGACAAGTGTTGAACAGAGTTATCTCCCTTGGTGTTGACCCCTACCTTAAAAATATGTAGCTTTAGCTGACCCATTTGACAGATTTGCCCATTTTCAACGGATATGTACCGCAAAAACAGACATAAAAATGTACTAACATTATAATATCACGCGTTAAAAATGTACCAAAATTATAGTTTGGTCATTAAAAATTTACCATTCTGGATCTATTAATAGAATTGATTGGTCAGCCTGTAGCTTAAACATGGCTTTTATTAGCGCACATGAGCTGAAGGCATATGAATAGGCATGTATATTAGAATATTGGCCAAGTGATCATTTTGATATATGAATGAAGGTTATGGGTTAAAAAATCAGGGTTAAAGATGCAAACTAATACTGAAATGGTTAATTATCTCAAAACCTATAAATTTTTGTATAGACATGTATATCAGAATATTGTAGGTAATGGCACAACGATTATTTTGATATATAAATGAGGGTCATAGGTCCAATAGTCAAGGTGATAGATACAGTATAACCTGTATATAAAGACCACCCAGGGGACTGAGCAAAAGTGGACTTAATAGACAGGTGGACTTTATATAGAGGGTCACTTCTTATGAACGAGCAGAGACATATTATTGTTGATACTGGTATACAAATGAGTGAAAAATATGCGGTACAGATTAAAACAATATTTCTTAAATGTTTTTTAAAGAATTATTTTTTAATTGATTATTCAGAATTAATTATAGATAATATGTTGAAAATGTACTTTAATCTTGAGGGACTGTATATCTGAATACATGGTAACAGTTTATCTCATCAGTATACACCTGACTGATTGTCTTTGTTTTCTTAAGAAGCAGGGTGTCACTAATTAAGTGATACCTATAGAAAACATTCTACCTGTAAATAACAAAGACTATTTTTACCTTCTGATCTAATGGCTTCAGTCAATGACATGAGAATAATGAGTTCATGCTTTTATTTTTCAAATTTTAACTTATTATTATAACTCAAAATTATACTCTTTTACAGAAAATTGCAAATGTCACTATATATACAATATTCAAAGAATTATCATTATAATAATTATATTCTAATTTGCATGCATTCAGAATATTAGAATTACTTGGTTAAAACTGTTTTGCATAACTTAGAAATCATAGAATTCTAAAAAAACTAAAAATAAGTTGATTGAAAAAGTGGACTTTATAGACAGGTTGAGGAGTCATTTGGGACTAAAAAGGGTGGACTCTATTCACATTATAGACAGGTGGACTTTATATACAGGGTCATTATATAGTAAAATCCATTGGGGATACTTCAGACCGGTTGCTATAGACAGGTGGACTTTATACAGAGGTGGACTCTATAGCAGGTTATACTGTATACAGTAAATGAATACTGAAATGGTTAATTATCTCAAAAACTATAAACTTTTTGTATCGGCATCAGAGGTCCGGAAACGGTCATATTGCCGGACATGTCCGACAAAAATTTATTTTGACAGACGTGAAAAATCGCCAGTCAGACATTTTTTGTTTTCGGACATTTTCAATTTTACAACAGGAATATTAAACGGACAAATCAGTTTTCGGTCCGACAAAAGTAAACTACCGCTAGTCTGTCTGTCGGTCTTTTAAACTCCACCTGACTTCACAACAGTAAGTGTATTGTCCTTACCACGTGTTTACCTGTCAACTACAACTCGATCTAATTATCAGGTGATTGTTTATTAATCAGTAAATACCTGTGGACTTAAGTAGTCGCATGCCGCGTGTCTTACTGTCTATTTCTTTTGTTTCCCAGTCCGAATCATAATAACTTTCTTTAAACTTGTGTGTTTGTTTAATAATAAGTGCATGGTTGTAACTGTGTTGATTACAGAAGCCATAACGAGTGTCGGTCAAGGGTGACGGTTTGTTATCAAAGAGGTTCCACGCGGGGTGTTGAAAATTACCTACTACGCGCTTCGTAACTGTTTTTTTATTAATAAATACAGAAACACGATTAAATTTTATTTTAGCCATTAATATCTTTCATTCACATAAATATATTGGAACCTTGTCAAGCCGTTCCCATTATATCGCGATTCGTGATACCTGAATTCCTATTTAGAACCTCTCGCCATAATTCTAATTACAATTCGTGTATCTTCGGAATACGGAAATTCACAATTGTTAGTAAACAATATGGCGGACGTGCAATATGAAGCATCGTGGACAGTAACGCATATTGATAATAACAGCATATCGCGGTAAACGTCTTAGTTAAATTTCACCTAATACACATGAAATAAACATCGTGGTCTAATAACGCACATAGATATGGATTAAAATGGCAATTGCGGTAAACACATAAACAGCCCTGTGCCGACGACCTAATTTTTTTTTTTTTTTTTTTTTTTGCTTGTGCAAAAAATGTCTGACGGGCCAGACCGAAGTTTCCGAGGCCCTGATCGGCATGTATATTAGAATATTATAGGTATTAGCCTAACAGTCATTTTCATATATAGATGAAGGTCATAGGTTCAAAGGTCAAGGTCACAGGCGCAAATGAATACTGAAATTGTTAATTATCTCAAAACCTAAAACCTTTTTGTATGAGCTAACTGTAAAGTGATGATAGAAATCATTATGCTTCTATTGTAATTTTTATCTTTGATTTCTACATTGTTGCTGATAAGAAGTTTCATCACTACTTACTGCATGTATCTGCAAATCTCTTCTTTTAGTTTTGTTGTTCATATTTTAAATGCTATATTCTACAATGTTAACTTACCTTACAAATTTTCTTTGCATGAGCCATTGACAAACTTCCACCAAACACTGTGAAATCCTATAACAGAAAATATTAATTTTAATGGAAAATCAAAACCTTTGATTGGACTTTAGTTAAAAATAAACAGTTGCTTTGCATTTATAAGAAGCACTAGTACATTTTTAGGCATTTCAATGAATGGTAAAATACCATTATCTAATTGGTTTATAGTGATTTAACAAAAATCTGTGAGCTACTGCTTTACGTTCCAGTAAAGATTCTTTCACTTAGACCAAGGTCGTCAGGTTACTTAGTGTACACTTTTAACATATGTAAATGTCGAAAAATAAACTAAATCGGGAAACAGGAAGCATATGTCCGACAGACTTGAAATCAGTACTAGCGGTATTGGACCTCATACTAAACTTGCATACAAAATTTAAGTGGCAGTCTTCAGAAGTTGCTGAGAAAACTATTATGAAGTTTTTTGTTTTAAGACAGGACAGAGGTAAACCAGTATAGAGGTTATAAATATGAGTACCGGTAGATCTTATAGAGTTATGGTATTTGTGTATGTTTATGGTGTTTTATAACACAGGTGTTTAACAAGTACATGTATATACATGTAGGAGTTACACCAAGGTGGTCAGTTCATGGATAATGTAAGAAACTGAAGTGATAGGAGAAAAACATAACTTTCCACAAGCAAACTAATAAATTTTCTCAAACTAAGATCTGTCTGAGTGGGATTGGAACCCAAGTGGTAAGAGACACTGTGATCTGTAAGCTCAGGCTTTAGACCACTCTGCCACTGAGGTACCAAAGTTAATACAGATATAATTCTATTTAATACATAAAAGCAGTTAATTCCTTCTAAGTGATATGGTTCAGTTTCCTCAAATAGCTTGTTTTCTATAGTAATGTGTAAAGTTTTTTCAGAGACTTATTGGTCTTTGGTTTTTATCCCAGAAAAGCTAGACATATTTTTGTGTAAATAACTTAAAGAACTCTGCATTGTTATGTAGTAAACAGTTCATAGGCTATCCAGAAAATTTATAGTTTTATATTTGTAATTTATCACTTGAAAAAACCACAAAGCATCCAGTAAATGTGAGCTTATTATAGATTTACCTGACTAAATACGAAGCACATTCTACCATTAATTGTTCCTCTACCTGTTACAACGCTGTCACCAGGATACTGTAAACATAACAATTTATACTAGTAATTAATCAATTTCATCTTTATGATTAGATAAAATGGTTACAAATGACCTTTTGATCTCACATGATATACCACAGATTTCTGAAAAATCTGGTGTACCATAACAATTTCTGTGAATGTCATCGAATTTTGTTGACATTCTTCTGTAAAAGGATTATGACGTCATCAATTAAGGGCATACAAGTGATTGTGTCTCATCCGAAATGCATGTTATTTTTCCATAGAACGGTGAATGTGTCTGTAAGTCATGAAATCAGAGAATTAAATTAAATAAATGAACATAATGATCATGATAATGTCAAAGTTTATATGATCATGGTACCGGATATAAAAAGATAGTTAACACAATAATTTATACCTTTTCATCCTGCATGTTGAAATCACTACAATCGTGCTCTAGGTACATATCATACTCTACAAACGACTCCGGATCCATCATTAGATTTATCCTCTCTCTAGCAGTTAACTTTCCCTAAAATAACAAATAAATAAATCAAAGTCCTGAAAATATTGGCAGTCATGTATGATCACAAGAATACACAGATAACAAATAACTGGAGACCACTACCACTGATCTAGATACCAGTACACAGATAACAAATAACTGGAGACCACTACCACTGATCTAGATACCAGTACACAGATAACAAATAACTGGAGACCACTACCACTGATCTAGATACACAGATAACAAATAACTGGAGACCACTACCACTGATCTAGATACACAGATAACAAACAACTGGAGACCACTGCCACTGATCTAGATATACAGATAACAAATAACTAGAGACCACTACCACTGATCTAGATACACAGATAACAAACAACTGGAGACCACTACCACTGATCTAGATACACAGATAACAAATAACTGGAGACCACTACCACTGATCTAGATACACAGATAACAAAAACTGGAGACCACTACCACTGATCTAGATACACAGATAACAAAAACTGAGACCACTACCACTGATCTAGATACACAGATAACAAACAACTGGAGACCACTACCACTGATCTAGATACACAGATAACAAATAACTGGAGACCACTACCACTGATCTAGATACACAGATAACAAACAACTGGAGACCACTACCACTGATCTAGATACACAGATAACAAACAACTGGAGACCACTACCACTGATCTAGATACACAGATCAAACAACTGGAGACCACTACCACTGATCTAGATACACAGATAACAAATAACTGGAGACCACTACCACTGATCTAGATACAGATAACAAATAACTGGAGACCACTACCACTGATCTAGATACACAGATAACAAATAACTGGAGACCACTACCACTGATCTAGATATACAGATAACAAACTGGAGACAACTACCACTGATCTAGATACACAGATAACAAAAACTGGAGACAACTACCACTGATCTAGATACACAGATAACAAATAACTGGAGACCACTACCACTGATCTAGATACACAGATAACAAATAACTGGAGACCACTACCACTGATCTAGATACACAGATAACAAATAACTGGAGACAACTACCACTGATCTAGATACACAGATAACAAATAACTGGAGACCCTACACTGATCTAGATAGATTTCATATGTTACAATGACTCCAAATCATCCATAATCACAATATCTCAGTACTCCATAGTCAACTAACACAAAGCTTCAGCTGAACTGGTGCTCTTTTAAGAGTGCTGCACTATAGTTTCTAGTACCCTAATCATGGGAATCAATGCATAGTTGCAATAAGTTAAATGGACCAATCAATGATAGATTGAAGGACATGTACATTGAAAGGGAGTTAATTCCAATTTACATGATCAATATAAGTGTTGATGACATTTTATGATTATAAATCTGTTTGAAATAATTAATACAAAAGATAAATAAATATTATAATAAGTACAATTTACTGTCGGTCAACCATGGATACAATATAAATAAATGTTTATATATAAAGATAAAGGGTTATACATAGCATTCTTTGTTTTTACATCTGTAGATGTTTTATTTTAAATCAAAAACATAATTAAAAATTGACCCAACTTTGATAATACAATAATCTCATAGTTTGTCAACAACTAATGAAATTTATTTTGTGATAAAAGATTTTTGATTTTATACAAATACTGGAAACCTAACTGGCAAAAAATATCACAAACATAACGTAGTAGTTACTAAATATTGGGGTCAACAGGGTCACAGCATTTTCCCTGTTCTTGTATGTTAACTTCGATGCAGAATGCATGCATCACACATTTTTCATCTTGTTCCTTCAATTGACGTTTAAATGTATAGCAATATATGTTTCGCATAGAAATTAAACGATAAATCCCAAGGTGTTAACGTGCAATAAATAGATATTTGCACACTAACTTTGTTCCAGTCCGAGGTTTCTCGAAAAAAGTTTTTCATATTTGCATGCTTTGTCACATGACGCTGTTGTGTATGACATCATATGATTGTTGTGACATGGCTGAAGACGTCATCGCTGTGTTGTTGTCATATTGCACTAGTTCTTATATCCATTTACAAGAACTAGTGTAATATTTATGTATTGTACGACAAAACGAAATTTTAGATGAAATACTTGACGGAAGTAAACAGAATTTATTTTGCTATATAATAAAAGGGTTACTGAACTGTTATTGTGAAATATTATCCCTCGTTGACTCGAAATTTGCTGAGTCAACTCGGGACAATATTTCACAACATCAGTTCAATAACCCTATAATACAAGAGAAATTCTCATATCTTATATATATATAATCTATGTAGGTAGTGAATTATATTTTTAGAGAGAGCACTAGATGATAAAGATATCTTGCTATGTACACTGTAACTTGTGTGTACTTTGCATGTATCTTGGTGTGTACACTTGAACTTGTGTGTTCTTCGGATGTATATGTAGGTAGTGAATCGTCTTAAGAATGATTACAATTAACTGTGATTTCTACATTATTTTTTATGTGTTTCAATCCATTTTTGAAATGATCTATAACTGACAGATTGTGCTCAAAATTTTAATTTGTTACTCAACTGCTTTTACTGACTTTATCCCACTGACTGCATAAAAAGATGGGAATTATTAGATATACAATTGTTTACTTCAGGGGGTTTAAGAAAAAGAAGTAAAATAAGATATAGGCATGTCAATAATTTGTACAAAGTCTAAAGGACTATGATAAGGGGGTTAAATGGCCCTTGTAGCAGAAATACAATTTTTGGTATATTAATATATCAATTTATTAATTAACATGTGTTATTGATACAATATGTAAAAATCTGCCTCGCAAATAAATTTACAAAACTGGGCCAATATGAGATAAACTGGGCCAATATGAAAAGACTGGGCCAATATGAAAAGACTGGGCCAGTATGAAAAAACTGAGCCAATATGAGCGTGTGCAAATATTCTGACAGCATTTCATTACAAAAACAAAATGGCCGTTCTGAAAATCCAACAGGGGCAAGTGCAAATTAAAACTTTTCTGATTACAAAATATGCTTGCTTATTTAATATGGAAAAGTTGTTTTTATTCAATAAAATTATTATCAATAAAAGTATCCCACAAAATATAAAAAAAGCTATACATTTTCTTTCGATCGTCTCCCATATCTTGTAAGCGTTTCTTTGACGCGGTATGTTTACAAACAATCAGACAACATCAACATGATGCAGTGTTCGGCCTCGGGCCAAAATGACACACCTTAGCCAAATAACTGGGCCAATATGAAAATACCTGATTAATAATATAATATAAGGCATTAGAAAATAGAGGGCATTTACATGTCTGACCTCTATAATGACCTTGAATTGGGGGTCAAAGGTCATAAGGGTCAACCAACTATTTTCAGTTGTTTTCTGTGTATTTATGCATTTGTATTCATTTTTGCAGAGATTTATGATGTGTAACATTATTTTCCAGTTAAAATAAAACCAGGTGTATTAATAATGAGAAATGTCTTGCCAAAATATTGATCCCAAGGGGTTTTATTCTGGATTTTTAAAATGAACAGTTAAAAAATGTTTCATGACTACATAATATTTTAGTTGTTTAGTAAATATGACACATCTCTGTTGGAATTTGAGTTAGAAATGTGATAAAGGGGGATAACTCATTCAGGGTAAACAGAACACCAATACCAATCAAAAAATCATGTAACTACCTTTATAACACATTTCACCAGTTTTATTTAATTATTTGACTTGAAACAAGCACCAATTTTCTAGACTTTCTGTTGCAAAACTTACATTTTGTATTACTCCAAAATCTACAGCAGAATATGGGAAGCCTTATGCTATTTGGGCTACCTATAAGAAACGTTGTTTTGTCGTAACTCTCATTTGCCTCTTGATTGAATTCATTTGTTCTTTTTTCATAATAAAATTTAATTCTGCACCGGTTACAGATAAAGTCATTCCTAGTAAATTGTTTGTCAATATTTTGCTGAAGGAACCTGCAGAATGCTTTGATATCTGTACTAAATCTCCCTGTTTTAGATTTTAGACATCTTAATGATCTTTTTTGACAAACACAGCATCTATACCCATTAGTAAGGCATTTTGAGAGTGAGGACAAATACTGATATTTTGGATCATTCTAAATACTAGTAAAATGTATTTCAGGAAGCAATAAAGATTTGGGGGGAAAGAATGTTGTTGTTTTGCTTGATTTTCACAATTCTGTAAAAAAAAAAAAAATCAATATATGAACACCTGCAGAGGAAGTGTCAAAATGAAATTGACATGCTGTCAATTTCAATCTTAAAAGTGCACAATTATTTTATCAAGTCACAATTTAAAAAGACAGAAATAAAATAATGTATATATCTGTAACAGTAATAATTAAATTAAACATTTACTGTATGTATGTACCATCTGACAGAATTATCTCCCTTGGTGAAATTTACAAGTCGGTTGTTTTAAAATGGAAAGTTCTACCCCGGTTCATGTATTAACCACTGTGAATTTTTGCACAAAAATTTTCATATAAATATCCTTTTCATTTGGGTCTAAATTATGTTGGTTAAAGCTTGAACTCATATCTAAATTTTGAAAAGATATAGAAAATTAGATGTTTTTCCAGAAAATGTATGCACAATCTGAATAAAAAAGGTATTGTACATGTTGTAAGACAAATAATTTTTAAACAATGTTTCCGTTACAAAGTTTACTACCTATTATCAATTATTTTAAATTGAATAATGACAAAATTTGGGTTAAAAACCTGATTTTGAGCTATAATTCAAGTCTGTATTGCTAATAAAACATTATTGTATATTATAATGTGTTCTCAATATTTATTTTGTAATAATATATACATTGAAATCATATATACCGGGTAAGCAATATTCTGAGAAAACATTATGGCCTTATTTTCAATAAAAGGGCACACTACATGTCACAGGAAGACTATTTCATGAAATCTAACAAAATTCTTGATGAATTATCTCCCATGGTTTGATACAAATTCTGATTTAGTCATCCAGATTTTGTCAAATTTTTCAGTGTGTTTTCAATTTGAGTTGTGACTTTATTTTACTGCCTCTTGATGCGATTCTATATCATATTTTGCTGTTCATTGACTGTCCATGAAATTTATATTAAGAAAAAATGTAACAAAAATCATTTTAAGCAAATTAGAATTACAAACTACAATTTCCCAAAACAGGCCAAAATACACAAGTGGCTAATAAAACAATTAATTTTGCTTTGGTTTACAACCAAACAAATGCCACTAAGACCATACCTTTCAAAGAAAATGTGTATTTTCAAGCTTAGTAACGGTAAATAGACTAGAAATATGTTGATCTTTGACCCCTAGGTTAGAGGTCAAGGTCAGTTGGACAGGTAAGATATTATCATTTTCATTTAGAGTAGACCTTGATGTAACAATATGCTAAAAATAAAGATTCTATGAAGTGGGCAATTTTGACCCCCTTATCATACGTAGTCCTTTAACACTAAAAGTGTTAAAAATATTCTTCTCATGATGATGTATTTAGTACAGTTGTGATTTTCAGCATTGAAGAGTAAACTCTTTATAGAATTTACTTTCAATGCATTTATCACATTCATTAATTATTCCACCAAGATGCTCCACTTGAGCATGCCTTACTGACATTGCATTCCGATGGCTTTATAAGAATAAACACTTTAGTTAGCATTTCATAATCTAAATTTTATACTAAAATAATAAAACTAAAATTTTATTGAATAATAACATGGAATGACAGTAAATTTAATCCAATACATGGCATAAAACTATCGTCAAACAATGTGCCTAAGCCCTTAAAATTTCATTACGTCATTATTGAACACCAACATTTTATGTCAACAATGTGCCAACGTCATCAATGTTAGAATGCACCAATGGAGTTCGCCGCTGTACCACGTGATACCTTCTAACGTGTCTGTGAGATGCTTGTTTTCAATTGAAATGGAATCTCACAATATGACGTTTTCCTGTAAAAACAACGTTATTCCGGGAATTTGTGACGTTGACGTTTTCCAAAATGTTCCGCACAAATGTTAAGAGGTACTGACCATGTGGTACAAGGGCGAACCCCATTTTTGAATGCTGAAACTAAGAGGGTTAACGTGCCATGCCTGTCATGACATCCGAAGGACCCCTTGACTTTTGTTTCTAAATGTTGATTGCTTAGTGAAGAAATAGTCACTACCTATCATCAAGTCTATGTCAGAGCCAAGCCTGGGTTTGAACCCACTACCTCCCACATATGAACATGATGAAGCAAGCACTTTTATCACCTGACCTACTGCAGTGGTCCGTCAGACTGAGCTGTCAAATTTTTGCCCCTTGTAAAAAAACATGAAATTAAATACATGTATTTGTTTAACTTTTCTGATATCAATTTAATTGCTCAGTGAACAAAAACAACAAAATTTAGTTTTGGAGAATAAAATCTAAAAAACACCTTCTTGTGTTGTTTTTCAATACGTTTCACTCCACCTCCCAACAGTGCAGCTTTTTTGGTAGATTCGATCCTTCTTCTCACATGCATTGTATGTTCCGTGCTTCCGGCTACAACTGAGCACCATGCTCGCTGATTGTGCCATTGTATGACAGGAGAAAGAGCTGATTTCTTCAGCAACCGGCTTACTAAGCTTGTCATTTTAGAGCTGTGTTATGGTGGAGAGGTCAAGGTCAAGAACACAAAACAGACTTTGAGGTCGCGGTAATGTCAAAGTTGTTATTGTTTAAAATAAAACTTTTAGAGTCTAATACAAATAGTGTATTCATGTAATATTCAAATACTTAAATTACACCTAGCTCTGGATACATGACATTAAGTTTGTAGTAAAACTGCCGAAACAAAATTATGTGCGGTTCTACAACATGTCTGCTCCCATGAAAATGAATTCACGAAAAAGAAATGCCCTAGCTAAACAAGAGAAAAGTACTGTAGTAGACGCCCCAAGGTATAGATTTTTGGTTCAAAACCACAATTTAACCTATTGTTTCTCACAGGCGTTCGCATCATCGTTCTAATTACAGGCGAAAATGCCGTGAAAAATCACCGGCGTTTACACGTTTCAAAACATGTCAAACTTGACGTAAATATTGAAATGAGATAGGCGAACGTTATTTACACTTAAGGCCGTATAATGCAGGTAGTAGGCTGGCGTTATTTACACTTACGCATGCGCAATACGATAACTAATGTCAGCTGTATAAGGGCAAGGTTGTGTTCAATTAATATATCGAGAGCACTTCATAATGTCATATGCCATTATTATGTAATTAAAAAAATATTTAATTATTCAAAACATGGTACTGTTGATAAATATTAAATTAATTTAATTATATAATATAATATGACGTATAATAACTGAACATGTTTGCAGATCCCACGACGAGGACTTGGTTCTCACGGGATCTATTTGATTAGTTATCGATCACAATGATTTAGAATAAAAGAGAAAATGAGAATTTTAGAAGCTTTTTGTGATAGTATACAAATCAAAATGGATAACTAATATATGACAAAATTTATAGACAATTAATTTCTCTGAAGTTACACAAAGAGAGTGGATCTCACGAACAAAGTCGCTACTGATCACCTCAGAATTACTGTACCGGTCCCTACAAATTCACTTCTAAAAAAATTACTTAAAAATTACTAACAAATATTTACACATTTACAAGAAATTTGAAACTTTTGATTGCTGTTCAGTTTCACAAACGTCACTGCAAAAATATTTTGAATCAGACTTTGCTAAAGACTCAATGGGCCCAGACGTTATACAAGAAACATGGGACCATTCCCCACAATTAGTGCATTCTACCATTTCAGCTGTTTTCTGATCGTAGATATTTCTGCAACGGCAATATATTTCGATTTTTTGCTGGACATGTGTGTAATGTTTCGAAGATTTGGCTTAAGGAAATGTGGAAATGAGGTAAATTCTTGTTGTTCTAAACATTTAACCAGATGGGCTCTCATTTTACTATGATGGGAAAAAAAGTCACAGGATCTTTTCATAAACAGATAACATAAATTGCAAAGAAACACAATAGGAAAAATATCAGAAAGTTCAGTTTTAATCAACGTTTTGTAAATTCCTGGTCACCACTTGTAATTAACAGGTGATAACAAATTGAAGCCAGTGACGGATCGGCGAGTGTCACTAAATAAACAAAGTAATTAACAACCGGTGTTAATCACTATGAGTGAGATGATTATCTAAGGTGTGAATGCCAGACCGTCTAATTATCGGCAGGGAAATCACTGTAATATCGGAGTGTGTCAACACTGCCCGAGGATATACCTATGTGGTTCATGGGACAAAATAAACATCGATGGACACAGAATTATTGTAAAATCCGTAATAAAATATAATAAAAATTACTTTTTTGTTTCGTTTATTTCATAAAAAACAGATTTTTAAAAAAGTGTTTGTTGATTAATAATTGCGATTCAATGCACAATATAGAATATTCCTTGTTTTGTCATGAGTACGTTTTCTCGGGAAAAATAGATTGTGGTGCCTAATAGATCGTGAACACGACTGGGGGAACAAAATATTTCAAAGATTTTTGTTTTAAGTCAAATTTCAAATTCAAATACATTTTAAAATAATTCCCATCTTCGAAAAAAAAATGCATCACCATACTATTTATTTCTCCAAAGTCAGTATCCCGTGTTTACGAGTCGTAATTATTAGATAAAGCGATTGATGGGATCCCGTGCAGCATCCCATGTTCACAGATCTATGCCTGAGCGGTGAATAAATTACTCAGTATCCTGTGTTCACGGGTCTTAATTGGATTAAGAGAGTAACGGTATCCCGTGTTAACAGCCTTATTGGAGTATGGAGATAAACAATCAAAGCCAAAATTCGCATGAATTAGGTGTTCGAACACGACTCATCAAGTAGTTGCTCCAAGTTTAATTCCTGTTGACAATGCTTCTATGAACAGGTCAAGATTTAAATTTTAAACTTTTAAAATATGAATTATTATGTTCTCATCAACATGATCAATAATAATAATAAAATAAAAAATAAAATAAAATCAATTATTAGAGGAAAATAAGAATAAATTGCTTGCATTGATTTTAATTTGGTATCATTTAAAAAAAAATACAAGAATTCTGATTACCGGTCGCGACACGTGTTTTTACATTTAAGGATCAATTTACCTTTAATGGTTTCATTTAGTTTGACAGTTTACTTTACGTAATCTCATGTATAATTAGGCCGATATACTTCAGCGATCACAACTTAAGATCGTGGGACCGCAACCGTGCCTGTATACAACTGATATTAGTTATCGTATTGCGCATGCGTAAGTGTAAATAACGCTAACCTACTACCTGCGCTATACGGCCTTAAGTGTAAACAATCAGTCCGAATGAGATATTTTGATTCACAGTTTATATAATTTATATTGACTCATCACCAGCTAAGATTGATGTTCTCGAAAGTTGTATGTCTATAGTTATGCTCGTGGTAGCGCAGTTGGTAGAGTGTTTGCTCCGTAAGTGAGAGGTCATTGGTTCTAACCCTGACTGGGTTTGACCAAAGACTTGAAAGGGGTAGTGACTGTTCTTTCACAAAGCACTCAGCATTATTGAAAAAATAACATTCTATTTGAGTGTATTCATTCGGTATTATGAATGAGAGTCAGGTATAGCCAGTGGCGGATCCAGCGGGGGCGCACAGGGGGCCCGTGCCCCCCCCCCCCCCCAGTTGCCCTGACTTTTCCCCTCTCTCTCACAGCTAATTGTCAATCAACCAGCGTAATGACCAGTTAATTAGTGATACTGATTAATTAAATCGTGTACACAGGTAAGGTGATGATGTAAGTTACCAGTTCGCTGAAGCATGAAAGAAACCAGGTAGTACTGACCAGTCTTAGGTGATAATGTTATTTACCTGATCACTGAGGCGTAAAAGAAACCAGTTAGTTCAGTAGATAACATTAATTGGTAATACTAATTAAGAGACTTCCATGAAGAGTGATTCCATTAATCACATTACGTGAATTCATGTAATTTACCCTTTTGAACCAAGGACATGACCAAGAGAGAGAGAGAGAACAAATTTTTAGCACACAAGATTATCTTTTTTGTATATTTTTACAGCTCGATGTTCTATCTCCATATAAAAGTACAAATTTTTGTACATTTTTATTTTTGATTGATTTAATGGGGGAAAAATCTGTCTCATTTGACTTTTTATTCTATTCGTCCGATTATCGGCTTTACGGAACAAATCAGTGGGTTTTTTTTTCTAGTGACAAGATTCTTGTCTGTTGCCCTTTAATGTGCATTATACAATGATGAAACTGACTAACTAGTCATTTTAAAACTAATACAAAATGTAATATAATAAAATTAACTTGACAGTTCAGATCGATGGATGTCATACAGATAATTTTAAACAAGTGTGGAAAAGGGGTTGTGGTAGTAGAAAACCTACCCCTTCGGTATATGTAGCAGGCAGGTCAGTCGGTAGAGTGTTTGCTCCTTAAGTCAAGGAGGTCGAGGGTTTGGTCTCTGGTCAGGTCCGACCCAAAAACTCGCTCGGCATTAAAAAATGAATGCGGGTCTTTCGGACAAACATGATGCCATCGACGCAAAGCACAGGCAAATATTTCTGCACCTACACCTATAGCTGGTGGCGTCTCGATATAAGTGAAATAGTATTGACTTAGAAGTTAAACTCAATCAATCAATGATCAATCAAACTTAGGACCGGGATTCATACAGAAAGACTTTCCTCTGATGAGCTTGATTTATCAACTCAACTGGATCACCCATTTATCGACCAAATTAAATCAAAACACTGGTCATGATCCCTCCGATGGATCGACGTATCGATCTACAACTTCCAAAGGTCGAACGAACTCCTTTAATATAACACAAAAAAGAGTCGGTCTAGATCTGCGGTGCACAACTACACCTCGACAGATAAAAAGACCGACAATACAAGTTACCGACGGCGACAAATTTCGACAGGACAGTTGAGAGACATATATCGATAAAGATATTATGAACTCACTGACACTCATAGCCACCTGTGTCAATATTGCAATTTTTGAAAATAGCTAGACTGGTTTAGATCTACTTTGAATGCGTGGTAAAAAGGACGCTCGACAGTGTTCAAGATGCAGGAAATTGCACCATTTGTACTGAAAAAGCGAATTTTTTCCGGGGGAGCATGCCCCCAGACCCCCCTAGAAGGTCGCGCCTTTGACGCATACTTGTGCCCCCCCATTCACCAAGACTCTGGATCCGCCCCTGATAGCATATTTAACATGAACATTGATTATTCTATTCCTGACTCTCATTGTTGTTGTTGTTGTTCATAATACCGAAAGCTTACACTCAAATAGAATGTTATTTCTTATATTAACAATCACAAATATATTGATACCATGTCCGAAATGTAAAATGATTGCTACAATAATTAATTTCATTCAAGATTCAGACAAGCATACAGGATACGCCGTTTCCGAGATACAAAGTTCAGGACGAAGTGTAGTGACTTTCATCACCATGTGACTTAATTAAGGGCACTTTTTTACAGTTTCTATTGTAAACAATGATGCCAATATACATGGTGAATCGCTATGACATCATTTTCAGTGATGAATTGAAAATGACAACTTCTAGTCTAAAAATGTCATTTTGGAAATTTTTTTAAGTTACGTAAAAATGATAAAGGCAATTTAAAAAAGATTTTTAAACTCAGTTTATTCACTGAATTCGATGCACAGCGCTGCATGTTGTGATCAGGTGATTGTTGCATACGAGAATTCAAGTGACGGAAATTCAGATTTTGCATCATTTTCAGATGTATTTTTGTATGTTTTGTCTGATAATAAATAAACTTATTGAAATTACTATGAAATCGAGCAGTCTACAGTTAAGAATAGCAGTGTATCCTCATCTAACTTCTTCTTGCTTCGCAAAAGGGTTCAGACTAAAACGTCCGGCAAATCTTTATAAAGTATATTTAGATGTTGAAATGTCATTAATTCAAAGTATTCTAATTATTTGATGCAGATTTAAGTTTGAAAATATGTGTAATAAGTATTTTTATCTAACATTAGAGTAGTTTTTCTATGAAATACAAGTTTTATCAAACACGCATGATACAGAAATTGTATCACCACACTGTGGTCATACAACATTGACGGTAAAGTGCACATGCACGTTCTCATTGTGACGTCATTAGGGAGAATGTAGAACAAATATCACAACATAGTTAAGTGGTTTTCTGTGGTAAAATGTAATTTTTCACATTAAGTATTGTTTTTTTTATTATTTTAAATAATCTAATTGGAAATGTTAGATAAAAATGTTATATACACAGTGTGTAGGTACAACCCTTAGTATCAGGTCTCGTCCTTTTTTTGTAGCTGTATAGCTACTCGTCGCGCAAGCGCGACCAGTAGTGATACGGCTACGAAAAAAGGACTCGACCTGATACTGAGGGTTGTACCTACACACTGTGTATATAAAATGTATAAATACAGCCCATCGCTACTACCATTTAGTCAATAAATGTTGACTTTTCTGTTATGCCCTAAATTACATGCCAGTCACGTGATTTAGGTCAAATCCAAATTGGCAAGGAATGAATGCACCCAAGAAATGGTGTATTGATGGAACAGCATTGCTCCAAATAAGGATAGTTACGTTGGGAGTAGACTTGGATGCTGACCAATCTAACAATGCATGACATAATAGTACAACATTCTGTGACGTAATCGGATAGTTAAACATTATGTAATTAGAGGTCATGACCCCACACTGTATTCATGAGCAATTGAATGCCAGTAAAAACAATTAGGTTCATCTAAAGAAGGTCAATTCCAATTGTAAATATTACGAAATGAAAGTCAAGGGTTCTTTGCATGGAAACTTAAAATAAATGAAGTCCTGTGTCATGGTAGGCTTGTCACAATCAAGAACCCTGCTGTAAAGTGCCATCAGCACAACACACAGGCAAAATTTCTGCACCTTGGGCTATAGCTGGTGACGTCTCAATATAAGTGAAATATTCTTGACTTGGACATTTAACACCATTACTCAACTCCAACTGAGGATGGAATCCGACCCTCCTGGGTGAAAAGCAAGCATTCTACTACATGGCTAAAAGAAATGGTCCAGAAAGTTTGCCAGAAAAGAACTATTATATCTACTATATAATTACAACACTACGACTAGCTCAGCCTGCTATAGTTTTTAATTCTAATGTTTACATTTTTATTTATTATACAAAAAATGATTAGTATATCTTATATATTCATCTAACCAAGAGCTATATGTTTCATTAAAAGGATATGTGTCCTTGTGGCAGGCTGCCAGTAGAAAACGCATATGTTTATTTGGCAGCAAAAAGATTAAATTATAAATATATGCAGTGGTCTGGGTAGCTCAGATGGTAGAGCAACCACCTATAGTGTAGGGGGTCTGGGATCAATCACAAAGCTGACCATGCATTTTTTCTCCTTCCTGTTATTGTTTTGTGGCCAGTGTGCCCCTTGGAGGTGGTGGACTGGCAAGTGTTGGTCATATAATTTATAAACACCATGTAAGGGAACTTAGGTGAGATTTCACACATTGGATCATAGGAAACTAAAAATATTGGAAGTAATTTAAAGGACTGGATAGTTCAGTTGGTAGAACACTTTTTAGGTCCCATGTTCCATCCAACCTGAATTTTTGCACCTTCTTATACAAATAAAAGGATCTTAGATACATATGTGAAAGAAGTTTAATAATTAATCATGCCACAAGCAGTGGCGAGATTCTTTGTTATACTATGAAGAAATATTATATCAAAATGGTCATATTATAAACTTTTTATTATATGTTTTCCCAGTTTACTCCGGGAATCTCCACACTTCAACTAACTTTACTCATTGTTTAAAACTTTCAAACTCAGCCCAACCTTTGAGCCACCCTTCACAGTACTCCTTACACTTTTGTTTGTATTTAATGTAGCTCTGTATCTCCTACATTTCTTAATGGATTTTAAGGAGATTTGGAACAGTTGCAAACCATCATGCAAGAATATTTCATGAAACATGTTTAGTTAATGTAGGTCAAGGTCAAGGTCATGAGGGTGATGTGGAAATGACAACATACAAAAAACCCACAACTTTGCAATACTATCATCATGTAGATTGTAGAAAATGGCCATTCTACTTCACACAATGAGGATGATGCCACCAGATATAGCATCAGATAAATCACTTGAAACTTTCATAAGCCATGTAAGTTGAAACTTAGAACTTTATCAAATATCAATTTTTTTTTCCAGATTGTGTAAATTTAACACTTTTGAATAACTTAAAAAGTCAACAACTCTTCGGAGTAGGTGTGATATTGGACAGAATTTAACTCTTAACATTTTTGTATTCACAGGAACCCTAGTTATCCTTCATACTCACAGTGGGCACCAGCAGGTTTTACTGCATTTAAACTTCTCTTGTCAGCAAGGCTCTGTGCTGCATTATGGAATATTGTAGGTGACTGTGATGAGACTTATAATTATTGGGAGCCTGTGAGTATTATAATTACTGTGACCTTGTGAGATTTATAATTATTGGAAATCTGCAAGTACATGTATTATAATTATGAGCCAGTGGGTATTATTAATACTAGTATTTTGACCTTGTAAGATTTTCAATTATTGGGAATTGTTTAGTAGTGTAAATTTTGGGAGCCTGTAAGTATTATGAATTTTAAAAGGAGCCAGTGGGTATTTTAATTATTGTGACCTTGTAAGATTTTTAATTATTGTGACCTTGTGAGATTTTTAATTTTGTGACCATGTGAGATTTTTAATTATTGTGACCATGTGAAAATTTTAATTATTGTGATTTTGTGAGATTTTTAATTATTGTGACCTTGTGAGAATTTTAATTATTGTGATCTTGTGAGAATTTCAATTATTGTGACCTGTGAGATTTTTAATTATTGTGGCCTTGTGAGAATTATAATTATTGATTTGTTATTTTGGGGGCCTCACCCATCAAAAGGTGAAATTTGGAGCTTTTTAGCTCACCTGAGCTGAAAGCTCAGATGAGCTATTGCTATCCATCTTCATCCGTCGTGCGTCGTGCGTCGTCCGTCGTCCGTCGTCCGTCGTGCGTAAACTTTTTACATTTTAATCTTCTCCTCCAAAACCACTGGGCCAAATTTAATGAAACTTGGTAACCATCATGCCTGGGTGAAGCCCTCTCAGATTTGCACAAATGAAGGAGTTATGTCCCCTTGGGGCCCCATAAGGGGGGAAATAGTGAAAAACTTTAAAAATCTTCTCCTCTGAATCTACAAGACATATACCTTATTTATTTCATATATAACATCCTTAGGTCATCTAGTTTCAGATTTGCACAAATGGTAGCCATGGGGCTCAAAATGGGGAAATGGTAAGGTGCTGAGTGGGGAAATTGCTAAAAATTATGTATTTGTCAATATATCTTGAAAACTATTAACTTTTTGTATAGGCATGTATATTAGAAATTTTAGGTATTATCCTAACGATCATTTTGATATATGAATGAAGGTCATAGGTTCAAAGGTCAAGGTCACAGATGTGAATGAATACCTGAATGGTTATTTATCTTGAAAACTGTTAACTTTTTGGATATGCATGTATATTAGAATATTTTAGGTATTATCCTAACGATCATTTTGATATATGAATGAAGGTCATAGGTTCAAAGGTCAAGGTCACAGATGTGAATGAATACCTGAATGGTTATTTATCTTGAAAACTGTTAACTTTTTGGATATGCATGTATATTAGAATATTTTAGGTATTATCCTAACGATCATTTTGATATATGAATGAAGGTCATAGGTTCAAAGGTCAAGGTCACAGATGTGAATGAATACCTGAATGGTTATTTATCTTGAAAACTGTTAACTTTTTGGATATGCATGTATATTAGAATATTGTAGGTATTAGCCTAACAACCATTTTGATATATGAATGAAGGTTATGGGTTCAAAGGTCAAGGTCACAGATGTGAACAAGATCTGAAATGATTATTTATCTCAAAAACTATGAACTTTTTGTATAGGCATGTATATTAGACTATTTAGGTATTATCCTAATGATCATTTTGATATATGAATGAAGCTCATGGGTTTAAAGGTCAAGGTCACAGATGCGAATGAATACCTAAATGGTTAATTATCTTAAAAACTATTAAAGGGACACTGAAGTCTAGCCAATTTGACCAAAATATGAAAATTTATGTTAAATTATTATTATATTGAAAATTTCACCTTTTTATTCGCCGAAATAAAAAAGATATAGAAGTTTAAAAAATCAAAATTCGTAACCTCAGGCCATTTTGGAACTCTTCAATCGGGAGGTACGAAAACAAGTTGTGACGTCATGTGTGAACAACCACTCTTCCTAACTACTGTTTATATATACTGAAGTGTCGCATCTTACGAGTTGTTACTTATCCATATTATTAGAAATGGCGCATTATCTTTTTGATTTTGAGTCAGAATATTAGGGAACTGAAAGTAAACCAGAGAATTTATTCAAATCGGATTCATGGGAAGTTATAGATAATGATCATCGTTTGTAGGTTTGGGACATATAATGAAACTGCCGAGCAATGAACACTGAGAGGGAATGCATTTGCTGCACAGAAATCGTACAGATCAAAGACAAAATTAAAAATTGCAATTTATTTAAAAATGTATAATCGACAGCTTTGACCTTGAGATCGTGCATTTCAACCAAGAAGTTTTGCGATTAGCAACGATTGCAAGAAACAACATAAGACGAGGAGACATTACACCATGGCCAGTCATGAAAAAAAAAAATTTACGGTTGATGAGAATAAAGTTTTTATTATTATTATTATTATTATTATTATTATTATAGTCACCTGTAATTAAACCCTCAATATTGACTGACTAGTTGTATATCGGAGTGTACCCAATCCACTTAACTAACGAGACAGGTATACCGACACTTCCTGTATATTTACCAACCCTATAACTGCAACAGTAGTTGTGTATTTACACACCTTATTTTAAGATGTTGATAATCTCGTAATTCATAAATATCTATAATTTTAGAGAATTTTTAAAAACATCATTTTTCACAATAATTATTTCAGACTTTTACTTATATTTATTTATAATAAATACGTATATAGAATAAATAAATAAATAAATAGGTCCTTCCAGAAAATGATTTTAATATGCATTAAAATAATATTAATGATGATAATAATTATATATGAAAAAAGAATAACAAGCATTTGTAAATCAGAAGAGGGGATAGCTACTTTTGATGTACTAACAGGAAAGGGGAAAATGCAGCTGCTACACCGGGACTCGAGCCCGGGAGCTTCCTAATACTAGCGGGACGTTCTACCGATTGAGCTACACGGACCGCCAAATTCCTCCCATCTTTTTTCTATTCAACTCCCTTGAATCGAAACCAGTGGGTTCCACCCCTGGGACCAACTTGTTGGTCAGCCAATGCCCAAGGTCGGATGATTCCCCAAATGTAACAGCGGCGTAACCGAACTCGAACCCGGGACCTTCACAATACATGTACTAACATACGCTCTACCGATTGGGCCACCTGACCACCTATTGAGCCCTTTCCGCCACACAATTGTTATGAGCCAAGAATTTAATTTCACTTTTTTATTTTAATTTTTAATGCGTTTCGTCATCAGATCACCTACTGGTTACACAATAAACAGGAGAGTTATTTCATCCTGTGTATAGTTTGGAAAATAAGAGATGCGTTTCTTTCAGAAGTTATAAGTTGTAATTGTTTCCCAATTTCTTTATATATGTGTACCATTGAAACCGGGAAATAAGCTGTCCTTTTAAATCTAATGAAAATTGGACAATACATTATCTTTAGTTTATACATGTATTAATTATTTGTAGTTACATTTAAGTATCTTCACATCTCACAATAATTTCACTTATATCAAGATGTCACCAGTCATGTCAATAATTATAACTTGGATTGTATTATATATCTCAAGATTATTTTATTTATATCAAGATGACGCTAGCTATAATTATTGCTTGAATTGTATAATCCATGTCCTGATAATTCCATTTATATCTGAATATGTTATAACTTGTAAGGCAAAATCGTAGTCAAGATAATTTCATTTATATCAAGATGTGAAACAGACGAAGTAGCAGAAATTATGAAATGATATGGTGAACACAAACAGCAGTATAACATAGTAAATAATATACCGTGGATATTGTACTTTATTTTAGTTTTTTTAAGAGATTTTCATGAAATTTGCAGCCAAGTCTACTTAAAAACGTCATTGTATGGAAATTCATTTAAAAGTAAATTTATACAATTTTAAAGGACGGGCCTGTACGGACTCTCGCCGTCAGCATTCAAATTTGTCCTGAACTAGATCACACTGTTACAGACATAATTTTTCTTCGCATCAATGACATGAGAAGCGGGGGGGGGGGGGGGGGGGGGGGGGGGGGGGGGGGGGGGGGGGATTAATTATTTTTTTTAGAGTTTTGATGTTTAAAATTGAACTTACGAATAGGAATATTTCAATAATTTAAATCATTTAATTTCATACCGCCAGTCACGACAGTCGACCCATCAATTTATACATTCGTAAATCAATATTGAAATATTTAATATTTTAATGCATCTTTCCAAAATTCCAAATTAATTATACTTACATTTAATATGGGATATCGTGAAGACTTTATCACTTAATTTATTTACACCTATCAATCTTCAGATCTATGTTGTATATTGTAAGGTAGATCTACCTCTTGATTACCGGCGATGGAATGTCTAATAAACAGGATCTAAAGGTACTGTAGGTTACTGATAATCTCTTAATTACCTGTATGCGAGAAAGGGATGTAAATTCTACTTTTAAGAAATTGGGATCTTATTGATTATCGTGAAAAATAAAAGAATATTTTATCATTTTAGGTTAGTTGATGCATAGATCATTGTGCACATGATTTAGCCAATATTGGTCATTATTAAATTTAAAATAAGTCTAAATAGAGACAAATTCTAAGTTATCATAATTTTTTAATTATTTTTACAATCAACGGTCGCACACAAAACCATATTTAAACAATATTTTAACAACTTTTACACTATACTGTAACCACACTATTGATAGCATGGCGAGGTTTGTTCACACATGACGTCACAGCATGTTCTTCTCACCTCCAACACAGAAGAGCTGCGGCGATGATTTTCGGCAATTTTCAAATAGCGAAATATATATCTTAATGGAATAATTTTTTATTTTTTGAATTTTATTATTAATATTGTACTTATAACTATCGATTTTGGTCATAATCCCCTAGACTTCAGTGTCCCTTTAACTTTTTGTATAGGCATGTATATTAGAATATTGTTAGTACGGGCACAGTGGTCATTTTGATAGATGAATGAAGAGCATGGGTTCAAATGTCAAGATCACAGATACAAACAAGTACTGAGATGATTATTTATCTCAAAAACTATAAACTTTTTGTATAGGGATGTATATTAGAATATTGGCCGAATTATCATTTTGATATTTGAATGAAGCTCATGGGTTCAAAGGTCACAGGTGAGCGTTAAGGCCCATGGGCCTCTTGTTCAAGTTTTCATTGGAAAATTCTTTTTTACAGCAAAGCCATATGAAGTTTATAAATCGTGCACAGTATCAGCTCAGCAATAAATATTGGATTCACATAATCTCAATCCAAGTTGATTTGTCAATTTTTTATGGCCCTTTGAAGTTTTTAATTTGAAATTTTTATTTGGAATAATTCTCCAAAACGGATAGAACTTTACAACACACAATGGACAGTTTCAACGGTGGTAGGAGAAGTAAATATCAGTATGAAAAACCTGAGTTTTAAGGAATTATGGGCCTTTGCATGAGCAATTCTGCAAAACAATTTATCAAAAAAAAACTTAGTGGAATGTATCAACTGTGACATGATATATGTATATTATTGAACATAAGTACAATCACAAAATACTAATACGGTACATACCAATTGACTGAATTACCTTGGTGTACTTAATATTGCAGTTATCAGTGATGTCTGTGCTTGTTGTAACTCTGCTTTTAGCTAAGGAGTTTTAAAATGAGCTTTGGTTTTCTCAGACAGACTTTTGAGATATTTTGTTTTATTTTCAGATGCACTATTTACTATTTAAGAAAGGTTTTCAGACATGGGAGTATTCACCTGTTTATGCCATTAGATCATATGCATATCTGTGGATTCATGCTTTACCTTTGTCTTTGTATAACAGCCTCTTTGGGGCAAATAAAGTAAGTAGTACATATATATTCTCACTCAAGGTATAATGAAACATCCTGCAGCTACTGGGTGGAGTCTACTTTACATGCTTTTGTATTTTATGAATCTCATAGTAAAATACATTTCGGCTACAGGGGTTTCTCTTAAGGGGTTTTACCACCTGTCTATGGTGGTCAGCTGCTGGACGAGGTTTTTCATTGTTAGGTGTTATCTCCCATCATTTCAAGTACAAATACATGTAAGTCAAGTCACCATAAAGAATCCTCTGTTTCTGACTGGGGCAGAGTCTGAGGAACATCACCATAAAGAATCCTCTGTTTCTGACTGGGGCAGAGTCTGAGGAACATCACCATAAAGAATCCTCTGTTCCTGACTAGGGCAGAGTCTGAGGAACATCACCATAAAGAATCCTCTGTTTCTGACTGGGGCAGAGTCTGAGGAACATCACCATAAAGAATCCTCTGTTTCTGACTGGGGCAGAGTCTGAAGGACATCACCATAAAGAATCCTCTGTTCCTGACTGGGGCAGAGTCTGAAGGACATCACCATAAAGAATCCTCTGTTCCTGACTGGGACAGAGTCTGAGGAACATTCACCATAAAGAATCCTCTATTTCTGACTGGGACATAGTCTGAGGAACATCACCATAAAGAATCCTCTGTTCCTGACTGGGACAGAGTCTGAGGAACATCACCATAAAGAATCCTCTATTTCTGACTGGGACATAGTCTGAGGAACATCACCATAAAGAATCCTCTGTTCCTGACTGGGGCAGAGTCTGAGGAACATCACCATAAAGAATCCTCTGTTCCCGACTGGGGCAGAGTCTGAGGAACATCACCAAAAAGAATCTTCTGTTCCTGACTGGGACAGAGTCTGAGGAACATCACCATAAAGAATCCTCTGTTTCCGACTAGGGCAGAGTCTGAGGAACATCACCATAAAGAATCCTCTGTTTCTGACTGGGGCAGAGTCTGAGGAACATCACCATAAAAAATCCTCTGTTTCTGACTGGGACAGAGTCTGAGGAACATTCACCATAAAGAATCTTCTGTTTCCGACTAGGGCAGAGTCTGAGGAACATCACCATAAAGAATCCTCTGTTTCTGACTGGGACAGAGTCTGAGGAACATCACCATAAAGAATCCTCTGTTTCTGACTGGGACAGAGTCTGAGGAACATCACCATAAAGAATCTTCTGTTTCCGACTAGGGCAGAGTCTGAGGAACATCACCATAAAGAATCCTCTGTTTCTGACTGGGACAGAGTCTGAGGAACATCACCATAAAGAATCCTCTGTTTCCGACTAAGGCAGAGTCTGAGGAACATCACCATAAAGAATCCTCTGTTTCTGACTGGGACAGAGTCTGAGGAACATCACCATAAAGAATCCTCTGTTTCTGACTGGGACAGAGTCTGAGGAACATCACCATAAAGAATCCTCTGTTTCTGATTGGGGCAGAGTCTGAGGAACATCACCATAAAGAATCCTCTGTTTCTGACTGGGACAGAGTCTGAGGAACATCACCATAAAGAATCTTCTGTTTCCGACTAAGGCAGAGTCTGAGGAACATCACCATAAAGAATCCTCTGTTTCTGACTGGGACAGAGTCTGAGGAACATCACCATAAAGAATCCTCTGTTTCTGATTGGGGCAGAGTCTGAGGAACATCACCATAAAGAATCCTCTGTTTCTGACTGGGGCAGAGTCTGAGGGACATCACCATAAAGAATCATCTGTTTCTGACTGGGGCAGAGTTTGAGGAACATCACCATAAAGAATCCTCTGTTTCTGATTTGACTGTAAAACACCTTTCACTCAAATCTTATTCATTAATGCATAGTATAGATGAATTATCTATATGAACAGATGAACATTAAATATAGAGGCAACATATACCATACTATACAATATGTTAGTACTTCCATGAAATTCAAACAATTTACTGATGATCTGATGTTAAAATTTGAATTGCCCAGTAGATTATTTAAGTTTTTTGGTATATATATTATCTAGATGTAATGCTGTCTCTTACTATATGTTTTATTTTTTGATTTTTAGATTTTACTGTTTTATTACCTAAGATGTGTTCTGGCATTTTGTTGTGCTCTAAGTGAGATATATTTCTACAAGTAAGTACATGTATTATAATATTCATAATTTTTGCAAGACCAAAGTAATTTCTTGTATTATATAGCAATATATGCTTTGCATAGAAATTCAACAATAAATACTGGGGTGTTGGTATGCCATATGTGTCAATATTTCCATGCAAACTTTGTTCCAGTCTGAAGTTTGCTGAATCAATATTTCATATTGCATGCTTTGTCACGTGACACTGTTGTTAATGACATCACATGGGTGTTGTTACTTGACTGAAGACATTATCACTGTGTTGTTGTCATAGTGCACTATATAATCTATAAATTTATCTATTGTGAGACAAAAAGGTATTTAGATACTAGTGGAAAATAAATAAAATTCATGTTGCTATATATTATAATAGGGTTATTGAACTGATATTGGGAAATTTTGTCCATAGTTGACTCATATTTCACTTGCCAACTCTTGCAAATGTGGACTCAACTTAGGACAATATTTCCCAATATCAATTCAATAACCCTATATCACATGTATCACTATATATAAGCCTTACACTTTAATTAGTGCATTTTTATTGTTACACCGTTGTTTATACAAGCCAGGTTATCATTGTACTGTGTTGTTTGTACAAGCCAGGTTATCATTGTACTGTGTTGTTTGTACAAGCCAGGTTATCTTTGTACTGTGTTGTTTGTACAAGCCAGGTTATCATTGTACTGTGTTGTTTGTACAAGCCAGGTTATCTTTGTACTGTGTTGTTTGTACAAGCCAGGTAATCATTGTACTGTGTTGTTTGTACAAGCCAGGTTATGGCTGTACCGCGTTGTTTGTACAAGCCAGGTTATCACTGTACTGTGTTGTTTGTACAAGCCAGGTTATCACTGTACTGTGTTGTTTGTACAAGCCAGGTAATCGTTGTACTGTGTTGTTTGTACAAGCCAGGTTATCGTTGTACTGTGTTGTTTGTACAAGCCAGGTTATCGTTGTACTGTGTTGTTTGTACAAGCCAGGTTATCATTGTACTGTGTTGTTTGTACAAGCCAGGTTATCATTGTACTGTGTTGTTTGTACAAGCCAAGTTATCGTTGTACTGTGTTGTTTGTACAAGCCAGGTTATCGTTGTACTGTGTTGTTTGTACAAGCCAGGTTATCATTGTACTGTGTTGTTTGTACAAGCCAGGTATCATTGTACTGTGTTGTTTGTACAAGCCAGGTTATCGTTGTACTGTGTTTGTACAAGCCAGGTTATGGTTGTACCGCGTTGTTTGTACAAGCCAGGTTATCGTTGTACTGTGTTGTTTGTACAAGCCAGGTTATCATTGTACTGTGTTGTTTGTACAAGCCAGGTTATCATTGTACTGTGTTGTTTGTACAAGCCAGGTTATCGTTGTACTGTGTTGTTTGTACAAGCCAGGTTATGGTTGTACCGCGTTGTTTGTACAAGCCAGGTTATCACTGTACTGTGTTGTTTGTACAAGCCAGGTTATCGTTGTACTGTGTTGTTTGTACAAGCCAGGTTATCGTTGTACTGTGTTGTTTGTACAAGCCAGGTTATCATTGTACTGTGTTGTTTGTACAAGCCAGGTTATCATTGTAATGTGTTTGTACAAGCCAGGTTATGGTTGTACCATGTTGTTTGTACAAGCCAGGTTATCACTGTACTGTGTTGTTTGTACAAGCCAGGTTATCGTTGTACTGTGTTGTTTGTACAAGCCAGGTTATGGTTGTACCGTGTTGTTTGTACAAGCCAGGTTATCATTGTACTGTGTTGTTGTACAAGCCAGGTTATGGTTGTACCATGTTGTTTGTACAAGCCAGGTTATCACTGTACTGTGTTGTTTGTACAAGCCAGGTTATCATTGTACTGTGTTGTTTGTACAAGCCAGGTTATCATTGTACTGTGTTGTTTGTACAAGCCAGGTTTTCATTGTACTGTGTTGTTTGTACAAGCCAGGTTATCACTGTACTGTGTTGTTTGTACAAGCCAGGTTATCATTGTACTGTGTTGTTTGTACAAGCCAGGTTATCAATGTACTGTGTTGTTTGTACAAGCCAGGTTATCACTGTACTGTGTTGTTTGTACAAGCCAGGTTATCATTGCACTGTGTTGTTTGTACAAGCCAGGTTATCGTTGTACTGTGTTGTTTGTACAAGCCAGGTTATCGTTGTACTGTGTTGTTTGTACAAGCCAGGTTATCATTGTACTGTGTTGTTGTAAAAGCCAGGTTATCATTGTACTGTGTTGTTTGTACAAGCCAGGTTATCCTTGTACTGTGTTGTTTGTACAAGCCAGGTTATCGTTGTACTGTGTTGTTTGTACAAGCCAGGTTATCATTGTACTGTGTTGTTTGTACAAGCCAGGTTATCATTGTACTGTGTTGTTTGTACAAGCCAGGTTTTCATTGTACAGTGTTGTATGTACAAGCCAGGTTATCGTTGTACTGAGTGTGTTGTTTGTACAAGCCAGGTTATCGTTGTACTGTGTTGTTTGTACAAGCCAGGTTATCATTGTACTGTGTTGTTTGTACAAGCCAGGTTACCAGTACAGTGTTGTATGTACAAGCCAGGTTATCGTTGTACTAAGTGTGTTGTTTGTAGAAGCCAGGTTATCGTTGTACTGTGTTGTTTGTACAAGCCAGGTTATCGTTGTACTGTGTTGTTTGTACAAGCCAGGTTATCATTGTACTGTGTTGTTTGTACAAGCCAGGTTATCATTGTACCTGTGTACTGTGTTGTTTGTACAAGCCAGGTTACCAGTACAGTGTTGTATGTACAAGCCAGGTTATCGTTGTACTGAGTGTGTTGTTTGTACAAGCCAGGTTATCGTTGCACTGTGTTGTTTGTACAAGCCAGGTTATCGTTGTACTGTGTTGTTTGTACAAGCCAGGTTAGCCTTGTACTGTGTTGTTTGTACAAGCCAGATTATCCTTGTACTCTGTTGTTTGTACAAGCCAGGTTATCATTGTACTGTGTTGTTTGTACAAGCCGGGTTATCACTGTACTGTGTTGTTTGTACAAGCCAGGTTATCGTTGTACTCTGTTTTTTGTACAAGCCAGGTTATCATTGTACTGTGTTGTTTGTACAAGCCAGGTTATCACTGTACTGTGTTGTTTGTACAAGCCAGGTTGTCCTTGTACTGTGTTGTTTGTACAAGCCAGGTTATCATTGTACTGTGTTGTTTGTACAAGCCAGGTTTTGGTTGTACCGTGTTGTTTGTACAAGCCAGGTTATCATTGTGCTGTGTTGTTTGTACAAGCCAGGTTATCTTTGTACTGTGTTGTTTGTACAAGCCAGGTTATCGTTGTACTGAGTGTGTTGTTTGTACAAGCCAGGTTATCATTGTACTGTAATGTTTGTACAAGCCAGGTTATCATTGTACTGTGTTGTTTGTACAAGCCAGGTTATCATTGTACTGTGTTGTTTGTACAAGCCAGGTTAGCCTTGAACTGTGTTGTTTGTACAAGCCAGATTATCGTTGTACTGTGTTGTTTGTACAAACCAGGTTATCAATGTACTGTGTTGTTTGTACAAGCCAGGTTATCATTGTACTGTGTTGTTTGTACAAGCCAGGTTAGCCTTGAACTGTGTTGTTTGTACAAGCCAGATTATCGTTGTACTGTGTTGTTTGTACAAACCAGGTTATCAATGTACTGTGTTGTTTGTACAAGCCAGGTTATCATTGTACTCTGTTGTTTGTACAAGCCAGGTTATCGTTGTACTGTGTTGTTTGTACAAGCCAGGTTATCGTTGTACCGTGTTGTTTGTACAAGCCAGGTTATCCTTTTACTGTGTTGTTTGTACAAGCCATGTTATTGTTGTACTGAGTGTGTTGTATGAGCCAGCATCCTGTTGTGTATCAGTCACATGTCCTGTTGTTTATCTGTCACATGTCCTGTTGTTTATCGGTCGCATGTTCTGTTGTTTATCGGTCACATGTCCTGTTGTTTATCTGTCACATGTCCTGTTATTTTTCTGTCACATGTCCGTTGTTCATCTGTCTCTTGTCTTGTTGTTTATCTGTCACATGTCCTGTTGTTTATCTGTCGCATGTCCTGTTGTTCATCTGTTTCTTGTCTTGTTGTTTATCTGTCACATGTCTTGTTGTTTATCTGTCACATGTCCTGTTGTTTATCTGTCACATGTCCTGTTGTTCATCTGTCTCTTGTCTTGTTGTTTATCTGTCACATGCCCATTGTTCATCTGTCTATTGTCTTGTTCTTTATCTGTCACATGTCCCGTTGTTTATCTGTTACATGTCCTGTTGTTTATCTGTCACATGTCCTGTTATTAATCTGTCTCTTGTCCTGTTGTTTATCAGTTACATGTCCTGTTGATTATCTGTCACATACCTTGTTGTTTATCTGTCACATGTCTTGTTATTTATCTGTCACATGCCCTGTTGTTTATCTGTCACATGTCCTGTTGTTTATCTGTCACATGTCCTGTTTTTTATCAGTCACATGTACTGTTATTTATCTGTCACATGCCCCGTTATTTATCTGTCACATGTCCTGTTGTTTATCTGTCACATGTCCTGTTATTTATCTGTCACATGTCCTGTTGTTTATCTGTCACATGTCCTGTTGTTTATCTGTCACATGTCCTGTTGTTGATCTGTCACATGTCCTGTTATTAATCTGTCTCTTGTCCTGTTGTTTATTTGTTACATATCCTGTTGTTTATCTGTCACATGTCCTGTTGTTTATCTGTCACATGTCCTGTTGTTTATCTGTCACATGTCCTGTTGTTGATCTGTCACATGTCCTGTTATTAATCTGTCTCTTGTCCTGTTGTTTATTTGTTACATATCCTGTTGTTTATCTGTCTCTTGTCTTCTTGATTATCTGTCACATGTCCTGTTGTTTATCTGTCACATGTCCTGTTGTTTATCTGTCACATGTCAAGTTGTTTATCTGTCACATGTCCTGTTGTTCATCTGTCTCTTGTCTTGTTTTTTATCTGTCACATGTCTTGTTGTTTATCTGTCACATGTCCTGTTGTTTATCTGTCTCTTGTCCTGTTGTTTATCTGTCACATGTCCTGTTGTTTATCAGTCACATGTCGTGTTGTTTATCTGTCACATGTCCTGTTGTTTATCTGTCTCTTGTCCTGTTGTTTATCTGTCACATGTCCTGTTGTTTATCAGTCACATGTCCTGTTGATTATCTGTCACATGTCCTTTTGTTTATCTGTCACATGTCCTGTTATTAATCTGTCTCTTGTCCTGTTGTTTATCCGTTACATGTCTTGTTGTTTATCTGTCACATATCCTGTTGTTTATCTGTCACATGTCCTGTTATTTATCTGTCACATGCCCTGTTGTTTATTTGTCACATGTCCTGTTGTTTATCTGTCACATGTCCTGTTGTTTATCTGTCACATGTCCTGTTATTTATCTGTCACATGCCCCGTTGTTTATCTGTCACATGTCCTGTATGTTTTAGCTTTTTCTTTGACATTAAATGTACATTTATATATTAAAACATCTTACTAGATTTTCACCAGTTGGCATATATTGCTTTGTTATGACACTTTGTTTAATTTCCCATATGTAAAATTTCAAGACTATAGAAACCTCTCTTTTTTTCAAATATAGTTTGCTGCTGTACTACATAATCAATACTCATTAATGTATTTGTGCAGGATGTTTTGGAAAACGTGAACTGATATAATTCCATATCCAATGGAAATAATAGTTTCACACAAATGTTAGGAGTTAGTACAGTGGCAAACCCCTTTCAAACAGCTTAATGAATTTTAATGACAAATTGACTAACTTGTTATCATTTTAGGGGTGTGTGTAAACATTTTGGTGCTAATACTGGAAGAATCGTGCTGTGTTTTTTACTACTAAGTGCTGGAATGTTTAACTCTTGCTCAGCATTTCTTCCCAGTACATTTTGTATGTACATGACACTAATCTCAATGGGAGGTTGGTTGCAAGGAAACTATAAAGTAAGTAAACAAACATGTGCCTTTGTTGCCATAGAAATTTTAAAAATCCTCAGCATTTGAGTTTCCACTCAGTGCATTTTATGTGTACATGACACTTATCTCAATTTGCAGTTGGTTGCTAGGAAACCATAAAGTATATGTAAACAAACCCTGCATTTGTTGCCATGGAAATTAAATATGCAGCCTACTGAGGACTTTACCAATATTTTAAAAGACAAGAGTTAAAATTGAGAGTACTTATAGGTCACACAAATAATTTAAAGTTTTCCAGACTAAAAACAATACTTGCCCTGCTGGGGACTGCCTTATACTGTTTGTTGAAAAGTACATACAGTCCAACCTGCCTTAAAGGCCACCTCAATATGGAGGTTACCTTGTTATATAGGCCAGTAAAATTGTATCCCAATTGTTCTTTATTCTTATTATTTGAACTTGTGTATAAAGGCCACCTGCCCATATAGGCCAATTTTTTGGTTCCCTTAGGTGGACCTTATAGACAGGTTTGACTGTATTTGGTAAAAAGAGTATTCACATGGGAACTTGGATTTCTGAAAACAAATAAAAAAACATGGAAGAATGAAGGAATAAATTTCAATGCAAACATAACAGCCTATGTTTCAAATCTCAATTTGAAAAAGCATGACAACTTTGAAAACACATAACTTCCATAAGTGAGGTCAGGTACTCCGGAAGAGTAAGCACCTCCTGTCTAGCTAGCTACACTAGATACAAATACATAAAGCCAGTGAAATCACAAAAATAACTTTACAGCTAAGTTTTAAATCTAGTCTGAAATGTTAGTGAGTCATAGAGAGTATGTATGTACATATTTTTTAATGAATGTTATCTTTTATTGTTAGGTGGCCATTTTAGCAACAGCCAGTAGTGCAATAATTGGTTGGCCATTTGCTGGTATTTTAGGGTAAGAAGCTAGTTTTGCAAGTAGATAATCTTACAATAACAATAATGCATGTACAAATATACTCTGTACAGCAGAAATTGTCTTTATCTGTCTGACAAAAATTTAGATAAAAACCTTGAAGTTCAAAGCTTCAAAAGTGGCCATGGAATTTGAATTCTGTTATATTTTTTTATTGGTTTTCTTTACTATTTAAACCTCAGTCTTTAAACTTGTCCAGATTCCTCCTCTTGACAAAAGATAAGTCTGATTCATACATGTATGAAGGTGTAAGGAGAATTCAATCACTTAGTGGGTTTGGAATAAATTAGTTAAATACACGTAGTCAATTAAAAGTGATTCAAATGCACTTCAACATAGTTGATACTTATAAATATGGATGCTTTTTACTGATAAAGTCTGTATTAAATCGTTAAAACAGATGTTTTAGCTTTAATCACTCCTGTGACAAGTTCTGTGTAAACAAAAAATGTAAGGTGATTTCGATCACATAATGTAGTGATGTATTACACAATGAAGTAAGAGTCCTGATAAGATCAGGCTCAATACAGGAAAGCGTTAATATGCATCTTGCCTCATGTAAATCCTAAGTTTACCTTACATCATTTTGTAAGTCATTTGAATGTTATCCATTAATTTAACATAAGTCAACTGTAACTCCAAATATTAAAACAGGAAATAGTAACATCAACAGGTGTAGATTAAAATGTACATTTTCTTAAACTGTGCTCATTCACAACACAGGCACAGGAATTCACTGTGTCTCCAAATCATGGTATTTTGCTTCAATATTCCAAATGAGTCCAATGCTGGCATTTATCACACTGTCACCACTTGTCCAGGGCTCAAAGTGACTTTTTTATTCTAGGAGCCATCCTAGCTCCTTATATGAAAATATTAGGCGCCAATTAAAATTTTTAGGCACCAATTGAGACTTTTAGCAGTTTTGGCACTCGCAATAAAATTAATGTGATTTTATCCTAAAAGTAATCTTAAAACACATTATACACTGTATAATATAAAACATTTATTATCAATCAATCATCAGGCAATGGATATATCGCCTGCTTTTTGGGAGCATCACACATACTTGCCTTGAAAAAGCTACAGCCACTTCTAAGCCATGATAACTGTTCTATTTGACACACTTTTGACGTTTCATATATACACATAGAAAGATTTCCTCTATAAGTCACAAAGCCGGCCAAGGAGTGCCGGAAAATATTTGTCATGTAAAACACAAATACAAAAACGGAATCTGCCATGTTCGAGAAATTTGAACCCCTGAAAAGCAGTCGCCAAATTGGCAACTTATGAGTAAAATTTGGTCGCCATGGCTCCTAATTTAGTCGCAATTTTGAGCCCTGTTGTCAATAATAACAGGGTTCGTACAGGCCTGGAAAAGTCCTTAAATTTTGAGGTTTGCTCTAAAAAGACCCTAAAAACCAAGTCTGACCCTAAAAACCCCTTGAATTTATCCTGAAGGCCCTAAAAACCCTTGAATGTTGCCAATTAGGTGTTGATATTAGGTGGTTGTAAATGGACTGATAAAAATAAATAAATAAATAAGTTATGTTGAAATGAGCAATTTAAAGGTACCTGGCTCTCCTGAACACCCAAAATCAACCCTGATTTCAAGTGTTGTTACTATGGACATGTAAGTAATTGTTTTATTTATTTAATTGTCTTTGCACCAATGTTTTTCTTATAAAATTGTCTCTCTGGTTAGGCCTTAAATTTGCAAATGATACCCTAAAAAGACCCTAAAAAGTCCTTAAATTTAGAGTCCAAATTTTTGTATGAACCATGAATAAGGTTACACACTGTATATTGCTATTGTGCTATAACACAGAGTGTCCCTTTGGAGTCTCAGTTTTCTTGATCTAGACTTTTAAAGGTGACATCATATGAACTGACATTTGTCAAAATGCTCAGAAAGTAAACAAACAAAGCTGGGTTATATAGATTTTGATTGAAAGAAATAGGACATTTTATGGTACATGAAAAACAGGAATAACAAACAGTATTTATCAACATGAACAGAAATTTGAGTTTTTGAACCTTTTTAAAATCATCTTTTGGTGATTTTGTTTTACACAAAAATGCTGCTGTTGTTAAAAATAGATTCTACTGCCCTAAAAATTCAACCATGCATACTCACTCTTCAGAATTTGCATAAATGATAGAAAACGCCTCGTGATCAAAAACACCTGACGGGCCCATACTGGTATATGGGTTATGATGAATAAAAATGTAGGTCATCAAAGATCACTTGCTCAAATAAGAAGGCTGACAGTTTAGTCTAAACTTTTTCAAACTTGCTCATAACGATCCTTTTGTAATTAGGATATTTATTGTAATGCCATGAGACATACGGTATAACACTTAATGTAATGACAGTACATAAATAATGAATATCTTATTACAATGACATCTTGGTGTACAAAAACAGTGACATCTTAGTGTACAAAAACAGTGACCAAGATGTACAAAACAGTGACATCTTGGTGTACAAAAGCAGTGACACCTGGGTGTACAAAAACAGTGACATCTTGGTGTACAAAAACAGTGACACCTGGGTGTACAAAAACAGTGACATCTTGGTGTACAAAAACAATGGCATCTTAGTGTACAAAAACAGTGACACCTGGGTGTACAAAAACAGTGATATCTTGGTGTACAAAAACAATGACATCTTGGTGTACAAAAACAGTGACATCTGGGTGTACAAAAACAGTGACATCTTGGTGTACAAAAACAGTGACATCTGGGTGTACAAAAAGGGTGACATCTTGGTGTAAAAAAGGGATGACATCTTGTTGTGCAAAAACAATGACATCTTGGTGTACAAAAACAGTGACATCTTGGTGTAAAAAAAACGATGACATCTTGGTGTACAAAAACGATGACATCTTGGTGTACAAAAACAATGGCATCTTTGTGTACAAAAATGGTGACAACTTGGTGTACAATACACTGACATCTTGATGTACAAAAACTATGACATCTTGGTGTACAAAAACTGTGACAACTTGGTGTGCAAAAATGGTGACATCTTGGTGTACAAAAACGATGACATCTTGGTGTACAAAAACGATGACATCTTGGTGTACAAAAACAATGACATCTTGATGTACAAAAACTGTGACAACTTGATGTACAAAAATGGTGACAACTTGGTGTACAATACACTGACATCTTGATGTACAAAAACTATGACATCTTGGTGTACAAAAACTGTGACAACTTGGTGTGCAAAAATGGTGACATCTTGGTGTAAAAAAACAGTGACATCTTGGTGTACAAAAACAATGGCATCTTGGTGTACAAAAACAGTGACATCTTGGTGTACAAAAACAGTGACATCTTGGTGTACAAAAACAGTGACATCTGGGTGTACAAAAAGGGTGACATCTTGGTGTAAAAAAGCAATGACATCTTGTTGTGCAAAAACAGTGACATCTTGGTGTACAAAAACAGTGACATCTTGGTGTAAAAAAAAACGATGACATCTTGGTGTACAAAAACAATGGCATCTTGGTGTACAAAAACAGTGACATCTTGGTGTACAAAAACAGTGACATCTTGGTGTACAAAAACAGTGACATCTGGGTGTACAAAAAGGGTGACATCTTGGTGTAAAAAAGCAATGACATCTTGTTGTGCAAAAACAGTGACATCTTGGTGTACAAAAACAGTGACATCTTGGTGTAAAAAAAAACGATGACATCTTGGTGTACAAAAACGATGACATCTTGGTGTACAAAAACAATGGCATCTTTGTGTACAAAAACAGTGACATCTTGGTGTACAAAAACTGTGACAACTTGGTGTGCAAAAATGATGACATCTTGGTGTACAAAAATGATAACATCTTGGTGTACAAAAACAATGACATCTTGATGTACAAAAACTGTGACAACTTGATGTACAAAAATGGTGACAACTTAGTGTACAATACACTGACATCTTGATGTACAAAAACTTTGAAATCTTGGTGTACAAAAACTGTGACAACTTGGTGTGCAAAAATGGTGACATCTTGGTGTAAAAAAAACCAGTGACATCTTGGTGTACAAAAACGATGACATCTTGATGTACAAAAACAGTGACATCTTGGTGTGCAAAAACAGTGACATCTTGGTGTGCAATAACAGTGACATCTTGGTGTACAAAAACGGTGACATCTTGGTGTACAAAAACGGTGACATCTTGGTGTACAAACACAATGACATATTGGTGTGTAGAAACAGTGATATCTTGGTGTACAAAAAACGGTGACAACTTGGTGTACAAAAATGGTGACTTGTAGGTGTACAAAAACAGTGACATCTTGGTGTTCAAAACGGTGACATGTTGGTGTACAAAAACAGTGACATGTTTGTGTACAAAATGGTGACATGTTGGTGTACAAAAATGGTGACATCTTGGTGTACAAAAACGATGACATCTTGGTGTACAAAAACAATGGCATCTTTGTGTACAAAAACAATGGCATCTTTGTGTACAATACCATATTATTATATACACACAAGATATTCTTTACTGTGAAGATTATATACACTTCTTTTAGTTATAGATATATCATGTATCAGTAACTTTATATTGTTATCTGTTTACAGTGTTCCCATAGCAACTGATATTTTGTTTAGAAAAAAGAGATTAAAAGTCTTCATAATGTGGTCTTCTATATCCTTAATTGTATTTCTAGTAAGTATTATAACAATATTTTACATGTTTAAGGTAGATCCATACCATGGTGACGTCGTCGTTTTGTGTGTACGGTTGAAATGTCTGATTTGACGTCTTTTTTATCTATGACGTCAAGAATGTGTGGCCTTTGGTGCCTACAGAATTATGGCAAGGATGCTGTTATGAGTACCTTTTACAATAATTTTCTCCATTCAAAAAAGATTAGAATTCACAATTCTGTGCACTAATCTTAATAACAAAATGTATATTGTAACGTAAATTAGGTAGCTATTTGCTGTTGAGGGTACAATCTAAATAATCAAAAGATTTAAGTAGTACTACTACATTGCTTAAAATTTGAAGCACTGTATTTTAAATGCTGCTTGAATGAGTTTTTTTCAGTGATTTTAAAAACAAATAGTAGGACTCAAACTGACAATTCTTCAATAAATATAATGTGAAAAAAAGTTCTCGATCAGAAACTTTACCTTTAGCTGTCAAGATAGATCAGAATCAGAAACCTTACCTTTAGCTGTCCAGATAGATCAGAAACATTACCCTTAGCTGTCAAGATAGATCAGAAACCTTACCTTTAGCTGTCAAAATAGATCAGAAACCTTACCTTTAGCTGTCAAGATAGATCAGAAAAATTACCTTTAGCTGTCAAGATAGATCAGATACCTTACCTTTAGCTGTCAAGATAGATCAGAATCTGAAATGTTACCCTTAGCTGTCAAGATAGATCAGAAAAAATACCTTTAGCTGTCCTGTTCAGAAACCTTACCTTTAGCTGTCAAGATAGAATCAGAAACCTTACCTTTAGCTGTCAAGATAGATCAGAATCAGAAACCTTACCTTTAGCTGTCAAGATAGAATCAGAAACCTTACCTTTAGCTGTCAAGATAGATCAGAATCCGAAACATTACCCTTAGCTGTCAAGATAGATCAGAAACCTTACCTTTAGCTGTCAAGAGAGATCAGAAACTTTACCTTTAGCTGTCAAGATAGATCAGAATCTTTACCTTTAGCTGTCAAGATAGATCAGAAAAAATTACCCTTAGCTGTCAAGATAGATCAGAAACCTTATCTTTAGCTGTCAAGAGAGATCAGAAACTTTACCTTTCTTTAGCTGTGGAGATAAATCAGAAACTTTACCTTTAGCTGTCAAGATAGATCAGAAAAATTACCTCTACCTGTCCTGTTCAAGGTCCCTTAACACCAAAAAGTCTACCTGTCCTGTTCAAGGTCCCTTAGCACCAAGAAGTCTACCTGTCCTGTTCAAGGTTCCCTAGCACCAAAAAGTCTACCTGTCCTGTTCAAGGTCCCTTAGCACCAAGAAGTCTACCTGTCCTGTTCAAGGTTCCCTAGCACCAAAAAGTCTACCTGTCCTGTTCAAGGTTCCCTAGCACCAAAAGTCTACCTGTCCTGTTCAAGGTCCCTTAGCACCAAGAAGTCTACCTGTCCTGTTCAAGGTTCCCTAGCACCAAGAAGTCTACCTGTCCTGTTCAAGGTTCCCTAGCACCAAAAAGTCTACCTGTCCTGTTCAAGGTTCCCTAGCACCAAAAAGTCTACCTGTACTGTTCAAGGCCCCTTAGCACCAAGAAGTCTACCTGTCCTGTTCAAGGTTCCCTAGCACCAAAAAGTCTACCTGTCCTGTTCAAGGCCCCTTAGCACCAAAAAGTCTACCTGTCCTGTTCAAGGTTCCCTAGCACCAAAAAGTCTACCTGTCCTGTTCAAGGTCCCTTAGCACCAAGAAGTCTACCTGTCCTGTTCAAGGTCCCTTAGCACCAAAAAGTCTACCTGTCCTGTTCAAGGTTCCCTAGCACCAAAAAGTCTACCTGTCCTGTTCAAGGCCTCTTAGCACCAAGAAGTCTACCTGTCCTGTTCAAGGTTCCCTAGCACCAAAAAGTCTACCTGTCCTGTTCAAGGCCCCTTAGCACCAAAAAGTCTACCTGTCCTGTTCAAGGTTCCCTAGCACCAAAAAGTCTACCTGTCCTGTTCAAGGCCCCTTAGCACCAAGAAGTCTACCTGTCCTGTTCAAGGTCCCTTAGCACCAAAAAGTCTACCTGTCCTTTTCAAGGTTCCCTAGCACCAAGAAGTCTACCTGTCCTGTTCAAGGTCCCTTAGCACCAAAAAGTCTACCTGTCCTTTTCAAGGTTCCCTAGCACCAAAAAGTCTACCTGTCCTGTTCAAGGTTCCCTAGCACCAAAAAGTCTACCTGTCCTGTTCAAGGTCCCTTAGCACCAAGAAGTCTACCTGTCCTGTTCAAGGCCCCTTAGCACCAAAAAGTCTACCTGTCCTGTTCAAGGTTCCCTAGCACCAAAAAGTCTACCTGTCCTGTTCAAGGTCCCTTAGCACCAAGAAGTCTACCTGTCCTGTTCAAGGTCCCTTAGCACCAAGAAGTCTACCTGTCCTGTTCAAGGTCCCTTAGCACCAAAAAGTCTACCTGTCCTGTTCAAGGTTCCCTAGCACCAAAAAGTCTACCTGTCCTGTTCAAGGCCCCTTAGCACCAAGAAGTCTACCTGTCCTGTTCAAGGTCCCTTAGCACCAAAAAGTCTACCTGTCCTTTTCAAGGTTCCCTAGCACCAAGACGTCTACCTGTCCTGTTCAAGGTCCCTTAACACCAAAAAGTCTACCTGTCCTGTTCAAGGTTCCCTAGCACCAAGAAGTCTACCTGTCCTGTTCAAGGTCCCTTAACACCAAGAAGTCTACCTGTCCTGTTCAAGGTCCCTTAACACCAAAAAGTCTACCTGTCCTTTTCAAGGTTCCCTAGCACCAAGAAGTCTACCTGTCCTGTTCAAGGTCCCTTAACACCAAGAAGTCTACCTGTCCTGTTCAAGGTCCCTTAACACCAAGAAGTCTACCTGTCCTGTTCAAGGTCCCTTAACACCAAAAAGTCTACCTGTCCTGTTCAAGGTCCCTTAACACCAAGAAGTCTACATGTCCTGTTTAAGGTCCCTTAACACCAAGAAGTCTACCTGTCCTGTTCAAGGTCCCTTAGCACCAAGATGTCTACCTGTCTTGTTCAAGGTCACTTAGCACCAAGAAGTCTACCTGTCCTGTTTAAGGTTTCCTAGCACCAAGAAGTCTACCTGTCCTGTTCAAGGTTCCCTAGCACCAAGAAGTCTACCTGTCCTGTTCAAGGTTCCCTAGCACCAAGAAGTCTACCTGTACTGTTCAAGGTCCCTTAGCACTAAGAAGTCTACCTGTACTGTTCAAGGTCCCTTAGCACCAAGAAGTCTATCTGTCCATGTTTTTATGTCCATTGTTTTTGTATACAGGTTTTACTGTAGTTTTAACTTTACATATTATATTTACTTGTAGGTTCCTCTTATGTGGGTTGACTTGCAGTATTATGGTAAACTTGTAATAGCTCCTTTAAACATAGTTATATATAATGTATTCACAGATCATGGACCTGACTTGTATGGTAATTATATATATCATCAAATCTGTCATTAAGGTCACCTCTATATAAAGGTCATCTGGTTTCAAAGGTCAGTAAAATTCTATCCAAATTGTTCTTTATCCATGTTATTTACAATAAAACACAAATATAACAAACACAATGACAAGGAATACATGGATAGTACGAAGTCAAATATTTGACATGACCGTTCTTCTATATAAGTCTATTATAACAACATAACGAACTCACTTTATAACAAATTTAGAAATAAGAGTCGTCAGGGCTTTGTTATAAATGTGTTTTACTGTAAACCTTTATATAAGGGTCACCACCTGCCCCATTACACCTACTGGTTTTCTTAGGTGTCCTTTGCAGACAGGTGTGACTATATAATGTGTTCAGTCCTGACTTGTATGTTAATTATAATGATATTGTTCCAAAGTCAGTTTGTATCTTTATATCACAGGTATAACGCATTTCTAGTAAACATGGTAAATAGATGCTTCTCTTCTGGAGCACCAGCCTAACTTCCCTGGTGGAAGTTCACATATTAAACTAAATTTGCCATTTTTCAAAGTTTTTTTTACTTTGCTTTGGTATTGTGATTTATATGTTTGTTTGTTTTTACTCTGCTTTGGTATTGTGATTTGGACATAAATTTGTATGTTTGTTTTTACTTTGGTTTGGTATTCTGATTTGGACATGGATTTGTATGTTTGTTAACTCACTTGAGCACAAAGTGCTCAAGTTTTATGCTCAAGTGAGCTATTGTGATCAGTCTTTGTCCGCCGTGCATCGTCCCTCGTCATCCATGTTGTCCGTCAAATTTTCATTGTTAACACTCTAGAGTCCACAGTTTTACTTCAATCTTCATAATTAAACTTGTCCAGAATGATCTTCAAGACAAAAGCTAGGTCAAGTTTGTATATGGGTTATGTTGGATCAATAAGTAAGTCACTAGGTCAAATCATAGAAAACACTCTAGAATCCATATTTTTGTCCCATCTTTATGTAATATTCTCTTAATGACCTTTTCGACCAAATCTACCGTAGTTAAATTTTCTGCATGTGCCATCTTTGGTCAATAAATAAGTCACTAGGTCAAATCATAGAAAAACATTGTTAACCCTCTAGACACCACAGTTTTCATGTAATCTTCGTTAAACTTGCCCAAAATGATCTTCATGACCAAATCTATGTCAAGTTTGTATATGGGTCATGTTGGTCGAATAAGTAGGTCACTAGGTTAAATCATATCTTCGTTAAACTTGCCCTAAATGATCTTCATGACCAAATCTATGTCATGTTTGTATATGGGTCATGTTGGGCCAAAAAGTAGGTCACTAGGTTAAATCATATAAAAACATTGTTAAACCTCTAGTAAACAGTAAATCTGTTTGTATATAATGGGCCACATTGGAGTCATTCTCTGTAAGGCCACATTGGAGTCATTCCATTGATGTCATTCTCTGTAAGGACACATTGGAGTCAGTCTCTGTAAGGACACATTGGAGTCATTCTCTGTAAGGACCTAACTAACCTGGAAATCACATGTCTCAGACTTCATGAAGTGTTTCATGGCAAAATAAACTGTTTCTAATGCAAACTGAATGCAGATTGGATAATACTATAATTTATTGGTATTAGGTACCCCTTTGTGTTCTTACAGATATCATTGTACATATGACAACACCCCCCCCCCCAAAAAAAAAAAAAAAAAAAAAAAAACTGCACAAACTTAAATTTTTAAATACTATGTTCATGGTAACCAACATAAAAATACCCAGTCTCTGGAGTTTTAGTCAATGTTGGGTACATATACATAAAAAGTATGCTGCTAGAATATACCTGTTTTTATTTTTTTGTTTTCATTTGAAACCGATGGTCAGTGATAATTGGTGAGGTCTTGCTGTAGCTGGATACATCTTGATATAAGTGAATATTTCTCTGTAAATCTTGGTAGTATCATATTTGAGTAAATGTTGATAAATTTATATTTTCAGGAGTGGAGCCTTTCTCATACTACATTATCAATGGCTTTTTAAATTTTAATGTGGTGTTTTTGTTAGCATTATGTTGTCTACCACTAGTGGTAAGTGTTTACATCAGAGGGAGTTTTGCCTCTTCTTTTAATTATCAACACTAGAGGGTAGTTTAAACTACCAGACATACTAATAGAGCAGGTAGAACCAGTTGTCAGGTGCATAGTAAATCAATTTAACAAACTTTACTAAAAGTCACTAGATTGTTTTTGTAATATACACGCTAGTTATATATGAATTTCATTGACCTGAGCCAAAGTCTTAGATAAGCTGTTGTGATCACTCCCCATCCATTGTGTGAAATCTATCCTGCATGAAATATTTAGATCTTCTCTCCAAAACTTCTTTGCTAAATATGATGATATTTTGCATAATTGAAGTGGTCATGTCCCCTTGGAGTCCAGCAGGATAAATAATCTTCTTAATAAAAAGTATGATTGGTAGACCCTAGATATTTTGTATCTAGCATCCTCATAATCCTTAAGACATGTAGTTTTTAATTTGCAAAATCTTGGCTGTGGGGCCTTAACTGGGGAAACTTGTGGGGCCCCTACAAATTGTTATTATGATAATATATATATACCATAGCTATACCTTAGATATGCATTTTCACAAATTTTAATTTTAGGACCTCAATTAGGGGGAATAGTAATATGGGACCTATTATTGATAAATAAGAAATGACTAATTTACAATTATAGCTAAAATTTAAATACTAAAAATATAACATTTTTAGGACAAGCAGTATTTTATTTACTCAAATTTTAGGACAACATTAGAAAGTTGTAAAGGGACTTGTATAAATTATTTCAAAATTATAAACAACTAATGTAACCCCAAATGGGGAAACAGTAGTGTGGCTCTATTATTTGAAACAAGACGTTATGGCAAAATCAGTTGAAAGTGAAAATCGATGAATCGGCCTGATGTTTGACCGATTACTCAATTAATCAGGAAAAAAAAAATTTAAATTGAGACAAAAACTTTTAACGCAAAGCTTTAACATTAGACTCAAGGTAATGTAATCTTGTATTATCATATCTGTTATGGCTCTGATAAATGCATATATCAGGTATGTGTTATTAATTTGTTTGTTTGTATATTAGCGTACAGGTGTAATAGTCAGGTAATTTTGGGGTACATAAAGGGGAACGATTAATCAATTTTTTAAATCAAAATCGATAACCAGGCCTCGGTTTCACAATCATTCCTTAGCTAAGATTTTCCTTAACTTAAATCTTGCAAAATTTCAAATCTTTATAATTTTGTTAATTTTCAAGATATTCAGGAAATTAAGGTGTCATTTTTAAGGTGACTTCTAGCTTATAACATCTGCATTTAGTTTTGACAAAAATCTTCATCAGTAGTTCCAAAAAGAGATTACAAAAATTTGCTAAATCTAAGTTAAGGAAAATCTTAGCTAAGGAATGATTGTGAAACCGGGGCCTGTTGTTTGATCGATTAATCATTGCCATCACTAGATATAGGCCATTCAGATGAAAAGTAAGGCCCATGTTTGACTTTTTACAATTCCTGGGTGGAACATTGGTCATATTCTGTTGCCTATCTGTCTGTGATATTTCAGTAGCATTGTGTCTTTGGTATTCTGTTATATATTGTAGTTACTTGTGCGCTGGATATTAAAGATCAGCAGTAGAGACACAGGTAGGACATAACTCTTACTGGGTATAATCTGTTTGTCACTTCTAAAGCCTCTGTAACAACATTTATCTGAAGTCTACAGTGTACAATGAGACACTGAACTTTGAGTCAAATCTAAGAGATCCTTGTACGTGTTGTAATAGTAAGTTTTTATGTCACCTGAGTGACCTAAGGTTATTGTTGTTTGTCTGTTGTTGTGCGGCATGCATCGTGCGTCGTAAACAATTAAGCATTTTCAACTTCTCTTCCAGAACCAGCAAGCCAGTGATAGTAAAACTTGATATGGGTGTTTCTTGGCCAACCCCTTTCAAGTTTGTGAAATTAGTTGACCTTGACCTGCGATAAAGGTCACAGTGACCTAAAGTAGTAAAACTTTTTAACATCTTGTCATGAATTAACTGAAAGGCTAAGGAGCTTGAAAGTTTATGAGGTTGGTTGACTGTGACCTACATTGATGGTTACAGTGACCTAAAATAGTAAATCCTTTCAACTTCTTTTTCTCATGAACCTAAAGGCTTAGGCCCATGTCAAGGTCACATTGTAAAGCTCAAAGTGACTCTTTGATTTTAGGAACCAGCTTTGCTCCTGATTTAATTTAATATTAGGTGCCAATTAAAACTTTTAGGCACCAGCAACAAAACTAATGTGATTTTATCCAAAAAAAATCTAAACACACATTATATACTATATAATATCAAACATTGTTTGTCATGTGTCTCTGACTTCTCATCAGGAAGTACCAGGGACATAGACATTAGAGTGTCATGTGTCTCTGACTTCTCATCAGGAAGTACCAGGGACATAGACATTAGAGTGTCATGTGTCTCTGACTTCTCATCAGGAAGTACCAGGGACATAGACATTAGAGTGTCATGTGTCTCTGACTTCTCATCAGGAAATACCAGGGACATAGACATTAGAGTGTCATGTGTCTCTGATTTCTCATCAGGAAACACCAGGGACATAGACATAAGAGTGTCACATGTCTCTGCCTTCTCATCAATAAGTACCAGGGACATACACATTAGAGTGTCATGTGTCTCTGCCTTCTCATCAATAAGCATCAGGGGCATAGACATTAGAGTGTCATGTGTCTCTGCCTTCTAATCAGGAAACACCAGGGGCATAGACATTAGAGTGTCACTTGTCTCTGCCTTCTCATCAGGAAACACCAGGGACATAGACATTAGAGTGTCACATGTCTCTGCCTTCTCATCAATAAGCACCAGGGACATAGACATAAGAGTGTCACATGTGTTTGCCTTCTCATCAAAAAGCACAAGGGACATAGACATTAGAGTGTCACATGTCTCTGCCTTCTCATCAGGAAACACCAGGGACATAGATATTAGAGTGTCACATGTCTCTGCCTTCTCATCAGGAAACACCAGGGACATAGACATTAGAGTGTCACCTGTCTCTGCCTTCTCATTAGAAAGCACCAGGGACATAGACATTAGAGTGTCACTTGTCTCTGACTTCTCATCAGGAAGCACCAGGGACATAGACATTAAAGTGCCATGTGTCTCTGCCTTCTCACCAAGAATCACCAGGGACATAGACATTAGAGTGTCACCTGTCTCTGCCTTCTCATCAGGAAACACCAGGGACATAGACATTAGAGTGTGACATGTCTCTGTCTTCTCATCAGAAAGCACCAGGGACATAGACATTAGAGTGTCACCTGTCTCTGCCTTCTCATCAGGAAACACCAGGGACATAGACATTAGAGTGTGACATGTCTCTGACTTCTCTTCAATAAGCATCAGGGGCATAGACATTAGAGTGTCACCTGTCTCTGCCTTCTCATCGGGAAACACCAGGGACATAGACATTAGAGTGTGACATGTCTCTGACTTCTCATCAAAAAGCACCAGGGACATAGACATTAGAGTGTCACCTGTCTCTGCCTTCTCATCAATAAGCACCAGGGACATAGACATTAGAGTGTCATGTGTCTCTGCCTTCTCATCAATAAGCATCAGGGGCATAGACATTAGAGTGTCATCTGTCTCTGCCTTCTCATCAGGCAGCACCAGGGACATAGACATTAGAGTGTGATGTGTCTCTCACTTCTCATCAGGAAGTACCAGGGCCATAGACATTAGAGTGTCACATGTCTGCCTTCTCATCAAAAAGCACCAGGGACATAGACATTAGAGTGTCACATGTTGCTGCCTTCTCATCAGGAAATACCAGGGACATAGACATTAGAGTGTCATGTGTCTCTGATTTCTCATCAGGAAACACCAGGGACATAGACATAAGAGTGTCACATGTCTCTGCCTTCTCATCAATAAGTACCAGGGACATACACATTAGAGTGTCATGTGTCTCTGCCTTCTCATCAATAAGCATCAGGGGCATAGACATTAGAGTGTCATGTGTCTCTGCCTTCTAATCAGGAAACACCAGGGGCATAGACATTAGAGTGTCACTTGTCTCTGCCTTCTCATCAGGAAACACCAGGGACATAGACATTAGAGTGTCACATGTCTCTGCCTTCTCATCAATAAGCACCAGGGACATAGACATAAGAGTGTCACATGTGTTTGCCTTCTCATCAAAAAGCACAAGGGACATAGACATTAGAGTGTCACATGTCTCTGCCTTTCTCATCAGGAAACACCAGGGACATAGATATTAGAGTGTCACATGTCTCTGCCTTCTCATCAGGAAACACCAGGGACATAGACATTAGAGTGTCACCTGTCTCTGCCTTCTCATTAGAAAGCACCAGGGACATAGACATTAGAGTGTCACTTGTCTCTGACTTCTCATCAGGAAGCACCAGGGACATAGACATTAAAGTGCCATGTGTCTCTGCCTTCTCACCAAGAATCACCAGGGACATAGACATTAGAGTGTCACCTGTCTCTGCCTTCTCATCAGGAAACACCAGGGACATAGACATTAGAGTGTGACATGTCTCTGTCTTCTCATCAGAAAGCACCAGGGACATAGACATTAGAGTGTCACCTGTCTCTGCCTTCTCATCGGGAAACACCAGGGACATAGACATTAGAGTGTGACATGTCTCTGACTTCTCATCAAAAAGCACCAGGGACATAGACATTAGAGTGTCACCTGTCTCTGCCTTCTCATCAATAAGCACCAGGGACATAGACATTAGAGTGTCATGTGTCTCTGCCTTCTCATCAATAAGCATCAGGGGCATAGACATTAGAGTGTCATCTGTCTCTGCCTTCTCATCAGGCAGCACCAGGGACATAGACATTAGAGTGTGATGTGTCTCTCACTTCTCATCAGGAAGTACCAGGGCCATAGACATTAGAGTGTCACCTGTCTCTGCCTTCTCATCAGGAAACACCAGGGACATAGACATTAGAGTGTCACATGTCTGCCTTCTCATCAAAAAGCACCAGGGACATAGACATTAGAGTGTCACATGTTGCTGCCTTCTCATCAAAAAGCACCAGGGGCATATGCATTAGAGTGTCACATGTCTCTCACTTCTCATCAGGTAGCACCAGGGACATAAACATTAAAGTGCCATGTGTCTCTGCCTTCTCACCAAGAAGCACCAGGGACATAGACATTTGAGTGTCACCTGTCTCTGCCTTCTCATCAGGCAGCACCAGTGACATAGACATTAGAGTGTGACATGTCTCTGACTTCTCATCAGGAAGTACCAGGGACATAGACATTAGAGTGTCACCTGTCTCTGCCTTCTCATCAGGAAACACCAGGGACATAGACATTAGAGTGTCACATGTCTGCCTTCTCATCAAAAAGCACCAGGGACATAGACATTAGAGTGTCACATGTTGCTGCCTTCTCATCAAAAAGCACCAGGGGCATATACATTAGAATGTCACATGTCTCTGACTTCTTATCAGGAAGCACCAGGGACATAAACATTAAAGTGCAATGTGTCTCTGCCTTCTCACCAAGAAGCACCAGGGACATAGACATTAGAGTGTCACATGTTGCTGCCTTCTCATCAAAAAGCACCAGGGGCATATGCATTAGAGTGTCACATGTCTCTCACTTCTCATCAGGTAGCACCAGGGACATAAACATTAAAGTGCCATGTGTCTCTGCCTTCTCACCAAGAAGCACCAGGGACATAGACATTTGAGTGTCACCTGTCTCTGCCTTCTCATCAGGCAGCACCAGTGACATAGACATTAGAGTGTCACATGTTGCTGCCTTCTCATCAAAAAGCACCAGGGGCATATACATTAGAATGTCACATGTCTCTGACTTCTTATCAGGAAGCACCAGGGACATAAACATTAAAGTGCAATGTGTCTCTGCCTTCTCACCAAGAAGCACCAGGGACATAGACATTAGAGTGTCACATGTTGCTGCCTTCTCATCAAAAAGCACCAGGGGCATATGCATTAGAGTGTCACATGTCTCTCACTTCTCATCAGGTAGCACCAGGGACATAAACATTAAAGTGCCATGTGTCTCTGCCTTCTCACCAAGAAGCACCAGGGACATAGACATTTGAGTGTCACCTGTCTCTGCCTTCTCATCAGGCAGCACCAGTGACATAGACATTAGAGTGTGACATGTCTCTGACTTCTCATCAGGAAGTACCAGGGACATAGACATTAGAGTGTCACCTGTCTCTGCCTTCTCATCAGGAAACACCAGGGACATAGACATTAGAGTGTCACATGTCTGCCTTCTCATCAGGAAACACCAGGGACATAGACATTAGAGTGTGACATGTCTCTGACTTCTCATCAAAAAGCACCAGGGACATAGACATTAGAGTGTCTCATGTCTCTGCCTTCTCATCAAAAAGCACCAGGGGCATATACATTAGAGTGTCACATGTCTCTGACTTCTCATCAGGAAGTACCAGGGACATAGACATTAGAGTGTCACCTGTCTCTGCCTTCTCATTAGGAAACACCAGGGACATAGACATTAGAGTGTCACCTGTCTCTGCCTTCTCATCAGGCAGCACCAGGGACATAGACATTAGAGTGTAACATGTCTCTGACTTCTCATCAGGAAGTACCAGGGACATAGACATTAGAGTGTCATGTGTCTCTGCCTTCTCATCAGGAAACACCAGGGACATAGACATTAGAGTGTCACATGTCTCTGCCTTTTCATCAGGAAGTACCAGGGACATAGACATTAGAGTGTCACCTGTCTCTGCCTTCTCATTAGGAAACACCAGGGACATAGACATTAGAGTGTCACATGTCTCTGCCTTCTCATCAGGAAGTACCAGGGACATAGACATTAGTGTCATGTCTCTCTGCCTTCTCATCAGGAAGCACGGAGGGACATGCAACTACATGTATTTAAAAATATGAAAATATCAGCTTTGAATTCACAACAACAAAAATCAGAGTTGATTATTTATTAATTTTAAAAAAAGTGCCAAGCTATTGTAGCCCCAACAAATTCAAGTGCTTTTCCCCTGATTAAAAAAACTAGGAGGGTATGGCCCCAAATTTTGGAATACCTAGATCCAGAAATTCTTGTCCAGAGTAATTCTCCAAAACTATGAAGCACTATTTCATGAACATTGGTGCTAAACAGTTAAATTTTATAAAACATTTAAAATTAAAACGCATGACTCAGGATCTAAAATCTGATGTGATATTTGGTTTCTTTATAGTCTTTAATCCATAATTTATTATGTGGAATTTGCCAGAAAAATAGGTTACACCTTCTTGTGTAAAATTTTGACAAAATTGAAAAATGCCTTCAAATTGTAATGTCCAGGCAATTTTTGTCCAGAGTAATTCTCCAAAAGTATTAATCACCGCTTCATGAAACTCGATGCAAATCATCAACAAATATGCATGCATTCAAATTGTAATGTCAAGAAACTTCTTGTCTGGAGTAGTTCTCACAAACTATGAAGCGCTATTTCACAAAACTTGATGCAAATCATCAACATTGATAGAATATTTGCTTATTATTAACCTGGCTTTGTTTCTTTATTATACCCCCGCTAACGAAGTTTGGGGGTATATAATAATCGCCTTGTCCGTCTGTCTGTCTGTTCGCCCGTCTGTCCATCCATCTTTTGTACCGTAGCACCTAGGATTATCAAACTTGGTATGTGGATGCATCATGGGAAGGTGATGTGTCATGTACCAAATTTAGGTCACTGTGACCTTGACTTTGACCTTTGACCTCTATGATATGAAGAGTACCCATTTTGTGTAATCAACTCCTCTTACAGTTTTTAACTAAGAAGTCTGAAACTTTACAGGATGTTTCTATATACATTGAACATGTGCATCTCCTATTTTGGTTGGATTATATTATTTTGTTCATATTTTATGGGTAGTTTAACTAAGTCATTTTTCAACAATATTCCATATGAGGGATACCCATTTTGTGTAATCAACTCCTCTTACAGCTTTTAACAAACAAGTCTGAAACTTTACAGGATGTTTCTATATACATTGAACATGTACACCTCCTTTTTTGGCTGGATTATATAGTTACTTAATTATATATGATCCAATTTTTTTAAAACTATGCATAGATATTGAGCATTATAAGAACATGTGCTCCTGTCATTATCAGTTTCATCACATGTATTTTGCCGAATTATTAACATTTCCATACACAGGCATTGCAGGGAACTGTAGGTAGGGAATGACCCAATCACTCCTAACCTGCTCTGCTTATCATTCAATAAAGCACATGTCTTATTATTATTATTATTATTATTATGCAATTTATATCATTATTTAATTCATTTAATTGTATTTATATATTTATTGTTATTCTGTTATTTTTACATAATAAAAGAAAAAAAAAACATTTCCATACACAGAATTTTTCACATTACAATTCGGCCATACATACAATTTGTCCCCAGATCAAAAGTTGGGAGCGGGGGTATTAGCCTCTTTCAGAGACAGTTCTAGTTTTCCTGGGAGTTATTGCCCTTTGAACATAAGTACAAATCACAAAAACAAGAACCTGATTGCAGGGATCCTAATTCACTCAATTTGGTTGTTATTTCAGATATTCCTGTGTGGTTAGTGTTGTTACCAATGTATATATGGATAGGAATATTTTTTACTCGTCCTCATAAGGTAAGCTGTTAAATCACTACTGTATATAGAAAGTCAGCTGATTTTTATGAGAAGCAGGACCAATATTCAAATACTTTACAAGTTCTTTTTCTTTATAGGGCAAATATTCAATAAATATGTATTCAATAAATATATATGTGTCATTTTTTCACAAAAACTATAGATGTGTAATTGTAATTGTTCTTTGTCTGTTTGTGTGCTGGTAGTATACTAGTAAATTAATCAGCGCAGGTATTGTATGTGTACTCTGCATTAACATTTTTCATTTTAAGTATCTCCAAAACTAAAGATCCCATTTCAATGAAACTTAGGTATTATCATGCCAGGATGAGGGGATTTCAGATTTGCACAAGTGACGGAGTTTTAAGTGGAAAAATCTTCATCTATGATTATACAAGAGATGAACCTGAGATATTTAATGTCCAGTCAAACCTGTCTAAAATGCCAGTAATACTTGTCATTGTGGGCAGATGACCTTATATACTAGTTAATATAACATGAAGTAAGAGTAATATTGATGGAATTTTACTGGCCTTTAAAAGCAGGTAGAGTGGTGGCCTTTAACATGTTTAAGGCAGGTTTAACTGTATAACATTCTTAGGATATGCACAAAGCTAGACTGGGGGGGGGGGGGGGGGGGGCATAGATGGAGAAATGACAATTTGCTTAAAGGGGGAATAGATTAAGTTAGTTTATTTGTCAACATATCTAGAAAACTATAAACTTTTGGTATAGTTATGCAAATTAAGATATCGTAGGTGTTGATTTATGATCATTTGATGTATAGCTAAAGGTCATAGGGTCAAAAGTAAAGGTCACAGATGCTTGATGATACTGATGGTTAAATGTCTTGAACACTACAACCTTTTTGTATAGACATGTATATTATAATATTTTAGGTATAGGCATAATTATTATGAAGGTCATGAGTTCAGAGTTCAAGGCTGAAATTGCCTAGTTATTTTAACTTTGTACTTTTGCTATTATTTTACATGTATGTGTTTAAGGACATGTAAAAATTGATTTTCAGATATCTTGATCAAACTGAGTAGAACAACTGCCATAGCTCAGTTGGTAGAGTGCTTGTTTCACAAGTGGAAAGTCATGGGTTTGAATCCTGACCGGGTCTGACCCGAGACTTGTAAGTGGGTATTGACTGTTTCGGTAAGCACTTGGCATAACGGAATGAAAGTCATGATTCTTTCAGATAAGAACCTAAACTAAACGAGGATTTGTGTCACAGTATGCATGGCATAATAAAGAACCCTGCTGTATAATGCCATCAGTGCAATGCACAGATAATATTTCTGCACTATTGCCTATAGCTGGTGACATCTCTATATAACTAAGTGAAATATTCTTGACTGGGACATAAACACCATTACTTGATCAACTCAACTCAAACTAAGGGGGTTTTGATGGTTCCTGTAGTTAATGTTTATACTATTGAGCTTCTGTAGCATGTATGGGAATATTATTGTTCTCTTGAAGGTGATATGTGAGCATTTGTGCCATGACCTCTTATTATTGTTACTTATTTGCTGTTTTTGTGTTGTAGGAAGAAAGATTTTTGTTTCCAATATATCCACTCTTTGCTTTAAGTGGTGCTGTATCAGTAGATTATATTCAGGTATTGAAATATTTTGTCATAGGAAATCCAAAATTTATTGTTCATGTATATAAACAATACTTTAAAGTTGTTCCCCTTTATTTACTATCTGAACATTACTTTGGTTATTGGTTGACTTTAATGTTTATCTTAATTTGGACATGTCAGCTAGTCAGTCAATCCAGAATTAGATTTATATACATATATAGGTATCTGCTTACTTAGGCCTACTCTAATGTCTTTGTAAATTAAAGTTAGTTTAAACCATATTCATAATTATTAAAACCCAGTTTTCCCACATTTTACAAAAATTAATAAGTTTTTTTTATTTGTATCATTTTATTAGCTCACATGGCCATGTGGGCTTATGGCGTGGCGAAGCGTGAGTGCATGTGTGTTTGGGTGCATGCATCTGTGAGTAAACTTTAATCTTCTCCTCCGAAACTACTGGGCTAATTGAAACCTAAGTTGCTTAGTTGGGGTGACTTATTGATTTACCCTTTATTATTATTATTGTTATTATTATCATTCCGTATTTTTCTGCCACACTTTTGTCAACAGCATAGTTCAAAAACAGTTTGGTGGAATGTGATGAGACTTTGTACACTTGTTCCCTATGACATGCAGTTGTGCCTTTTGAGGTCACATCTCATTGGCTGAAATAGAAAGGGAGATAATAATGATGTCACACTCAAATGATTTTGCACTCTAGAAAAGGGACTAATTGACCAATTTTGATGATAATTAGTTTTTAGGTACAATTTTAGATGCTCTACGTGTTGCACCGCAGAGTTGGTCACTGTGACCTAGTTTTCATGGTCCAGTGATTTTCTTTAATAATTTTATGATTTATTGAATAAACTTTTGTAAACAGCATTTCTCAAAAAGCATTTATTAGAATGTGATGAGACCTAGACTTTGTACACTTGTTTGCTATGATACGTAGTTGGGGCTTTTTAAGGTCACATCTCATTGGTTGAAATAGAAAGGGAGATAATAAGGATGTCACACTCTACTGATTTTGTACTTTAAAAAAGAACACAATGTGGGAACAGAAGTGCAGCCAAACTGTACAGTTGTGGTAGATCTGTTTTCTGAAGTGACAAATGAAAACAGTTGGGTCAAACCTATGTGGAATTATCTAAAGTTATTGTAACTGTTCTGCCATTCTTCATACAGACATGGTCACACTAGGTAAATGTAGTTATGATTTATTCAATAGGTTTATGAAAATATTAAGCACACATTTATACGTTTGTTGAACAAAGTAAATAAGAGTGGAATTTTCATGAATTCACTACATATTCTTTATTTTCTCTGTATTCGTCTAGTATTTAATACTATAATGCCGACAGTTAGCGAGCTATGAATGTTAAAAAGGAATTGTAACTTGTTACAGTGTTTATATGATTGGAGAGAAACTTCAAAAACGATTTATTAGACTGCATGCTTTTCTGTTGCCTGTGCAGGTAGCTCATATTTTACTGTACAGGTAGCTCAACAACTGGCATTCAAGCTACACTGCATGAATAAAGTATAAGGAACGCTTTCCTCTAATAGAATGATTATGAATTAAATCCTACTTTAAAGCAAGGTTTGATTTCATGAAATGAATCCAAGCTAAGAATATTTCATTTACATCAAGACAGTAAGGACATTGTAATGGTTATTTGTTGATGCTTCCCCATTTTAGAGAAAACCAAGGACCATTGGCGAACTCACAAACTTTCTCACTCTAGGATATGTCATGAGTGAGGTCCCTCATTTAAAAGAATTTTTAAAATTTATTGCTTTATGGGTTTTTTTCAAATAGCAAAATAAAAAATGGATAATGGCACTCAAGTCCCTCCAGTTTAACAAGAGTAAAGACCCTTGTCTATAGACCCCATCCCATAAGAATTAAACTTTTTCCCATAGATTTAATGTATTTAAGAGAGATTTTGTATTTAACAAAATATTTCCTTTGCAATTAGGTAGAAATCAAACTATAAATTGACTGGACTATATTTGCTTTTCATTAACATATGAAATTAAAAAAAATATGCAATATTAAAATATTCAGCATCTACTAGCAAAAATCGCAATCAATAAATACTGAAGAGAACATTGAATTATTTTATTTTGATTTCAAGCTACCTGGACAGAGAAATTAGAGCTACCGGTACAGTATGATCCGAGCTATCTGTACAGTAAACAACTTCCAAGGTGCAAAGAAAAATCTTATTTTTACCAATAACCATTTACAGGAGCGTGGTGGCTTCTTAATACTGTGTATCTTTATGCTATACATTGCCTTGAGAATTGTTTGTTTTAATAGAAAATACAACATATCAGAGAATTTATACATTTTTCGTGACAAGTTTGGGTGTCTTGTTGATTTCTCTTGTGTTCAATTATCGTTATTGTTGAATATATGCAGATATATATGATAGCGATTTCTTGAAATGGTGTACAATTTTCATCGTTAAATTTCTCCATAAAAGTTTGTTCAAGATATTATAGTGTTTGCTTATTGTTGGTTAACAAGTACTCGCCAACTGTTTCAGCAATGTTCATTTCTCAGTTCAGAAAACAGAGCTACCGACAACTGTACAGTTTGACTGAACTTCCGTTCCCACACTGTGAAGAAACTTATTGACCAATCTCAATGAAACTTGGTTTATATGTACAATTTGTACAATTTTGGAGGCTGTACATGTTGTACCCAAGGCCGGTCATTGTGACCTTCTTTTCATGGCCCAGTGATTTTCTTTGATATTTTAAGAGTAAATGAATAAACTTCAAAACCATTTGATAGAATGTGATTAGACTACTGACTTTGATCAGCCTGGTTCATATGTACAACTTTATATGCTCTACGTGTTGCAACATAGAAAAGATCATTGTAACCTATTTTTTAGTCCAGTGATTTTCTTTGATAATATAAAATTTAATAGGACAATCTTTATGAAACTTGGTGTAAATACAACTTCAGATGCTTTATGTGTTTCAACACAAATTAGGTCATTGTGACCTATTTTTTCATGGCCCAGTGATTCTTTCCTGAAAGTTGCAGTATTGGATAGGAAAACATTAACTCTTCTTGTTATGAATGTGCATATGGAAACATCATAATTATATAGCATCTGTGCATGAAAAATAATAATTTCCAGAAGTTCTTACACCTTTATCTTCATTCAAATACATCTATCATTGTACTACTACAAACACTATCAGTTAGTCTGTCTAATGTACAAGGTTGCCACCATTGGGAGTGACTTACCCTGCGACTGGTTCCTGCTCAAAAGCATTGTCTGCTCATTTAAAAAATGATTGACATGCAAATTCTAGCTATGTATGAAGTGTCATAAATATCTCACAAACAATTCAGAAATTATTGTCCCCTTAAACTAAAAGTTCAATTTTTTGCATATTTTTATAGTTTTTGATTATCTTCTTGAGAATTTTTAGAGATAGATAAAGAGTATAATTGCAAAAATGATCAACATGACAAGATCTAACTGATTAGCAAGCATCATAAAATTATGATCATCCATGTTGGGGTTATTGCCCATGAAATGTCATACTTTTTGTGATTTTTGTTGTTTTCAGCTATTTTCATTAAAATTGATAGAGATAGATAAAAAGTATTGATACAAAAATAATCTGCATGACAAATTCTAGGTACATATCAGATTTAAAAAAATATTTGACAATTGATTTTGGAGTTATTACCCTTTTAAAAGTCAAGTTTTTGTATTTTTATAGTTTTTGATCATTTTTTTCAAGAATTATTAGAGAAAAATAAAAAGTAAAAATTGCAAAAAATGATTAAGATGACAAGATCTAACTAAGTAGCAAGTTTCATAAATATCTAAAAACTCACACCAGAGTTATCGCCCCTGAAATGTATTTCTTGTGATTTTGTGGAGTTTATGGCTGTTGCGAGTGGTACAGGCACCATTGGGCCTCTTGTTAAGTACAATGTCAGTATCTGCACAAATTTTTTTTCAAAACGTCTTCACACTCTGTAAAATTTCCAATTTCACGTCCAACAACTCCAACTTTTTTACCTCAAAAGGAATGATTGATAGCTGTTACATCACAAATTACCTGATCAAATTATAATGGAAAAAGAAAATGGTATTGGACAACAGGTCACAGGCTCAAGATTGACATGTGTTCTATACCACTTTCTTTTTAGCTCACTTGGCTAAAGTCAATGTGAGCTTATGGTATGATGTATCGTGTGTGTGTGTGTGTGTGTGTGTGTGTGTGTGTGTGTGTGTGTGTGTGTGTACATTCATCCATGAACTTCACTTAAACAAACTTCTTCTTTTGAAACCACTTGACAGATTTATGAAACTTTGTCGGAATTATCCATGAGAAATGCTAGAAGGCTATTTAAAGTTAGCAAACCTTAGACCTTGACCTTCATAGGTGTAAAATCATAAAATGACTGTTCTTCTGATGAACTAAAGACCTAGGATCCTCAAATTGAATATATATAATCAGCATGTGCAGTTCTACAAAGTTTGCATATAGATTTGACCTTGACCTTAGTTTAAGGTCACAGTGACCTTTTATGTAAAAATGCTAAAAATGACTTTTTTCTCATGAACAAAAAGGCCTATAGACATCAAACTTCAGATATAGAATCAGTGTGTTGTGTTCTACAAAGTTTGCCAATAGATTTGACCTTGACCTTTGTTTAAGGTCATAGTGACCTTGTATGTAAAATTCTACAAAAGATTTTTTTACATGAAGCAAAGGTCAAGACCACAAAATTCAGATATAGAATCAGTGTATTAAGTTCTACAAATTTTGCAAACAAATTTGACCTTGATATCATTCATGGTCCCAGTGACCTTTATGTAAAAATGCTAAATATGACTTTCCGTATGTACTGAAAGGTCTGTAGACATTAAACTCCATATATAGAATCACTGCCTTGAGTTCTACAAAGTTTTGAATAAATTTGACCTTGACCATCAAAGGTCACAGTGACACTTGTACAAAAAATGTTTAGTTTAAAATGGCTGTTTATCATGACCCAAAAGGTGTGCAGTTATCGACTCGGCATGTTAAGTTTGTGAATAGATTTTACCTTGACTTTCATTCAAGGTCACAGTGACCTTATTTGGAAAATGCTGTAAATGCACCAGGTGAGCGATACAGACTCTTTTGGGCCTCTTGTTTCATATAATTTGGTCAGGTAATTTCTGATGTAATCACAAAATCAGCTATCAGGGATAAAAAGGTGGAGTTGTTGGACAGACATTTTTCAGTTTGAAGTGAAATTGAAAATTTTACGGAGTGAGCAGATACTGACATTGTACATTAGGTAACATTTCTAATAAAATGGTGCCACTAGAAAAAATTATAAACTTTTGTACAATGTGACTACAATCTCTAAAATAATTTAAAAAAAAATAAAATAAAAATAATAAATTTTAGTAAAACTGGAGTTTTAGTAATAATAATATGGTTTAGAAAAAGTATTCAATGAAAAACATAATTTCAGATAGATCTTTCATGATGAAATTGTTTCACATACCTGAAAAAGAGCTCAAACCCAATATTTCTCTATAATGAAAAGTTCATTTTTCTTTCAGAAATTTTGTAGTTGTTTATTTCCTGGAGGAAGGCTATCACATCATTATACAGACAATACAAACTGGATATCTGTGTGTGTAGGGACACTGTATGCTGCTGTGTTGTCACTGTCTAGAATTACTGCTATGTATCAAGGTATATATGTCAAATATAAAAGCTCAAGTTGTTTTTTTTGTTTTTTTTACATGTAACCTAAGTTCAAATATATTAAAGCTTGGACCGTATTAATGAAATAGCTTAAAAATGCTATATCTTGACCATGTAAAGATTCTTTCATTGGATTTTCAAGGTTTGTTGTTTATGAACTGTCTCAAAGGTCATGACAATATTGATAAAAAAAAACTTGAAATTGCTTTATCTTGATTGTATATGTAAAGTTTTTAACATTGGATTATCAGTTTAAAGCATTTCAACCAGTCATTATTTACTAGGTTAGCATATTAGACCACTCAGGTCTCTTGTTTATGTATAATTGATGTTTTGCAATAACTGATTTTAGAAGAAAAAAGTGCAAATTTTGAGAAATTAGGTTGATCGTTTTCAAATTACGAATTTGTAATTCATTTGAAATTTGGTAAACAACATTTTAACAATTCTTAATATGCCCAAATAAGTTTTGGTGTATATTTTAAAGATGACTCATTTATAGTAAGAAAGTGTTTTATGAGAAAGTGTATTTTTGACCATGTAGAAAAGTGCAAATTTGAGAGAATACATTCAGAATTTAAACTTGTATGGAATACCATTCAACATAGTTCATATAATATATGAGCCCGTCCAAGTAGAAACGTCCCTTATGTGCATTGTGACGTAAGAGGAGAAAATGACGTCGAAAGTTCGGGAGACAAAAGTGTGTTTCGCTGCGCAAAATGAAAAAAATAACTTCAGTAGGCTAACTCGGAAAGGTTAATTTTGATCCAAATTAGCAGAGAACACCTAATTGTAAATCACATAATGATAATAATATTTTAATAATGGGGTAATATAAAATGGAATAAAATTAAAACGTGTCAAATTCGACAGCAAACCAAAGGCAAAGCACAATTGTCGCAGGTGAAGAATTATTAAACAATACACGTTCTTTCGAGTGTTGTTATTTGCGATTGATATGTCTCTAAGCAGATTACCTTTGATTTAAGAATGGAATGGGTTCCTCGGCTATTATAAACATTATTCATTGTCTGAATATTGTGTTTTGAGGGGCAAATGTAAACAACATGACGTCACAAGCTACCGTACAATGTAGCATTTTCATGTATTTGAGAATAACAATCCCATTTGACGTTGGCGTTGGTGGCGCAATGGATAGCGTTCTAGATTTACGTTTTTGAAAAAAATGTCTGTTGCCAGTTCAAATCACCACGGGTTCATATTTTTTTTTTTTACATTATGATAAATTTATTTATTTATCCAATTTCTTTTGTCTTCTTTTTTTTGTCGGATAATTTAAATTTGACGGCCTTTTCGATTTTCTTATTTTAATTCTAGACTGGCTATTATTTTTATTACTCGTATTATTTTAGCTCAAATTTTCAAGAATTTGAAATGTGAAGTAATCATTTTGGTAATTTTCAATTTTTTTTATATTTTTATAATGCGTGACGACATCAATTTTTATACGATTTGAATGCACATTTATTTCCTACAATTGCTAAGTACTGTGATAAATATTAATGTTGTTTGGTAAATACAGAAAAATTAGAGCTAGCTAAAATTTCTTGTGACACATACACATGTACACCACTTCCGTGCTACTTTTAATTTTTTATGAAATAATATGAATCTATTGGCTAGTACCATATTGTGTCCTTTGGATTTGGGGATATGCTTTGCTAGAAAAATGCATTTTTATCATGAATCTAGTGATCAGTTGGTACATGGCAAAAATAAATTAAGGAATACATCTTTAGTACAATTAACTTGCATTCCACGCATGTCCATTCTTTTAATTTTAAAAATGTTCAATGCCGACATCCTACCTTCTTTACATTCAGTACATTCATTCAGTACATATTTATAACCGTTTAACCGAGCTGACCGAAGTTAGCATTAATGTCGGCATTACCAGAATCGATTGTCAGCTTGTAAGGAAAATGAAAAAAACGTTTTATTTTTATCATTTTCAGTTGTAAACTGTAATGTTCACATCATTTTAACGAAATTCTACAAAATAGATAGATCAGCTATTGATTTTTCCGTGAACAAATACATAAAACTCAACCCATCAAACAATTTCTTTTTGATGACAAGAGAACATGTTTACTAAAAAATTTTCAAGCTTTTTAAATTATCTACTTATTATCTAAATTTTGACAATTTTTTTTTAAATCAGACCGATAAGAGTAGCTTTTTACATGTATGTATACTCAAAATTGTCCGATTGCTATTTCAGCGTTGTGAAGCACACAATTAAACAGCTTTGCATAGAACACGGTTGTAAAATGCATAATTATGAACACACCAAAAACAAAAGGGCACCCACACAGTACCGTAACTAAGCCCTGAAATAAACTGAGGCAAGAATTGAAGCTCAATATATAATGACATACAGTACCAACAGTCTCTATGTTTTTTTTATCTTTAACATGTAAAGCTCAAACCTAGACCAGCTGTTGTAAAATAAGTGAGATGGTTTTGTGCCATGAAAACTAGTTTAACCACACCACTAAAACTCTTAATCCCGGTTAAAGGATAGTTTAAAAGTTTAAATTGTATGTGGGCGGGTATCAGACAAAACAGGTCTATCATTTAACCTGGATTTTTCAGAATATTCCTGGATTTTCATTAGCAAGATCACTTGATAGATTACACATGACAAGACGCTAAATGTCGTAATCACATAGTACCGCAATACAACTATAGTTACCAAAATGACAAATTAAATAATAATGCGAACGTTTAATGTGACAACCATTTGATTAAATCAATAAATTAGTTTTCTGTAAAATGTAACTAGTTGAAGGAACTGCTCGTTTAAACTCTCTCTCTCTCTCTCTCTCTCTCTCTCTCTCTCTCAATATCACACTTCTGTGCGAAACAGTACTTGGTTAAATTTTTACCGAGGCAATTGCCTCATAGGTAGTTACGGTACTGCCCACAACCCATTACCTCATATACATGTATAGAAGTAATGTGCCGATTTGTAAATTTTAAAAACCATAGTTTTCATTTTTCATCTTTATACGATAAGTGATAAAGTATTAACATCACGGTCCACTTAGAATTCACGGGTCAAAATATATTGCCAGTGGCTTGACCTAAAGGAATGAGTGTGTTTTCAAAGAAAATAAAATAAAAATACAGATTTGTAGAAAAGACAAATTTAAAGGATATTACAAATTAAATAAATACATTTAATGCATGTAGCTATTCAGATTTGAACCCCTGTCCTACAGATTAACTAAGCTTATAGTATAACATCAATTATATGTAATACATGCATGGCAAGTTTTAATGACCATCGAAGCTTGATTTGAAAACAAATACAAAAGCGGGAAATACCCCTCATTTTAACATATAATAGAATGAAGATGTAGTTGCACAAAGAAATGCAAATAAAATATACATTTGTCGGAGCCAAAATCTAAAACTTCAAATATACTAGTAATACTATTACTTTTTTAAATTATAACTATAAGAATATTTAGGAAATGTGTGTTAACAAACCAAATCGGCCCATTTAGGATAAAATCCCATCAAACCTATACGATACATTTTTAAAATGATAAAATATAATGTATGAATTCAGCCCAATACAGGCACAGCATATGAATCATGATCTTGGATTGGAATCCTGTAAAATTAAACCGTTTGTCAAGTTTTTGATAAATTGATCAACATGCAGAAATTTCAAACTTGCCATCTTCAATTGGAACCAAATTATTCACTATTTTTCGATTGATACATATTTATACACGATTAATCAGTCCCCGTGTCCCCCAGTCAGTTCTGTAAGGGGTGGTGGTGTTGATGGAATAAGCCGTCGTGAATCTTCAGTAACGCCAATTAACAAAATCTTGTTCGAACTAGGATCTGCCTCAGTGGAAATCAATCAAGAGCGCAGGCGATAAAAGACGCCACAATCCGAAAGTCGGTATCAAGACAACCGGTTCCTAGACTCTCGGCTCTCATTTTTTGTTTTTCACATACAATCATTTCTCAATATCCTTCCGTTTGCCGGGGGGGGGGTCGTGGATTCGAACCCCGGCAAGCTCTGACAAGGCTTGGTAATAAGCAGTGACTGTTTCGTCAAGCACACAACATTTTTAAATGAAAGTCAAAAGGTTCTTCAGAAGAAACTAGAAAATCTGATGCCCTATGTCACGGAAGACCCTCCCTGCACATTTCCCTGAGCGCACTGCAAAAAATACATTCTGCCATTTCACATAAAGCTGGTGACTTCTCGATATAAGTATAAATATTCTTGACTGAGACGTAAAATACTATTCAATTAATCAATTTATCAATGCCGTCATCTTATTTTTTTCGTACTGTTATCTGGTAATACTAAGTTTTCACTTTCAAAGTTTTTTTTTTACATTCATAGAATGAATGCGCAGGAAAAAGTCGCTAAACTCGAAGCAAAATGGTTTGTTACCTTGCAGTCTCTTTGACAAAAATTCTGATGTTTTTGCTTGAACAATAGACCCTTATTGACATAAATCATGGATTATATAAGAAACGTTACAAGAGACGTAGGAATGAATAACCCATTAACCGTTTGCAACTTTTTTTCACAAAACGCCGAAATTAGGCACATTGTTCAAACGTGACGTTATCATGACGTTATGGCGGCAAAAAATGTAAATGGCAACAAACACTCCTTTTTATTGGCCAAATACATATATTTTACACTTGTAAAGTAGGGAATGCCATATATCATTAGAAAGGTCATGAAATGTTCTATTAAAATCTAACAAAATCTGAAAATGTCAAAATTTGGCCATAAGGGACGTTTCTACTTGGACGGGCTCATATATATATTCAAATTTATGGTTGACTGATTTTTTGGGGTACCAAAGTAACAGAATTTTTAGCCCCTGATATTTACTGTATAAGCTGATAGCATTTAGTTATGTAACATCAATTATACACCGATGTCATTTGTTATTTATAAAAGGATTTCTAAGTATGAAAGATGTTAATTGAAAATTAATACAACACAAATTTTTTTTTTATCCAAACAGATATCCCTTTAAATATCAAGGTATTATTTACCATAGGTAAATGGAACCTAATGGAAGTTTTTAGGAATTTTGTTTATAAAAGAAATGTTGTCCTATACAAACTAAGCTGGTAAAGACAAATGGTTCATGAAACTCTTATTTTATATGTTGTAAGTTTTATAAGACATATACAACATTCATATATGTGTTCACATGTTGCTTTGTTCAAATAGAGAGAAACCAATACAATAATCCAATTACAATTATATCAAAGCTGTACATTATGGTCAAAGGGGAGATAATTCTAATAATGCAATAATCATTTATGGTACATAGAGATGTGGCTTAGATGTATTTAGATTTCTTTAATTTGGAATAAGTTTAATAAAAGGAGAATGTGCCACCAAGACTGACCCATAAAAGACATAAACAGTTTGCAAAACTAAGGCTTTAAGGCCTGAGGCTTGTGTATGTGTGATGCAACTTAGAATACATGTCACACAGGAGTAAGTTTTCAATTCAGCTATCACAGGGTTAACACACCCCAACCCTTCAAATTGACACAAAACGGCTGTGACTACAAATTCATTTATCACCTGGTAGGATTGGAAAAATGTGAGATTGAAATATCTAAATGTTGAAATGTTTGTGATAATTTATAAATACCTAGAAATATTTGTAATTATTTCATATTATTAAATATATATATGTCAGTGTATGGAGTAAGATGTCATGGCCTGATTTGTCAGTGTATGGAGTAAGGTGTCATGACCTGATTTGCCAGTGTGTGGAGTAAGATGTCATGACCTGATTTGTCAGTGTGTGGAGTAAGATGTCATCACCTGATTTGTCAGTGTGTGGAGTAAGATGTCATGACCTGATTTGTCAGTGTGTGGAGTAAGATGTCATGACCTGATTTGTCAGTGTATGAAGTAAGATGTCGTCACCTGATTTTCAGTGTATGGAGTAAGATGTCATGACCTGATTTGTCAGTGTATGGAGTAAGATGTCATGACCTGATTTGTCATTATATGGAGTAAGATGTCATGACCTGATTTGTCAGTGTGTGGAGTAAGATGTCATCACCTGATTTGTCAGTGTGTCGAGTAAGGTGTCATGACCTGATTTGTCAGTGTATGGAGTAAGATGTCGTCACCTGATTTTTCAGTGTATGGAGTAAGATGTCATGACCTGATTTGTCATTATATAGAGTAAGGTGTCATGACCTGATTTGTCAGTGTATAGAGTAAGGTGTCATGACCTGATTTGTCATCATATGGAGTAAGGTGTCATGACCTTATTTGTCAGTGTATGGAGTAAGATGTCATGACCTGATTTGTCAGTGTGTGGAGTAAGATGTCATGACCTGATTTGTCAGTGTGTGGAGTAAGATGTCATCACCTGATTTGTCGGTGTGTGGAGTAAGGTGTCATGACCTGATTTGTCAGTGTATGGAGTAAGATGTCATCACCTGATTTTCAGTGTATGGAGTAAGATGTTATCAGCTGATTTGTCATTATATAGAGTAAGGTGTCATGACCTGATTTGATAGAGTAAGGTGTCATGACTTGATTTGTCAGTGTGTGGAGTAAGATGTCATCACCTGATTTGTCAGTGTGTGGAGTAAGATGCCATGACCTGATTGTCAGTGTATGGAGTACGATGTCATGACCTGATTTGTCAGTGTGTGGAGTAAGATGTCATGACCTGATTTGTCAGTGTATGGAGTAAGGTGTCATGGACTGATTTGTCAGTGTGTGGAGTAAGATGTCATGGACTGATTTGTCAGTGTATGGAGTAAGATGGCATGACCTGATTTGTCAGTGTATGGAGTAATGTGTCATGACCTGATTTGTCAGTGTATGGAGTAAGGTGTCATAACCTGATTTGTCAGTGTATGGAGTAAGATGTCATGACCTGATTTGTCATCATATGGAGTAAGGTGTCATGACCTGATTTGTCATCATATGGAGTAAGGTGTCATGACCTGATTTGTCATCATATGGAGTAAGGTGTCATTACCTGATTTGTCATCATATGGAGTAAGATGACATAAACTGATTTGTCAGTGTGTGGAGTAAGATGCCATGACCTGATTTGTCAGTGTATCAAGTAAGATGTCATTACCTGATTTGTCAGTGTATGGAGTCAGATGTCATTACCTGATTTGTCAGTGTGTGGAGTAAGATGTCATGACCTGATTTGCCAGTGTATAGAGTAAGGTGTCATGACCTCATTTGTCAGTGTGTGGAGTAAGATGTCATGACCTATTGTCATCGTATGGAATAAGATGTCATGACCTGATTAGTCAGTGTATGGAGTAAGATGCCATGACCTGATTTGTCAGTGTGTGGAGTAAGATGCCATGACCTGATTTGTCAGTATGTGGAGTAAGGTGTCATGACCTGATTTGTCAGTGTGTGGAGTAAGATGCCATGACCTGATTTGTCAGTGTGTGGAGTAAGGTTTCATAACCTGAATTGTCAGTGTGTGGAGTAAGGTGTCATAACCTGATATGTCAGTGTGTGTGGAGTAAGATGTCATGGCCTGATTTGTCAGTGTGTGGAGTAAGATGTCATCACCTGATTTGTCAGTGTGTGGAGTAAGATGTCATGACCTGATTTGTCACTGTGTGGAGTAAGGTGTCATGACCTGATTTGTCAGTGTGTGGAGTAAGATGCCATGACCTGATTTGTCAGTGTATCAAGTAAGATGTCATTACCTGATTTGTCAGTGTATGGAGTCAGATGTCATTACCTGATTTGTCAGTTTGTGGAGTAAGATGTCATGACCTGATTTGCCAGTGTATCAAGTAAGATGTCATTACCTGATTTGTCAGTGTATGGAGTCAGATGTCATTACCTTATTTGTCAGTGTGTGGAGTAAGATGTCATCACCTGATTTGTCATCATATGGAGTAAGATGTCATCACCTGATTTGTCATCATATGGAGTAAGATGTCATGACCTGATTTGCCAGTGTATAGAGTAAGATGTCATGACCTGATTTGCCAGTGTATAGAGTAAGGTGTCATGACCTGATTTGTCAGTGTATGGAGTCAGATGTCATGACCTGATTTTTCAGTGTATGTAGTAAGATGTCATGACCTGATTTGTCATCATATGGAGTAAGATGTCATCACCTGATTTGTCATCATATGGAGTAAGATGTCATCACCTGATTTGTCAGTATGTGGAGTAAGGTGTCATGACCTGATTTGTCAGTGTGTGGAGTAAGATGCCATGACCTGATTTGTCAGTGTGTGGAGTAAGGTTTCATAACCTGAATTGTCAGTGTGTGGAGTAAGGTGTCATAACCTGATATGTCAGTGTGTGGAGTAAGATGTCATGGCCTGATTTGTCAGTGTGTGGAGTAAGATGTCATCACCTGATTTGTCAGTGTGTGGAGTAAGATGTCATGACCTGATTTGTCACTGTGTGGAGTAAGGTGTCATGACCTGATTTGTCAGTGTGTGGAGTAAGATGCCATGACCTGATTTGTCAGTGTATCAAGTAAGATGTCATTACCTGATTTGTCAGTGTATGGAGTCAGATGTCATTACCTGATTTGTCAGTTTGTGGAGTAAGATGTCATGACCTGATTTGCCAGTGTATCAAGTAAGATGTCATTACCTGATTTGTCAGTGTATGGAGTCAGATGTCATTACCTTATTTGTCAGTGTGTGGAGTAAGATGTCATCACCTGATTTGTCATCATATGGAGTAAGATGTCATCACCTGATTTGTCATCATATGGAGTAAGATGTCATGACCTGATTTGCCAGTGTATAGAGTAAGATGTCATGACCTGATTTGCCAGTGTATAGAGTAAGGTGTCATGACCTGATTTGTCAGTATGTGGAGTAAGATGTCATGACCTGATTTTTCAGTGTATGTAGTAAGATGTCATGACCTGATTTGTCATCATATGGAGTAAGATGTCATCACCTGATTTGTCATCATATGGAGTAAGATGTCATCACCTGATTTGTCAGTGTGTGGAGTAAGATGTCATGACCTGATTTTTCAGTGTATGTAGTAAGATGTCATCACCTGATTTGTCATCATATGGAGTAAGATGTCATCACCTGATTTGTCATCATATGGAGTAAGATGTCATCACCTGATTTGTCATCATATGGAGTAAGATGTCATCACCTGATTTGTCAGTGTGTGGAGTAAGATGTCATGACCTGATTTGTCAGTGTATGGAGTAAGATGTCATGACCTGATTTGTCAGTGTATGGAGTAAGGTGTCATAACATGATTTGTCTTTGTATGGAATAAAATGTCATGACCTGATTTGTCAGTGTGTGGAGTAAGATGTCATGACCTGATTTGTCAGTGTATGCAGTAAGATGTCATGACCTGATTTGTCAGTGTATGGAGTAAGATGTCATGACTGATTTGTCAGTGTATGGAGTAAGGTGTCATGACATGATTTGTCTTCGTATGGAATAAAATGTCATGACCTGATTTTTCAGTGTATGGAGCAAGATGTCATGACCTGATTTATCAGTGTATAGAGTGAGAATTACAGTATGCAATGGTATGATAGTAATACCAACCTAAATTATAAAAAAACAAAGTGTATTAAAATTAAAATCAAATCAAGTTTTCACTGCAATGTTATTACAGAGAGGATAAATGTAGCTTATTACCAAGTGTTCTGTTTTTTATAGGTTATCATGCACCATTAGATCTTTATGTTGAACTGAATAAAATTTCATCAGATCCAAAAATCCACACACTGTCTCCAGACAAACCAGTGAATGTTTGTGTTGGTAAAGAATGGTATCGTTTCCCTAGTAACTTCTTCCTTCCTGCTAACAAGTAAGTTTTCATATAGGATGGTCAGTTGTCATTAGTATATAGGATGGTCAGTTGTCATTAGTGTGTTTCTCATGCTTGTCATATAGGATGGTCAGTTGTCATTAGTGTGTTTCACATGCTTGTCATATAGGATGGTCAGTTGTAATTAGTGTGTTTCTCATGTTTGTCATATAGGATGGTTAGTGGTCATTAGTGTGTTTCAAATGCTTGCATATAGGATGGTCAGTTGTCATTAGTGTGTTTCTCATGCTTGTCATATAGGATGGTCAGTTGCCATTAGTGTGTTTCTCATGCTTGTCATATAGGATGGTCAGTTGTCATTAGTGTGTTTCTCATGCTTGTCATATAGGATGGTCAGTTGTCATTAGTGTGTTTCTCATGCTTGTCATATAGAATGGTTAGTGGTCATTAGTGTGTTTCTCATGCTGTCATATAGGATGGTCAGTTGTCATTAATGTGTTTCTCATGCTTGTCATATAGGATGGTCAGTTGTCATTAGTGTGTTTCTCATGCTTGTCATATAGGATGGTCAGTTGTCATTAGTGTGTTTCTCATGCTTGTCATATAGGATGGTCAGTGGTCATTAGTGTGTTACTCATGTGCTTGTCATATAGGATGGTCAGTTGTCATTAGTGTGTTTCTCATGGTTGTCATATAGGATGGTCAGTTGTCATTAGTGTGTTACTCATGCTTGTCATAAAGGATGGTCAGTTGTCATTAGTGTGTTTCTCATGGTTGTCATATAGGATGGTCAGTTGTCATTAGTGTGTTACTCATGCTTGTCATAAAGGATGGTCAGTTGTCATTAGTGTGTTTCTCATGGTTGTCATATAGGATGGTCAGTTGTCATTAGTGTGTTTTTCATGGTTGTCATATAGGATGGTCAGTTGTCATTAGTGTGTTTCTCATGCTTGTCTACATATATTTGTCATTCCTGTTTTCTAGTCTGAACTTATCTTTCTCAAATCATGATTAGACTTCACAAGCTATTTGTCAAATCTATGTCAAGATTAGACTTAACTAGCTATTTGTGAAATCTATATCAAGATTAGACTTAACTAGCTATTTGTCAAATCTATATCAAGATTAGACTTAACTAGCTATTTGTCAAATCTATATCAAGATTAGACTTAACTAGCTATTTGTCAAATCTATATCAAGATTAGACTTAACTAGCTATTTGTCAAATCTATTTCAAGATTAGACTTAACTAGCTATTTGTCAAATCTATATCAAGATTAGACTTAACTAGCTATTTGTCAAATCTATATCAAGATTAGACTTAACTAGCTATTTGTCAAATCTATATCAAGATTAGACTTAACTAGCTATTTGTCAAATCTATATCAAGATTAGACTTAACTAGCTATTTGTGAAATCTATATCAAGATTAGACTTAACTAGCTATTTGTCAAATCTATATCAAGATTAGACTTAACTAGCTATTTGTGAAATCTATATCAAGATTAGACTTAACTAGCTATTTTTAAAATCTATATCAAGATTAGACTTGACTAGCTATTTGTCAAATCTATATCAAGATTAGACTTAACTAGCTATTTTTAAAATCTATATCAAGATTAGACTTAACTAGCTATTTTTAAAATCTATATCAAGATTAGACTTGACTAGCTATTTGTGAAATCTATATCAAGATTAGACTTAACTAGCTATTTGTCAAATCTATATCAAGATTAGACTTAACTAGCTATTTGTGAAATCTATATCAAGATTAGACTTAACTAGCTATTTTTAAAATCTATATCAAGATTAGACTTAACTAGCTATTTGTCAAATCTATATCAAGATTAGACTTAACTAGCTATTTGTCAAATCTATATCAAGATTAGACTTAACTAGCTATTTGTCAAATCTATATCAAGATTAGACTTAACTAGCTATTTGTGAAATCTATATCAAGATTAGACTTAACTAGCTATTTTTAAAATCTATATCAAGATTAGACTTGACTAGCTATTTGTCAAATCTATATCAAGATTAGACTTAACTAGCTATTTTTAAAATCTATATCAAGATTAGACTTGACTAGCTATTTCAAATCTATATCAAGATTAGACTTAACTAGCTATTTGTCAAATCTATATCAAGATTAGACTTAACTAGCTATTTTTCAAATCTTTTAATCTAATTCATGCATTATATTTCCTTTAATGCACCAAAAAAATGTTTGATGGTTGTTTACAAAAGTAAAAATTGTGGCAGTGCCTTTCATTAAGTATAATGATTATGGAAGATTTTATTATTTATGTCGATTTTACTAAAATTTATTAATTATTTTTTTATCAATTTATTAATTATAAATCAATTCAGACCATCCCAGTTTCACTGAAATTGAACTGCACTAACCCACATGAATAGTCAACTCTTCTGTTGTCACTACAATAAGTAGAAATTGGGTCATTGACATTTTCTTGGTCACCTGACATAGATGCTTATTTGTGACAATTTTTAATATTTTTTTCTTATCTGATTCAGCTGGAATTTACAGTTCATTAGGTCAGAGTTCAAAGGTCAATTACCAAAACCATTCAGTTCACAACAAGATGCAACTAAACTTATACCATCTAATATGAATGATATGAATAAAGAAGAAGTATCCAGATATGTGAGTATATAACTGATAAATGATCAATTATTTATCTACTAATAAATTATTAATTTTTCGTTTTTACCTGTTTTCATCATTGGTGAAAGCAGGTCTAATAGCCACTCGACTCTGTTAGTTCTTTAGTCCGTCACAAGAAGAGGTACAAAGTTTGTGTAATCTGTAAGTCCCACTGATATAGTGTTCAAACTTTGCATAGTGTTTACACGTATAACAAAGATGTACACATCCTTTTTGATCAAGTTTTGCTAATTTTGGTAAGTTGAACTTAGCTATTTATAAACACCTGTGGAACATTAGGAGGGTGCATATTTTGTGTAATCCGCAAGTCAAACTATAAACTGTATGCTTTAATATCTTGATTTTTTTTCCATTTGGCAATTTTTGTTCACTACTTCTGCACTTAAAAAGTTGTTTAATGAATCATTGTGCAGGCAAGGGCTGATGATAGACCACTGTTCTATGTCTTTGGTCTTGTGAGTGGTTTATTAGATAATTTTAGCTCACCTGAGCCGAAGGGCTCAGATGAGCTATTGCTATCTATCACCGTCTGTCGTCTGTCGTGTGTCGTGCGTTGTGCATAAACTTTACATTTTAATCTTCTCCTCCAAAACTACTGAGCCAAATTTGATGAAACTTAATGATTATTATGCCTGGGTAACAAGCTTTCATAATTGTGTTTGGGGTTTGACCACGCCCAACAATATGGCTGCCGTTACTATAAATAGCCAAAAGACAAAAAAATCTTCTTCTCTGAAACCAAAAGGTACAGGCAAATTTTGATTAGATTTTTGAATTCAGGATACCTAGATACATTAAAATTGTGTTTTTCATGAAAATTGGACGAAAAAAAGGTTACACATTTTTTGCGTAAAATTATGTAATTTTTAAAATGAGACATTTATTGTTATAACTTCATAATGGCTAAAGATAATTGTATGGAGTTTTCACTGTTGATCTTGTTTTGCGATTTTCTTTGGATTGATGTCAAGGTCAAAGGTCAAGGTTATGTCCCAGTTTATGACCTTTGAAAAAAAATGCTATTTTTTTAAACATTTCTGGTGATAATGATGTAGGATCTTTGGTTAATTGTAGGTATTGACATGACGATCATTTTGATAAATCGATTAAGGTCATGGGTTCAAAGATCAAGGTCACAGATGTACAAGTTTACCAAAATAGTTAATTATCTGCAAAACTATGAACTTTTTGTATAGGCATGTATATTAGAATATTGTAGGTAATGGCCCAATGGTCATTTTGATATATGAATAAAGGTCATGTGTTCAAAGGTCAAGGTCACAGAAGTAAACAAGTACTGAAATGATTGTTTATCTCAAAAACAATAGACTTTTTGTATAGGCATGTATATTAGAATATTGTAGGTAATGGCCCAATGGTCATTTTGATATATGAATGAAAGTCATGAGTTCAAAGGTTAAGGTCACAGATGTAAACAAGTACTGAAATGATTATTTATCTCAAAAACAATAGACTTTTTGTATAGGCATGTATATTACAATATTGTAGGTAATGGCCCAATGGTCATTTTGATATATGAATGAAGGTCATAAGTTCAAAGGTTAAGGTCACAGATGTAAACAGGTACTGAAATGATTATCATCTCAAAAACAATAGACTTTTTGTATAGGGATGTATAATAGAATATTGGCCTAATTATCATTTTGATATATGAATGAAGCTCATGGGTTCAAAGGTCAAGGTCACAGGTGAGCGTTAAGGCCCATGGGCCTCTTGTTACATAAATATTGTTAAATTAACATAACTATCTCTGTTTTAGATAAATATAAACAAATGTCATTATTTAATTGACCTTGACCTTCCAAACGAGACAGAGCTGGAGCCAAGATATTCCCAGAAAAAATGAATGGAAAATATTATCATCACATAAATTTCTTGATGGGAGCAGGTAAGGAACAACAATTCCAGAAATTATCATTATAATAATATCATGAGTATAAAAGGATTGGGATGGAGTAATAATGTTTTTGTCCCATCAAGATTCTTATATCAAGGCGGTCAGTTCTGAGATGGCATAAAAAACCAGAATGCCTGGAGAAAATCACTCACCTTTAGCAACAGCTAGGATCTGTCTGAGTGGGATTCAAATACGAGCAATACAGCTAGGATCTGTCAGAGTGGGATTCAAATACGAGCAATACAGCTAGGATCTGTCAGAGTGGGATTCAAACACGAGCAATACAGCTAGGATCTGTCAGAGTGGGATTCAAATACGAGCAATACAGCTAGGATCTGTCAGAGTGGGATTCAAATACGGGCAATACAGCTAGGATCTGTCAGAGTGGGATTCAAATACGGCAATACAGCTAGGATCTGTCAGAGTGGGATTCAAACATGTGCAATACAACTAGGATCTGTCAGAGTGGTATTCAAACATAAGCAATACAGCTAGGATCTGTCAGAGTGGGATTCAAACACGAGCAATACAGCTAGGATCTGTCAGAGTGGTATTCAAATACGAGCAATACAGCTAGGATCTGTCAGAGTGGGATTCAAACACGTGCAATACAACTAGGATCTGTCAGAGTGGGATTCAAACATGAGCAATACAGCTAGGATCTGTCAGAGTGGGATTCAAACACGAGCAATACAGCTAGGATCTGTCAGAGTGGGATTCAAACACGAGCAATACAGCTAGGATCTGTCAGAGTGGAATTCAAATACGAGCAATACAGCTAGGATCTGTCAGAGTGGTATTCAAACAAATACAGGCAATACAGCTAGGATCTGTCAAGAGTGGGATTCAAATACGAGCAATACAGCTAGGATCTGTCAGAGTGGGATTCAAACACGAGCAATACAGCTAGGATCTGTCAGAGTGGGATTCAAATATGAGCAATACAGCTAGGATCTGTCAGAGTGGGATTCAAACACGAGCAATACAGCTAGGATCTGTCAGAGTGGGATTCAAACACAGGCAATACAGCTAGGATCTGTCAGAGTGGGATTCAAAGACAGGCAATACAGCTAGGATCTGCCAGAGTGGGATTCAAACACAGGCAATACAGCTAGGATCTGCCAGAGTGGGATTCAAACCTGGGCAATATAGCTAGGATCTGCCAGAGTGGGATTCAAACCTGGGCAATACAGCTAGGATCTGCCAGAGTGTGATTCAAATACGAGCAATACAGCTAGGATCTGTCAGGAGTTGGATTCAAATACGGCAATACAGCTAGGATCTGCCAGAGTGGGATTTAAATATGGGCAATACAGCTAGGATCTGCCAGAGTGGGATTCAAACATGGGCAATACAGCTAGGATCTGCCAGAGTGTGATTCAAATACGAGCAATACAGCTAGGATCTGTCAGGAGTTGGATTCAAATACGGGCAATACAGCTAGGATCTGCCAGAGTGGGATTTAAATATGGGCAATACAGCTAGGATCTGCCAGAGTGGGATTCAAATATGGGCAATACAGCTAGGATCTGCCAGAGTGGGATTCAAATACAGGCAATTATAAAGTAACAGCTAGGATCTGCCAGAGTGGGATTCAAATACGGGCAATACAGCTAGGTTCTGCCAGAGTGGGATTTAAATATGGGCAATACAGCTAGGATCTGCCAGAGTGGGATTCAAATATGGGCAATACAGCTGGGATCTGCCAGAGTAGCATTCAAACATGGGCAATACAGCTAGGATCTGTCAGAGTGGGATTCAAACACGAGCAATACAGCTAGGATCTGTCAGAGTGGGATTCATCAGTATTACTATGGGATGCACATATTGTCATCTGAGAAGCATCAGTATTACTATGGGATGCACATATTGTCATCTGAGAAGCATCAGTATTACTTTGGGATGCACATATTGTCATCTGGTTATTTTTTACTGTATGATTTATGTTATATAGTTATAATTACCAAGACCAGATATTCCAGTATTTCTTCTGATAGTTAAGTCACCCCCATCATCATTATTCATTTACCTTTTCTTTCATATTACATTTGACTCTCGTTAATTCGAAATCGGTTGAATCGAAATTTCGCTTAAATTGAAATGATACAAAAGGTCCCGTCAGATCGCTATGTATTTCTATGTAAATTTGTATGTTTAATTCAAAATACCGAAATTCGAAATTTTGCTTAATTCGAAATGAATTTTCAGTCCAAATTACAAAATATAACGAAAATTCCAACGTTTTAATCAAAATCAATTTTCAGTCAATCTAATATGAAATATAATGAAAATCTGAAGTTTTAATCGAAATATAATTTCCTTGTTTATACTTTTGAATGTTTATACAACAAGCGGCAAAATAAAAAAAGTACACAAAAATATTCTATCTTAAACTTGAACAATACCTGAAATAATTACTCCATATCTTATTTAAAATGTGTTTACAGTAACAGAATGACGGCTTACTCGGAAGATTCATTTCTGACTAAAAATACCCATAAAAAGAAAGTCGGCATCTCGTGCTATTTTCACGATTTTCAATTTGTACTCGACATACCGGTCATTAGTAAAATGTCAGTCAGTAAGAGGAGAAATTTCATTGTTTAAACTTAAAGAGTGGGCGGTCTTCTATTCCACAGAATACACAAAGCTAATCGATACGCCGAAACTTCTTTGATCTATCAAGGCCAATTGTTTACACCATTCAGCTACTGTCTGGAAGGTGTTAATTACAGGTTTGTGACATGACAAACTGTGATTTTTAAAAATCACCAAAGTCAGATGCTTAGGATTAAGGATGAAGAAATTATGATTATGAACAAAATTTAATGAATTTTGACAGGAGTTACTAGTATAGCTAGATCTAAATCAGTCGTTGGGGAAAAGATGTAAATTGTTAAAAAATCTTGATAAAACAATTCTTCAAATGAGAATCACTAGCGCTGGGGAAACTTCAATGGAACCTTGTAAGTTACAGTGAAGTTTTTCAAGACTTTTTTTGACCTCGCCATAATCCGTGTTTAACGGAAAATTTCAATGGAATCTTGTAAGTTACGGTGCATTTTCTGACTTATTTATTTATTGCTTACAGAACGTGGTCAAACTTTAGTTTGTTAAGCTTTATATTAACATAGAAAAATTCAAAATGATTTTTAATCGTAAGCGATACACCATAATATTTAACAGCATACACGTGACATCAATGGAGGAGTGCTTTACTATTAGAGTTATCTCCTGTTATCATTGTTCTGAAGTGTCCGTCAGCGATCAAAACGGTTAATTCGAAATTCGGATAAATCAAACCAATCCCTTCAATTTCGAATTAACGAGAGTCGACTGTATTTGTTAATTTATATGTTCTTATACATGTGTGTGTTATACACAGTAGTAACCACTGGCATAGCAGCTTCTTATGCTTGCATGCTCAACCATGCACATAATATTTTGTTTAACATGTTTAAAAATTCTTGGTTTGCAGCAGTGATCGAAATATTTGATTTATTTCGAACACTGATTCGTATTATTCTTTTTTCACTTTTAGGCGGCTAAATATTTAGGTGAGATTGTTCAATTACCCGTTTTTTTTAAAAAAACTGTCATCAATTTAACATGTATTTGTTTCTTCCTATTTGTTTTAGTATGAATGGATTAGTATGTATTTTTTGATTTTGAACAACAATATCAAAATAATTTAGTCTTTTGTTTTTAAATCCCGCTATCAGACCACAGGGTAGAATCCTTAAGAAAGGCTCATCAATCATTGAACCAAACTCTCAGGAGAGTATTCTCCCTCCATACTGCGATATTGCTTTTTTAAGGGTTGGAGATATCACTGAAGCAAGAAAAGGTCATTGTTGAAAACAATGTGAGAGAATGTCCATTTATTTACATTTCCGTAATTGTAATTGCATACAAATACTAGTATATACCTCTGCAGAATCTGCGCAGATAGGAAATGATATATAGAAACATGTTACTGAATAAAACATACTTGTATTCACTCATTGACTAGATATCTGACTCCCGTGACTTTAGACGGCATTTTGGTATGACAAAAATGAGATCCAGTGGTGTGGTTGATGTGCTTTTATAGAGCTGATCCTTATCATCCTACTTATTTTAGGTTATTACATGTACATGTATATTGACTTGGGGCCAAATGTTTTTTAAAAAAAAATCTGCCCTATGCTAGTATTTTTAAATTAAAAAAAGAATAACTTTATGTGTTTTTAAATGTATGAATAATGTATGTGTGACATAATGTTGCTTCCCCATTTGGAATCTGGTCATTTTCAAATTTTTAGTTTAAAATTACTTGCATATTATTGTACAATCTCAAGTGCCTGTCTAAAGTCGGGAGGTTATTTTTGGTTTGTGTTCACAAAGTCTGGTTTGCTTTTTTCCTACTGCATTTATGAACTTGTTTGTTGTGTGTTTTTGGTGGCTATTGCTGTTTCCATTTACTATTTAGCTTCAATTTCCTATTGTAATAAACCAGCATTAGACGGCCGTTTCAGAATAAAATTCATATATTATAAAAGGTAACACAAAAAGTTTTACATGACTGTCATGATTTGGACTAACAATGCACGGTTTCTTTCAACATAAATTATTTAAAAATGCTATATTTGGAAGTACATTGTATATAAAGTGGACAATATATTTTCCTTCCAGGGAGCAGGAGAATGTGTCTCGTGACTTGCTGGGAAAAAAAATTCTGGGGTTACCCCCTAGCCCTTTAGTTACTTTGTCCCCTCAGGCCTTGCATGCACATTGATTTTTCTCTAGCTATGCCACTGGTAGTTGTGTTTATGATACAAATACCTCTCAGCGGGAGATCTTGCTTTTACTGAAAACTCATTTTTCTTTATTTATTTTAGGTCTCACAGATTATTTAGAGCATTTTACATTCCATTTGTTTCCAGTGTGTATTGTACATATGTAGACTACAATCTCCTTAAATCAACAAGGACCAAAAGAAAATCTCAACAGAAAGTAGATGTGTGATAAAACAATGTCCAATTAGATGTCTGTGAAATTGTGTGTCTTTGAATTCCAGAAAATACTGAGAAATACCCAGAAATAGACATAGTTGTGTGCTATGTGTAAACTGTTATTTCAGTTTGGTAAAGAATGGTCTCAATTTCATATTTTCTTGTCTTATCCTTGAAATTTGACAGAATTGTTCTATAATTGGAGTAAAGGCAAATGTTATGTTGTTACTTGTGGTATATGGATGAATTGATATGTTTTTGTTGTCATTATTATCATGTATTTGCAGTAATTGGGTTGCCTGTTTATAGAGCATGGTCGACACATAGAGGTTACTATTTGTCACTTTGTTGGTGTAATACATCCTCTGTGTCACACTTGCTGTCTGCAACATTTCTTAATTGATAGTACATGTTTAAATTGCATGAAAGAGTCCTGAATCTCTATTATTTGAAGATCAGGTTCTCCAAGTGTCTCATATATTGCTTTCCATAACTTGTATACAACAGAAAAAACATGAGATAAGTAAACAGTGTTATCTTAAATATATCTAAAGCATAACTTAATACTGGGGAAAGTTTGGTACCAGATACTTTTCAATTTATTATACCCCACTACCAAAAAAAGGAGGTATAACTTAATACTGGGGAAAGTTTGGTACCAGATACTTTTCAATTTATTATACCCCACTACCAAAAAAGGAGGTATAACTTAATACTGGGGAAAGTTTGGTACCAGATACTTTTCAATTTATTACTGTGGAAAGTTTGGTACCAGATACTTTTCAATTTATTATACCCCTACCAAAAAAAGTAGGTATAACTTAATACTGGGGAAAGTTTGGTACCAGATACTTTTCAATTTATTATACCCCACTACCAAAAAAGTAGGTATAACTTAATACTGGGGAAAGTTTGGTACCAGATACTTTTCAATTTATTATACCCCACTACCAAAAAAAGTAGGTATAACTTAATACTGGGGAAAGTTTGGTACCAGATACTTTTCAATTTATTATAACCCACTACCAAAAAAGTAGGTATAACTTAATACTGGGGAAAGTTTGGTACCAGATACTTTTCAATTTATTATACCCCACTACCAAAAAAAGTAGGTATAACTTAATACTGGGGAAAGTTTGGTACCAGATACTTTTCAATTTATTATACCCCACTACAAAAGGTATACTCTTTTACCTCTGCCCATACATACTGTCGATACAATCATTTTGGTAACAGCTTTCTCGGCAACTACTATTCACAGCCACTTGTAATTTTGTATGCAAGTTTAGCATGAGGACCCATGCCACAAGTCTGACAGTTGTCTACTTCACATTTTCTTTGTATTCTAACATTATGTTAAAATCAGGGGTATACTAAGTAAACAGTAGCTCACAGATTTCTTATTTTCATTGTTTTCTGTCACATTGCAAGTGAATTATATTTGATTCAGTTCAACTTGTAGGCCTATGGCCCATTACACTTTGCAAGTTAAAACCAAAATGATTACCAAACCTTGTCATATAAAGTACTTTTTGGTTGCCTAAATGAAATATGAATATATTAATTAGTTAATATTCTACAATAACTCTAGCTACTGGTAGCTTCTATGTATTATGATCATCATGTCAGATATTGATGTATATGTTGTATTATTGTTTTATTATTTGTTGGAAAAATAAAATAATGTTTAAATTTTAAGTTTTTACTTTTCATTAGCTTACCTGACCAAAAGGTAATTTGAATTTATGGCATAGCGCAGCATGTGTATTTGCGTGCATGTGTGCATTAACAACTATTTTCAACTTCTCCAAAACAACCAGACAGGTTTCAATGAAACTTGGTCAGAAGTATATATGGGCCGGTGCAATTTAGATTTGTTCAATGCATTGTCATGGCTACCATAACTAGGTCAAGGTGACCTAAGTTGCAAAAATCTAAAAAAATCTAATGTGATATTTGGCTTCTCTAGGGTTTTAAATTTGTTCATTTCATGAATTTGGACAAAAAATAGGTTACACATTTTTGCGTTTAATTTTGAAAAAATCGTAAAACAGCTTCAAATTGTTATAACTTGACAATTTGATCAGAAATGAGGTCAAGGTCAATTGTGAAGGTCATGACCTAATTTTTTAACTTTATTCTATTTATTATCTTAAAAAGTATGGACTTTTTGTTTAGACATGTATATTAGAATATTGTAGGTATTGAAGTAACAATCATTTCGATATATGAATGAAGGTCATGGGTTTAAAGGTCAAGGTCATAGAAGCAAAACAATACTGAAATGGTTAATTATCTTGAAAACTATTAACTTTTTGTATAGGCATGCATATTAGAATGTTGTAGGTATTGATACAACAATCATTTTGATGTATAAAAAAGGTCATGGGTTCAAAGGTCAAGGTCACATATGTAAAACAATACCAAAATGATTAATTATCTTGAAAAGGATACTCTTTTTGTATAGGCATGTATATTAGAACATTGTTGGTATTAAAGTAAGGGTCATTTTGATAGATATAGATGAAGGTCTTTGGTTTAAAGGTCAAGGTAACAGAACTGGTCAACTTTTATCTACATTCAAGGTCACAATTACCTTCACATGCTTCAATAGTGAAATCGTTAACATCTTCTAGTCAGGAACTGGCATCATTAGAAGCCTCATTGATAGCACTACACCATGAAGACCTGCAAAGCTGATTGACTTTGACCTACATTCAGTGAAGCTTTATTGATAGCACAAGGACATGAAGACCCGCAAAGTTGGTTGACCTTGACCTACATTCAGTATTGTAATAAAACTTTAAAACACTTTTTACCAGAACCAGCATATATACAAAAATTAATATCAGGACATAAAGCTTTACTATTGTTCGTCTTTTATACTTAGAGACAGTCCTTAACAAGTAGCTATATTATCATTTGGTTTCTCGTAAATTAACCACAATATTTGTGTTTGAAAACAAAAATACTAACAAGGAAAAGTACATGAAAAAATGAAACCATTACATTTATATCTGTACTTAGAGAAAAAATCAGCAAATTTACAATAATCATGATTAGACAAAGAACTAAAACACCCGTTTTGGACCCCATGTTCTAAAACACTGATATTCACGCCTGTGACATAGACTTAATCAGTTTGTCCACTTTCAAAAAATGTCATCCTAATGCTTTTTTTACAAATCAAAACACTTCAAAACTACGTACTTCACGTCATCTGGAATGGAATTTTCTTCTCATGATTTTGTCACAACCGATGCCAAAACCAAGTGTGATATATAAGGGATTTACATTGTAATTGTTGACCTTATTTGAACCTTTAAATATATGCATATGGGGTCACCAAGGAAACATACTACAGCTGATTTTTAGTAAAAAAAGTACAATTTTTCTATGTAGGAGAATATCGGAAAAAGTAAAATTATGAAAAGTTATTTATGAAAACGACTGTCTCTAAACATTAAAGATGAACAATAATTTTTGCAAAGCTGGTTTATCTTGACACACATTCATGGTCACAGTGAAATAAACTAGTAAAACCTGAAAACATCTTTTTGTTATTAAAATGTTTTGATTAAAGGTGTGTTAATTTGAAAATTGTAACTATTTTTATAATTTTTATTTTGCTATATGAATTAAGGTTATGAAATGAAAATTCAAGGTCACCACTAATGAAATGGTTAATTATTTCTTATACAAGATGTACTAAGACTACCATTCTTATCAGTGCTGGAGACTTATTTGTCAAAATGTACATTAGATTACATTCCTTGCACTCGCATGATTATATTTAGACCAAATGGGTCACTTTGGAACAGATGTATACCTATGTCTTGCCTTTTGTAACAGTTTTCTCAGCAACTACCTAAAACAGCCACTTGAATTTTTTTTACCTATTTTAAATCTACTAGACATCTTTTTGTTTACAGACAGTTTATTTTTGACATTTACGATAAATAGTTGAAGTTAAAAGCGGGGGTATACTAAGTGAGCAGTAGCTCGCAGATTTCTTGTTAATGTTTTGGACTGTGCGTCTCCACAACTGGACTTTTTAATTTCTTAAAAACTCATTGAATACTACAAGATCATCCAGGTGAGCTTAAGGTCCAAGGCCCTCTCTCACCCCTTTGAGAATGGGGCTGTGGCCCTTGCAATAGTCAAAATAAGCATGACAACTACCAAAATTGCGAGGAATAAGAGATAAACAAGAGAACCATTGGGCCTGATATGCTCACCTGATAAATAATGGATAGCTGATACATTTCAATGAAAGAACAAGGATGGATGTGAGGCACGATACAGAAAATGTCAGCAGACAGACAGAGATGGAAGTCCTCGGTCAAGGCCTTATGTGCTTCCAGCACCAAGAGGACTAAGTAAAGTAAGTAAGATACATTTCAATAAATATAAATACTGAAATGCAAATGTCAAAATCATTCATAATAGTAACAATTTGAGGCTAAAATAGTGAAAACATTTTGGAATTTGTTTGCATCTTTGACGTTGACCTTTGAATGTATGGCCTTTAATATTATATCAAAATGATTGTGAGAATAATACCTTATCTTCTAATATACATGCCTATACCAACAAAAAGTTTATAGTTTTTGAGATAATTAACCATTGCAGTATTGTTTTGCATCTGACCTTGACTTTTGAACCCACAACCTTTTCTATACATCAAAATGATTGTTGTATCAATACCTACAACATTCTAATATACATGCCTATACAAAAAGTTACATTTTCAAGATAATTAGCATTTCAGTATTCTTACCCATCTGTGACCTTGACCGCTGAAAACATGACTTTAATCAATATAATAGTGATCATTCCATGCCTAACAAAAAGTTTATAGTTTTCAAAATAAGTTACAATATTAGTATTGTTTTGCATCTGTGACCTTGAACTTTGAACCCATGACCTTAATCTATATATCAAAATGATTGTAAGATCAATACCAACAAAATTCCAATATACATGCCTAAACAAAAAGTTTATAGTTTTAAAGATAATTTACAATTTCAGTATTGTTTTGCATCTGTGACCTTGACCTTTGAACCCATGACGTTTTCCTATACCTCGAAAGTATTGTTGCATCAATACCTACAGCATTCTAATATACATGTCTATACTAAAAGTACATAGTTATCAAGATAATTAACCATTTCAGTATTTTTTTGCGTCTGTGACCTTGACCTATGAACCTATGACTCTAATCTATACATCAAAATGTTCATAACATCAATACCAACAATATTCTGATATACATGCCTTTTACAAAACGTTTATAGTTTTCCAGATAAGAAATAAAACCAGAGGTCAAAAATTAGGTCATGACCTTCATAATTGACCTTGACCCCATTTTGAAGGTAATAAAGAAACTGTCAAAACTGAAACCCCATGTCATTATCTGATCAAATAGTCAAGTTATAGCAATTTGAAGCTATTTTACGAATTTTTAAACATGAGACACATGGGCCTGAACGCTCACCTGAGGCTGAGTTTCATATCTCATGCAGAGGTTCAATGGTCAATGAACATGATGACATTAATCAAAGAGAATGTCCAAATTTTTAGCAGTAAGAGCCAATTATATGCAAGGATTTTTGCAAATTTATTATAACTTGTCCTAAGAATGCTACATATAACTTATCTAAAGTCTAGCTAGCTACAATATATTATTCTAGGTTTCCATAAATTTAAAATAATTAGTAGCCAAATTTCCAAAATTTGTGAAAATATAGTCCTTTTTAAAGTATTTTTCCACAAATTTGCTAAAATAGGTTACTTTTTGAAAGAATTCCTCAGAAATTAGTAGCCAATGGCGATTTTGGCTACCAGGAATGGAAACATAGATTATTTATAAACATCTATATATCAAAATGTTCATTAGGCCAATATCTACAATATTCTTATATAAACTCTTGGATTTAATGAACAATTTAAGTATTTGTTTGTACCTGTAACCTTGACCTTTGAACCCATGACCTTCATTCATATATCAATATGATTGTTGTGCAAATGCCTACATTCTTGTTATACATGCCTATACAAACAGTTGATAGTTTTTGAGATCATTAACCATTTAATTATTCGTTTGCATCTATGACCTTGACCTTTGAACTTATCACCTCCATTTATATATCAATATGATTGTTATTCCAATGCCTACAATATTCTAATATACATGCCTATACAAAAAGTTGATAGTTTTTGAGATAATTAACCATTTCAGTATTTGTTTGCATCTGTGTCCTTGACCTTTGAACTTATCACCTTCATTCATATATCAAAATGACTATAAGCCAATACCTACAATATTCTAATATATAAGCCTATACAAAAAGTTGATAGTTTTTTAGATACCGGTAATGAACCATTTCGGCATTCATTTGCATTTATGACCTTGACCTTTGAACCTTTGACAATCATTCATATATCAAAATGACTGTTGTGCAAAAATGCCTACAATATTCCAATATACATGCCTATACAAAAGGTCTATAGTTTTCAAGATATATTGACAAATACATTAATTTTAGCAATTTCCCCCTTTAGTACCTTGCCATTTCCTCATTTTGGCCCCTACAGTTACAATTTGTGCAAATCTGAAACAAGGTGCCCTTAGTATGTTTTACATGAAATATCTTAACTAACCTTGTTAGTTCAGAGGAGATGATTTTTAAAGATTTTTCACAATTTTCCCCTTAATTGGGCCCCAAGGGGACATAATCCTTTCATTTGTGCAAATCTGAAAGCCCCTCACGTAGACATCATTACTGCCAAATATCATCCAATTTGGTTTTGTAGTTTTGGAGGAGTTGATTAAAATGTGAAAAGTTTACACACGACGCACGATGGACGACGCACAACGGATGACTCACGATGGATGAAGATAGATGGCAATAGCTCATCTGAGCCTATGGCTCAGGTGAGCTAAAAATTAAACTCAAAAACATGCAACCTATTTTTTTGTCTGAATTTCACGAAATGAACAAATTCTAAAAAAGCCAAATATCACATCAGATTTTTTTTCCAATTTACTGTTTTAGAGAAGAAGATTTTTTAAGATTTTTGTACCCCTAGGTCACCTTGACCTAGTTATAGTGGTCATGGCAATGCCAGGAACAAATCTGAATTGCACCTGTCCATATATGTACTTCTGACCAAGTTTCATTGAAATCTGTCTGGTAGCTTCACAGGAGAAGTTGAAAATACATGTAGGTGTTAATGACGCACACATGCCATAACCTTCAATCAGGTGAACTAAAAACTCCAAAATACTGTTTTTAAAACTGATATTTCCAAAATTGTGAAACTTGGCAAAGCATTTGTAAAAACAACAATAACATTGTGAATGGGACAGAAAATCGACCCAAAAATGACCCATGAATTGTTATTTATCATCAGACAGTCGGGTCTAGTTTCTCAAACATTTAACTCAAAGTGTTCTGAAATATAAATGAGTTTTAAAAGTTATTTTGAATTTTTTTCTTTTTATTTATATTTTTATTTATATTTCTTGTATATATAATGCAGAACCTTAAAATTAAAGTAGCCAATTGTCAGAGAAATATTGATTTCATTTTTATATTTCCCAAATTTGAGAATAGCCTTATGTGGATTTTTCCCATGTAAAAAATCTGCTATTATAAATGTCTTCTCTTGATTCCTCATAATTCATAAACATAAAGATTTTAAACTTTAAGAAATTTTAATTTAAATTTGAGTTGAGTTGACCCAGGAATTACTATTGATTAATTATTAAGTTGTATTCATGAGAACCAAATTTTACTGTTAATTTGTTAATTTGCTGCCAAATGGCCACTCTAATTTTAATTTCATCTCTGATTTTTAATTAATCATTTTGAAGAATGTGGTTTTCTTCAAGTAGTCCTGTTTCCTGCAGAACTAACTGCTTTAATGTTACATAGCTTATGGTGAAACAACCAATTCTGACAAAAAACTTATTGCATTCAAAGGATTCCAACTTCAGATCCATTAGCTGGCACATTAGACAATGTACTTCACATGGCCACCTGAAGGTCCCTTCTTACAAAAATGATTCATCAATAGGTCTACCAGTGATTTTGCTTTGCAATGTAACTTCAACTATCGTACAAAGTTACTATTGTAGTAGCTCGGTGGTTCAATCCATTACAGGAACGTCAGGTTTTTATTTAAGTCCATATCAGACATAAGACTTGGTAGTTGGTAGTGTTTTAGATTAAATTTAAAAATGCAAGTCAATGGGTACTTAAATGAAGCAGTAAAAATATCTGACCTTATGTTAAGTAAGGTGTAAACCTCCTGTCCAAAGTCATATGATTCGATATTAGTCAAACAATTTTTCAACCAACTCTTAATCTTAATAATAAAAGAGTACAGGCAAACAATATTGACCTGTCTGCTTAACCTTTAATTTAACTAGACCAATGTCGAGGAAGGGCCCCGCAAACAAAACGGACAGACGGACAAACAGACAGATGGATGGACAGAGAGACAAGGGATTACTACAGATACAGATAACCATAAGCTAAGGACTATCACAAGCAAGTGTCATCAAAATCCCACCATTCCTTCAGAAGATAACATGCTTAAAACATTCAGCAAATCACATCGTATGCAGGCTCATTAAATATGCATGGAATTTGTTGAACACCAAATTTAGTGAGGGACTTATGTACAAAGAATCACAAGCAAGTTTCATCAAAATCCCACCATTCCTACTAAAGATATCATGCGGAAAACATTCAGCCAATCAGATTGCAGCAGCCTCATTAACTATGCACAGAATTTGTCGAACATTGAACTTGACGAAGGACTTATGTACCAAGAATCACAAGCAAGTTTAATCAAAATCCCATCATTCCTTCTTAAGATATCATGCAGAAAACATTCAGCCAATCAGATTGCAGCAGCCTCATTAAATATGCATGGAACTTGTCAAACATCGAACTTGAGAGAAGGACTTATATACTAAGTATCACAAACAAGTTTCATCAAAATCCCATCCTTTAGAAGATATCGTGCAGAAAACATTCAGCCAATCAGATTGCAGCAGCTTCATTAAATATGCACTGAATTTGTCAAACATTGAACTTGAGCGAAGGACTTATATACGTAGTATCACAAGCAAGTTTCATCGAAATCCCATCATTCCTTTAGAAGATATCGCACGGAAAACATTCAGCCAATCAGATTGCAGCAGCCCTCATTAAATATGCACAGAATTTGTCAAACATTGAACTTGAGCGAAGGACTTATATACGTAGTATGAAAAGCAAGTTTTATCGAAATCCCATCATTCCTTTAGAAGATATTGCACGGAAAACATTCAGCCAATCAGATTGCAGCAGCCTCATTAAATATGCACTGAATTTGTCAAACATCGAACTTGAGCGAGGGACTTATATATGCGGGGCCCTAATTATTTATCATGGACTAGTGAATTTATGTTTAGGTATCTACGAGCTTATTTCGCCTACAGAATGGGAACACTAATAGCATGCCTTGTGTATATATTATAATTAACTGCTAATCCTAACACTACCTATGTATTGTCTGGATCCTTCTATATGAATATTCTTAACTAAAGGTCAAACGGACAGGTCAATGTTGTTTGCTTATAGCAATAAAATTTGTTTGACTACCAAATTAATCAATTATAAATATGAATAACAAAATAGTCTTCATATTTTCTATTTATTTTTTCCAATTCTTTTGTACATTGTAAGTATATAAATTATATAAATATTTGCCACCTGTTTTAAGGACACTGAAAATACAACTGAAAGATCAGATGTACATAATAAAATGTCAATTGTTAATGATGCATGTATCAGCATAGCATGTAAAAATGAGAAGTTATTTCCCTTTACAGTGGATTCTTTTAACACTTGATCAATCAACAAACACTAAATTAAGGTAGATCCATACCTTACAAATCTCTTGAAAACATGTACTGAAATTTTGATATGTTGCAAAAGGGCATAAACAATTCAACATGCCAAAATTTTAGGGTAAGATTTTTACTTGCTTAAGAAATTCTGAAGCACCACCTTGTGGCCATTTTCACGATATAAATGATCAAAGTAAAACCGCTTTAATCAACAAGTAAGCTTTAATAATTTTTTGTCATGCTTAGACACTAAAAGTGTCTTGCATTTAAATTTCACCATTATGTAATGAAGAATATTTGGAATATAATTTTACTTCCGGTCACGTGGTAATTTTCTACAGTGCCACCTATCAAGAGAGAACATTAAAATTCCGTTAAACTAAAAGTAACACCCTCTGATCAATTTGTAGATTATTAAAAAACTAAGTCCAATACAACCCCTGATTTTCACATATATTGCACATAAATATATAAGTTTGATTTTCAGACACAAAAAATAAGGGGTTGTCAAGGTACTTTTTTCATAAAATTGCATCAAAATCCTGAACAAAGAAAAAAAACCTTATTCCTTAAATAAAAAGTTACCATTAGTGTAAACGATAATTAATTCAATAAAGTATAAATAATTATAAATATATATAGGGATTCAGAAACAATGGTTAAATGCCAGAATGTTAATCCGTCTCCATGAATAATAAATCAAAAATAGAAAGACCGACAATAAACAATAATCAATATAAATAATAATGTAATTGATATGCACTTATGTAATGAAAGAGCATAAATGGATTGGAAAAAATTCCTTAAATTGTTATAAAGATGATAAATATTGATTAACATTGTTACTAACTGCTTGTAAAAAAAATTCTGAAAAAATATGAACAAGTTATTTAAATCTTCTAGTATCAATGATCAATTTTTTAAATTTAAAACAGATTTCTGTGTTTTCAACATCAGATAATTTTGGATGACCGAAGTTACCATTAATGTCCTGGTGTACTATTATGAACTCAATGTTTTTCATTTGGTATTAACAAATAAACAAAAACACTGATCGTGAGCTATTTGGTTGTGCAAAACAAAACCAATTTTAAATATCATAATAATGGTCTGTTCCCAAAGCAACCATTACCCAACACAGATGAATTAAAGTGGAAAGGGCATTCGTATATATTGATGAAGTGTTCTTAATTATAGGGCGCCGAAATGAAAGGCAAATATAAGAGCATAGAAAAATTATTTTACAGTATGTTTATTGAAGAATCATCAGTGTGCGTCCTACTATTTGCATTTAAAATCACCATAAAAATCAAATTTTAAACAATGTACTCAAATCTTTCAATTATTTTTAATTGTATCCTCAACAGTGTAGACATGAAGGCTATTTTGAACACGGAATATTGTAAATTACTTTTTAATAAAGAATTGCTTTGAAAAATTAACAGTGCATATTTATTCATTATTCAGAGACCTAACTAAAGTGTATATTTTTGTCAATGTTGCATGTTTTGGTTAACGTCTGTATATAGAAAAAATCACATTTGTGACAGAAAATATGTATTCCAGCTGACCATTTGGGCCCCAATTAAAAATGAATGTTGGGTAAAAATTTACCCTTCCAACTGTGTGATTGAATCAAGAAAATTCACACCTACATATAACCAAAAGATATTGAGGCACCTAATGGGAGTATTTATACTTAACCATTTTGATATTCTTGAAAAAATGGCAAAATGTATGGTATGTACACACTCACATAGACTGATTTATAAGAAAACATATTTTTTCCACTTAGGTCTCCCTTTTCTGTAATGAAATATATTTAAAACTTTAACCAAAAATTAGAATTAAAAATTTAATCGCAATAAATGCATGTTCAAAATAGCCTTTATGCACAGCGCTTTCCATTACAATATACATTTTGTTCTTAAAAATAGTACGCAGAATTGATATTGTGAATTCTTATCTTTTGTGAATGCAGAAAATTATTCTAAATGATACAAATAACAGCATTCCCACCAAAATTCTGTAGGCCCCGAAGACCACACATTCATGATGCCATAGATAAAAAAGATGTCGTACCCACAAAACTACGACGTCACCATGGTATGGATCTACCTTAAGACACCATTCATGACAAAAAGTTTATACCGGTACATTTTAATTTTGACGATATTTATAACAAAAGCATGGTTTAGTATGTCAATTTTAAGGACAATGAATTAAAAGAAAATATGTGTATAATATACTGTCACTGACAATTCCAGCATTTCTATATCTGGAACACTTGATTTTTGTTTTGTATCAATACATTAAACATATTACTGGCCTTTATATACAGATTTAACAGGTTATAAAGCTATCCAGTCTTGTTATACTCTGGTCTTAATTGGTTGATTAATTTTTGATGTCCAAAACATAATTCCAAGAGAAATGAATCTTTGATTTTCAGACAACTTTCCATTTACACATTTTTAATCATGTAAACATGCTTAAAATGATCAATTTAGATGCCCAATATACATTTCCAAGCACAATTTTATTATTTTCTTTCCCACAGGAACAAAAACACTAATTTTTTTGACAATTATTTTTAAACTCTCCATGTAAAATACATGGAAATATTAATCTAACCCTGTTTAATGAAAAATTGAATTTAACCCATTTAGACAATGTTTAGAAATTTTATTTTTGAAAAACTTCAAGATGAATTCTACACATTTGAGGAAATGTGCAGAGATAAATTTACACCATAAATATAAACTTTAAGTATTATTCTAAAGAAAACTAATTCAATGTTTCATAAAGATTAAAGAAAATTCTGAAACATGATTTAATGGAGGTCGGAAAACTACAATGGAATCTGTCTAACATCTTCCATTTGGTTTTGATTGACAAACCTTTAGTTTTGCACAGTTCATTTTATACAGACAATGATTACATTTTTCAAGGTTTCCGGTGTACTCGTTTTAAATGTCAAGCAGGCCTTCCACCTCAAACTACAGTTTTTATTATTACGATGAATGTGAAAAGTCCAGAATCATTACACAAATACTGATTACACAGTTACAGGGAGTCAAAATCAAACATAGTTTAACTCTTTCACTTTTTGAATTCTTCAAAGCAATGCTTCCAATTCTGGCAAAATATCTGAAACCAAAGCCCTATTCTTTTTCCTATCCAAAAGGCACTTTTGGGCAATTGTGTACAATGAGTCTGCAACTTGTGGATCCCAATCACCAGCCTTTTTGTCAAGTAAATTATTTATTTTTTCATCATCATCACAATTTTCTTGTATATAACTCCATAAGTCAGCCTCCTCTCGTCTCGTGTCATTAGGTGGTAACCCAGTTAAAAGTTCCAGCAAAACAACACCAAATGCAAATGAGTCCAATTTAGCAGATATATCAAAACGTACTGCCTCTGGTGCCATGTAGGCAGAGGTTCCAATAACTAATGCAGTTTCAGCTACAGTAGAACCAGCCCCTGATGGAGCTGATCTGACAGTAGCAAAATCACCAACTTTAGGAGTGAAATCTTCATCCAAGAGTACATTTGCACTTTTGATATCTCTGTGCACTACACCTCTTCCATTTAAATAACTGATACCTCTAGCTGTTCCTTGTGAAATTTGGATTCGTAACTTCCAAGATAAAGGCTGTGTACCATCAAAACAACAAAGTCTGTCTTCTAGTGATCCATTTGTCATGTATTCATAAACCAGACATTTATTTGGTCCATCAACAGAATATCCTAGTAAAAGAACAATATTTTTATGACGGAATTGTGTTAATGAATTCAGTTCAGTCTCAAACTGTTTTTGTGTCAGGTCATCAGCATTTTTCAAAACCTTGACAGCAACTTTATATCCATTGGGAAAAATTCCTAAAAACACTGTACCAAATCCACCACAACCTATCACACTGCCACCTTCTGTAACTTCCTTTGTGTTAAAGTTATCTGTATAATGACGAAGCGTATTGAAATTAATTGCCTGTGATCCTGGTGAAATCACAGACTTATCAGAAGCTGATTTGTCACAAGGTTCAGGGACTGGAGAGATTGAACACTCATCAGACTGTATTGGAAGGGAACTATGTGGAAAATTAGGGAAACTTCTTAAATCAGGTGAAGGCATTCCACTCTCATGTGATATCATCCTATCCACATGTACTGTATCTTCAAACGATGTCTGGTTTGACCGGTATGGGTCAACACTTTCTGTTGGCTGTGCTTTTCTTTTAGGAGGTTTAAGACTTGAGTCTAATTTATCCGGAAGTTCATACAATGTCAATTTGTCTTGGTAAAGGTCTGGCTTTGCCACTCCACATGATTTCTCTAAATTCTGTTCCTTTAACCCAGGCGGTTTTGGATGCGATGCTGCTCCAACAATGGAGTTTTCATTATCACTTTGTGGCCTTGGAACTTTCTCGCCTTTGAGAATATCAACCGATAGGTAATCTGCTGCCGCATAGAGCTGACTATCGGAGAGCGCCTTGATTAGGTGCTTCACTCTTGAATTCTGTGTAAACCAGTCATTTAGAACTGAACCAGTTGGACTACCGCCGATCTTTCTGCCATTTTCTTCAAAATGTCTTATCTGTTGTTGTGTATACCTTTCCTCAAAATACGGACTGTCAAGCTTTTTTGGAATATGGCATACCAGTCTCATCCACAAACCATCTGTGTCCAATAATACACATAAACGTCTTATCACGCTATATGGTAAATGTCTCAGGAATGTTTCACCTGTTACCTGTTTCGTACCTGTCATTACTAACTAGGGAATTGTCACAGAGCAAGTACTCATATGGAGTAAATTACAACATCATTTGTTGACCAGGAAGTGAAACTGGGTGGGATTTTCCCTAATGACGTAAACATTTCATCGACCAATCCAGACGCACTTTATCCAAATCGAATGTACGCTTTAAAATCGCCATTTCTTTGTAGTTTCTCTCTTTGATAAGAGCGCTTTTGATCATGATCTATTTATATACAAATAATTATATTTACTTATATAATTATTTAACTATTTTGATATCTATATTTACCAACTATATACTTTTCTTTTCATGAACAATAAAATAAAAAACAGCATGTGTGATACAAAACACACTATGCGATAGATTTAACCAGTATGATAAGGACCCGATTTAACCGCCTTTCAAATCATATTGAAAACAAAAATAACATAGGTATTAACAAAATAAATCATTTTTGGTTGCTATGAGTTTACGTTCACAAAATATATGGACAACAAAACATCGGGGGGGGGGGCACCTTTACAGTGCAAAAAGGTCTAGATCAGAAGAAAAAACAAAGCTGAAACAAAAATAAATAAAATAATAAATAATGGTTTTTTTTTCTGATATTATTTTGTCCATATTTAGTTGAACGATGAATCAAACTACACTTTTAAATAATTTGACATTAGCAAACTTAAATTCACAATATTTAGATTTCTATGTAACACACGGTAAATAAAAATGCGTTAAATGAATAATGAACATATACTAGTATATATATATCTAACACATCAATAAACACAGAACATCTACAACTACTGAACCACAAAATCACTCCAACAAAAAGAATTTAAAACATTAGTAATCTTAAAAACGAAAAAAGTGCCGCAGCTGACAAGATCTGTAATGAAATGTTAAAATATGGTATAAATGAATTAATTCATCCACTTGTGAAATTGCTTAACATTGTTTTAGATTTAGGACATTTCTCTCACCAGTGGAACCAAACGCTCATCACACTTATTCACAAAAAGGGAAGCATATTTGACCCTTCCAATTATAGGGACATTTCAGTTAATAATTGTATAGGAAACATATTTACTAAAATACTCAACACTCGTATTTACGAGTTTTTGAAAAAAACAAGGCCTTATCGCTGAGAACCAAATTGGCTTCAAGAAAAAATGCAGAACGTCTGATCATATTTTTATTCTTAAAACATTAATAGATCTACAAAAGAAAAAGTATTTGCAGCCTTTATAGACCTGACAAAAGCATTCGATTAAGTATGGCGAGAGGGATTACTGCATACATGGTTAAAAAACGACATTCATGGTAAAACCTATAATATAATAAAAAGCATGTATTCAAAAACAGAAAATCGTATCAAATTAAAAAATGGAATGAGCCAAAAAATTTATATCAACAACTGGAGTAAAACAAGGTGATAATCTAAGTCCAACATTATTCAACATATACATAAACGACATTGTTTCATTTATAGAAAATTATCAATGTGATGCTATCATTGTAGGCGATAGCAAAATCAACATTTTACTTTATGCTGATGACATTGTATTAATATCTAAAAGCACAGACGGACTTTAAAACTGTTTGAAAGCTTTATCATCATACTGTAATCATTGGCAACTGGAGGTAAATACAACAAAATCCAACATTGTTGTATTCAATTCAATGGTAAAACATATACAGACAAATTTCATTTTCAAAATGTCACATTACATTAAACGCTCTAAAGTCTGCTTCCTATTTTGGCATAGACTTAAAATATAATGGCATTTTTAATATAACGCAAATCAACCTAGCCAATAAAGCCAAAAAGCAAGAAAACAATAGGCTTGAACCAATCATGTTATCTTAATTATTTGATTCATTAGTTATACCGGTTCTTTTTTATTGCAGTGAAATATAGGGTGCATTCAGTAATTATAAAGACTCTGAACCACACGGACATATTCACACAAAATTCCTTAAAGAAATACTGGGTGTACATTCTAAATCCCGCAACAATGCGTGTAGAGTAGAGCTTAGTCGTATACCATTAACAGCAATAAAATATAACATTATTATGTCGTTTCACAAGAAAATACCCTGTTATATAAAATATATAAAGAAACTTATAACACAAATGCGTGGACAGCACATGTGAACAAATATCTTAAATCGATTAGGTTACTTTTTTACCATAAGTAATCCAGAACTTATTAACTTGCATCTTACTTGCATCTTTATAATTAAACAAAGAATCATTGATATAGAAAACCAAGAACAACTCAAAATGATAACAATGTCTCATAAACTATATTATTTATATATCTATTAAATAATAAAAATGAAAAGATATTAAGAGAAATAATAAACTTCATAACTTGTAGTCTTGACATCAGAAACAACACGTGACTCGCAAACTTAAAAATGAAACATTTTGTTACATATAATCAAAACCCTTTGGATGTTGCACATTGATTTTTAGTCGACGTTTACCTAAGACATGTGGTTTTTTTATTTGTAAATCTGTATGTTTGTTTGTTTTGTTAAACATTTTGCATTGCCTTAACCAATGTAAATTGTGTTTGAGCAATAGATACTATTATTATTATTATTATTATTATTATTATTATTATTATTATTATTATAAGGCCTTACCTCACTTTACATCTACAGTCTGCATTTCAATTCAACCTTGGCTTAACACAATTATGCCGTTGAAACCGATGATCAGAAAGCGCAACAGTAGACGGTTAAACATACCAAAACCTACACTTGGAGTAAGGGATTAACAGAGATATCCTGGCACTACAGTAACAAAGCTAGAATCATCCGAGTTACAAACAAAAGACTGGTGGGCACCAATAAAATATCTGACAGGGTTCTCACAAAAACATCACAACATACTACCATTATAAAACAATGACCAAGTATAGGTAAACAACATTGACCTGTTCGTTTGACCTTTCATTAGGAATATTCATACAAGAGAGTCCACCCAATAAATGGTCAGTGTTAAGATACAAGTTAACACATACACAGTGCACAAGTTTACTCTTGGAGGTGAGTATATATCACTGTAAACACCCGTGTTCCCTATACAGAGATGTACTTGGTCCGTTATAAATATTTAAATGAAAGGTCAAGAGGACAGGTCAAAGGTGTTTGCCTATATATAAATAATAAGGTTCAAATTTTTATTATTTACTTCTGTTCTAAATTTTCAATAATGACGAATACACTTCCTTTCCGCCAACTCAACTCATCAGTGAAGACGATGTTTATGATATTTTGTAAACCTCCAAAGCTACTGTAGTCCAGATTGTACCAGCCAGCATGTATTTCTCAAACATGAAAAACTCAAATACTCAAATATCCTCGTTCTTATTTAACTATTTAGCATAACTGGAAGAAACTACTAGTAAGGTCTCAACTATATTTAAAAGAATATCCTTCTCTTCCCAGGAATCACAGACCATGTATCTTGTTCAGACTATCCTTCTCTTCCCAGGAATCACAGACCATGCATCTTAGTCAGACTATCCTTCTCTTCCCAGGAATCACAGACCATGCATCTTGGTCAGACTATCCTTCTCTTCCCAGGAATCACAGACCATGCATCTTGGTCAGACTACCCTTCTCTTCCGAGGAATCACAGACCATGTATCTTGGTCAGACTACCCTTCTCTTCCCAGGAATCACAGACCATGCATCTTGGTCAGACTATCCTTCTCTTCCCAGGAATCACAGACCATGCATCTTGGTCAGACTATCCTTCTCTTCCCACGAATCACAGACCATGCATCTTGGTCAGACTATCCTTCTCTTCCCAGGAATCACAGACCATGCATCGTTTTGTTAGGCTTTCGATATGGTAAGGGACTACTTCATAAACTTCAATGTTCAATGGTTTACAGATTAACTGTCTTGTCACAAACAACGAGTAGTACATCTTGGTACTTGTTCTGAATGAAAGGAATTGCTAGCTGGGGTACAAACAACGAGTAGTAGATCTTGGTACTTATTCTGGATGACAGGAATTGCTAACTGGGATACAAACAACGAGTATTACATCTTGGTACTTGTTCTGGATGACAGGAATTGCTAGCTGGGGCACAAATAACGAGTACGGTAATATATCTTGGTACTTGTTCTGGATAACAGGAATTGCTAGCTGGGGCACAAACAACGAGTAGTACATCTTGGTACTTGTTCCGGATGACAGGAATTGCTAGCTAATTTCTGTCGCATTATTAGAGTTCTGCCCCATTATCAGAGTTCTTTTGCATTATCATAGTTCTGTTGCATTATCAGAGTTTTGCCCCATTATCAGAGTTCGGTCCCATTATCAAAGTTCTGCGGCATTATCAGTGTTAATACATGTTCTACCCCATTATCAGAGTTCTATTACATTATCCAAGTTCTGCCCCATTATCTGAGTTCTGCCCCATTATCAGAGTTCTGCCACATTATCTGAGTTCTGCCTCATTATCTGAGTTCTGCCTCATTATCTGAGTTCTGCCCCATTATCAGGGTTCTGCGGCATTATCAGTGTTCTGCCCCATTATCAGGGTTCTATTGTATTATTCCGAGTTCTGCCCCATTATCTGAGTTCTTCCCCATTATCAGAGTTCTGCCGCATTATCTGAGTTCTGCCCTATTATCTGAGTTCTGCCCTATTATCAGGGTTCTTCCCCATTATCAGGGTTCTGCCAAATTATCAGTGTTCTGCCCCATTATCAGAGTTCTGCCCCATTATTAGGGTTCTGCCGCATTATCAGTGTTCGGCCCCATTATCAGAGTTCTGTTGCATTATCTGAGTTCTGCCCCATTATCTGAGTTCTGCCCCATTATCAGAGTTCTGCCTCATTATCAGAGTTCTGCCGCATCATCAGAGTTCTGCCCCATTATCAGAGTTATGCCGCATTATCAGTGTTCTGTTGCATTATCAGAGTTCTGCCGCATTATCCAAGTTCTGCCCCATTATCTGAGTTCTGCCCCATTATCAGAGTTCTGCCACATTATCTGAGTTCTGCCTCATTATCTGAGTTCTGCCTCATTATCTGAGTTCTGCCCCATTATCAGGGTTCTGCGGCATTATCAGTGTTCTGCCCCATTATCAGGGTTCTATTGTATTATTCCGAGTTCTGCCCCATTATCTGAGTTCTTCCCCATTATCAGAGTTCTGCCGCATTATCTGAGTTCTGCCAAATTATCAGTGTTCTGTTGCATTATCAGAGTTCTGTTGCATTATCAGAGATCTGTCGCATTATTAGAGGTCTGACCTATTATCAGGGTTCTGCCCTATTATCAGAGTTCTGTTGCATTATCAGAGTTCTGCCCTATTATCAGAGTTCTGTTGCTTTATCTGAGTTCTGACCCATTATCTGAGTTCTGCCCCATTATCAGAGTTCTGCCTCATTATCAGAGTTCTGCCGCATCATCAGAGTTCTGCCCCATTATCAGAGTTATGCCGCATTATCAGTGTTCTGTTGCATTATCAGAGTTCTGCCGCATTATCAGAGTTCTGCCGCATTATCAGAGTTCTATTGCATTATCCGAGTTCTGCTCCATTATCTGAGTTCTGCCCCATTATCAGAGTTCTGCCCCATTATCTGAGTTCTGCCTCATTATCTGAGTTCTGCCCCATTATCAAGGTTCTGCGGCATTATCAGTGTTCTGCCCCATTATCAGAGTTCTATTGCATTATCCGAGTTCTGTCCCATTATCTGAGTTCTTCCCCATTATCAGAGTTCTGCCCCATTATCTGAGTTCTGCCTCATTATCTGAGTTTTACCCCATTATCAGGATTCTATTGTATTATTCCGAGTTCTGACCCATTATCTGAGTTCTTCCCCATTATCAGAGTTCTGAAGCATTACCAGAGTTTTGACCCATTATTAGAGTTCTGCCGCATTACCAGAGTTCTGCCGCATTATTAGAGTTCTGCCCCATTATCAGAGTTATGCCACATTATCAGTGTTCTGTTGCATTATCAGAGTTCTGCCGCATTATCAGAGTTCTGCCGCATTATCAGTGTTCTGTTGCATTAGCAGATCTGTCGCCTTATAAGAGGTCTGACCCATTATCGGAATTTTGCCCCATTATTTGATTTCTTCCATATTATCAGGGTTCTGCCCCATTATCAGGGTTCTGCCTCATTATCAGTGTTCTGCCCCATTATCAGGGTTCTGTCCCACGTTGCATTATCAGAGTTCTGCCCCATTATCAGAGTTCTGCCCAATTATCAGATTTCTGTTGCATTATCAGAGTTATTTTGCATTATCTGAGTTCTGGCCCATTATCAGAGTCCGTTGCATTATCAGGGTTCTGTTGCATTATCAGAGTTCTGACCCATTATCAGGGTTCTGCCCTTTTATCAGAGTTCTGTTGCATTACCAGAGTTCTGCCCTATCATCAGAGTTTTGCCCAAATATCAGAGTTATGTTGCATTATCAGAGTTCTGTTGCATTATCTGAGTTCTGACCCATTGTCAGTGTTCTGTTGCATTATCAGTGTTCTGTTGCATTATTAGAGGTCTGACTCATTATCTGATTTCTTAGATATTACCAAGGTTCTGCCCCATTATCAGGGTTCTGCCGCATTATCAGTGTTCTGCCCCATTATCAGAGTTCTGCCACATTATCTGAGTTCTGCCTCATTATCTGAGTTCTGCCTCATTATCTGAGTTCTGCCCCATTATCAGGGTTCTGCGGCATTATCAGTGTTCTGCCCCATTATCAGGGTTCTATTGTATTATTCCGAGTTCTGCCCCATTATCTGAGTTCTTCCCCATTATCAGAGTTCTGCCGCATTATCTGAGTTCTGCCCTATTATCTGAGTTCTGCCCTATTATCAGGGTTCTTCCCCATTATCAGGGTTCTGCCAAATTATCAGTGTTCTGCCCCATTATCAGAGTTCTGCCCCATTATTAGGGTTCTGTCGCATTATCAGTGTTCGGCCCCATTATCAGAGTTCTGTTGCATTATCTGAGTTCTGCCCCATTATCTGAGTTCTTCCCCATTATCAGAGTTCTGCCCCATTATCAGGGTTCTGCCAAATTATCAGTGTTCTGTTGCATTATCAGAGTTCTGTTGCATTATCAGAGATCTGTCGCATTATTAGAGGTCTGACCTATTATCAGGGTTCTGCCCTATTATCAGAGTTCTTTTGCATTATCAGAGTTCTGCCCTATTATCAGAGTTCTGTTGCTTTATCTGAGTTCTGCCCCATTATCTGAGTTCTGCCCCATTATCAGAGTTCTGCCCCATTATCAGAGTTCTGCCGCATCATCAGAGTTCTGCCCCATTATCAGAGTTATGCCGCATTATCAGTGTTCTGTTGCATTATCAGAGTTCTGCCGCATTATCAGAGTTCTGCCGCATTATCAGAGTTCTATTGCATTATCCGAGTTCTGCTCCATTATCTGAGTTCTGCCCCATTATCAGAGTTCTGCCCCATTATCTGAGTTCTGCCTCATTATCTGAGTTCTGCCCCATTATCAAGGTTCTGCGGCATTATCAGTGTTCTGCCCCATTATCAGAGTTCTATTGCATTATCCGAGTTCTGTCCCATTATCTGAGTTCTTCCCCATTATCAGAGTTCTGCCCCAGTGTCTGAGTTCTGCTTCATTATCTGAGTTTTACCCCATTATCAGGATTCTATTGTATTATTCTGAGTTCTGACCCATTATCTGAGTTCTTCCCCATTATCAGAGTTCTGAAGCATTACCAGAGTTCTGACCCATTATTAGAGTTCTGCCGCATTACCAGAGTTCTGCCGCATTATCAGAGTTCTGCCCCTATATCAGAGTTATGCCGCATTATCAGTGTTCTGTTGCATTATCAGAGTTCTGCCGCATTATCAGAGTTCTGCCGCATTATCAGTGTTCTGTTGCATTAGCAGATCTGTCGCCTTATAAGAGGTCTGACCCATTATCGGAATTTTGCCCCATTATTTGATTTCTTCCATATTATCAGGGTTCTGCCCCATTATCAGGGTTCTGCCTCATTATCAGTGTTCTGCCCCATTATCAGGGTTCTGTCCCACGTTGCATTATCAGAGTTCTGCCCCATTATCAGAGTTCTGCCCAATTATCAGATTTCTGTTGCATTATCAGAGTTATTTTGCATTATCTGAGTTCTGGCCCATTATCAGAGTCCGTTGCATTATCAGGGTTCTGTTGCATTATCAGAGTTCTGACCCATTATCAGGGTTCTGCCCTTTTATCAGAGTTCTGTTGCATTACCAGAGTTCTGCCCTATCATCAGAGTTTTGCCCAAATATCAGAGTTATGTTGCATTATCAGAGTTCTGTTGCATTATCTGAGTTCTGACCCATTGTCAGTGTTCTGTTGCATTATCAGTGTTCTGTTGCATTATTAGAGGTCTGACTCATTATCTGATTTCTTAGATATTACCAGGGTTCTGCCCCATTATCAGGGTTCTGCCGCATTATCAGGGTTCTGCCCCATTATCAGGGTTCTGTCCCAAGTTGCATTATCAGAGTTCTGCCCCATTATCAGAGTTCTGTTGCATTATCAGAGTTCTGCCCAGTTATCAGAGTTCTGTTGCATTATCAGGGTTCTGTTGCATTATCAGAGTTCTGACCCATTATCAGGATTCTGCCCTTTTATCAGAGTTCTGTTGCTTTACCAGAGTTCTGCCCTATCATCAGAGTTTTGCCCTATTATCAGAGTTCTGTTGTATTATCAGTGTTCTGCCCAGTTATCAGAGTTCTATTGCATTATCACAGTTATTTTGCATTATCTGAGTTCTGGTCCATTATCAGAGTCCGTTGCATAAACAGGGTTCTGTTGCATTATCAGAGTTATGGCCCATTATCAGAGCTCTGCCCTATTATCAGAGTTATGCCCAATTATCAGAGTTCTGCCGCATTATCAGAGTTCTGCTCCATTATTTGAGTTCTGCCCCATTATCAGAGTTCTGCCCCAGTATCTGAGTTCTGCCTCATTATCTGAGGTTTGCCCCATTTTCAGGGTTCTATTGTATTATTCCGAGTTCTGACCAATTATCTGAGTTCTTCCCTATTATCAGAGTTCTGAAGCATTATCTGAGTTCTGGTCCCTTATCAGATTCCGTTGCATTATCAGGGTTCTGTTGCATTATCAGAGTTCTGGCCCATTATCAGAGTTCTGCCCTATTATCAGAGTTCTGTTGTATTATCAGAGTTATGTACAATTATCAGAGTTCTGCCGCATTATCAGAGTTCTGCCACATTATCAGAGTTCTGCCCTATTATCAAAGTTATGTTTTATTATCAGAGTTCTGTTTTATTATCAGAGATATGCCGCATTGTCATAGTTCTCTCGCATTATCATAGTTCTGCCACATTATCAGAGTTATGTCGCATTATCAGAATTCTGCCACATTATCAGAGTTCTGCCCTATTATCAAAGTTATGTTGTATTATCAGAGTTATGCCCAATTATCAGAGTGTCTGCCACATTATCAGAGTTCTGTCACATTATCAGAGTTCTGCCCAATTATCAGTGTTCTGCCGCATTATCAGAGTTCTGTTTTATTATCAGAGATCTGCCGCATTGTCATAGTTCTCTCACATTATCAACGTTCTACCACATTATCAGAGTAATGTCGCATTATTAGAGTTCTGCCACATTATCAGAGTTCTGCCCTATTATCAAAGTTATGTCGTATTATCAGAGTTATGCCCAATTATCAGAGTGTCTGCCACATTATCAGAGTTCTGTTTTATTATCAGAGTTCTGCCCAATTATCAGTGTTCTGCCGCATTATCAGAGTTCTGCTCCATTATTTGAGTTCTGCCCCATTATCAGAGTTCTGCCCCATTATCTGAGTTCTGCCTCATTATCTGAGTTCTGCCCCATTATCAAGGTTCTGCGGCATTATCAGTGTTCTGCCCCATTATCAGAGTTCTATTGCATTATCCGAGTTCTGCCCCATTATCTGAGTTTTTCCCATTATCAGAGTTCTGGCCCATTATCAGAGTCCGTTGCATTATCAGGGTTCGGTTGCATTATCAGAGTTCTGACCCATTATCAGGGTTCTGCTGCCTTTTATCAGAGTTCTGTTGCACTACCAGAGTTCTGCCCTATCATCAGAGTTTTGCCCAAATATCAGAGTTATGTTGCATTATCAGAGTTCTGTTGCATTATCAGAGTTCTGCCCAGTTATCAGAGTTCTGTTGCATTATCAGGGTTCTGTTGCATTATCAGAGTTCTGACCCATTATCAGGGTTCTGCCCTTTTATCAGAGTTCTGTTGCATTACCAGAGTTCTGCCCTATCATCAGAGTTTTGCCCTATTATCAGAGTTCTGTTGTATTATCAGTGTTCTGCCCAGTTATCAGAGTTCTATTGCATTATCACAGTTATTTTGCATTATCTGAGTTCTGGTCCATTATCAGAGTCCGTTGCATAAACAGGGTTCTGTTGCATTATCAGAGTTATGGCCCATTATCAGAGTTCTGCCCTATTATCAGAGTTCTGTTGTATTATCAGAGTTCTGCTCCATTATTTGAGTTCTGCCCCATTATCAGAGTTCTGCCCCATTATCAGGGTTCTATTGTATTATTCCGAGTTCTGACCAATTATCTGAGTTCTTCCCCATTATCAGAGTTCTGAAGCATTATCTGAGTTCTGGTCCATTATCAGATTCCGTTGCATTATCAGGGTTCTGTTGCATTATCAGAGTTTTTGCCCATTATCAGAGTTCTGCCCTATTATCAGAGTTCTGTTGTATAATCAGAGTTATGCACAATTATCAGAGTTCTGCCGCAATATCAGAGTTCTGCCACATTATCAGAGTTCTGCCCTATTATCAAAGTTATGATTTATTATCAGAGTTCTGTTTATTATCAGAGATATGCCGCATTGTCATAGTTCTCTCGCATTATCATAGTTCTGCCACATTATCAGAGTTATGTCGCATTATCAGAGTTCTGCCACATTATCAGAGTTCTGCCCTATTATCAAAGTTATGTTGTATTATCAGAGTTATGCCCAATTATCAGAGTGTCTGCCACATTATCAGAGTTCTGTCACATTATCAGAGTTCTGCCCAATTATCAGTGTTCTGCCGCATTATCAGAGTTCTGTTTTATTATCAGAGATCTGCCGCATTGTCATAGTTCTCTCACCATTGCTCACATTATCAACGTTCTACCACATTATCAGAGTTATGTCGCATTATTAGAGTTCTGCCACATTATCAGAGTTCTGCCCTATTATCAAAGTTATGTTGTATTATCAGAGTTATGCCCAATTATCAGAGTGTCTGCCACATTATCAGAGTTCTGTTTTATTATCAGAGTTCTGCCCAATTATCAGAGTTCTGCTCCATTATTTGAGTTCTGCCCCATTATCAGAGTTCTGCCCCATTATCTGAGTTCTGCCTCATTATCTGAGTTCTGCCCCATTATCAGGGTTCTGCGGCATTATCAGTGTTCTGCCCATTATCAGAGTTCTATTGCATTATCCGAGTTCTGCCCCATTATCTGAGTTTTTCCCATTATCAGAGTTCTGCCCCATTATCTGAGTTCTGCCTCATTATCTGAGTTTTGCCCCATTATCAGGGTTGTATTGTATTATTCCGAGTTCTGACCCATTATCTGAGTTCTTCCCCATCATCAGAGTTCTGAAACATTATCAGAGTTCTGACCCATTATTAGAGTTCTGCCGCATTATCAGAGTTCTGACCCATTATCAGAGTTATGCCGCATTATCAGTGTTCTGTTGCATTATCAGAGTTCTGTTGCATTAGAGATCTGTCGCCTTATTAGAGGTCTGACCCATTATCAGTTCTGCCGTATTATCAAATTTCTTCCATATTACCAGGGTTCTGCCCCATTATCAGGGTTCTGCCGCATTATCAGTGTTCTGCCCAATTATCAGGGTTCTGCCCAATTATCAGAGTTCTGTTGCATTATCAGAGTTATTTTGCATTATCTGAGTTCTGGCCCATTATCAGAGTCCGTTGCATTATCAGGGTTCTGTTGCATTATCAGAGTTCTGCCTCATTATCAGGGTTCTGCCCTTTTATCAGAGTTCTGTTGCATTATCAGTGTTCTGTTGCATTATCAGAGTTCTGTTGCATTATCTGAGTTCTGACCCATTGTCAGTGTTCTGTTGCATTATCAGTGTTCTGTTGCATTATCAGAGATATGTCGCATTATCTGAGTTCTGGCCCATTATCAGAGTCCGTTGCATTATCAGGGTTCTGTTGCATTATCAGAGTTCTGCCTCATTACCAGGGTTCTGCCCCATTATCAGGGTTCTGGCCGCATTATCAGTGTTCTGCCCATTATCAGGGTTCTGTCCCACGTTGCATTATTAGAGTTCTGCCCCATTATCAGACTTCTGTTGCATTATCAGTGTTCTGCCCATTATCAGGGTTCTGTCCCACGTTGCATTATCAAAGTTCTGCCCCATTATCAGAGTTCTGATGCATTATCAGTGTTCTGCCCAGTTATCAGAGTTCTGTTGCATTATCAGAGTTATTTTGCATTATCTGAGTTCTGCTGCCATTATCAGAGTCCGTTGCATTATCAGGGTTCTGTTTGCATTATCTGAGTTCTGGCCCAATTAGAGTCCATTGCATTATCAGGGTTCTGTTGCATTATCAGAGTTCTGGCCCATTATCAGAGTTCTGCCCAATTATCAGAGTTCTGTCGCATTATCAGAGTTCTGCAGCATTATCAGAGTTCTGCCTCATTATCAGAGTTCTGCCCAATTATCAGTGTTCTGCCGCATTATCAGAGTTCTGTTTTATTATCAGAGATCTGCCGCCATGTCATAGTTCTCTCGCATTATCAACGTTCTACCACATTATCAGAGTTATGTCGCATTATCAGAGTTCTGCCACATTATCAGAGTTCTGCCCTATTATCAAAGTTATGTTGTATTATCAGAGTTATGCCCAATTATCAGAGTGTCTGCCACATTATCAGAGTTCTGTCACATTATCAGAGTTCTGCCCAATTATCAGTGTTCTGCCGCATTATCAGAGTTCTGTTTTATTATCAGAGATCTGCCGCATTGTCAGGGTTCTGCGGCATTATCAGTGTTCTGCCCCATTATCAGGGTTCTATTGTATTATTCCGAGTTCTGCCCCATTATCTGAGTTCTTCCCCATTATCAGAGTTCTGCCGCATTATCTGAGTTTTTCCCTATTATCTGAGTTCTGCCCTATTATCAGGTTTTCCCCATTATCAGGGTTCTGCCAAATTATCAGTGTTCTGCCCCATTATCAGAGTTCTGCACCATTATCTGAGTTCTGCCCCATTATTAGGGTTCTGCCGCATTATCAGTGTTCGGCCCCATTATCAGAGTTATGTCGCATTATCAGAGTTCTGCCACATTATCAGAGTTCTGCCCTATTATCAAAGTTATGTTGTATTATCAGAGTTATGCCCAATTATCAGAGTGTCTGCCACATTATCAGAGTTCTGTCACATTATCAGAGTTCTGCCCAATTATCAGTGTTCTGCCGCATTATCAGAGTTCTGTTTTATTATCAGAGATCTGCCGCATTGTCATAGTTCTCTCACATTATCAACGTTCTACCACATTATCAGAGTTATGTCGCATTACTAGAGTTCTGCCACATTATCAGAGTTCTGCCCTATTATCAAAGTTATGTTGTATTATCAGAGTTATGCCCAATTATCAGAGTGTCTGCCACATTATCAGAGTTCTGTTTTATTATCAGAGTTCTGCCCCATTATCAGAGTTCTGCCCCATTATCTGAGTTCTGCCCCATTATCAGGGTTCTGCGGCATTATCAGTGTTCTGCCCTCTTATCAGAGTTCTATTGCATTATCCGAGTTCTGCCCCATTATCTGAGTTTTTCCCATTATCAGAGTTCTGCCCCATTATCTGAGTTGTGCCTCATTATCTGAGTTCTGCCCCATTATCAGGGTTCTGCGGCATTATCAGTGTTCTGCCCTCTTATCAGAGTTCTATTGCATTATCCGAGTTCTGCCCAATTATCTGAGTTTTTCCCATTATCAGAGTTCTGCCCCATTATCTGAGTTCTGACCCATTATCAGAGTCCGTTGCATTATCAAGGTTCTGTTGCATTATCGGAGTTCTGACCCATTATCAGGGTTCTGCCCTTTTATCAGAGTTCTGTTGCATTACCAGAGTTCTGCCCTATCATCAGAGTTTTGCCCAAATATCAGAGTTATGTTGCATTATCAGAGTTCTGTTGCATTATCTGAGTTCTGACCCATTGTCAGTGTTCTGTCGCATTATCAGTGTTCTGTTGCATTATTAGAGGTCTGACTCATTATCTGATTTCTTAGATATTACCAGGGTTCTGCCCCATTATCAGGGTTCTGTCGCATTATCAGTGTTCTGCCCCATAATCAGGGTTCTGTCCCACGTTGCATTATCAGAGTTCTGCCCCATTATCAGAGTTCTGTTGCATTATCAGAGTTCTGCCCAGTTATCAGAGTTCTGTTGCATTATCAGGGTTCTGTTGCATTATCAGAGTTCTGACCCATTATCAGGGTTCTGCCCTTTTATCAGAGTTCTGTTGCATTACCAGAGTTTTGCCCTATCATCAGAGTTTTGCCCTATTATCAGAGTTCTGTTGTATTATTCCGAGTTCTGACCAATTATCTGAGTTCTTCCCTATTATCAGAGTTCTGAAGCATTATCTGAGTTCTGGTCCCTTATCAGATTCCGTTGCATTATCAGGGTTCTGTTGCATTATCAGAGTTCTGGCCCATTATCAGAGTTCTGCCCTATTATCAGAGTTCTGTTGTATTATCAGAGTTATGTACAATTATCAGAGTTCTGCCGCATTATCAGAGTTCTGCCACATTATCAGAGTTCTGCCCTATTATCAAAGTTATGTTTTATATCAGAGTTCTGTTTTATTATCAGAGATATGCCGCATTGTCATAGTTCTCTCGCATTATCATAGTTTCTGCCACATTATCAGAGTTATGTCGCATTATCAGAATTCTGCCACATTATCAGAGTTCTGCCCTATTATCAAAGTTATGTTGTATTATCAGAGTTATGCCCAATTATCAGAGTGTCTGCACATTATCAGAGTTCTGCCACATTATCAGAGTTCTGCCCAATTATCAGTGTTCTGCCGCATTATCAGAGTTCTGTTTTATTATCAGAGATCTGCCGCATTGTCATAGTTCTCTCGCATTATCAACGTTCTGCCACATTATCAGAGTTATGTCGCATTATCAGAGTTCTGCCACATTATCAGAGTTCTGCCCTATTATCAAAGTTATGTTGTATTATCAGAGTTATGCCCAATTATCAGAGTGTCTGCCACATTATCAGAGTTCTGTTTTATTATCAGAGTTCTGCCCAATTATCAGTGTTCTGCCGCATTATCAGAGTTCTGCTCCATTATTTGAGTTCTGCCCCATTATCAGAGTTCTGCCCCATTATCTGAGTTCTGCCTCATTATCTGAGTTCTGCCCCATTATCAAGGTTCTGCGGCATTATCAGTGTTCTGCCCCATTATCAGAGTTCTATTGCATTATCCGAGTTCTGCCCCATTATCTGAGTTCTTCCCCATTATCAGAGTTCTGGCCCATTATCAGAGTCCGTTGCATTATCAGGGTTCGGTTGCATTATCAGAGTTCTGACCCATTATCAGGGTTCTGCCCTTTTATCAGAGTTCTGTTGCACTACCAGAGTTCTGCCTATCATCAGAGTTTTGCCCAAATATCAGAGTTATGTTGCATTATCAGAGTTCTGTTGCATTATCAGAGTTCTGCCCAGTTATCAGAGTTCTGTTGCATTATCAGGGTTCTGTTGCATTATCAGAGTTCTGACCCATTATCAGGGTTCTGCCCTTTTATCAGAGTTCTGTTGCATTACCAGAGTTCTGCCCTATCATCAGAGTTTTGCCCTATTATCAGAGTTCTGTTGTATTATCAGTGTTCTGCCCAGTTATCAGAGTTCTATTGCATTATCACAGTTATTTTGCATTATCTGAGTTCTGGTCCATTATCAGAGTCCGTTGCATAAACAGGGTTCTGTTGCATTATCAGAGTTATGGCCCATTATCAGAGTTCTGCCCTATTATCAGAGTTCTGTTGTATTATCAGAGTTCTGCTCCATTATTTGAGTTCTGCCCCATTATCAGAGTTCTGCCCCATTATCAGGGTTCTATTGTATTATTCCGAGTTCTGACCAATTATCTGAGTTCTTCCCCATTATCAGAGTTCTGAAGCATTATCTGAGTTCTGGTCCATTATCAGATTCCGTTGCATTATCAGGGTTCTGTTGCATTATCAGAGTTTTTGCCCATTATCAGAGTTCTGCCCTATTATCAGAGTTCTGTTGTATAATCAGAGTTATGCACAATTATCAGAGTTCTGCCGCAATATCAGAGTTCTGCCACATTATCAGAGTTCTGCCCTATTATCAAAGTTATGATTTATTATCAGAGTTCTGTTTTATTATCAGAGATATGCCGCATTGTCATAGTTCTCTCGCATTATCATAGTTCTGCCACATTATCAGAGTTATGTCGCATTATCAGAGTTCTGCCACATTATCAGAGTTCTGCCCTATTATCAAAGTTATGTTGTATTATCAGAGTTATGCCCAATTATCAGAGTGTCTGCCACATTATCAGAGTTCTGTCACATTATCAGAGTTCTGCCCAATTATCAGTGTTCTGCCGCATTATCAGAGTTCTGTTTATTATCAGAGATCTGCCGCATTGTCATAGTTCTCTCACCATTGCTCACATTATCAACGTTCTACCACATTATCAGAGTTATGTCGCATTATTAGAGTTCTGCCACATTATCAGAGTTCTGCCCTATTATCAAAGTTATGTTGTATATCAGAGTTATGCCCAATTATCAGAGTGTCTGCCACATTATCAGAGTTCTGTTTTATTATCAGAGTTCTGCCCAATTATCAGAGTTCTGCTCCATTATTTGAGTTCTGCCCCATTATCAGAGTTCTGCCCCATTATCTGAGTTCTGCCTCATTATCTGAGTTCTGCCCCATTATCAGGGTTCTGCGGCATTATCAGTGTTCTGCCCCATTATCAGAGTTCTATTGCATTATCCGAGTTCTGCCCCATTATCTGAGTTTTTCCCATTATCAGAGTTCTGCCCCATTATCTGAGTTCTGCCTCATTATCTGAGTTTTGCCCCATTATCAGGGTTGTATTGTATTATTCCGAGTTCTGACCCATTATCTGAGTTCTTCCCCATCATCAGAGTTCTGAAACATTATCAGAGTTCTGACCCATTATTAGAGTTCTGCCGCATTACCAGAGTTCTGCCGCATTATCAGAGTTCTGACCCATTATCAGAGTTATGCCGCATTATCAGTGTTCTGTTGCATTATCAGAGTTCTGTTGCATTATCAGAGATCTGTCGCCTTATTAGAGGTCTGACCCATTATCAGAGTTCTGCCGTATTATCAAATTTCTTCCATATTACCAGGGTTCTGCCCCATTATCAGGGTTCTGCCGCATTATCAGTGTTCTGCCCAATTATCAGGGTTCTGCCCAATTATCAGAGTTCTGTTGCATTATCAGAGTTATTTTGCATTATCTGAGTTCTGGCCCATTATCAGAGTCCGTTGCATTATCAGGGTTCTGTTGCATTATCAGAGTTCTGCCTCATTATCAGGGTTCTGCCCTTTTATCAGAGTTCTGTTGCATTATCAGTGTTCTGTTGCATTATCAGAGTTCTGTTGCATTATCTGAGTTCTGACCCATTGTCAGTGTTCTGTTGCATTATCAGTGTTCTGTTGCATTATCAGAGATATGTCGCATTATCTGAGTTCTGGCCCATTATCAGAGTCCGTTGCATTATCAGGGTTCTGTTGCATTATCAGAGTTCTGCCTCATTACCAGGGTTCTGCCCCATTATCAGGGTTCTGCCGCATTATCAGTGTTCTGCCCCATTATCAGGGTTCTGTCCCACGTTGCATTATTAGAGTTCTGCCCCATTATCAGACTTCTGTTGCATTATCAGTGTTCTGCCCCATTATCAGGGTTCTGTCCCACGTTGCATTATCAAAGTTCTGCCCCATTATCAGAGTTCTGATGCATTATCAGTGTTCTGCCCAGTTATCAGAGTTCTGTTGCATTATCAGAGTTATTTTGCATTATCTGAGTTCTGGCCCATTATCAGAGTCCGTTGCATTATCAGGGTTCTGTTGCATTATCTGAGTTCTGGCCCAATATCAGAGTCCATTGCATTATCAGGGTTCTGTTGCATTATCAGAGTTCTGGCCCATTATCAGAGTTCTGCCCAATTATCAGAGTTCTGTCGCATTATCAGAGTTCTGCAGCATTATCAGAGTTCTGCCTCATTATCAGAGTTCTGCCCAATTATCAGTGTTCTGCCGCATTATCAGAGTTCTGTTTTATTATCAGAGATCTGCCGCCATGTCATAGTTCTCTCGCATTATCAACGTTCTACCACATTATCAGAGTTATGTCGCATTATCAGAGTTCTGCCACATTATCAGAGTTCTGCCCTATTATCAAAGTTATGTTGTATTATCAGAGTTATGCCCAATTATCAGAGTGTCTGCCACATTATCAGAGTTCTGTCACATTCAGAGTTCTGCCCAATTATCAGTGTTCTGCCGCATTATCAGAGTTCTGTTTTATTATCAGAGATCTGCCGCATTGTCAGGGTTCTGCGGCATTATCAGTGTTCTGCCCCATTATCAGGGTTCTATTGTATTATTCCGAGTTCTGCCCCATTATCTGAGTTCTTCCCCATTATCAGAGTTCTGCCGCATTATCTGAGTTTTTCCCTATTATCTGAGTTCTGCCCTATTATCAGGGTTTTCCCCATTATCAGGGTTCTGCCAAATTATCAGTGTTCTGCCCCATTATCAGAGTTCTGCACCATTATCTGAGTTCTGCCCCATTATTAGGGTTCTGCCGCATTATCAGTGTTCGGCCCCATTATCAGAGTTATGTCGCATTATCAGAGTTCTGCCACATTATCAGAGTTCTGCCCTATTATCAAAGTTATGTTGTATTATCAGAGTTATGCCCAATTATCAGAGTGTCTGCCACATTATCAGAGTTCTGTCACATTATCAGAGTTCTGCCCAATTATCAGTGTTCTGCCCGCATTATCAGAGTTCTGTTTTATTATCGAGATCTGCCGCATTGTCATAGTTCTCTCACATTATCAACGTTCTACCACATTATCAGAGTTATGTCGCATTATTAGAGTTCTGCCACATTATCAGAGTTCTGCCCTATTATCAAAGTTATGTTGTATTATCAGAGTTTGCCCAATTATCAGAGTGTCTGCCACATTATCAGAGTTCTGTTTTATTATCAGAGTTCTGCCCCATTATCAGAGTTCTGCCCCATTATCTGAGTTCTGCCCCATTATCAGGGTTCTGCGGCATTATCAGTGTTCTGCCCCTATTATCAGAGTTCTATTGCATTATCCGAGTTCTGCCCCATTATCTGAGTTTTTCCCATTATCAGAGTTCTGCCCCATTATCTGAGTTGTGCCTCATTATCTGAGTTCTGCCCCATTATCAGGGTTCTGCGGCATTATCAGTGTTCTGCCATTATCAGAGTTCTATTGCATTATCCGAGTTCTCTGCCCAATTATCTGAGTTTTTCCCATTATCAGAGTTCTGCCCCATTATCTGAGTTCTGACCCATTATCAGAGTCCGTTGCATTCAAGGTTCTGTTGCATTATCTGAGTTCTGACCCATTATCAGGGTTCTGCCCTTTTATCAGAGTTCTGTTGCATTACCAGAGTTCTGCCCTATCATCAGAGTTTTGCCAAATATCAGAGTTATGTTGCATTATCAGAGTTCTGTTGCATTATCTGAGTTCTGACCCTTGTCAGTGTTCTGTCGCATTATCAGTGTTCTGTTGCATTATTAGAGGTCTGACTCATTATCTGATTTCTTAGATATTACCAGGGTTCTGCCCCATTATCAGGGTTCTGTCGCATTATCAGTGTTCTGCCCCATAATCAGGGTTCTGTCCCACGTTGCATTATCAGAGTTCTGCCCATTATCAGAGTTCTGTTGCATTATCAGATTCTGCCCAGTTATCAGAGTTCTGTTGCATATCAGGGTTCTGTTGCATTATCAGAGTTCTGACCCATTATCAGGGTTCTGCCCTTTTATCAGAGTTCTGTTGCATTACTAGAGTTTTGCCCTATCATCAGAGTTTTGCCCTATTATCGAGTTCTGTTGTATTATCAGTGTTCTGCCCAGTTATCAGAGTTCTATTGCATTATCACAGTTATTTTGCATTATCTGAGTTCTGGTCCATTATCAGAGTCCGTTGCATTATCAGGTTCTGTTGCATTATCAGAGTTATGGCCCATTATCAGAGTTCTGCCCTATTATCAGAGTTCTGTTGTATTATCAGAGTTCTGCCGCATAAACAGAGTTCTGCCGCATAAACAGAGTTCTGCTCCATTATTTGAGTTCTGCCCCATTATCAGAGTTCTGCCCCATTATCTGAGTTCTGCCTCATTATCTGAGTTCTTCCCCATTATCAGAGTTCTGAAGCATTATCAGAGTTCTGACCCATTATTAGAGTTCTGCCGCATTACCAGAGTTCTGCCGCATTATCAGAGTTTTCCCCATTATCAGAGTTTATGCCGCATTATCAGTGTTCTGTTGCATTATCAGAGTTCTGTTGCATTATCAGAGATCTGTCGCCTTATTAAAGGTCTGACCCATTATCAGAGTTCTGCCGTATTATCAAATTTCTTCCATATTACCAGGGTTCTGCCCCATTATCAGGGTTCTGCGCATTATCAGTGTTCTGCCCCATTATCAGGGTTCTGTCCCACGTTGCATTATCAGAGTTCTGCCCATTTCAAGTTCTGCCCAATTATCAGAGTTCTGTTGCATTATCAGAGTTATTTTGCATTATCTGAGTTCTGGCCCATTATCAGAGTCCGTTGCGTTATCAGGGTTCTGTTGCATTATCAGAGTTCTGCCTCATTATCAGGGTTCTGCCCTTTTATCAGAGTTCTGTTGCATTATTAGTGTTCTGTTGCATTATCAGAGTTCTGTTGCATTATCTGAGTTCTGACCATTGTCATGTTCTGTTGCATTATCAGTGTTCTGTTGCATTATCAGAGATATGTCGCAATATTAGAGGTCTGACTCATTATCTGAGTTCTTAGATATTACCAGGGTTCTGCCCCATTATCAGGTTCTGCCTGCCGCATTATCAGTGTTCTGCCCCATTATCAGGGTTCTGTCCCACGTTGCATTATTAGAGTTCTGCCCCATTATCAGACTTCTGTTGCATTATCAGTGTTCTGCCCCATTATCAGGGTTCTGTCCCACGTTGCATTATCAAAGTTCTGCCCCATTATCAGAGTTCTGATGCATTATCAGTGTTCTGCCCAGTTATCAGAGTTCTGTTGCATATCAGAGTTATTTTGCATTATCTGAGTTCTGGCCCATTATCAGAGTCCGTTGCATTATCAGGGTTCTGTTGCATTATCTGAGTTTCTGCCCATTATCAGAGTCCGTTGCATTATCAGGGTTCTGTTGCATTATCAGAGTTCTGGCCCATTATCAGAGTTCTGCCCAATTATCAGAGTTCTGTCGCATTATCAGAGTTCTGCAGCATTATCAGAGTTCTGTTGCATTATCAGAGTTCTGCCCAATTATCAGTGTTCTGCCGCATTATCAGAGTTCTGTTTTATTATCAGAGATCTGCCGCCATGTCATAGTTCTCTCGCATTATCAACGTTCTACCACATTAATATCAGAGTTATGTCGCATTATCAGAGTTCTGCCACATTATCAGAGTTCTGCCCTATTATCAAAGTTATGTTGTATTATCAGAGTTATGCCCAATTATCAGAGTGTCTGCCACATTATCAGAGTTCTGTTTTATTATCAGAGATCTGCCGCATTGTCAGGGTTCTGCGGCATTATCAGTGTTCTGCCCCATTATCAGGGTTCTATTGTATTATTCCGAGTTCTGCCCCATTATCTGAGTTCTTCCCCATTATCAGAGTTCTGCCGCATTATCTGAGTTTTTCCCTATTATCTGAGTTCTACCCTATTATCAGGGTTTTCCCCATTATCAGGGTTCTGCCAAATTATCAGTGTTCTGCCCCATTATCAGAGTTCTGCACCATTATCTGAGTTCTGCCCCATTATTAGGGTTCTGCCGCATTATCAGTGTTCGGCCCCATTATCAGAGTTATGTCGCATTATCAGAGTTCTGCCACATTATCAGAGTTTGCCCTATTATCAAAGTTATGTTGTATTATCAGAGTTATGCACAATTATCAGAGTGTCTGCCACATTATCAGATTTCTGTCACATTATCAGAGTTCTGCCCAATTATCAGTGTTCTGCCGCATTATCAGAGTTCTGTTTTATTATCAGAGATCTGCCGCATTGTCATAGTTCTCTCACATTATCAACGTTCTACCACATTATCAGAGTTATGTCGCATTATTAGAGTTCTGCCACATTATCAGAGTTCTGCCCTATTATCAAAGTTATGTTGTATTATCAGAGTTATGCCCAATTATCAGAGTGTCTGCCACATTATCAGAGTTCTGTTTTATTATCAGAGTTCTGCCCCATTATCAGAGTTCTGCCCCATTATCTGAGTTCTGCCCATTATCAGGGTTCTGCGGCATTATCAGTGTTCTGCCCATTATCAGAGTTCTATTGCATTATCCGAGTTCTGCCCCATTATCTGAGTTTTTCCCATTATCAGAGTTCTGCCCCATTATCTGAGTTGTGCCTCATTATCTGAGTTCTGCCCCATTATCAGGGTTCTGCGGCATTATCAGTGTTCTGCCCATTATCAGATTTCTATTGCATTATCCGAGTTCTGCCCCATTATCTGAGTTTTTCCCATTATCAGAGTCCGTTGCATTATCAAGGTTCTGTTGCATTATCGGAGTTCTGACCCATTATCAGGGTTCTGCCCTTTTATCAGAGTTCTGTTGCATTACCAGAGTTCTGCCCTATCATCAGAGTTTTGCCCAAATATCAGAGTTATGTTGCATTATCAGAGTTCTGTTGCATTATTTGAGTTCTGACCCATTGTCAGTGTTCTGTCGCATTATCAGTGTTCTGTTGCATTATTAGAGGTCTGACTCATTATCTGATTTCTTAGATATTACCAGGGTTCTGCCGCATTATCAGGGTTCTGCCCCATTATCAGGGTTCTGTCCCACGTTGCATTATCAGAGTTCTGCCCCATTATCAGAGTTCTGTTGCATTATCAGAGTTCTGCCCAGTTATCAGAGTTCTGTTGCATTATCAGGGTTCTGTTGCATTATCAGAGTTCGACCCATTATCAGGGTTCTGCCCTTTTATCAGAGTTCTGTTGCATTACCAGAGTTTTGCCCTATCATCAGAGTTTTGCCCTATTATCAGAGTTCTGTTGTATTATCAGTGTTCTGCCCAGTTATCAGAGTTCTATTGCATTATCACAGTTATTTTGCATTATCTGAGTTCTGGTCCATTATCAGAGTCCGTTGCATTATCAGGGTTCTGTTGCATTATCAGAGATCTGCCGCATTGTCATAGTTCTCTCACATTATGAACGTTCTACCACATTATCAGAGTTATGTCGCATTATTAGAGTTCTGCCACATTATCAGAGTTCTGCCCTATTATCAAAGTTATGTTGTATTATCAGAGTTCTGTTTTATTATCAGTGTTCTGCCCAGTTATCAGAGTTCTATTGCATTATCACAGTTATTTTGCATTATCTGAGTTCTGGTCCATTATCAGAGTCCGTTGCATTATCAGGGTTCTGTTGCATTATCAGAGTTATGGCCCATTATCGGAGTTCTGCCCTATTATCAGAGTTCTGTTGTATTATCAGAGTTATGCCCAATTATCAGAGTTCTGCCGCATTAACAGAGTTCTGCTCCATTATTTGAGTTCTGCCCCATTATCAGAGTTCTGCCCCATTATCTGAGTTCTGCCTCATTATCTGAGTTCTGCCCCATTATCAGGGTTCTATTGTATTATTCCGAGTTCTGACCAATTATCTGAGTTCTTCCCCATTATCAGAGTTTCTGAAGCATTATCTGAGTTCTGGTCCATTATCAGATTCCGTTGCATTATCAGGGTTCTGTTGCATTATCAGAGTTCTGGCCCATTATCAGAGTTCTGCCCTATTATCAGAGTTCTGTGTATTATCAGAGTTATGCACAATTATCAGAGTTCTGCCGCATTATCAGAGTTCTGCCACATTATCAGAGTTCAGCCCTATTATCAAAGTTATGTTTTATTATCAGAGTTTCTGTTTATTATCAGAGATATGCCGCATTGTCATAGTTCTCTCGCATTATCATAGTTCTGCCACATTATCAGAGTTATGTCGCATTATCAGAGTTCTGCCACATTATCAGAGTTCTGCCCTATTATCAAAGTTATGTTGTATTATCAGAGTTATGCCCAATTATCAGAGTGTCTGCCACATTATCAGAGTTCTGTCACATTTTCAGAGTTCTGCCCAATTATCAGTGTTCTGCAGCATTATCAGAGTTCTGTTTATTATCAGAGATCTGCCGCATTGTCATAGTTCTCTCAACATTATCAACGTTCTACCACATTATCAGAGTTATGTCGCATTATTAGAGTTCTGCCACATTATCAGAGTTCTGCCCTATTATCAAAGTTATGTTGTATTATCAGAGTTATGCCCAATTATCAGAGTGTCTGCCACATTATCAGAGTTCTGTTTTATTATCAGTTCTGCCCAATTATCAGTGTTCTGCCGCATTATCAGAGTTCTGCCCCATTATTTGAGTTCTGCCCCATTATCAGAGTTCTGCCCCATTATCTGAGTTCTGCCTCATTATCTGAGTTCTGCCCCATTATCAGGCTTCTGCGGCATTATCAGTGTTCTGCCCCATTATCAGAGTTCTATTGCATTATCCGAGTTCTGCCCCAGTATCTGAGTTTTTCCCATTATCAGAGTTCTGCCCCATTATCTGAGTTCTGCCTCATTATCTGAGTTTTGCCCCATTATCAGGGTTCTATTGTATTATTCCGAGTTCTGACCCATTATCTGAGTTCTTCCCCATTATCAGAGTTCTGAAGCATTATCAGAGTTCTGACCCATTATTAGAGTTCTGCCGCATTACCAGAGTTCTGCCGCATTATCAGAGTTCTTCCCCGTTATCAGAGTTATGCCGCATTTTCAGTGTTCTGTTGCATTATCAGAGTTCTTGCATTATCAGAGATCTGTCGCTTATTAGAGGTCTGACCCATTATCAGAGTTCTGCCGTATTATCAAATTTCTTCCATATTACCAGGGTTCTGCCCCATTATCAGGGTTCTGCCGCATTATCAGTGTTCTGCCCATTATCAGGGTCTGTCCCACGTTGCATTATCAGAGTTCTGCCCTATTATCAGAGTTCTGTTGCATTAATCAGAGTTATTTGCATTATCTGAGTTCTGGCCCTTTATCAGATCTAGAGTCCGTTGCAATATCAGGGTTCTGTTGCATTATCAGAGTTCTGCCTCATTATCGGGTTCTGCCCTTTTATCAGAGTTCTGTTGCATTATCAGTGTTCTGTTGCATTATCAGAGTTCTGTTGCATTATCTGAGTTCTGACCATTGTCAGTGTTCTGTTGCATTATCAGTGTTTCTGCCGCATTATCAGAGTTCTGCCCCATTATTTGAGTTCTGCCCCATTATCAGAGTTCTGCCCCATTATCTGAGTTTGCCCATTATCTGAGTTGCCCCATTATCAGGCTTCTGCGGCATTATCAGTGTTCTGCCCCATTCAGAGTTCTATTGCATTATCCGAGTTCTGCCCCCAGTATCTGAGTTTTCCCATTATCAGAGTTCTGCCCCATTATCTGAGTCTGCCTCATTATCTGAGTTTTTGCCCCATTATCAGGGTTCTATTGTATTATCCGAGTTCTGACCCATTATCTGAGTTCTTCCCCATTATCAGAGTTCTGAAGCATTATCAGAGTTTCTGACCATTATTAGAGTTCTGCCGCATTACCAGAGTTCTGCGCATTATCAGAGTTCTTCCCGTTATCAGAGTTATGCCGCATTATCAGTGTTCTGTTGCATTATCAGAGTTCTGTTGCATTATCAGAGATCTGTCGCCTTATTAGAGGTCTGACCCATTATCAGAGTTCTGCTGTATTATCAAATTTCTTCCATATTACCAGGGTTCTGCCCCATATCAGGGTTCTGCCGCATTATCAGTGTTCTGCCCCATTATCAGGGTTCTGTCCAACGTTGCATTATCAGAGTTCTGCCCTATTATCAGAGTTCTGTTGCATTATCAGAGTTATTTTGCATTATCTGAGTTCTGGCCTTTATCAGATCTAGAGTCCGTTGCATTATCAGGGTTCTGTTGCATTATCAGAGTTCTGCCTCATTATCAGGTTCTGCCCTTTTATCAGAGTTCTGTTGCATTATCAGTGTTCTGTGCATTATCAGAGTTCTGTTGCATTATCTGAGTTCTGACCATTGTCAGTGTTCTGTTGCATTATCAGTGTTCTGTTGCATTATCAGAGATATGTCGCATTATTAGAGGTCTGCCTCATTATCTGAGTTCTTAGATATTACCAGGGTTCTGCCCCATTATCAGGGTTCTGCCGCATTATCAGTGTTCTGCCCCATTATCAGGGATCTGTCCCACGTTGCATTATCAGAGTTCTGCCCCATTATCAGACTTGTGTTGCATTATCAGTGTTCTGCCACATTATCAGGGTTCTGTCCCACGTTGCATTATCAAAGTTCTGCCCCATTATCAGAGTTCTGATGCATTATCAGTGTTCTGCCCAGTTATCAGAGTTCTGTTGCATTATCAGAGTTATTTTGCATTATCTGAACTCTGGCCCATTATCAGAGTCCGTTGCATTATCAGGGTTCTGTTGCATTATTTGAGATCTGGCCCATTATCAGAGTCCGTTGCATTATCAGGGTTCTGTTGCATTATCAAGTTCTGGCCGATTATCAGAGTTCTGCCCCAATTATCAGAGTTCTGTCGCATTATCAGAGATCTGCAGCATTATCAGAGTTCTGCCACATTATCAGAGTTCTGCCCAATTATCAGTGTTCTGCCGCATTATCAGAGTTCTGTTTTATTATCAGAGATCTGCCGCATTGTCTAGTTCTCTCGCATTATCAACGTTCTACCACATTATCAGAGTTATGTCGCATTATCAGAGTTCTGCACATTATCAGAGTTCTGCCCTATTATCAAAGTATGTTTGTATTATCAGAGTTATGCCCAATTATCAGAGTGTCTGCCACATTATCAGAGTTCTGTTTTATAATCAGAGATCTGCCGCATTGTCAGGGTTCTGCGGCATTATCAGTGTTTCCCCATTATCAGGGTTCTATTGTATTATTCCGAGTTCTGCCCCATTATCTGAGTTCTTCCCCATTATCAGAGTTCTGCCGCTTATCTGAGTTTTTCCCTATTATCTGAGTTCTGCCCTATTATCAGGGTTTTCCCCATTATCAGGGTTCTGCCAAAATTATCAGTGTTCTGCCCCATTATCAGAGTTCTGCACCATTATCTGAGTCTGCCCCATTATTAGGGTTCTGCCGCATTATCAGTGTTCGGCCCATTATCAGAGTTATGTTCGCATTATCAGAGTTCTGCCACATTATCAGAGTCTGCCACATTATCAAAGTTATGTTGTATTATCAGGTTATGCCCAATTATCAGAGTGTCTGCCACATTATCAGATTTCTGTCACATAATCAGAGTTCTGCCCAATTATCAGTGTTCTGCCGCATTATCAGAGTCTGCTCCATTATTGAGTTCTGCCCCATTATCAGAGTTCTGCCCCATTATCTGAGTTCTGCCTCATTATCTGAGTTCTGCCCCATTATCAGGGTTCTGCGGCATTATCAGTGTTCTGTCCATTATCAGAGTTCTATTGCATTATCCTAGTTCTGCCCCATTATCTGAGTTTTTCCCATTATCAGAGTTCTGCCCCATTATCTGAATTGTGCCTCATTATCTGAGTTCTGCCCCATTATCAGGGTTCTGCGGCATTATCAGTGTTCTGCCCAATTATCAGAGTTCTGTCGCATTATCAGAGTTCTGCAGCATTATCAGAGTTCTGTTGCATTATCAGAGTTCTGCCCAATTATCAGTGTTCTGCCGCATTATCAGAGTTCTGTTTTATTATCAGAGATCTGCCGCCATGTCATAGTTCTCTCGCATTATCAACGTTCTACCACATTAATTATCAGAGTTATGTCGCATTATCAGAGTTCTGCCACATTATCAGAGTTCTGCCCTATTATCAAAGTTATGTTGTATTATCAGAGTTATGCCCAATTATCAGAGTGTCTGCCACATTATCAGAGTTCTGTTTTATTATCAGAGATCTGCCGCATTGTCAGGGTTCTGCGGCATTATCAGTGTTCTGCCCCATTATCAGGGTTCTATTGTATTATTCCGAGTTCTGCCCCATTATCTGAGTTCTTCCCCATTATCAGAGTTCTGCCGCATTATCTGAGTTTTTCCCTATTATCTGAGTTCTACCCTATTATCAGGGTTTTCCCCATTATCAGGGTTCTGCCAAATTATCAGTGTTCTGCCCCATTATCAGAGTTCTGCACCATTATCTGAGTTCTGCCCCATTATTAGGGTTCTGCCGCATTATCAGTGTTCGGCCCCATTATCAGAGTTATGTCGCATTATCAGAGTTCTGCCACATTATCAGAGTTCTGCCCTATTATCAAAGTTATGTTGTATTATCAGAGTTATGCACAATTATCAGAGTGTCTGCCACATTATCAGATTTCTGTCACATTATCAGAGTTCTGCCCAATTATCAGTGTTCTGCCGCATTATCAGAGTTCTGTTTTATTATCAGAGATCTGCCGCATTGTCATAGTTCTCTCACATTATCAACGTTCTACCACATTATCAGAGTTATGTCGCATTATTAGAGTTCTGCCACATTATCAGAGTTCTGCCCTATTATCAAAGTTATGTTGTATTATCAGAGTTATGCCCAATTATCAGAGTGTCTGCCACATTATCAGAGTTCTGTTTTATTATCAGAGTTCTGCCCCATTATCAGAGTTCTGCCCCATTATCTGAGTTCTGCCCCATTATCAGGGTTCTGCGGCATTATCAGTGTTCTGCCCCATTATCAGAGTTCTATTGCATTATCCGAGTTCTGCCCCATTATCTGAGTTTTTCCCATTATCAGAGTTCTGCCCCATTATCTGAGTTGTGCCTCATTATCTGAGTTCTGCCCCATTATCAGGGTTCTGCGGCATTATCAGTGTTCTGCCCATTATCAGATTTCTATTGCATTATCCGAGTTCTGCCCCATTATCTGAGTTTTCCCATTATCAGAGTCCGTTGCATTATCAAGGTTCTGTTGCATTATCGGAGTTCTGACCCATTATCAGGGTTCTGCCTTTTATCAGAGTTCTGTTGCATTACCAGAGTTCTGCCCTATCATCAGAGTTTTGCCCAAATATCAGAGTTATGTTGCATTATCAGAGTTCTGTTGCATTATTGAGTTCTGACCCATTGTCAGTGTTCTGTCGCATTATCAGTGTTCTGTTGCATTATTAGAGGTCTGACTCATTATCTGATTTCTTAGATATTACCAGGGTTCTGCCGCATTATCAGGGTTCTGCCCCATTATCAGGGTTCTGTCCCACGTTGCATTATCAGAGTTCTGCCCCATTATCAGAGTTCTGTTGCATTATCAGAGTTCTGCCCAGTTATCAGAGTTCTGTTGCATTATCAGGGTTCTGTTGCATTATCAGAGTTCTGACCCATTATCAGGGTTCTGCCCTTTTATCAGAGTTCTGTTGCATTACCAGAGTTTTGCCCTATCATCAGAGTTTTGCCTATTATCAGAGTTCTGTTGTATTATCAGTGTTCTGCCCAGTTATCAGAGTTCTATTGCATTATCACAGTTATTTTGCATTATCTGAGTTCTGGTCCATTATCAGAGTCCGTTGCATTATCAGGGTTCTGTTGCATTATCAGAGATCTGCCGCATTGTCATAGTTCTCTCACATTATGAACGTTCTACCACATTATCAGAGTTATGTCGCATTATTAGAGTTCTGCCACATTATCAGAGTTCTGCCCTATTATCAAAGTTATGTTGTATTATCAGAGTTCTGTTTTATTATCAGTGTTCTGCCCAGTTATCAGAGTTCTATTGCATTATCACAGTTATTTTGCATTATCTGAGTTCTGGTCCATTATCAGAGTCCGTTGCATTATCAGGGTTCTGTTGCATTATCAGAGTTATGGCCATTATCGGAGTTCTGCCCTATTATCAGAGTTCTGTTGTATTATCAGAGTTATGCCCAATTATCAGAGTTCTGCCGCATTAACAGAGTTCTGCTCCATTATTTGAGTTCTGCCCCATTATCAGAGTTCTGCCCCATTATCTGAGTTCTGCCTCATTATGAGTTCTGCCCCATTATCAGGGTTCTATTGATTATTCCGAGTTCTGACCAATTATCTGAGTTCTTCCCCATTATCAGAGTTCTGAAGCATTATCTGAGTTCTGGTCCATTATCAGATTCCGTTGCATTATCAGGGTTCTGTTGCATTATCAGAGTTCTGGCCCATTATCAGAGTTCTGCCCTATATCAGAGTTCTGTTGTATTATCAGAGTTATGCACAATTATCAGAGTTCTGCCGCATTATCAGAGTTCTGCCACATTATCAGAGTTCAGCCCTATTATCAAAGTTAGTTTTATTATCAGAGTTCTGTTTTATTATCAGAGATATGCCGCATTGTCATAGTTCTCTCGCATTATCATAGTTCTGCCACATTATCAGAGTTATGTCGCATTATCAGAGTTCTGCCACATTATCAGAGTTCTGCCCTATTATCAAAGTTATGTTGTATTATCAGAGTTATGCCCAATTATCAGAGTGTCTGCCACATTATCAGAGTTTGTCACATTTTCAGAGTTCTGCCAATTATCAGTGTTCTGCAGCATTATCAGAGTTCTTTTTATTATCAGAGATCTGCCGCATTGTCATAGTTCTCTCACATTATCAACGTTCTACACATTATCAGAGTTATGTCGCATTATTAGAGTTCTGCCACATTATCAGAGTTCTGCCTATATCAAAGTTATGTTGTATTATCAGAGTTATGCCCAATTATCAGAGTGTCTGCCACATTATCAGAGTTCTGTTTTATTATCAGAGTTCTGCCCAATTATCAGTGTTCTGCCGCATTATCAGAGTTCTGCCCATTTTTGAGTTCTGCCCCATTATCAGAGTTCTGCCCCATATCTGAGTTCTGCCTCATTATCTGAGTTCTGCCCCATTATCAGGCTTCTGCGGCATTATCAGTGTTCTGCCCCATTATCAGAGTTCTATTGCATTATCCGAGTTCTGCCCCAGTATCTGAGTTTTTCCCATTATCAGAGTTTCTGCCCCATTATCTGAGTTCTGCCTCATTATCTGAGTTTTGCCCCATTATCAGGGTTCTATTGTATTATTCCGAGTTCGACCCATTATCTGAGTTCTTCCCCATTATCAGAGTTCTGAAGCATTATCAGAGTTCTGACCCATTATAGAGTCTGCCGCATTACAGAGTTCTGCAGCATTATCAGAGTTCTTCCCCGTTATCAGAGTTATGCCGCATTTTCAGTGTTCTGTTGCATTATCAGAGTTCTGTTGCATTATCAGAATCTGTCGCCTTATTAGAGGTCTGACCCATTATCAGAGTTCTGCCGTATTATCAAATTTCTTCCATATTACCAGGGTTCTGCCCCATTATCAGGGTTCTGCCGCATTATCAGTGTTCTGCCCCCATTATCAGGGTTCTGTCCCACGTTGCATTATCAGAGTTCTGCCCTATTATCAGAGTTCTGTTGCATTATCAGAGTTATTTGCATTATCTGAGTTCTGGCCCTTTATCAGATCTAGAGTCCGTTGCATTATCAGGGTTCTGTTGCATTATCAGAGTTCTGCCTCATTATCAGGGTTCTGCCCTTTTATCAGAGTTCTGTTGCATTATCAGTGTTCTGTTGCATTATCAGAGTTCTGTTGCATTATCTGAGTTCTGACCCATTGTCAGTGTTCTGTTGCATTATCAGTGTTCTGCCGCATTATCAGAGTTCTGCCCCATTATTTGAGTTCTGCCCCATTATCAGAGTTCTGCCCCATTATCTGAGTTCTGCCTCATTATCTGAGTTTGCCCCATTATCAGGCTTCTGCGGCATTATCAGTGTTCTGCCCCATTATCAGAGTTCTATTGCATATCCGAGTTCTGCCCCAGTATCTGAGTTTTTCCATTATCAGAGTTCTGCCCCATTATCTGAGTTCTGCCTCATTATCTGAGTTTTGCCCCATTATCAGGGTTCTATGTATTATTCCGAGTTCTGACCCATATCTGAGTTCTTCCCCATTTCAGAGTTCTGAAGCATTATCAGAGTTCTGACCCATTATTAGAGTTCTGCCGCATTACCAGATTTCTGCCGCATTATCAGAGTTCTTCCCGTTATCAGAGTTATGCCGCATTATCAGTGTTGTTGCATTATCAGAGTTCTGTTGCATTATCAGAGATCTGTCGCCTATAGAGGTCTGACCCATTATCAGAGTTCTGCCGTATTATCAAATTTCTTCCATTACCAGGGTTCTGCCCCATTATCAGGGTTCTTGCCGCATTATCAGTGTTTGCCCCATTATCAGGGTTCTGTCCACGTGCATTATCAGAGTTCTGCCCTATTATCAGAGTTCTGTTGCATTATCAGAGTTATTTTGCATTATCTGAGTTCTGGCCCTTTATCAGATCTAGAGTCCGTTGCATTATCAGGGTTCTGTTGCATTATCAGAGTTCTGCCTCATTATCAGGGTTCTGCCCTTTTATCAGAGTTCTGTTGCATTATCAGTGTTCTGTTGCATTATCAGAGTTCTGTTGCATTATCTGAGTTCTGACCCATTGTCAGTGTTCTGTTGCATTATCAGTGTTCTGTTGCATTATCAGAGATATGTCGCATTATTAGAGTCTGCCTCATTATCTGAGTTCTTAGATATTACCAGGGTTCTGCCCCATTATCAAGGTTCTGCCGCATTATCAGTGTTCTGCCCCATTATCAGGGATCGTCCCACGTTGCATTATCAGAGTTCTGCTTTCTAGTCCTCCCATTATCAGACTTGTGTTGCATTATCAGGTTCTGCCACATTATCAGGTTCTGTCCCCACGTTGCATTATCAAAGTTTCTGCCCCATTATCAGAGTTCTGATGCATTATCAGTGTTCTGCCCAGTTATCAGAGTTCTGTTGCATTATCAGAGTTATTTTGCATTATCTGAACTCTGGCCCATTATCAGAGTCCGTTGCATTATCAGGGTTCTGTTGCATTATTTGAGATCTGGCCCATTATCAGAGTCCGTTGCATTATCAGGGTTCTGTTGCATTATCAGAGTTCTGGCCGATTATCAGAGTTCTGCCCAATTATCAGAGTTCTGTCGCATTATCAGAGATCTGCAGCATTATCAGAGTTCTGCCACATTATCAGAGTTCTGCCCAATTATCAGTGTTCTGCCGCATTATCAGAGTTCTGTTTATTATCAGAGATCTGCCGCATTGTCATAGTTCTCTCGCATTATCAACGTTCTACCACATTATCAGAGTTATGTCGCATTATCAGAGTTCTGCCACATTATCAGAGTTCTTGCCCTATTATCAAAGTTATGTTGTATTATCAGAGTTATGCCCAATTATCAGAGTGTCTGCCACATTATCAGAGTTCTGTTTTATAATCAGAGATCTGCCGCATTGTCAGGGTTCTGCGGCATTATCAGTGTTCTGCCCCATATCAGGGTTCTATTGTATTATTCCGAGTTCTGCCCCATTATCTGAGTTCTTCCCCATTATCAGAGTTCTGCCGCATTATCTGAGTTTTTCCCTATTATCTGAGTTCTGCCTATTATCAGGGTTTTCCCCATTATCAGGGTTCTGCCAAATTATCAGTGTTCTGCCCCATTATCAGAGTTCTGCACCATTATCTGAGTTCTGCCCCATTATTAGGGTTCTGCCGCATTATCAGTGTTCGGCCCCATTATCAGAGTTATGTCGCATTATCAGAGTTCTGCCACATTATCAGAGTTCTGCCACATTATCAAAGTTATGTTGTATTATCAGAGTTATGCCCAATTATCAGAGTGTCTGCCACATTATCAGATTTCTGTCACATAATCAGAGTTCTGCCCAATTATCAGTGTTCTGCCGCATTATCAGAGTTCTGCTCCATTATTTGAGTTCTGCCCCATTATCAGAGTTCTGCCCCATTATCTGAGTTCTGCCTCATTATCTGAGTTCTGCCCCATTATCAGGGTTCTGCGGCATTATCAGTGTTCTGTCCCATTATCAGAGTTCTATTGCATTATCCTAGTTCTGCCCCATTATCTGAGTTTTTCCCATTATCAGAGTTCTGCCCCATTATCTGAATTGTGCCTCATTATCTGAGTTCTGCCCCATATCAGGGTTCTGCGGCATTATCAGTGTTCTGCCCCATTATCAGAGTTCTATTGCATTATCCGAGTTCTGCCCATTATCTGAGTTTTTCCCATTATCAGAGTTCTGCCCATTATCTGAGTTTTTCCCATTATCAGAGTCCGTTGCATTATCAAGGTTCTGTTGCATTATCGGAGTTCTGACCCATTATCAGGGTTCTGCCCTTTTATCAGAGTTCTGTTGCATTACCAGAGTTCTGCCCTATCATCAGAGTTTTGCCCAAATATCAGAGTTATGTTGCATTATCAGAGTTCTGTTGCATTATCTGAGTTCTGACCCATTGTCAGTGTTCTGTTGCATTATCAGTGTTCTGTTGCATTATTAGAGGTCTGACTCATTATCTGATTTCTTAGATATTACCAGGGTTCTGCCCCATTATCAGGGTTCTGCCGCATTATCAGTGTTCTGTCCCATTATCAGGGTTCTGTCCCACGTTGCATTATCAGAGTTCTGCGTCATTATCAGAGTTCTGTTGCATTATCAGAGTTCTGCCCAGTTATCAGAGTTCTGTTGCATTATCAGGGTTCTGTTGCATTATCAGAGTTCTGACCCATTATCAGGGTTCTGCCCTTTTATCAGAGTTCTGTTGCATTACCAGAGTTTTGCCCTATCATCAGAGTTTTGCCCTATTATCAGAGTTCTGTTGTATTATCAGTGTTCTGCCAGTTATCAGAGTTCTATTGCATTATCACAGTTTTTTGCATTATCTGAGTTCTGGTCCATTATCAGAGTCCGTTGCATTATCAGGGTTCTGTTGCATTATCAGAGTTATGGCCCATTATCAGAGTTCTGCCCTATTATCAGAGTTCTGTTGTATTATCAGAGTTATGCACAATTATCAGAGTTCTGCCGCATTAACAGAGTTCTGCTCCATTATTTGAGTTCTGCCCCATTATCAGAGTTCTGCCCCATTATCTGAGTTCTGCCTCATTATCTGAGTTCTGCCCCATTATCAGGGTTCTATTGTATTATTCCGAGTTCTGACCAATTATCTGAGTTCTTCCCCATTATCAGAGTTCTGAAGCATTATCTGAGTTCTGGTCCATTATCAGATTCCGTTGCATTATCAGGGTTCTGTTGCATTATCAGAGTTCTGGCCCATTATCAGAGTTCTGCCCTATTATCAGAGTTCTGTTGTATTATCAGAGTTATGCACAATTATCAGAGTTCTGCCGCATTATCAGAGTTCTGCCACATTATCAGAGTTCAGCCCTATTATCAAAGTTATGTTTTATTATCAGAGTTCTGTTTTATTATCAGAGATATGCCGCATTGTCATAGTTCTCTCGCATTATCATAGTTCTGCCACATTATCAGAGTTATGTCGCATTATCAGAGTTCTGCCACATTATCAGAGTTCTGCCACATTATCAAAGTTATGTTGTATTATCAGAGTTATGCCCAATTATCAGAGTGTCTGCCACATTATCAGAGTTCTGTCACATTATCAGAGTTCTGCCCAATATCAGTGTTCTGCCGCATTATCAGAGTTCTGTTTTATTATCAGAGATCTGCCGCATTGTCATAGTTCTCTCACATTATCAACGTTCTACCACATTATCAGAGTTATGTCGCATTATTAGAGTTCTGCCACATTATCAGAGTTCTGCCCTATTATCAAAGTTATGTTGTATTATCAGAGTTATGCCCAATTATCAGAGTGTCTTCCACATTATCAGAGTTCTGTCACATTATCAGAGTTCTGTTTTATTATCAGAGTTCTGCCCAATTATCAGTGTTCTGCCGCATTATCAGAGTTCTGCTCCATTATTTGAGTTCTGCCCCATTATCAGAGTTCTGCCTCATTATCTGAGTTCTGCCCCATTATCAGGGTTCTGCGGCATTATCAGTGTTTTGCCCCATTATCAGAGTTCTATTGCATTATCCGAGTTCTGCCCCATTATCTGAGTTTTTCCCATTATCAGAGTTCTGCCCCATTATCTGAGTTCTGCCTCATTATCTGAGTTTTTCCCCATTATCAGGGTTCTATTGTATTATTCCGAGTTCTGACCCATTATCTGAGTTCTTCCCCATTATCAGAGTTCTGAAGCATTATCAGAGTTCTGACCCATTATTAGAGTTCTGCCGCATTACCAGAGTTCTGCTGCATTATCAGAGTTCTTCCCCATTATCAGAGTTATGCCGCATTATCAGTGTTCTGTTGCATTATCAGAGTTCTGTTGCATTATCAGAGATCTGTCGCCTTATTATAGGTCTGACCCATTATCAGAGTTCTGCCGTATTATCAAATTTCTTCTATATTACCAGGGTTCTGCCCCATTATCAGGGTTCTGCCGCATTATCAGTGTTCTGTCCCATTATCAGGGTTCTGTCCCACGTTGCATTATCAGAGTTCTGCCCATTATCAGAGTTCTGTTGCATTATCAGAGTTATTTGCATTATCTGAGTTCTGGCCCTTTATCAGATCTAGAGTCCGTTGCATTATCAGGGTTCTGTTGCATTATCAGAGTTCTGCCTCATTATCAGGGTTTTGCCCTTTTATCAGAGTTCTGTTGCATTATCAGTGTTCTGTTGCATTATCAGAGTTCTGTTGCATTATCTGAGTTCTGACCCATTGTCAGTGTTCTGTTGCATTATCAGTGTTCTGTTGCATTATCAGAGATATGTCGCATTATTAGAGGTCTGACTCATTATCTGAGTTCTTAGATATTACCAGGGTTCTGCCCCATTATCAGGGTTCTGCCGCATTATCAGTGTTCTGCCCCATTATCAGGGTTCTGTCCCACGTTGCATTATCAGAGTTCTGCCCCATTATCAGACTTGTGTTGCATTATCAGTGTTCTGCCACATTATCAGGGTTCTGTCCCACGTTGCATTATCAAAGTTCTGCCCCATTATCAGAGTTCTGATGCATTATCAGTGTTCTGCCCAGTTATCAGAGTTCTGTTGCATTATCAGAGTTATTTTGCATTATCTGAGTTCTGGCCCATTATCAGAGTCCGTTGCATTATCAGGGTTCTGTTGCATTATCTGAGTTCTGGCCCATTATCAGAGTCCGTTGCATTATCAGGGTTCTGTTGCATTATCAGAGTTCTGGCCCATTATCAGAGTTCTGCCCAATTATCAGAGTTCTGTCGCATTATCAGAGATCTGCAGCATTATCAGAGTTCTGCCACATTATCAGAGTTCTGCCCAATTATCAGTGTTCTGCCGCATTATCAGAGTTCTGTTTTATTATCAGAGATCTGCCGCATTGTCATAGTTTTCTCGCATTATCAACGTTCTACCACATTATCAGAGTTATGTCGCATTATCAGAGTTCTGCCACATTATCAGAGTTCTGCCCTATTATCAAAGTTATGTTGTATTATCAGAGTTATGCCCAATTATCAGAGTGTCTGCCACATTATCAGAGTTCTGTTTTATTATCAGAGATCTGCCGCATTGTCAGGGTTCTGCGGCATTATCAGTGTTCTGCCCATTATCAGGGTTCTATTGTATTATTCCGAGTTCTGCCCATTATCTGAGTTCTTCCCCATTATCAGAGTTCTGCCGCATTATCTGAGTTTTTCCCTATTATCTGAGTTCTGCCCTATTATCAGGGTTTTCCCATTATCAGGGTTCTGCCAAATTATCAGTGTTCTGCCCCATTATCAGAGTTCTGCACCATTATCTGAGTTCTGCCCATTATTAGGGTTCTGCCGCATTATCAGTGTTCGGCCCCATTATCAGAGTTATGTCGCATTATCAGAGTTCTGACACATTATCAGAGTTCTGCCCTATTATCAAAGTTATGTTGTATTATCAGAGTTATGCCCAATTATCAGAGTGTCTGCCACATTATCAGAGTTCTGTTTATATCAGAGTTTGCCCAATTATCAGTGTTCTGCCGCATTATCAGAGTTCTGCTCCATTATTTGAGTTCTGCCCCATTATCAGAGTTCTACCCCATTATCTGAGTTCTGCCTCATTATCTGAGTTCTGCCCCATTATCAGGGTTCTGCGGCATTATCAGTGTTCTGCCCCATTATCAGAGATCTATTGCATTATCCGAGTTCTGCCCCATTATCTGAGTTTTTCCCATTATCAGAGTTCTGCCCCATTATCTGAGTTCTGGCCCATTATCAGAGTCCGTTGCATTATCAAGGTTCTGTTGCATTATCGGAGTTCTGACCCATTATCAGGGTTCTGCCCTTTTATCAGAGTTCTGTTGCATTACCAGAGTTCTGCCCTATCATCAGAGTTTTGCCCAAATATCAGAGTTCTGTTGCATTATCAGAGTTCTGTTGCATTTTCTGAGTTCTGACCCATTGTCAGTGTTCTGTTGCATTATCAGTGTTCTGTTGCATTATTAGAGGTCTGACTCATTATCTGATTTCTTAGATATTACTAGGGTTCTGCCCCATTATCAGGGTTCTGCCGCATTATCAGTGTTCTGCCCCATTATCAGGGTTCTGCCCCACGTTGCATTATCAGAGTTCTGCCCCATTATCAGAGTTCTGTTGCATTATTAGAGTTCTGCCCAGTTATCAGAGTTCTGTTGCATTATTAGGGTTCTGTTGCATTATCAGAGTTCTGACCCATTTTCAGGGTTCTGCCCTTTTATCAGAGTTCTGTTGCATTACAGAGTTTTGCCCTATCATCAGAGTTTTGCCCTATTATCAGAGTTCTGTTGTATTATCAGTGTTCTGCCCAGTTATCAGAGTTCTATTGCATTATCACAGTTATTTTGCATTATCTGAGTTCTGGTTCATTATCAGAGTCCGTTGCATTATCAGGGTTCTGTTGCATTATCAGAGTTATGGCCCATTATCAGAGTTCTGCCCTATTATCAGAGTTCTGTTGTATTATCAGAGTTATGCCCAATTATCAGAGTTCTGCCGCATTAACAGAGTTCTGCTCCATTATTTGAGTTCTGCCCCATTATCAGAGTTCTGCCCATTATCTGAGTTCGCCTCATTATCAGAGTTATGCCGCATTATCAGGGTTCTGCGGCATTATCAGTGTTCTGCCCCATTATCAGAGTTCTATTGCATTATCCGAGTTCTGCCCCATTATCTGAGTTTTTCCCATTATCAGAGTTCTGCCCCATTATCTGAGTTCTGGCCCATTATCAGAGTCCGTTGCATTATCAAGGTTCTGTTGCATTATCGGAGTTCTGACCCATTATCAGGGTTCTGCCCTTTTATCAGAGTTCTGTTGCATTACCAGAGTTCTGCCCTATCATCAGAGTTTTGCCCAAATATCAGAGTTATGTTGCATTATCAGAGTTCTGTTGCATTATCTGAGTTCTGACCCATTGTCAGTGTTCTGTTGCATTATCAGTGTTCTGTTGCATTATTAGAGGTCTGACTCATTATCTGATTTCTTAGATATTACTAGGGTTCTGCCCCATTATCAGGGTTCTGCCGCATTATCAGTGTTCTGCCCCATTATCAGGGTTCTGTCCCACGTTGCATTATCAGAGTTCTGCCCCATTATCAGAGTTCTGTTGCATTATCAGAGTTCTGCCCAGTTATCAGAGTTCTGTTGCATTATCAGGGTTCTGTTGCATTATCAGAGTTCTGACCCATTATCAGGGTTCTGCCCTTTTATCAGAGTTCTGTTGCATTACCAGAGTTTTGCCCTATCATCAGAGTTTTGCCCTATTATCAGAGTTCTGTTGTATTATCAGTGTTCTGCCCAGTTATCAGAGTTCTATTGCATTATCACAGTTATTTTGCATTATCTGAGTTCTGGTCCATTATCAGAGTCCGTTGCATTATCAGGGTTCTGTTGCATTATCAGAGTTATGGCCCATTATCAGAGTTCTGCCCTATTATCAGAGTTCTGTTGTATTATCAGAGTTATGCCCAATTATCAGAGTTCTGCCGCATTAACAGAGTTCTGTTGCATTATTAGGGTTCTGTTGCATTATCAGAGTTCTGACCCATTATCAGGGTTCTGCCCTTTTATCAGAGTTCTGTTGCATTACCAGAGTTTTGCCCTATCATCAGAGTTTTGCCCTATTATCAGAGTTCTGTTGTATTATCAGTGTTCTGCCCAGTTATCAGAGTTCTATTGCATTATCACAGTTATTTTGCATTATCTGAGTTCTGGTCCATTATCAGAGTCCGTTGCATTATCAGGGTTCTGTTGCATTATCAGAGTTATGGCCCATTATCAGAGTTCTGCCCTATTATCAGAGTTCTGTTGTATTATCAGAGTTATGCCCAATTATCAGAGTTCTGCCGCATTAACAGAGTTCTGCTCCATTATTTGAGTTCTGCCCCTTATCAGAGTTCTGCCCCATTATCTGAGTTCTGCCTCATTATCTGAGTTCTGCCCCATTATCAGGGTTCTGCGGCATTATCAGTGTTCTGCCCATTATCAGAGTTCTATTGCATTATCCGAGTTCTGCCCCATTATCTGAGTTTTTCCCATTATCAGAGTTCTGCCCCATTATCTGAGTTCTGGCCCATTATCAGAGTCCGTTGCATTATCAAGGTTCTGTTGCATTATCGGAGTTCTGACCCATTATCAGGGTTCTGCCCTTTTATCAGAGTTCTGTTGCATTACCAGAGTTCTGCCCTATCATCAGAGTTTTGCCCAAATATCAGAGTTATGTTGCATTATCAGAGTTCTGTTGCATTATCTGAGTTCTGACCCATTGTCAGTGTTCTGTTGCATTATCAGTGTTCTGTTGCATTATTAGAGGTCTGACTCATTATCTGATTTCTTAGATATTACTAGGGTTCTGCCCCATTATCAGGGTTCTGCCGCATTATCAGTGTTCTGCCCCATTATCAGGGTTCTGTCCCACGTTGCATTATCAGAGTTCTGCCCCATTATCAGAGTTCTGTTGCATTATCAGAGTTCTGCCCAGTTATCAGAGTTCTGTTGCATTATCAGGGTTCTGTTGCATTATCAGAGTTCTGACCCATTATCAGGGTTCTGCCCTTTTATCAGAGTTCTGTTGCATTACCAGAGTTTTGCCCTATCATCAGAGTTTTGCCCTATTATCAGAGTTCTGTTGTATTATCAGTGTTCTGCCCAGTTATCAGAGTTCTATTGCATTATCACAGTTATTTTGCATTATCTGAGTTCTGGTCCATTATCAGAGTCCGTTGCATTATCAGGGTTCTGTTGCATTATCAGAGTTATGGCCCATTATCAGAGTTCTGCCCTATTATCAGAGTTCTGTTGTATTATCAGAGTTATGCCCAATTATCAGAGTTCTGCCGCATTAACAGAGTTCTGTTGCATTATTAGGGTTCTGTTGCATTATCAGAGTTCTGACCCATTATCAGGGTTCTGCCCTTTTATCAGAGTTCTGTTGCATTACCAGAGTTTTGCCCTATCATCAGAGTTTTGCCCTATTATCAGAGTTCTGTTGTATTATCAGTGTTCTGCCCAGTTATCAGAGTTCTATTGCATTATCCACAGTTATTTGCATTATCTGAGTTCTGGTTCATTATCAGAGTCCGTTGCATTATCAGGGTTCTGTTGCATTATCAGAGTTATGGCCCATTATCAGAGTTCTGCCCTATTATCAGAGTTCTGTTGTATTATCAGAGTTATGCCCAATTATCAGAGTTCTGCCGCATTAACAGAGTTCTGCTCCATTATTTGAGTTCTGCCCCATTATCAGAGTTCTGCCCCATTACTGAGTTCTGCCTCATTATCTGAGTTCTACCCCATTATCAGGGTTCTGCGGCATTATCAGTGTTCTGCCCATATCAGAGTTCTATTGCATTATCCGAGTTCTGCCCCATTATCTGAGTTTTTCCCATTATCAGAGTTCTGCCCCATTATCTGAGTTCTGGCCCATTATCAGAGTCCGTTGCATTATCAAGGTTCTGTGCATTATCGGAGTTCTGACCATTATCAGGGTTCTGCCCTTTTATCAGAGTTCTGTTGCATTACCAGAGTTCTGCCCTATCATCAGAGTTTTGCCCAAATATCAGAGTTATGTTGCATTATCAGAGTTCTGTTGCATTATCTGAGTTCTGACCCATTGTCAGTGTTCTGTTGCATTATCAGTGTTCTGTTGCATTATTAGAGGTCTGACTCATTATCTGATTTCTTAGATATTACTAGGGTTCTGCCCCATTATCAGGGTTCTGCCGCATTATCAGTGTTCTGCCCCATTATCAGGGTTCTGTCCCACGTTGCATTATCAGAGTTCTGCCCCATTATCAGAGTTCTGTTGCATTATCAGAGTTCTGCCCAGTTATCAGAGTTCTTGCATTATCAGGGTTCTGTTGCATTATCAGGTTCTGACCATTATCAGGGTTCTGCCCTTGTTATCAGAGTTCTGTTGCATTACCAGAGTTTTGCCCTATCATCAGAGTTTTGCCCTATTATCAGAGTTCTGTTGTATTATCAGTGTTCTGCCCAGTTATCAGAGTTCTATTGCATTATCACAGTTATTTTGCATTATCTGAGTTCTGGTCCATTATCAGAGTCCGTTGCATTATCAGGGTTCTGTTGCATTATCAGAGTTATGGCCCATTATCAGAGTTCTGCCCTATTATCAGAGTTCTGTTGTATTATCAGAGTTATGCCCAATTATCAGAGTTCTGCCGCATTAACAGAGTTCTGCTCCATTATTTGAGTTCTGCCCCATTATCAGAGTTCTGCCCCATTATCTGAGTTCTGCCTCATTATCTGAGTTCTGCCCCATTATCAGGGTTCTATTGTATTATTCCGAGTTCTGACCAATTATCTGAGTTCTTCCCCATTATCAGAGTTCTAAAGCATTATCTGAGTTCTGGTCCATTATCAGATTCCGTTGCATTATCAGGGTTCTGTTGCATTATCAGAGTTCTGGCCCATTACTAGAGTTCTGCCCTATTATCAGAGTTCTGTTGTATTATCAGAGTTATGCACAATTATCAGAGTTCTGCCGCATTATCAGAGTTCTGCCACATTATCAGAGTTCTGCCCTATTATCAAAGTTATGTTTTATTATCAGAGTTCTGTTTTATTATCAGAGATATGCCGCATTGTCATAGTTCTCTCGCATTATCATAGTTCTGCCACATTATCAGAGTTATGTCGCATTATCAGAGTTCTGCCACATTATCAGAGTTCTGCCCTATTATCAAAGTTATGTTGTATTATCAGAGTTATGCCCAATTATCAGAGTGTCTGCCACATTATCAAAGTTCTGTCACATTATCAGAGTTCTGCCCAATTATCAGTGTTTCTGCCGCATTATCAGAGTTCTGTTTTATTATCAGAGATCTGCCGCATTATCATAGTTCTCTCACATTATCAACGTTCTACCACATTATCAGATTTATGTCGCATTATTAGAGTTCTGCCACATTATCAGAGTTCTGCCCTATTATCAAAGTTATGTTGTATTATCAGAGTTATGCCCAATTATCAGAGTGTCTGCCACATTATCAGAGTTCTGTTTTATTATCAGAGTTCTGCCCAATTATCAGTGTTCTGCCGCATTATCAGAGTTCTGCTCCATTATTTGAGTTCTACCCCATTATCAGAATTGTGCCCCATTATCTGAGTTCTGCCTCATTATCTGAATTCTGCCACATTATCAGGGTTCTGCGGCATTATCAGTGTTCTGCCCCATTATCAGAGTTCTATTGCATTATCCGAGTTCTGCCCCATTATCGGAGTTTTTCCCATTATCAGAGTTCTGCCCCATTATCTGAGTTCTGCGTCATTATCTGAGTTTTGCCCCATTATCAGGGTTCTATTGTATTATTCCGAGTTCTGACCCATTATCTGAGTTCTTCCCCATTATCAGAGTTCTGAAGTATTATCAGAGTTCTGACCCATTATTAGAGTTCTACAGCATTACCAGAGTTCTGCCGCATTATCAGAGTTCTTCCCCATTATCAGAGTTATGCCGCATTATCAGTGTTCTGTTGCATTATCAGAGTTCTGTTGCATAATCAGAGATCTGTCGCCTTATAAGAGGTCTGACCCATTATCAGAGTTCTGCCGTATTATCAAGTTTCTTGCATATTATCAGGGTTCTGCCGCATTATCAGTGTTCTGCCCCATTATCAGGGTTCTGTCCCACGTTGCATTATCAGAGTTCTGCCCCATTATCAGAGTTCTGCCCAATTATCAGAGTTCTGTTGCATTATCAGAGTTATTTTGCATTATCTGAGTTCTGGCCCATTATCAGAGTCCGTTGCATTATCAGGGTTCTGTTGCATTATCAGAGTTCTGCCTCATTATATCAGGGTTCTGCCCTTTTATCAAAGTTCTGTTGCATTATCAGTGTTCTGTTGCATTATCAGAGTTCTGTTGCATTATCTGAGTTCTGACCCATTGTCAGTGTTCTGTTGCATTATCAGTGTTCTGTTGCATTATCAGAGATATGTCGCATTATTAGAGGTCTGACTCATTATCTGAGTTCTTAGATATTACCAGGGTTCTGCCCCATTATCAGGGTTCTGCCGCATTATCAGTGTTCTGCCCCATTATCAGGGTTCTGTCCCACGTTGCATTATCAGAGTTCTGCCCATTATCAGAGTTCTGTTGCATTATCAGTGTTCTGCCCCATTATCAGGGTTCTGTCCCACGTTGCATTATCAAAGTTCTGCCCCATTATCAGAGTTCTGATGCATTATCAGTGTTCTGCCCAGTTATCAGAGTTCTGTTGCATTATCAGAGTTATTTTGTATTATCTGAGTTCTGGCCCATTATCAGAGTCCGTTGCATTATCAGGGTTCTGTTGTATTATCAGAGTTCTGGCCCATTATCAGAGTTCTGCCCTATTATCAGAGTTCTGTTGTATTATCAGAGTTATGCCCAATTATCAGAGTTCTGTCGCATTATCAGAGTTCTGCAGCATTATCAGAGTTCTGCCACATTATCAGAGTTCTGCCCAATTATCAGTGTTCTGCCGCATTATCATAGTTCTCTCGCATTATCAACGTTCTACCACATTATCAGAGTTATGTCGCATTATCAGACTTCTGCCACATTATCAGAGTTCTGTTTTATTATAAGAGATCTGCCGCATTGTCATAGTTCTCTCGCATTATCAACGTTCTACCACATTATCAGAGTTATGTCGCATTATCAGACTTCTGCCACATTATCAGAGTTCTGCCCTATTATCAAAGTTATGTTGTATTATCAGAGTTATGCCCAATTATCAGAGTGTCTGCCACATTATCAGAGTTCTGTTTTATTATCAGAGATCTGCCGCATTGTCAGGGTTCTGCGGCATTATCAGTGTTCTGCCCCATTATCAGGGTTCTATTGTATTATTCCGAGTTCTGCCCCATTATCTGAGTTCTTCCCCATTATCAGAGTTCTGCCGCATAATCTGAGTTTTTTCCTATTATCTAAGTTCTGCCCTATTATCAGGGTTCTTCCCCATTATCAGGGTTCTGCCAAATTATCAGTGTTCTGCCCCATTATCAGAGTTCTGCACCATTATCTGAGTTTTGCCCCATTATTAGGGTTCTGCCGCATTAACAGTGTTCGGCCCCATTATCAGAGTTCATTTGCATTATCTGAGTTTTGCCCCATTATCTGAGTTCTTCCCCATTATTAGAGTTCTGCCCCATTATCAGGGTTCTGCCAAATTATCAGTGTTCTGTTGCCTTATCAGAGTTCTGACCCATTATTAGAGTTCTGCCGCATTACCAGAGTTCTGCCGTATTATCAGAATTCTTCCCCATTATCAGAGTTATTGCGCATTATCAGTTTTCTGTTGCATTATCAGAGTTCTGTTGCATTATCAGAGATCTATCGCCTTATTAGAGGTCTGACCCATTATCAGAGTTCTGCCCTATTATCAAATTTCTTCCATATTACCAGGGTTCTGCCCCATTATCAGGGTTCTGCCGCATTATCAGTTTTCTGCCCCATTATCAGGGTTCTGTCCCACGTTGCATTATCAGAGTTCTGCACCATTATCAGAGTTCTGCCCAATTATCAGAGTTCTGTTGCATTATCAGAGTTATTTTGCATTATCTGAGTTCTGGCCCATTATCAGAGTCCGTTGCATTATCAGGGTTCTGTTGCATTATCAGAGTTCTGCCTCATTATCAGGGTTCTGTTGTATTATCTGAGTTCTGACCCATTGTCAGTGTTCTGTTGCATTATCAGTGTTCTGTTGCATTATCAGAGATATGTCGCATTATTAGAGGTCTGACTCATTATCTGAGTTCTTAGATATTACCAGGGTTCTGCCCCATTATCAGGGTTCTGCCGCATTATCAGTGTTCTGCCCCATTATCAGGGTTCTGTCCCACGTGCATTATCAGAGTACTGCCCCATTATCAGAGTTCTGTGTGCATTATCAGAGTTATTTTGCATTATCAGTGTTCTGCCCCATTATCAGGGTTCTGTTGCATTATCAGTGTTCTGCCCCATTATCAGGGTTCTGTCCCACGTCGCATTATCAAAGTTCTGCCCCATTATCAGAGTTCTGATGCATTATCAGTGTTCTGGCCCATTATCAGAGTCCGTTGCATTATCAGGGTTCTGTTGCATTATCAGAGTTCTGGCCCATTATCAGAGTTCTGCCCTATTATCAGAGTTCTGTTGTATTATCAGAGTTATGCCCAATTATCAGAGTTCTGTCGCATTATCAGAGTTCTGCAGCATTATCAGAGTTCTGCCACATTATCAGAGTTCTGCCCAATTATCAGTGTTCTGCCGCATTATCAGAGTTCTGTTTTATTATCAGAGATTTGCCGCATTGTCATAGTTCTCTCGCATTATCAACGTTCTACCACATTATCAGAGTTATGTCGCATTATCAGAGTTCTGCCACATTATCAGAGTTCTGCCCTATTATCAAAGTTATGTTGTATTATCAGAGTTATGCCTAATTATCAGAGTGTCTGCCACATTATCAGAGTTCTGTTTTATTATCAGAGATCTGCCGCATTGTCAGGGTTCTGCGGCATTATCAGTGTTCTGCCCCATTATCAGGGTTCTATTGTATTATTCCGAGTTCTGCCCCATTATCTGAGTTCTTCCCCATTATCAGAGTTCTGCCGCATTATCTGAGTTCTTCCCTATTATCTGAGTTCTGCCCTATTATCAGGTTTCTTCCCCATTATCAGGGTTCTGCCAAATTATCAGTGTTCTGCCCCATTATCAGAGTTCTGCACCATTATCTGAGTTCTGCCCCATTATTAGGGTTCTGCGCATTATCAGTGTTCGGCCCATTATCAGAGTTCATTTGCATATCTGAGTTCTGCCCCATTATCTGAGTTCTTCCCCATTATCAGAGTTCTGCCCCATTATCAGGGTTCTGCCAAATTATCAGTGTTCTGTTGCATTATCAGAGTTCTGTTGCATTATCAGAGATCTGTCGCATTATTAGAGGTCTGACCTATTATCAGGGTTCTGCCCTATTATCAGAGTTCTGTTGCTTTATCTGAGTTCTGACCCATTATCTGAGTTCTGCCCCATTATCAGAGTTCTGCCCCATTATCAGAGTTCTGCCCCATCATCAGAGTTCTGCCCCATTATCAGAGTTATGCCGCATTATCAGTGTTCTGTTGCATTATCAGAGTTCTGCCGCATTATCAGAGTTCTGCTGCATTATCAGAGTTCTATTGCAATATCCGAGTACTGCCCCATTATCTGAGTTCTGCCTCATTATCTGAGTTCTGTCCCATTATCAAGGTTCTGCGGCATTATCAGTGTTATGCCCCATTATCAGAGTTCTATTGCATTATCCGAGTTCTGTCACATTATCTGAGTTCTTCCCCATTATCAGAGTTCTGCCCCATTATCTGAGTTCTGCCTCATTATCTGAGTTTTGCCCCATTATCAGGATTCTATTGTATTATTCCGAGTTCTGACCCATTATCTGAGTTCTTCCCCATTATCAGAGTTCTGAAGCTTTATCAGAGTTCTGACCCATTATTAGAGTTCTGCCGCATTAGCAGAGTTCTGCCGCATTATCAGAGTTCTGCCCCATTATCAGAGTTATGCCGCATTATCAGTGTTCTGTTGCATTATCAGAATTCTGCCGCATTATCAGAGTTCTGCCGCATTATCAGTGTTCTGTTGCATTAGCAGAGTTCTGTTGCATTATCAGAGATCTGTCGCGTTATTAGAGGTCTGACCCATTATCGGAATTCTGCCCCATTATCTGATTTCTTCCATATTACCAGGGTTCTGCCCCATTATCAGGGTTCTGCCTCATTATCAGTTTTCTGCCCCATTATCAGGGTTCTGTCCCACGTTGCATTATCAGAGTTCTGTTGCATTATCAGAGTTCTGTTGCATTATCAGAGTTCTGCCCAATTATCAGAGTTCTGCCCAATTATCAGAGTTCTGTTGCATTATCAGAGTTATTTTGCATTATCAGAGTTCTGCCCCATTATCTGAGTTCTGCCTCATTATCTGAGTTTTGCCCCATTATCAGGGTTCTATTGTATTATTCCGAGTTCTGACCCATTATCTGAGTTCTTCCCCATTATCAGTGTTCTGTTGCATTATCAGAGTTCTGTTGCATTATAAGAGATCTGTCGCCTTATTAGAGGTCTGACCCATTATCAGAGTTCTGCCGTATTATCAAATTTCTTCCATATTACCAGGGTTCTGCCCCATTATCAGGGTTCTGCCGCATTATCAGTGTTCTGCCCCATTATCAGGGTTCTGTCCCACGTTGCATTATCAGAGTTCTGCCCCATTATCAGAGTTCTGCCCAATTATCAGAGTTCTGTTGCATTATCAGAGTTATTTTGCATTATTTGAGCTCTGGCCCATTATCAGAGTCCGTTGCATTATCAGGGTTCTGTTGCATTATCAGAGTTCTGCCTCATTATCAGGGTTCTGCCCCATTATCAGGGTTCTGCCGCATTATCAGTGTTCTGCCCCATTATCTGGGTTCTGTCCCACGTTGCATTATCAGAGTTCTGCCCCATTATCAGAGTTCTGCCCTATTATCAGAGTTCTGTTGCTTTATCTGAGTTCTGACTCATTATCTGAGTTCTGTCCCATTATCAGAGTTCTGCCCCATTATCAGAGTTCTGCCGCATCATCAGAGTTCTGCCCCATTATCAGAGTTATGCCGCATTATCAGTGTTCTGTTGCATTATCAGAGTTCTGCCGCATTATCAGAGTTCTGCTGCATTTTATCAGAGTTCTATTGCATTATCCGAGTTCTGCCCCATTATCTGAGTTCTGTCCCATTATCAAGGTTCTGCGGCATTATCAGTGTTCTGCCCCATTATCAGAGTTCTATTGCATTATCCGAGTTCTGTCCCATTATCTGAGTTCTTCCCCATTATCAGAGTTCTGCCCCATTATCTGAGTTCTGCCTCATTATCTGAGGTTTGCCCCATTATCAGGATTCTATTGTATTATTCCGAGTTCTGACCCATTATCTGAGTTCTTCCCCATTATCAGAGTTCTGAAGCATTATCAGAGTTCTGACCCATTATTAGAGTTCTGCCGCATTACCAGAGTTCTGCCGCATTATCAGAGTTCTGCCGCATTATCAGAGTTATGCCGCATTATCAGTGTTCTGTTGCATTATCAGAATTCTGCCGCATTATCAGAGTTCTGCCGTATTATCAGTGTTCTGTTGCATTAGCAGAGTTCTGTTGCATTATCAGAGATCTGTCGCCTTATTAGAGGTCTGACCCATTATCGGAATTCTGCACCATTATCTGATTTCTTCCATATTACCAGGGTTCTGCCCATTATCAGGGTTCTAACTCATTATCAGTTTTCTGCCCCATTATCAGGGTTCTGTCCCACGTTGCATTATCAGAGTTCTGTTGCATTATCAGAGTTCTGCCAATTATCAGAGTTTTGCCCAATTATCAGAGTTCTGTTGCATTATCAGAGTTATTTTGCATTATCAGAGTTCTGCCCCATTATCTGAGTTCTGCCCCATTATCTGAGTTCTGCCTCATTATCTGAGTTTTGCCCCATTATCAGGGTTCTATTGTATTATTCCGAGTTCTGACCCATTATCTGAGTTCTTCCCATTATCAGTGTTCTGTTGCATTATCAGGGTTCTGTTGCATTATCAGAGTTCTGCCTCATTATCAGGGTTCTGCCCCATTATCAGGGTTCTGCCGCATTATCAGTGTTCTGCCCCATTATCAGGGTTCTGTCCCACGTTGCATTATCAGAGTTCTGCCCCAATATCAGAGTTCTGCCCTATTATCAGAGTTCTGTTGCTTTATCTGAGTTCTGACCCTTATCTGAGTTCTGCCCCATTATCAGAGTCTGCCCATTATCAGAGTTCTGCCGCATCATCAGAGTTCTGCCCCATTATCAGAGTTATGCCGCATTATCAGTGTTCTGTTGCATTATCAGAGTTCTGCCGCATTATCAGAGTTCTGCTGCATTATCAGAGTTCTATTGCATTATCCGAGTTCTGCCCCATTATCTGAGTTCTGTCCCATTATCAAGGTTTGCGGCATTATCAGTGTTCTGCCCCATCAGAGTTCTATTGCATTATCCGAGTTCTGTCCCATTATCTGAGTTCTTCCCCATTATCAGATTTCTGCCCCATTATCTGAGTTCTGCCTCATTATCTGAGTTTTGCCCCATTATCAGGATTCTATTGTATTATTCCGAGTTCTGACCCATTATCTGAGTTCTTCCCCATTATCAGAGTTCTGAAGCATTATCAGAGTTCTGACCCATTATTAGAGTTCTGCCGCATTACCAGAGTTTTGCCGCATTATCAGAGTTCTGCCGCATTATCAGAGTTATGTCGCATTATCAGTGTTCTGTTGCATTATCAGAATTCTGCCGCATTATCAGAGTTCTGCCGTATTATCAGTGTTCTGTTGCATTAGCAGAGTTCTGTTGCATTATCAGAGATCTGTCGCCTTATTAGAGGTCTGACCCATTATCGGAATTCTGCACCATTATCTGATTTCTTCCATATTACCAGGGTTCTGCCCCATTATCAGGGTTCTGACTCATTATCAGTTTTCTGCCCCATTATCAGGGTTCTGTCCCACGTTGCATTATCAGAGTTCTGTTGCATTATCAGAGTTCTGCCCAATTATCAGAGTTCTGTTGCATTATCAGAGTTATTTTGCATTATCAGAGTTCTGCCCCATTATCTGAGTTCTGCCCCATTATCTGAGTTCTGCGTCATTATCTGAGTCTTGCCCCATTATCAGGCTTCTATTGTATTATTCCGAGTTCTGACCCATTATCTGAGTTCTTCCCCATTATCAGTGTTCTGTTGCATTATCAGAGTTCTGTTGCATTATCAGAGATCTGTCGCCTTATTAGAGGTGTGACCCATTATCAGAGTTCTGCCGTATTATCAAATTTCTTCCATATTACCAGGGTTCTGCCCCATTATCAGGGTTCTGCCGCATTATCAGTGTTCTGCCCCATTATCAGGGTTCTGTCCCACGTTGCATTATCAGAGTTCTGCCCAATTATCAGAGTTCTGTTGCATTATCAGAGTTATTTTGCATTATCTGAGTTCTGGCCCATTATCAGAGTCCGTTGCATTATCAGGGTTCTGTTGCATTATCAGAGTTCTGCCTCATTATCAGGGTTCTGCCCTTTTATCAGAGTTCTGTTGCATTATCAGTGTTCTGTTGCATTATCAGAGTTCTGTTGCATTATCAGAGATATGACGCATTATTAGAGGTCTGACTCATTATCTGAGTTCTTAGATATAACCAGGGTTCTGCCCCATTATCAGAGTTCTGCCGCATTATCAGAGTTCTGTTTTATTATCAGAGATCTGCCGCATTGTCATAGTTCTCTCGCATTATCAACGTTCTACCACATTATCAGAGTTATGTCGCATTATCAGAGTTCTGCCACATTATCAGAGTTCTGCCCTATTATCAAAGTTATGTTGTATTATCAGAGTTATGCCCAATTATCAGAGTGTCTGCCACATTATCAGAGTTCTGTTTTATTATCAGAGATCTGCCGCATTGTCAGGGTTCTGCGGCATTATCAGTGTTCTGCCCCATTATCAGGGTTCTATTGCATTATCCGAGTTCTGTCCCATTATCTGAGTTCTTCCCCATTATCAGAGTTCTGCCCCATTATCTGAGTTCTGCCTCATTATCTGAGTTTTGCCCCATTATCAGGATTCTATTGTATTATTCCGAGTTCTGACCCATTATCTGAGTTCTTCCCCATTATCAGAGTTCTGAAGCATTATCAGAGTTCTGACCCATTATTAGAGTTCTGCCGCATTACCAGAGTTCTGCCGCATTATCAGAGTTCTGCCGCATTATCAGAGTTATGCCGCATTATCAGTGTTCTGTTGCATTATCAGAATTCTGCCGCATTATCAGAGTTCTGCCGTATTATCAGTGTTCTGTTGCATTAGCAGAGTTCTGTTGCATTATCAGAGATCTGTCGCCTTATTCGAGGTCTGACCCATTATCGGAATTCTGCACCATTATCTGATTTCTTCCATATTACCAGGGTTCTGCCCCATTATCAGGGTTCTAACTCATTATCAGTTTTCTGCCCCATTATCAGGGTTCTGTCCCACGTTGCATTATCAGAGTTCTGTTGCATTATCAGAGTTCTGCCCAATTATCAGAGTTTTGCCCAATTATCAGAGTTCTGTTGCATTATCAGAGTTATTTTGCATTATCAGAGTTCTGCCCCATTATCTGAGTTCTGCCCCATTATCTGAGTTCTGCCTCATTATCTGAGTTTTGCCCCATTATCAGGGTTCTATTGTATTATTCCGAGTTCTGACCCATTATCTGAGTTCTTCCCCATTATCAGTGTTCTGTTGCATTATCAGGGTTCTGTTGCATTATCAGAGTTCTGCCTCATTATCAGGGTTCTGCCCCATTATCAGGGTTCTGCCGCATTATCAGTGTTCTGCCCCATTATCAGGGTTCTGTCCCACGTTGCATTATCAGAGTTCTGCCCCAATATCAGAGTTCTGCCCTATTATCAGAGTTCTGTTGCTTTATCTGAGTTCTGACCCATTATCTGAGTTCTGCCCCATTATCAGAGTTCTGCCCCATTATCAGAGTTCTGCCGCATCATCAGAGTTCTGCCCCATTATCAGAGTTATGCCGCATTATCAGTGTTCTGTTGCATTATCAGAGTTCTGCCGCATTATCAGAGTTCTGCTGCATTATCAGAGTTCTATTGCATTATCCGAGTTCTGCCCCATTATCTGAGTTCTGTCCCATTATCAAGGTTCTGCGGCATTATCAGTGTTCTGCCCCATTATCAGAGTTCTATTGCATTATCCGAGTTCTGTCCCATTATCTGAGTTCTTCCCCATTATCAGATTTCTGCCCCATTATCTGAGTTCTGCCTCATTATCTGAGTTTTGCCCCATTATCAGGATTCTATTGTATTATTCCGAGTTCTGACCCATTATCTGAGTTCTTCCCCATTATCAGAGTTCTGAAGCATTATCAGAGTTCTGACCCATTATTAGAGTTCTGCCGCATTACCAGAGTTCTGCCGCATTATCAGAGTTCTGCCGCATTATCAGAGTTATGCCGCATTATCAGTGTTCTGTTGCATTATCAGAATTCTGCCGCATTATCAGAGTTCTGCCGTATTATCAGTGTTCTGTTGCATTAGCAGAGTTCTGTTGCATTATCAGAGATCTGTCGCCTTATTAGAGGTCTGACCCATTATCGGAATTCTGCACCATTATCTGATTTCTTCCATATTACCAGGGTTCTGCCCCATTATCAGGGTTCTGACTCATTATCAGTTTTCTGCCCCATTATCAGGGTTCTGTCCCACGTTGCATTATCAGAGTTCTGTTGCATTATCAGAGTTCTGCCCAATTATCAGAGGTTTGCCCAATTATCAGTGTTCTGTTGCATTATCAGAGTTATTTTGCATTATCAGAGTTCTGCCCCATTATCTGAGTTCTGCCCCATTATCTGAGTTCTGCCTCATTATCTGAGTTTTGCCCCATTATCAGGGTTCTATTGTATTATTCCGAGTTCTGACCCATACATAGGTCTCTTCTCGGACCTGCTATGGCCTCTCTGGACCCTCAATTTTTCATTTCTCAGTGCACTTGCTTTGTCCAAATTAACTAACGGTTTCTTGCAAATTTTAACATTTTTCACTTAGTTAATGAACTCATACTTTTAATTCCTATTTCTAATTTTTTTTACATTACATACTTCTTGATTTAAATTCAACTATGCTTATCTTTTTAAGGTTCAGGCGAATGATTTTAACAGGAAGGGATATATATATATTTATACTTTTAAAACAATAGTTATGAAATAAGCGTAATTCAAATTTATACAAACATTTTAACATTTCAGTTTCAATTTGACTTAATTTAAAACAATTTCAATTATATCAAATTTATATATCTAAATGCTGAGATAATTATTTATGAAATTTTCCTGATTTTGAACAATCACTAAACAAAAAGTCTACACAGTTCATTCAGTCTATGTTACACTATTTACACAGAATATGTTGTCCAATTTTTCACAGGTAGATATAGTCCAATATTAATGCTAACTGTTTTGCTTCATCTGTCTTTACATTGTATTTATTGTCCGTAATTTAAAGTCGTTCCTCTGGTAATTTACTAGTCGTTTGCACATGATTGGTAAATCAATTTGACATGGGTTTCGTCACAATTAAAAAATTCCAATTTTTACAACATTTTTAGGTATTATTTTGGTAACGCCAAAAACTTACCTTTTGCAACCGTTAAGTCCGAAAGTAAAAATCCATAGTCGGAAATTGTCAAAAACATAATTTTCTTAATTCCTTTAATTTTGAAATTCTAAACAATCCATTGTGTCCATTATGTGGGGAATTTCCTCGCTTTGGAGCGCAAGAGGTCCTAGGCTCTTTCCCCCGCATCTCCACCATTTATTGTGAAAAAAAAGTGTGATTTATCATTTGTATGAATTGGGAATTTTGTTTCTCCTGGGTTCGATCCCTTGATCACTGTCACATGTGTGCCCGTCCGTCCTCGGCCATCATTACGAGCATTGCGGCCATGTGTTCATCTGGGCCTCTTGATTCATTTCGGCCACTCACCCCGCCTCGGCCTCTACTTTCGAGGCCAACCCCCGAAGGGGTGACTTTGTGGGTATATTCTTCTTTCTGGTGTCGGGGTTCTAAAAATGAAATTAACAATCTAATAAAATATTTGTTCTTTATTTCTGGAGTTCAGTTCACAAAGTCATAAAATAAAACATTACAAATTACAATATGAAACAAAGCATGAAATATGAAATAACTTCTTTCAGTTGACCAATCAGGAATTTTCGTTCGAATTACTTATTTAAATGACTTATTTTAAACAGAAACTTATATTAAACTTTTTATCTTTTAAACTCTAACATTATTTAATCAAAATTGCTTAATTTATATATTTTAACTCACCTAAAAATGAAATTAACAATCTAATAAAATATTTGTTCTTTATTTCTGGAGTTCAGTTCACAAAGTGACCAATATCTGAAAATCTTGTCAGCGCTCACTTTTGTCACGTGACTGAATCCACTACTACAACATTTTAATTTGACCAATTAAATTTGTGGATTAATTAACTTTAATTACGCCTTTGCTCACATGGCCAGGCAAATGGTCACGCCCTCTACCACTTGACCAATGCAAAACATGACACGTGAGTTTAGCCAATAACTAAGAAGTTAATTAAACATTTTATCTGAAACTTTTTGAGTTCAAACGGATACTTTATTTCTATTAAAACATTGACAGTATTTTTCACAGTACAAATCCCTACTGGAATGCGTTAATTCCATATTTCCGAATTAAGACGGAAACTACACAAAAGATGCCGACAAGACGATTGCGTTTAGGCTGATTTCTTAATTTGTAACATATGACATTTCTTTGTTTCCAGAATTTGAGAACTTTATTTACAAAAACTGTTTTATTTACAATTACCTATGGATTAACTTCAATTAACAACTTATACTTTTTTTAATTTATTTATTATCTCCTTTTCTTTCTATCTTTCTTTTTTCATTTATTTTTTTTAACTTATTTATGAATTAATTTGCATTTTATGTTGAATTATCTATCTTTTATTTATTCAATGAAAAACATCCCATTTTCCGGCATAACACATTATCAGGGTTCTGTTGCATTATCAGAGTTCTGACCCATTATCAGGGTTCTGCCCTTTTATCAGAGTTCTGTTGCAGTACCAGAGTTCTGCCCTATCATCAGAGTTTTGCCCTATTATCAGAGTTCTGTTGTATTATCAGTGTTCTGCCCAGTTATCAGAGTTCTGTTGCTTTGTCACAGTTATTTTGCATTATCTGAGTTCTGGTCCATTATCAGAGTCCGTTGCATTATCAGGGTTCTGTTGCATTATCAGAGTTTTGGCCCATTATCAGAGTTCTGCCCTATTATCAGAGTTCTGTTGTATTATCAGAGTTATGCCCAATTATCAGAGTTCTGCCGCATTATCAGAGTTCTGCCACATTATCAGAGTTCTGCCCTATTATCAAAGTTATGTTTTATGATCAGAGTTCTGTTTTATTATCAGAGATCTTCCGCATTGTCATAGTTCTCTCGTATTATCATAGTTCTGCCACATTATCAGAGTTATGTCGCATTATCAGAGTTCTGCCACATTATCAGAGTTCTGCCCTATTATCAAAGTTATGTTGTATTATTAGAGTTATGCCCAATTATCAGAGTGTCTGCCACATTATCAGAGTTCTGTCACATTATCAGAGTTCTGCCCAATTATCAGTGTTCTGCCGCATTATTAGAGTTCTGTTTTATTATCAGAGATCTGCCGCATTGTCATAGTTCTCTCGTATTATCATAGTTCTGCCACATTATCAGAGTTATGTCGCATTATCAGAGTTCTGCCACATTATCAGAGTTCTGCCCTATTATCAAAGTTATGTTGTATTATTAGAGTTATGCCGAATTATCAACGTTCTGCCACACTATCAGAGTTATGTCGCATTATCAGAGTTCTGCCACATTATCAGAGTTCTGCCCTATTATCAAAGTTATGTTGGATTATCAGAGTTATGCCCAATTATCAGAGTGTCTGCCACATTATCAGAGTTCTGCCCTATTATCAAAGTTATGTTGTATTATTAGAGTTATGCCCAATTATCAACGTTCTGCCCAATTATCAGTGTTCTGCCGCATTATCAGAGTTCTGCTCCATTATTTAAATTCTGCCCTATTATCAGAGTTCTGCCCCATTATCTGAGTTCTGCCTCATTATCTGAGTTCTGCCCCATTATCAGGGTTCTGCGGCATTATCAGTGTTCTGCCCCATTATCAGAGTTCTATTGCATTATCCGAGATCTGCCCCATTATCAGAGTTCTACCCCATTATCTGAGTTCTGCCTCATTATCTGAGTTCTGCCTCATTATCAGAGTTCTATTGCATTATCTGAGTTCTGCCCCATTATCAGAGTTCTACCCCATTATCTGAGTTCTGCCTCATTATCTGAGTTCTGCCTCATTATCTGAGTTCTGCCCCATTATCAAGGTTCTGCCCCATTATCAGAGTTCTGCCCCATTATCAGGGTTCTGCCAAATTATCAGTGTTCTGTTGCATTATCAGAGTTCTGTTGCATTATCAGAGATCTGTCGCATTATTAGAGGTCTGGCCTATTATCAGGGTTCTGCCCTATTATCAGAGTTCTGCCCCATTATCAGAGTTTTGCCGCATCATCAGAGTTCTGCCCCATTATCAGAGTTATGCCGCATTATCAGTGTTCTGTTGCATTATCAGAGTTCTGCCGCATTATCAGAGTTCTGCCGCATTATCAGAGTTCTATTGCATTATCCGAGTTCTGCTCCATTATCTGAGTTCTGCCTCATTATCAGAGTTCTGCCCCATTATCTGAGTTCTGCCTCATTATCTGAGTTCTGCCTCATTATCTGAGTTCTGCCCCATTATCAAGGTTCTGCCCCATTATCAGAGTTCTATTGCATTATCCGAGTTCTGTCCCATTATCTGAGTTCTTCCCCATTATCAGAGTTCTGCCCCATTATCTGAGTTCTGCCTCATTATCTGAGTTTTGCCCCATTATCAAGGTTCTATTGTATTATTCCGAGTTCTGACCCATTATCTGAGTTCTTCTCCATTATCAGAGTTCTGAAGCATTATCAGAGTTCTGACCCATTATTAGAATTCTGCCGCATTACCAGAGTTCTGCCGCATTATCAGAGTTCTTCCCCATTATCAGAGTTATGCCGCATTATCAGTGTTCTGTTGCATTATCAGAGTTCTGTTGCATTATCAGAGTTCTGTTGCATTATTAGAGATCTGTCGCCTTATTAGAGGTCTGACCCATTATCAGAGTTCTGCCGCATTATCTGATTTCTTCCATGTTACCAGGGTTCTGCCCCATTATCAGGGTTCTGCCGCATTATCAGTGTTCTGTCCCATTATCAGGGTTCTGTCCCACGTTGCATTATCAGAGTTCTGTCCAATTATCAGAGTTCTGTTGCATTATCAGAGTTATTTTGCATTATCTGAGTTCTGGCCCATTATCAGAGTCCGTTGCATTATCAGGGTTCTGCCTCATTATCAGGGTTCTGCCCTTTTATCAGAGTTCTGTTGCATTATCAGTGTTCTGTTGCATTATTAGAGTTCTGTTGCATTATCTGAGTTCTGACCCATTGTCAGTGTTCTGTTGCATTATCAGTGTTCTGTTGCATTATCAGAGATATGTCACATTATTAGAGGTCTGACTCATTATCTGAGTTCTTAGATAATACCAGGGTTCTGCCCCATTATCAGGGTTCTGCCGCATTATCAGTGTTCTGCCCCATTATCAGGGTTCTGTCCCACGTTGCATTATCAGAGTTCTGCCCCATTATCAGAGTTCTGTTGCATTATCAGTGTTCTGCCCAGTTATCAGAGTTCTGTTGCATTTTCAGAGTTATTTTGCTTTATCTGAGTTCTGGCCCATTATCAGAGTCCGTTGTATTATTAGGGTTCTGTTGCATTATCAGAGTTCTGGCCCATTATCAGAGTTCTGCCCTATTATCAGAGTTCTGTTGTATTATCAGAGTTATGCACAATTATCAGAGTTCTGTCGCATTATCAGAGTTCTGCCGCATTATCAGAGTTCTGCCACATTATCAGAGTTCTGCCCAATTATCAGTGTTCTGCCGCATTATCAGAGTTCTGTTTTATTATCAGAGATTTGCCGCATTGTCATAGTTCTCTCGCATTATCAACGTTCTGCCACATTATCAGAGTTATGTCGCATTATCAGAGTTCTTCCACATTATCAGAGTTCTGCCCTATTATCAAAGTTATGTTGTATTATCAGAGTTATGCCCAATTATCAGAGATCTGCCGCATTGTCATAATTCTATCGCATTATCAACGTTCTGCCACATTATCAGAGTTATGTCGCATTATCAGAGTTCTGCCACATTATCAGAGTTCTGCCCTTTTATCAGAGTTATGTCGCATTATCAGAGGTCTGACCCATTATCAGAGTTCTGCCGCATTATCTGATTTCTTCCATATTACCAGGGTTCTGCCCCATTATCAGGGTTCTGCCGCATTATCAGTGTTCTGTCCCATTATCAGGGTTCTGTCCCACGTTGCATTATCAGAGTTCTGCCCCATTATCAGAGTTCTGTTGCATTATCAGAGTTCTGCCCAATTATCAGAGTTCTGCCCAATTATCAGAGTTCTGTTGCATTATCAGAGTTATTTTGCATTATCTGAGTTCTGGCCCATTATCAGAGTCCGTTGCATTATCATGGTTCTGTTGCATTATCAGAGTTCTGACCTATTATCAGGGTTCTGCCCTTTTATCAGAGTTCTGTTGCATTACCAGATTTCTGCCCTATCATCAAAGTTTTGCCCAAATATCAGAGTTCTGTTGCATTATCAGAGTTCTCTTGCATTATCAGAATTCTGTTGCATTATCTGAGTTCTGACCCATTGTCAGTGTTCTGTTGCATTATCAGTGTTCTGTTGCATTATCAGAGTTCTGTTGCATTATCAGAGATCTGTCGCCTTATTAGATGTCTGACCCATTATCAGAGTTCTGCCGCATTATCTGATTTCTTCCATATTACCAGGGTTCTGCCCATTATCAGGGTTCTGCCGCATTATCAGTGTTATGCCCCATTATCAGGGTTCTGTCCCACGTTGCATTATCAGAGTTCTGCCCCATTATCAGAGTTCTGTTGCATTATCAGAGTTCTGCCCAATTATCAGAGTTCTGTTGCATTATCAGAGTTATTTTGAATTATCTGAGTTCTGGCCCATTATCAGAGTCCGTTGCTTTATCATGGTTCTGTTGCATTATCAGAGTTCTGACCTATTATCAGGGTTCTGCCCTTTTATCAGAGTTCTGTTGCATTACCAGATTTCTGCCGTATCATCAAAGTTTTGCCCAAATATCAGATTTCTGTTGCATTATCAGAGTTCTCTTGCATTATCAGAATTCTGTTGCATTATCTGAGTTCTGACCCATTGTCAGTGTTCTGTTGCATTATCAGTGTTCTGTTGCATTATCAGAGATATGTCGCATTATTAGAGGTCTGACTCATTATCTGAGTTCTTAGATATTACCAGGGTTCTGCCCCATTATCAGGGTTCTGCCGCATTATCAGTGTTCTGCCCCATTATCAGGGTTCTGTTCCACGTTGCATTATCAGAGTTCTGCCCCATTATCAGAGTTCTGTTGCATTATCTGAGTTCTGGCCCATTATCAGAGTCCGTTGCATTATCAGGGTTCTGTTGCATTATCAGAGTTCTGACCCATTATCAGGGTTCTGCCCTTTCATCAGAGTTCTGTTGCATTACCAGAGTTCTGCCCTATCATCAGAGTTTTGCCCAAATATCAGAGTTATGTTGCATTATCAGAGTTCTCTTGCATTATCAGAATTCTGTTGCATTATCTGAGTTCTGACCCATTGTCAGTGTTCTGTTGCATTATCAGTGTTCTGTTGCATTATCAGAGATATGTCGCATTATTAGAGGTCTGACTCATTATCTGAGTTCTTAGATATTACCAGGGTTCTGCCCCATTACCAGGGTTCTGCCCCATTATCAGGGTTCTGCCGCATTATCAGTGTTCTGCCCCATTATCAGGGTTCTGTCCCACGTTGCATTATCAGAGTTCTGCCCTATTATCAGAGTTCTGTTGCATTATCAGTGTTCTGTCCAGTTATCAGAGTTCTGTTGCATTATCAGGGCAGGGTTCTGTCCTTTTATCAGAGTTCTGTTGCATTACCAGAGTTCTTCCCTATCATCAGAGTTTTGCCCAAATATCAGAGTTCTGTTGCATTATCAGAGTTCTGTTGCATTATCTAAATTCTGTCCCATTGTTAGTGTTCTGTTGCATTATCAGTGTTCTGTTGCATTATCAGAGATATGTCGCATTATTAGAGGTCTGACTCATTATCTGAGTTCTTAGATATTACAAGAGTTCTGCCTCATTATCAGGGTTCTGCCCCATTATCAGGGTTCTGCCGCATTATCAGTGTTCTGCCCCATTATCAGGGTTCTGTCCCACGTTGCATTATCAGAGTTCTGCCCTATTATCAGAGTTCTGTTGCATTATCAGAGTTCTGCCCAATTATCAGAGTTCTGTTGCATCATCAGAGTTATTTTGCATTATCTGAGTTCTGGCCCATTATCAGAGTCCGTTGCATTATTAGGGTTCTGTTGCATTATCAGAGTTCTGCCCCATTATCAGGGTTCTGCCCTTTTATCAGAATTCTGTTGCATTACCAGAGTTCTGCCCTATCATCAGAGTTTTGCCCAAATATCAGAGTTATGTTGCATTATCAGAGTTCTCTTGCATTATCAGAATTCTGTTGCATTATCTGAGTTCTGACCCATTGTCAGTGTTCTGTTGCATTATCAGTGTTCTGTTGCATTATCAGAAATATGTCGCATTATTAGAGGTCTGACTCATTATCTGAAATCTTAGATATTACCAGGGTTCTGCCCCATTATCAGGGTTCTGCCGCATTATCAGTGTTCTGCTCCATTATCAGGGTTCTGTCCCCCGTTGCCATATCAGAGTTCTGCCCCATTATCAGAGTTCTGTTGCATTATCAGGGTTCTGTTGCATTATCAGAGTTCTGTTGCATTATTAAAGATCTGTCGCCTTATTATAGGTCTGACCCATTATCAGAGTTTTGCCGCATTATCTGATTTCTACCATATTACCAGGGTTCTGCCCCATTATCAGGGTTCTACCGCATTTTCAGTGTTCTATCCCATTATAAGGGTTCTGTCCCACGTAGCATTATCAGAGTTCTGCCCCATTATCAGAGTTATTTTGCATTATCAGTGTTCTGTTGCATTATCAGAGATATGTCGCATTATAGAGGTCTGACTCTTATCTGAGTTCTTAGATATTACCAGGGTTTCTGCCCCATATCAGGGTTCTGCCGCATTATCAGTGTTCTGCCCCATTATTCAGGTTATGTCCCCCGTTGCATTATCAGTTCTGCCCCATTATCAGAGTTCTGTTGCATTATCTGAGTTTGGCCCATTATCAGAGTCCGTTGCATTTCAGGGTTCTGTTGCATTATCAGAGTTCTGACCCATTATCAGGGTTCTGCCCTTTTATCAGAGTTCTGTTGCATTACCAGAGTTCTGCCCTATCATCAGAGTTTTGCCCAAATATCAGTGTTCTGTTGCATTATCAGAGATATGTCGCATTATTAGAGGTCTGACTCATTATCTGAGTTCTTAGATATTACCAGGGTTCTGCCCCATTATCAGGGTTCTGCCGCATTATCAGTGTTCTGCTCCATTATCAGGGTTCTGTCCCACGTTGCATTATCAGAGTTCTGCCCTATTATCAGAGTTCTGTTGCATTATCAGTGTTCTGTCCAGTTATCAGAGTTCTGTTGCATTATCAGGGCAGGGTTCTGTCCTTTTATCAGAGTTCTGTTGCATTACCAGAGTTCTGCCCTATCATCAGAGTTTTGCCCAAATATCAGAGTTATGTTGCATTATCAGAGTTTTGTTGCATTATCAGAGTTCTGTTGCATTATCTAAATTCTGTCCCATTGTTAGTGTTTTGTTGCATTATCAGAGATATGTCGCATTATTAGATGTCTGACTCATTATCTGAGTTCTTAGATATTACCAGAGTTCTGCCTCATTATCAGTGTTCTGCCCCATTATCAGGGTTCTGTCCCACGTTGCATTATCAGAGTTCTGCCCCATTATCAGAGTTCTGTTGCATTATCAGAGTTCTGCCCAATTATCAGAGTTCTGTTGCATTATCAGAGTTATTTTGCATTATCTGAGTTCTGGCCCATTATCAGGGTTCTGCCCTTTTATCAGAATTCTGTTGCATTACCAGAGTTCTGCCCTATCATCAGAGTTTTGCCCAAATATCAGAGTTATGTTGCATTATCAGAATTCTGTTGCATTATCTGAGTTCTGACCCATTGTCAGTGTTTCTGTTGCATACGTGTTCTGTTGCATTATCAGGATAGGTCGCATTATTAGAGGTCTGACTCATTATCTGAAATCTAGATATTACCAGGGTTCTGCCCATTATCAGGGTTCTGCCGCATTATCAGTGTTCTGCTCCATT